>LR738712.1:754596941-754613805 GCA_902687465.1 Secale cereale | reverse complement strand
GTCATGAATGAACCGAGGAAGCATAGCTTGTACTCCTTTTCCATTGAGACATTTTTGTTATCTTAAGCATTGTAGAGTTCTTCTCCATTGTTGTTGGATTTTTTTCATAGAATTTTGTTTAACTCCCATTGTCTCGGACTGCAGGAAGCACAAAAGAACGTAGTAAGATGCGACATGTCTTTCCACAAGGCAACGGTGCCAGAGACAATGCCTTCGGCTCTTCGTGGTTATGCATCCAGATTGTGTCACTGTCGTAGTCTCGTAGATGGTGCAGTGCTTCATGATCACCATGGAAGAAAATTCTCCATTCAGTCGAGATAAATGTTCACCATTCTGGAGATATATCCCATGTGGTTTAAAATATATGTTTTTCCATTTTGATGGAAACAGATCAATGTTTGTATGAAAGCAATTCTCTGATATATGAAAATATTATCATAATAATGACTTAGGGCCAGTTCTTTTGGTAGCTTTTTTGGGCTTCTAGAATAAGCTGCCCCCTACCCAGCTTAATCTAGAAGCCCAAGCAAATTTATTTTTTAGAAGCCTACTAGTCAAGTCTTAATTAGTAGGCTTCTAAATAAATAAATTTGGTTGGGCTTCTAGAATAAGCTGGGTAGGGGTAGCTTATTTCAGCTTATTCTAGAAGCCAGCAAAAAAACTGGCCCTTAGAAGCAAAATATCTCTACTCCTAATGAAAGAGTTTGTTGTCGCTTCGTCTCGTCAACCCACCTCGATTGACAGGATCCGCTCGATCGCCCTCTCACGGATTTTCTCTCCTCGACCAACTCCACCTGTTTACGTTTCATCGGCCCAACTGATTTTAACAATCCAAATTTTCCTACGCTATCCATCTCACACACGATCCCCTTCCTGTCCAGTCTTTCTTCATTGCGTACATAACATATATTCCATATATACAAAACGAATCATATCACAATTCAAATCACAATTCCATATATACAACCGATACCTCCATGTCCTGTGTTCTCAAATCGAGTCGAGGATCCCTGGAAAGCAGGCATAGGTTCCAGCGCTGCTGCGAGTCCTGATTGGATCCACCGCGGCTACGAGTGCTTTGCCATCGTAGGTGGAGCCACAGGTCAGCACCTTCAGCGAACTCATTGCCATGTTAAGTAGATTGAAAACGAATGCTCTGATTGGATCCACCGCGGCCTTGAGTGCTTATTAACAGAGATTTAGCTGAATAAATTGAAATCATGTTTTTTACAGAGGGCTTACCGGATCCTAGCCTTCTAGGTTGCTTGAAGATTATTTTGGAGGTACATACAGGTGGTTTGGTCTATTTCAAAAGAAAGATTTCACTAGTTCAGAAAACATATTACAGGTGGAAAAGCTATTGTAGCATCGCAAAGTCTCTTTTACCGGTTCAGGGATGTACCGGCGAAAGATCCGTCGTTCGCTGGGTTTGCGATTCGTGCGTCGTCCTGGCCCACCTTTTGTATAGCACTATATTTCTATAACCCACCTCTAGTATATCACCGTAGTATGTCAGGAGGATGGTCTACTATTTTGTACTAGTATGTCAGCTTTGTCAGCCCAGCATGCATGCAACCTTTTTCCTCTCCCCCCGCTCCCAAACAAATTCATCCTTTTTATTTTTGCTTACAATTTTAGATGGTCATCATATTTCACATTAAAATTTCATTATAGAATTTTTTTATAGATTCAAATTCCTTGCAACATGATCTTCAGAACAAGATCAATCTTGAATATTTTTAAATTAGATTTCAAAATAACATGTTTCATAGTCATCAAAAAATATCCCGTTTCATAGATTTCACTTAGTTCAAAAATACATTTCACTAAGTTCAAAGATATAAATTATTTCAAAGAATTGAAACATATATTTTGTAACGAGTGAAATCACTTTTTACAAACAAGTGAAATATAGTATTTCAATTGGATGAGTGTAATATATTTTCTGAAACTAGTGAAATGAGTGAAATCTATCTTTTATAACAAGTGAAATCACTTTTTTGAAACAAGTGAAATGTAGTATTTCAATTGAATGAGTGTAATATGTTTCTGAAACTAGTGAAATGGGTGAAATCTATCTTTTGTAACGAGCGAAAGTACTTTTTTGAAAGAAGTGAAATTTAGTATTTCAATTAAATGACTGTAATATGTTTTCTGAACTAGTGAAATCTTTCTTTTGTGACGAGTGAAATCACTTTTTTAGAACAAGCGAAATATAGTATTTGAATTGAATGAGTGTAATATGTTTTCTGAAACTAGTGAAATGAGTGAAATCTATCTTTTGTAACAAGTGAAATCACTTTTTTTAAAACAAGTGAAATATAGTATTTCAACTGAATGAGTGTAATATAGTTTGAGATGAGTGAAATAATCAAAATACAATAATATTGAAATATGATACTCCCTCCATTCCCTTATACAAGGCCACAAACTCAAATTACAGGTACCAAGGTAAAATTTAATGACTACTTTGTAAGTCCATTTTTTTTCGTTAACCGGGTTCATCAATACGCCCACATGCATGCAAGGAATGAATTAGAAGGAAGTACCACAGTCTTATTATGACTACATGTATGCAAGTATTAAAAGAGTTGATAGTACGAGAAAACATCATTAATTTTTGCCTCGATTACAGTTAGTGGCCTTGTATAGATGCAAATTGTATTTTCATAGTGGCCTTGTATAAGGGAATGGAGGGAGTACATAAAATTCAAACTAGTCTAAATGTATCCAAGATTGGTCTTGTTTGAAAGGTCTTATCGTCCTGGACTCGAATATATAAAAAGTTTCAAAAATGAACATTTGGTTCAAAAGATATCAAGTATTCAAAAATATGAGGATGAAAATTAATCCACGTGAGTGTATGGAAAGAGAGGCTGCATGCATGCATCGTTCATCTCCACTCTAACTCTCTCTCCTATGTGAAAAGGCTGAAAAGATATGCAGTGTCAGTTTTGTCTGTTGTATTAACTGGGTATAGTAGAGGAAACAATTTACAAATTTATATGAAGTCAGACAACACGCATCTTGAGAAAATTGATGGATGGTGGATTCTCCACCGATACATCCCGCCACCGGTAAAAAAACTTATTCGATTGTAGCATAGCTAGGAAGGCACGCCACCTTATTGCAAAGCTAAGACGGGATGCCTTTGTGCTCTCTTCTTACCTGTAGGATGCTGCAGCAATTTGTTCTGACAGCGTTGCTTCTTGTGTTGGATTTTTGCCATCTAAGTTTCAACATGAACCATATGAATTCGATGGTTTGATTATCAATGGAATGCAAACTCAGATTTAGTGCTTATTCTAAAACCAATGTATTACTGATCAATAAGATAAGTTCGGTGATCTTTACTCCGAAAATGTGTAGTGCCTGTACTGTTTGTGCCAGTGTTATATCCTTTAAAAAAGGGAAAGCATTGTACATATCTGGATGCACCTTTTAATTCTCTAGCATTTTTGAAATTCACATTCCATTGAAAATCAAACCATCGGTCTTGTATAGTTCCCACACACCAACAAAGTTTTTTAAATGTCATAGCGACCACATAACATGACACTTGAAGATATGGAGGTGCCAACCCCCTCTATGTGATATCTCTAATGTTGATTGTCCCCTTTGTTCTTAACTTGTATAGATGTTACGTATTTATTTTAAATTTGATTTTAAAAAGAAGGAATGGCTCACAGTGATGATCTTCTGAAGTAGGCTTGTGGACGAAGCTCCTACTACAGTGGAAGACCAATGGGCTGTCAACAATATACTTATGCAGAGCTGATACACCTACAGTAGGAAAAATAAGTTCAAAATCAACCAGTTCAGTGGCATATTTTTTTCTGGAGACACTTTTATTGATGCCAAAATCTCCGTCTCCATCAACATCAAGAATATCCTGATAGCTCCAGACATAAATAAAACATATACATGATGATACCAAAACAATAGTCATTGCATGTTTAATTACCTTGAATAGAGCTATGATGGCAGAGAAGCAACGCATGAACAATGTTGGGAACACCAGTGATTTAGTTGTTGCGAAGGTTCTTTTCAGAACATGTTGTTGTGAAATGAATCAAGGTAAAGTATGTTAAATTCTTCATTACCAACCACATAACTATTCTACTCCCTTCGTTCCTAAATATATACATTTTGGTAGTTCAATTTGAACTACCAAAACGCCATATATTTAGGAATTGAGGGAGTATATATATATATCCTAATGCACACTTAGCACCATAGGATTAGGAGCTACCTATGTATGTAATTTTTAATGCCTAGAGAACCATAGGATTATGAATTTTGGCATTGATGGATAGAATTCCGCGTAAACCATAATAATTGTTCGTTCATAACAGCAGTATGTCTTCGTGGACACTTCTGCATGGTAATTAGTTGGAACTGCTACAACAATCGGGCTGGCAAACTGAACCATGTTGGTGGTTAACTACGATTCCTTATAGTTTGACGTTTCTGCTCCGGTGCTCCCCCCTAGGCTGAACGTGAGGGGGAGAAACACAAGGACGGCCAGGATTAACCTAAAACGGTTCGAAACCAGGGGCACGATCGTCTCTTTTGCCCATGTGTTTTTTTGTTGTGCCGCCGAGGAACCCTGCGGGGCCGTACACGGCCCGATTCGTTCATATGCGTATTCGTATACGGCCGGGCGATTCGTTTTCGCGTGCAACCGCCCGCGCGTGGGGCAGCACGTGTCATGGCAAGTTGCCAAAACTGTCCCATCATATAAATGTGGAGGGGAACCACCTCCGGCCGCATCGCCCACCATTTCCCCCCGCCGCATCGTCTCCCTCTCATCTCCCTCTCCTCTCCCACCTCGTCATCTCCCTTTCCCCCTCCCCGTCCCCAACCGCATCCACTCCATCACCTCCATCGCCATGGCGGACGTGGGAGGCCAGCGCCCCGATTGGGGCACAGATCTGGTGGAGCAGGCACGGCAGGTCGCGGTGTGCACATTTGTGAGGGGACGTGACGACATCCAGTGCGCGCGGTGCAGCAGTTGCTGCGGATCTGGAGAAGGTGGAGGCGGGCTGAAGCGGCCCAGTCCAGCCAGATGCGTCTGCTCTGGCGAGCTCCGGCGAGGCGCAGAAGGTGGAGGCGGGCTCTGGCGAGGTGCACAAGGTGGAGAAGGTGGAGGCCGGCTCCGGTGAGGAGCAGGTGGAGCAGAAGGTATCTGCTTATCCCTTTTAGTTGGTAGTTTTTAGATTCTAGGGTTTGTGGCCAGAAGTTTCTTGGGTTAGATTAGTTGGATTGAGGGTTTTCTCTGCATTAGGGTTTTTCTGTATTTGATTCATGCAAGAAAGGTGGACCACATATGATTATTAGATTAGGTTAGAAGTAGCCGGATTGAGGGATGGTTTTTCATATGCTTATTAGATTAGTAGTGGATTTTTTTGTTTGTTAGATTTTAATTAGTATGAGGTTGAACACCTTATTTAAGGGGGAATTTAAGAGAGATAAACCATATATGGTTATTAGATCTGTAGTTCAATGCTGCAGACATATATGATTATTTGATTTGATCTGTGGTTCTGTGACACCTCAAGACCGGTGCGCCAGGTGTCAGCCAGTTATTCGTCGTCGTTGCCATGTCATCTGCTTGCATGTTGTATTTTGCCATGTCATCATGTGTGTTGCATCATCATGTTTTCAAAACTTGCATCCGTCCGAGTTCTCCCATCCTTTCTGTTGTCCGTTCTGAGCCCAGACACACTTGCACGCGCCCGCGGCGCCTCCGAATATTTATTTTATGAGTGGCCGGAAAATGTTCTCGGAATGGGTTGAAACTTGGTGTGTGGTCTTATTATAGCATAGACAGCCCGCCTGCCAAATTTCATCGCATTCGGAGCTCGTTTGATAGCCCAACCGTTAAATATAGTGGCACTAGTCGCCGGTTTAAACGTCGGACGTTTTCGGTCTCCTAAAACTCCGCGGGCCTCTTCTCTTCTGTCCCCACAACCCCTCATACACAACCCACTTCCTCCACCTAGGCCCATCCTACCCCCTCTCTCTGTCCGGCAAGTCTCTTTACTCGTTTCGTAATACATCATCTCGTGACTAACTCATTAGTCATTTGCTTGCAAGGCTTATTATGATGTGTATTACCGAGAGGGCCCAGAGATACCTCTCCGACACTCGGAGTGACAAATCCTATTCTTGATCTATGCCAACACCACGAATACTTTCGGAGACACCTGTAGAGCATCTTTATGATCAGCCAGTTACGTTGTGATGTTTGATAGCACACAAGGTGTTCCTACGGTATTCGGGAGTTGCATAATCTCATAGTCATAGGAACATGTATAAGTCATGAAGAAAGCAATAGCAGTAAAACTTAAACGATCAAAGTGCTAAGCTAACGGATGGGTCTAGTCCATCACATCATTCTCCTAATGATGTGATCCCGTTGATCAAATGACAACTCATGTCTATGGCTAGGAAACATAGCCATCTTTGATCAATGAGCTAGTCTAGTAGAGGCATACTAGGGACATACTGTTTTGTCTATGTATTCACACATGTACTAAGTTTTCGGTTAATACAATTCTAGCATGAATAAAAGAAATTTATCATAATATAAGGAAATACAAATAATATCTTTATTATTGCCTCTAGGGCATATTTCCTTCAGCAAGTAGATGATGGGTTGCTAGAGTGACAGAAGCTTAAACCCTAGTTTATGCATTGCTTCGTAAGGGGCTGATTTGGATCCACATGTTTAATGATATGGTTAGATTTATCTTAATTCTTTTTTCGTAGTTGCGGATGCTTGCGAGAGGGATTAATCATAAGTGGGAGGCTTGTCTAAGTAAGGACAACACCCAAGCACCGGTCCACCCACATATCAAATTATCAAAGTAGCAAACACGAATCATATGAGTATGATGAAAACTAACTTGACGGAAATTCCCATGTCTCCTCAGGAGCACTTTGCTTTATGTAAGAGTTCATCCAGGCTTGTCCTTTGCTTTAAAAAGGATCGGGCCACCTCGCTGCACCTTTGTTACACTTGTTAGTTGTTACCCATTATGAATTACCTTGCTATCAAACTATCTGTTACCGATAATTTCAGTGCTTGCAGAGAATACCTTGCTTAAAACCGCTTGTCATTTCCTTCTGCTCCTCGTTGGGTTCAACACTCTTACTTATCAAAAGGACTACGATTGATCCCTTATACTTGTGGGTCATCTTATACCCACTAATTATTTTCACTTGAGAAAATTAGTTGAAGTTGGACAAGGAAGACAAGGGAACGAGTTATGTTTGGGTATATTTGCATCGAAGTTATATTGTTATGGATCCTCCAACATGTCGTGCTTGTGGTTTAGAATCTTTTGCTAGCCAAAATTTATGTACTAAGAAGGAATTCTACTTGTGCACCCAAAATCCTTGAGCCAAGTTTCTTCCATGAGTGTCCAACATACCTACCTATATACGGTATTACTCTGCTGTTCCAAGTAAATTTGCACGTGCCACCTCCAAGTAAATGTTTTGTGTGCCCGTACCGCTCATGGAGCGATAGGGGGTGGTCAATATCTTCCATGCTAAGCGGGTTATTCTCAAGATGGGGGTTTATTCACTTGTCATTGAACGATAGAGGCTGGCAATTGGGATGCCCAGTCCTATGATCAAAATGACAAATAATGAAACAAACTCCCCCGGAAAGACGATTGTATGGAGGGCACCCGAGGATTCGGCTAGCCATGGCTTGTGTTTCAATAGTTGAGGGGGAGTAAACTTTACCTTTCCGCTTGAAAACCACAGATAAAGTGTTTAGCATGGAAGATATTGAGAACTCTCAGTCATGATGTTAACTGGAAAGGCATGCCTCTCAAAATTATATTCATCTCTATTTTAAGCTTTGAGCTCTGGCACCTCTGCAAATCCATGCTTCCCTCTGCGAAGGACTTATCTTTTACTTTTTGTGTTAGTTTTATTTTTGTTGAATCAATTTCTTATTTCAAACTATTCTTTAGTTGGCAAGCATCACGTGATGAGGAAATATCCAGACACATATGGCCATTTAAATATATTTGATCATGAATAATAATTGTTGACAATTATCTCTACGATCAATGAGTTGGGAGGTGAAACATTAAGCCATGTCTTTCTCTATGTTTGATGGATGCTATTTGTTCTAAAAATATGCTTTGAGTATCAGCTATCATAGAAGACTATATGATAATTGGATATGTGGAGCTCTTACTTATACTTTCTAGCAAGCAATAAGTTGAATTGCAATTGTTTGGTGACTAAGAACATACATTGTTAAGTTTCACGAGAATGCATTGCTTGAACCATAACATGTGAATTGATTGCTTCTTTATCGTGTTGAGTTTTAAGAGAAAGAGTTGATGTTATGATGCTAGGGAAAATGATTGAAATTATCATTGATCAAACTTATGCACTATGCTAGCATTCACACTTCATAAATTATTCTTTTATCATTTACCTACCCGAGGACGTGCATGAATTAAGCTTGGGGATGTTGATACGTCTCTAATGTATCTCTAATTTATTAAGTATTCATGCCATGTTTACAACAATTTCATATGATTTTGGTATTATTTGAATGGAACTAAACCGGACTGACGCTGTTTTCAGCAGAACTACCGTGTTCTTGCTTTTTGTGCGGAAATTAAAGTTCTCAGAATGGGCTGAAACTTTTTTATCGATTTATTTTGGAACAACAAAGACCTCCGAAGCTTCGTGGGAGGACCAGAAGAGCCATGAGGCCCTCACTCACCACCAGGGCACGCCTAGGGGGTGGCTACGTCCTGGTGCCTCATGGGCCCATCTTAGCTCCTTTTCACGTGATTCCAACTCTGAAATCTATCTATTATATATACTAGTAAACATGCCCGTGCGTTGCACCGGGAGAAGAAAAATCAATGAAAAATAGAAAGACCAGATGTTATACGCAAGACAGATGACACACGTCAAGGGACTTATTTGTGAAGGATCGAGCTAACAACATTCATATACTATTTTAAAGCTTGGAGCTTCCCGTGAATGGCAACACTCATTTAGTTCTACACCAGTCAATCAATGTAGCTGAAGGAGCAGCATCAAAAATCAATCAAAATGTTATAAAATAATTTAAAAATGTAAGACCCAAATCTGAAATGGTCATTGTGAATTGGTTCAGAGAATGTGAACCATATAAACAGGAAAGTGCTATATATAACAGTATAACCAAATATTATCACAAAATCCAGTAACTGTCAACCTCTACCGACACAGTTATGCCCATTCAAAATATCACCAAATTTGAGTATTACATAATATTTCAGCAGTACTACATGAAAGTTGAAAGAATCCTGAACCGACACCCGAGTAAGTTAGGTGTGAGCTTTAGTGTTGAAGTATCTTTGTGCATAGTACTATGATACATTACACTGAGGTGAAAATTAAATTTAACAAACACGGTAATCATATCTTTGCTAGAACTAGTTCACATGATCTTGTCTATATGTTTGTTAAATTTAATTTTCACCTCAGTGTAATGTATCATAGTACTATGCACAAAGATACTTCAACACTAAAGCTCACACCTAACTTACTCGGGTGTCGGCTCAGGATTCTTTCAACTTTCATGTAGTACTGCTGAAATATTATGTAATACTCAAATTTGGTGATATTTTGAATGGGCATAACTGTGTCGGTAGAAGTTGACAGTTACTGGATTTTGTGATAATCTTTGGTTATACTGTTATATATAGCACTTTCCTGTTTATATGGTTCACATTCTCTGAACCAATTCACAATGACCATTTCAGATTTGGGTCTTACATTTTTAAATTATTTTATAACATTTTGATTGATTTTTGATGCTGCTCCTTCAGCTACATTGATTGACTGGTGTAGAACTAAATGAGTGTTGCCATTCACGGGAAGCTCCAAGCTTTAAAAGAGTATATGAATGTTGTTAGCTCGATCCTTCACAAATAAGTCCCTTGACGTGTGTCATCTGTCTTGCGTATAACATCTGGTCTTTCTATTTTTCATTGATTTTTCTTCTCCCGGTGCAACGCACAGGCATGTTTACTAGTATATATAATAGATAGATTTCAGAGTTGGAATCACGTGAAAAGGAGCTAAGATGGGCCCATGAGGCACCAGGACGTAGCCACCCCCTAGGCGTGCCCTGGTGGTGAGTGAGGGCCTCATGGCTCTTCTGGTCCTCCCATGAAGCTTCGGAGGTCTTTGTTGTTCCAAAATAAATCGATAAAAAAGTTTCAGCCCATTCTGAGAACTTTAATTTCCGCACAAAAAGCAAGAACACGGTAGTTCTGCTGAAAATAGCGTCAGTCCGGTTTAGTTCCATTCAAATAATACCAAAATCATATGAAATTGTTGTAAACATGGCATGAATACTTAATAAATTAGAGATACATTAGAGACGTATCAACATCCCCAAGCTTAATTCATGCACGTCCTCGGGTAGGTAAATGATAGAAGAATAATTTATGAAGTGTGAATGCTAGCATAGTGCATAAGTTTGATCAATGATAATTTCAATCATTTTCCCTAGCATCATAACATCAACTCTTTCTCTTAAAACTCAACATGATAAAGAAGCAATCAATTCACATGTTATGGTTCAAGCAATGCATTCTCGTGAAACTTAACAATGTATGTTCTTAGTCACCAAACAATTGCAATTCAACTTATTGCTTGCTAGAAAGTATAAGTAAGAGCTCCACATATCCAATTATCATATAGTCTTCTATGATAGCTGATACTCAAAGCATATTTTTAGAACAAATAGCATCCATCAAACATAGAGAAAGACATGGCTTAATGTTTCGTCTCCCAACTCATTGATCGTAGAGATAATTGTCAACAATTATTATTCATGATCAAATATATTTAAATGGCCATATGTGTCTGGATATTTCCTCATCACGTGATGCTTGCCAACTAAAGAATAGTTTGAAATAAGAAATTGATTCAACAAAAATAAAACTAACACAAAAAGTAAACGATAAGTCCTTCGCAGAGGGAAGCATGGATTTGCAGAGGTGCCAGAGCTCAAAGCTTAAAATAGAGATGAATATAATTTTGAGAGGCATGCCTTTCCAGTTAACATCACGACTGAGAGTTCTCAATATCTTCCATGCTAAACACTTTATTTGCGGTTTTCAAGCGGAAAGGTAAAGTTTACTCCCCCTCAACTATTGAAACACAAGCCATGGCTAGCCGAATCCTCGGGTGCCCTCCATACAATCGACTTTCCGGGGGAGTTTGTTTCATTATTTGCCATTTTTATCATAGGACTGGGCATCCCAATTGCCAGCCTCTATCGTTCAATGACAAGTGAATAAACCCCCATCTTGAGAATAACCCGCTTAGCATGGAAGATACTGACCACCCCCCATCGCTCCATGAGCGGTACGGGCACACAAAACATTTACTTGGAGGTGGCACGTGCAAATTTACTTGGAACAGCAGAGTAATACCGTATATAGGTAGGTATGTTGGACACTCATGGAAGAAACTTGGCTCAAGGATTTTGGGTGCACAAGTAGTATTCCTGCTTAGTACATAAATTTTGGCTAGCAAAAGATTCTAAACCACAAGCACGACATGTTGGAGGATCCATAACAATATAACTTCGATGCAAATATACCCAAACATAACTCGTTACCTTGTCTTCCTTGTCCAACTTCAACTAATTTTCCCAAGTGAAAATAATTAGTGGGTATAAGATGACCCACAAGTATAAGGGATCAATCCTAGTCCTTTTGATAAGTAAGAGTGTTGAACCCAACGAGGAGCAGAAGGAAATGACAAGCGGTTTTAAGCAAGGTATTCTCTGCAAGCACTGAAATTATCGGTAACAGATAGTTTGATAGCAAGGTAATTCATAATGGGTAACAAGTAACAAGTGTAACAAAGGTGCAGCGAGGTGGCCCGATCCTTTTTATAGCAAAGGACAAGCCTGGATGAACTCTTATATAAAGCAAAGTGCTCCTGAGGAGACATGGGAATTTCCGTCAAGTTAGTTTTCATCATACTCATATGATTCGTGTTTGCTACTTTGATAATTTGATATGTGGGTTGACCGGTGCTTGGGTGTTGTCCTTACTTAGACAAGCCTCCCACTTATGATTAATCCCTCTCGCAAGCATCCGCAACTACGAAAAAATAATTAAGATAAATCTAACCGTATCATTAAACATGTGGATCCAAATCAGCCCCTTACGAAGGAACGCATAAACTAGGGTTTAAGCTTCTGGCACTCTAGCAACCCATCATCTACTTGCTGAAGGAAATTAATATGCCCTAGAGGCAATAATAAAGATATTATTTGTATTTCCTTATATTATGATAAATGTCTTTTATTCATGCTAGAATTGTATTAACCGAAAACTTAGTACATGTGTGAATACATAGACAAAACAGTATGTCCCTAGTATGCCTCTACTAGACTAGCTCATTGATCAAAGATGGCTATGTTTCCTAGCCATAGACATGAGTTGTCATTTGATCAACGGGATCACATCATTAGGAGAATGATGTGATGGACTAGACCCATCCGTTAGCTTAGCACTTTGATCGTTTAAGTTTTACTGCTATTGCTTTCTTCATGACTTATACATGTTCCTATGACTATGAGATTAAGCAACTCCCGAATACCGTAGGAACACCTTGTGTGCTATCAAACATCACAACGTAACTGGTTGATCATAAAGATGCTCTACAGGTGTCTCCGAAAGTATTCGTGGTGTTGGCATAGATTAAGAATAGGATTTGTCACTCCGAGTATCGGAGAGGTATCTCTGGGCCCTCTCGGCAATGCACATCATAATAAGCCTTGCAAGCAAATGACTAATGAGTTAGTCACGAGATGATGTATTAAGGAACGAGTAAAGAGACTTGCCGGTAACGAGATTGAACTAGGCATATGTAATGCCCAGGATGGGACTATACCTCCTATGTGTCGAGGCATGACTTAAAGGTATATGCCCATTCTGGAATGATCTCAAGTTTGGTATCTTTGCACGACTCATGTAAAAATAGGGATGAAATTGCAAAAGGATAGTTGACTTACACTCGCCACGTCACACAATACATTACATAAGCAAAACATCATTCAAAACAACACAACCCGACTACGGGTGAAGATCCAAAAGAAAGATACCAAATACATAAAGCCACAGGTCCGAATCGCCCCTAGTAGAAACCACTACTGATCGTCGAAACACGTCACATACATACGGCCACTCTCTTCATCGAGCTCCCAGTGAAGTACTTGAACCAGCTCCTGCATCATTCTCGGCTAAACCTGCATCTGGTGTTGTAGTATCTGTGAGCCATGAGGACTCAGCAATCCCATAACCATGGGTATCAAGACTAGCAAAGCTTTATGGGTAGGAGGAGGTAAAGTGGTGAGGTTGCAGCCGCGGCTGAGCAGAATATGGTGGCTAACTTACGAGTACAAGAATAAGATGAGCATCTACGCAAACGGTCGCAAACTAGTAGTGATCGCTAAAGATCCTGAACTACCTACGAGTCAAACATAACCCCACTGTGTTCTCTTCTCAAAGTGAAAAGAGACAGTCACGGTTACTCACACAGTTGTGTGTTTTACTTTGGATCCTCTGTCAAGTTTTCTACAACCGGACATTAACAAATTCCAATCTGCCACATAACCGCGGGCACGGCTTTCGAAAGATCATAACCCTGCAGGGGTGTCCCAACTTAGCCCATCACAAGCTCTCACGATCAGCTAAAGTGATAAATATAATATCATCACCCCTTATCTTCGGGAAAATCCGATCAGGCTCGGCATTCCCGGTGCACAAGACATTTCGACAATGGTAAAACAAGTCCAGCAAGACCTCCCGGCGTGCCGACACCCTGATAGTAGCCGCGCGTATCTCGTCTCAGGCCACAACCGGATGGGACATCCTACAGGAGCCAGATACCTCAAGTTTCCCCGAGGCGGTCCCGCAGTCTGCCCGTTTGGGACCAACACCATCAGCACTGGCCCCCCTGCTATGTAGAAAGAATCCCCGGGGACGCGACCCCCTATGCAATTTTAATTAATTAATTAAGTTGTTATTATGAGGCAAATTAAAACCAATGTTGGGCCTTGCTGGAGGAGTTTTATTCAAAGTCGAAGTGTCAAGGGGTCCCCATATACCCATCGTGTAAGGAACGCAAAATCAAGGAACATAATGCCGGTTTATCGGCGCCTAAGGTGGCATGAGTGGAACAAAACACCGAGCAAAAGGCCAAGCCTTCCACCCATGCCCAGTATATAGGTGTGTTAATTATAATAATAGATATTGTGATATACCAACAATAAGTTCCCTCCTGGAACGATCTTCATCTTCACCTGCAACTAACAACGCTATAAGAGGGGCTGAGCAAGCGGGTAACATAGCCAAACAATGGTTTTTGCTAGGAAGGTGTCAAAGGTTAGAGGTTTCATGGCAACAAGGAGAGGGGCTGACAATAAGATGGGTAGCGCGACATGTAATGATAGCATCGAGACACTAAGCATGGCAATGATAGTAAAGGTATCCAAGGGTATGGTCATCTTGCCTGGGATTCCGCAAGGAAGAAGAACGGGTCCATGAAGTAGTCGAACAGAACCTCACAACTCCGGAACGAACCCGAAGCTAATGAGGGAAGCAAACCGGAAAGAAACAAGCAACACGGTAAACACACCACACGAGACATGACAATATGCTCAAACAAGTATGATGCAACACAAGTCTGCATAGGATGCACTACAAGTCTATACAGGAAGCAAAACATGGCAAGGTAGGAAGCACAGCAAAACAACACAAGGCTATATGATGCAATACATGGCAAGGTATGATGCATGACAAGTCTATACAGGAAGCAAAACATGGCAAGGTAGGAAGCACAGAAAACAACACAAGCAACATGTTTAAATGAGGCCGGAAACTACAACAACAATTCCGGAAAATCCCCATATGCATGTTTAGCAATTTTTAAGCAAACAACAATGCACACATTTTAATGTTGTTAACATGATGCGGATGACATGATCAAGTTTATGCAATTTTTATTAAAAGGGAACATGAAGAGATATGAAGTATTTGTCACCGTGGTGGAAAGAAAGGGGCCACGGCGGCGAATCTGAAAATGTTGCCACGCAACATATCGGTTCCGGTAACTCGTTGAGAGTCCGGTGCAAAAGAAAGGTGGCGTGAGCGAGTCGAACAAGATGAAAAGGTGGGGTCATCCCGTCACCGGGTTCCCACGGGTCGACGTCAAAAGAGGGGCACAACGGGCACGGCGCAAACAAGTACTTCATCTCATACAACACAACAAGCATTCGTTCACCACATCGGCATTCGACTCGGGGTATACCTAGGAAGCGTGCGTTCTCGGAGGGGTTCGAGTTGTTGAGGGACGTAGTGGAAGTAGCTAGTCGTTCTCGCGAGTCGTGGTACACGTTCGTAGAGGGAAGTAGTCGTTCCGTTTCGGAGAGGTACTTGGCGAATCCCTCGTTTCCGGGGCGACGGTAGTCGTACACGTTGGCGTTTTTGTTCACGGTTCTTCGGCGACGGTAGTGGTACTTGACGTGTCGCCGTGTAGGCGTTCTCGTTTCGAAGATGTACATGTCGTCGGTGTAATTGAACTTGGCGCATCGTCTTGTGTAGTCGTTCGGGCATCGGTCTTGCCAGCAGGGTACTTGTCGCGTCGCATCATGTAGTCGTACGCGGGGTCGACGGTAGGGGTACTTGTCGCATCCACCAAGTGTAGTCGTACTCGGGCGTCGTGGTACTTGCGGTCTTGGTCTTCGGCGACGAGGTACTTGGCGAGTAGATGAACGTGATGGGTACTTGACGTCCAAGTACCTGGCATCCTCACGGCCTTGAGAGAGATGAAACAGAGCGCAACGGTGCACGATCTTCGCGGCCCAGGGTTCTTGGTGTATACATCCAGGGAGGATACGATGGAGATGAAGCTCGTCTTGTGTGGAGCTCCAGGAGCCATGGTGCGCAGCAGGAAGGGCATCCCTGTCCTTGAGATGGGGTCCTAGTGGACAGAGCAGCAACAGCCGCAAGGCGGGGTAAAGGAAAGCGGCGGAGCTCCTTCGGCTGGAAGCTGGCGAGGCGGAAGGAGGCGCGGAGGAGGAGAGGCGCTGTCGCGCGGCACCAGGGCGAGGCGCTCGGGGCCTCGACCGACGGGGAGGAGGGAGGCGCGGGTCGTGGGGAGGGACGACGCGGCTCCGCGCGGGGGGAGCCCGCGAGCTCCGGCTCGTCCATGGAGAAGGTCGCGGCGAGCTTGAGGCACGGCTGGCGCAGAAGCACGGTTGCGCTGGGGCCATGGCAAGGCGGAGGAACGGGGGACGACGGCGGGCGCTTGGGGCGCCAGCGGTGGAGCACAACGACAGGGCGGCCTGGGCGTCGAGCACAGGGAGGCGGCGACCTGGTGCGGTGGCGTAGGCGCTCTAGGCGCAGATCGAGCACAGGGATCGGGCTTCTTCCCTGGTAGCGATGAGGGGCGGCGATAGAGGGAAAGAGACGGAAGAGATAGCGTGCGGCGCTAGGAGAAGGTGCGACGCGCTGATGGCTTCTCGCCCCTCGTTGGTTACCCCAAGTGGAAGGTTTGAGATGCAGTGTAGCGGTAGTTTTCCCTTGGCAAAGATACCAAGGATCGAATCCCCTGAGACTCCGAGGGTCAACAAGAAGGTGTCAACTGCTAGCGGCGCAACTTAGCGATTGACAGGACCTGCACACAAATACAAATAACTTTGCTCCCAACGAGTACAGAGAGGTTGTCAATCCCTCCGGCCTTGTCGTTTACAAAGGATCAAACGCAAGAGATAATAGTGATAGGTATGTCTGCAACTAGTAAG
>LR738712.1:754164787-754199836 GCA_902687465.1 Secale cereale | reverse complement strand
TCATCATCATCATCGCCCTCACCATGAGTTGTGAGTAGTTTACCACAGACCTTCGGGTCCATAGCTAGTATCTAGATGGCTTCTTCTCTCTCTCTGGATCTCAATACAAAGTTCTCCTCGGTCTTCGAGGAGATCTATTCGATGTAATCTCTTTTTGCGGTGTGTTTGTCGAGATCTGATGAATTGTGAGTTTATGATCAAGGTTATCTATGAAAGATATTTGGTTCTTGTCTGAACTTTTTATGTATGCTCATAATAACCTTGCAAGTCTCTTCGAATTATTGGTTTGGTTTGGCCTACTAGATCTATAGTTCTTGCAATGGGAGAAGTGCTTGGCTTTGGGTTCAATCTTGCGGTGTCCTTTCCCAGTGATAGTAGGGGCAGCAAGGCACGTATTGTATTGTTGCCATCGAGGATAAAAAGATGGGGTTTACATCATATTACTTGAGTTTATCCCTCTACATCATGTCATCTTGCTTAAGGCGTTACTCTGTTCGTATGAACTCAATACACTAGATGCATGCTAGATAGCAGTCGATGTGTGGAGTAATAGTAGTAGATGCACGCAGGAGTCGGTCTACTTGTCTCAGACGTGATGCCTATATACAATGATCATGCCTAGATAGTCTCATAATTATTCGCTTTTCTATCAATTGCTCGACAATAATTTGTTTACCCGCCGTAGAATATCGCTATCATGAGAGAAGCCACTAGAGAAAAATATGGCCCCGGGTCTATTCTCAACATATCAATCTACATCTACTTTACTTTTACCGCTTTTATTTTCTGTTCTTATAAACTTAAAATACCAAAAATATCAACTATCATCTCTATTAGATCTCACTCTCGTAAGTGACCGTAAAGGGATTGACAACCCCTTATCGCGTTGGCTGTGAAGTTCTTATTTGTTTGTGCAGGTGCGAGGGACTCGCGCGTGGTCTCCTACTGGATTGATACCTTGGTTCTCAAAAACTGAGGGAAATACATACGCTATTGTGCTGCATCTCCCTTTCCTCTTCGAGGGAATACAACGCAAGCTCAAGAGGTAGCAATATACCTTGGGGTCCGGGTGGATCCATTACTTGAGCACTATATGCCTAGCTTAATGGCTTTAAAGAAAGCGCTGCCACGGAGACAACCCGGAAGTTTTAGAGAGTCATTTATTTCTGTTGTGTGCTTTTATATAGTTTAAAAACGAAAACAAAATAAAGAGGGGAACCTAAAACTTTCTCAAAAAGAAAAGCGAAAGTGAGAAAGACGAGCATTGTTAAAGTGGGAGCTAGCCTTGAACTTTGTTCATGCCCATGGAAACTTTGTGAACCTTAATTACAGAAACTTTTCAACAAAAATATTTATCCCCTTGTATAAATCCACTGTATAATAAAATAATGTGCCAAGATTTGCCTTTAGGATGATTAGATTGCTTGTTTGGTTTGTGCGGTGCAAAAACAGAAACTTTGGCTGTAGTGCGTGATTTTTCATTTTTTTACTGGAACGTAAAACGTTTCTGAAACTATTTGCATGGTATTTTTATACAAATTGTTTGTTTTGTCCTAATTTTTCATAATTTTTAGAGTTACAGAAGTATGGTTAATGTTCAGATTACTACTGACTATCCTGTTTTCACACATTGCTATTATAGTTTCATTATTTGCTTATGTATGAAATCTTGTTGAGCCTCCTTTGACTTGGGGCCAGATAATTGTGATAGCATACAGTGGGTAATGTTTGATTATAATTATATAATAATGTTAGAGAAGTACATAATGGGATTTGATGTTATATGTACTAACCCCTCTAATAAAAAAATTGTGTGGATGAAGTGTTCGAAAATCGAGGAGGTATTGATATGAGAAGAGTGAGGAGATGCAAGAGCTCAAGATTGGGGATGCCGAAGGCACCCCAAGAAAATATTCAAGGAGACTCAAGCGTGTAAGCTTGGGGATGCCTCGGAATGCATCCCATCTATATTCGACAATTATCGGTATGTTTTGGTTTTTGTTTTGTTCACATGACATGTGCAAATCTTGGAGCGTCGTGTGCTTTTTCTTTTTCATTTAATAATGCACCATGCTGGTATGAGGTAGTCATTGGTTTATTTATAGAATGCTCTTTGCACTTCACTTATATCTTTTGAGTATGGCTTTATAGAATGCTTCATGTGCTTCACTTATATCATTTGAAGTTTCGATTGCCTGTTTCTCCTCACATAAAAACCCGCCATTTGAAGAATGCTCTTTTGCTTCACTTATATTTGTTAGAGAGTGGACATATCTTTTGTAGAAAGAATTAAAACTCTCTTGCTTCACTTAAATCTATTTAGAGAGTTGACATGAATTGGTCATTCACGTGGTTAGTCATAAAATCCTACATAAAACTTGTAGATCGTTGAATATGATATGTTTGATTCCTTGAAATATTTTTGCGATATAGAGATGTTAATATGTGGGAGGTACTAGTGAATGATTGTGGTTTAGTAAGAATATTGGTGTTAAGGTTTGTGATTCCCGTAACATGCACGTATGGTCTCCTAACTATGTAACCAAATTGGTGTGCGTTGTATCTTGATTGTTTATCTTTGCGTGAAGGTTGGGGGCACACGATGGTTAACTCCTACCAACCTCCCCCCTAGGAGCATGCGTCGTAGTATTTTTCTTTGAGGGCTAAGTAGATTTTTTACAATAAATATGTGAGTTCTTTATGACTAATGTTGAGTCCATGGATTATACGCACTCTCACCCTTCCACCTTGCTAGCCACTCTAGTGTCACGCAACTTTCGCCGGTGCATCAAACCACCTTACACCCTTCCTCAAAACAGCCACCATACCTATCTATTATGGCATTTCCATAGCCATTTCGAGATATATTGCCATGTAACTCAACCGTTCCGTTTATTATGACACACATCATCATTGTCATATTGCTTTGCATGATCATGTAGTTGACATAGTATTTGTTGCAAAGCCACCATTCATATTTTTCATACATGTCACTCTAGATCATTGCACATCCTGGTACACCGCCGGAGCATTCATATAGAGTCATACTTTGTTTTAGCATCGAGTTGTAATATTGCGTTGTAATTAAATGAAAGTGTGATGATCATCATTATTAGAGCATTGCCCCAGTGAGGAAAGGATGATGGAAGCTATGATTCCCTCACAAGTTGGGATGAGCCTCAGGACTTCAAAAATAATAAAAGAGGCCAAAGAAGCCCAAAAAAAGAGGCCAAAGAAGCCCACCAAAAACAAAAAAACAAAAAAAGAGAGAAAAATAGAGAAGGGGCAATGCCACTATCCTTTTACCACACTTGTGCTTCATAGTAGCACCATGATCATCATGATAGAGAGTCTCCTAGGTTATCACTTTCATATACTAGTGGGAATTTTTCATTATAGAACTTGGCTTGTATATTCCAACGATCGGCTTCCTCAAATGCCCTAGGTCTTCATGAGCACGAAAGTTGATGCACACCCGCTAGTTAGTTTTTGAGGTTTCATACACTTATAGCTCTAGTGCATCCGTTACATGGCAATCACTACTCATTCGCATTGATATCGATTGATGGACATTGCCATAGTCCATTGATTTGCCTAGTTGATGTGAGACTTTCCCCCTCCTTTTGGCTATCATCACGTCATATTCCACCCATAGTGCTATGCCCATGACTCACGCTCATATATTGAGTGAAAATTTTGAAATGGTAGGATATGAAAGCAATTGCTTGGCTGACATCGAGATGGACATGAGGGGTATCTTGTGTTAAGAAAAGAGAGCATAAAGACTATATGATTTTGTAGGGATAACGTTCTTTAGCATTGATATTTTGAAAGGCTTGGGATGCCCGAGTATTAAATTCTTTTATGTCAAATGATAGACTATTGTTTTGAATCACTCGTGTCTTAATATTCATGCCATGATTAGATTACATGATCAAGATTATGCTAGGTAGCATTCCACATCAAAAATTATCGTTTTCATCATTTACCTACTCGAGAATGAGCAGGAATTAATCTTGGGGATGCTGATACGTCTCCGTTGTATCTATAATTTTTTATTGTTCCATGCCAATATTCTACAACTTTTACATACTTTTGGCAAATTTTTATACTATTTTTTGAAACTATGTTAGCTTATGCCTCTCCCTCATATAAAATTGCAATAGTGATTACCGGTCTAGTTATCGATTCCTAGGGACAAATAACTTTCTTGTGACAAAAAGCTCTCTACTAAAACAAACTTAGTTGTGTGTTTATCTATACAGCCCATAGACTTTATTTATGTGCTCTTTATTATCTTGCAAACCTATCCTATCACATCTACAAAGTACTTCTAGTTTCATACTTGTTCAAGGCAAAGCGAACGTCAAGCGTGCGTAGAGTTGTATCGGTGGTCGATAGAACTTGAGGGAATATCTTCTCTACCTTTAGCTCCTCGTTGGGTTCGACACTCTTACTTATCGAAAGAGGATACAATTGATCCGCTATACTTGTGGGTTATCACCGAACCACACTTAAGATTTCTCCTCTCAAATCTCGACCTCCAAGCTCCATTTTCCTCAAGATTTGTCTAGGATTGGCAGTCTGTCCCGTCCCGTCACCGTCGTCACCGCCGTCGATCGCCCGCGCCAATCTTTTCGTCGCCACCATCGTGGTGGGCCTCTTGTTCTTATCTTCTTTCTAAAAGAAAAAAAATGGTACTTGTATGATTTAGATAGATACTTGTATAATTTTCTTACTTTTATTATTGTTTGTTATTATATAGTGCCATGGTTTTGGTATCCGCACCCGTCGGCCCTCGTCCTGTCTATGATTCGGATGTGGTATATTATCTTCTATTACTATTTGTGTCATTTAGTGTTAATGACAATTATGCCGACCAACGTGACATAGATGTTTTTATCTAGGAGGTATGTGAAGCAAAAGTTCCAACCGACCCTCTTGTCGAGAGGTTAAATTTAGTTAAAAAAGAAAACATTTAGTTGAAGAAAAATTGAAAACAAACGAGGAGAAGATGGAGTTGTATTTGCATGTTGCGGATGTCGTCGATGATCACAAGATCAAGATGGATGTAATGCGCTTGAAGATTAGAAAGATTGGAAAATATGCCATTCATACTGAGGCTTGGTATCATTATGCCGTTGGATCAATACCTTAGTTGCGATTATGATCGCATTTGTTGGTGCATTGAAATGTTTTACATGGTTTCAATGTATGGTTTAATTAGATGCTCTAGAGAGCTACATGTTGTTCAATGAGAACTATGTATGAACTTTATTTATTTTTCAGTAATAACATTTGATCACTACTGTACTTTGGTTTTAATGTGATGATTAACTTCTATTAATTTTGTCACATATCTATTCTTAATGTTCTATAATGGTTTCTGACACACTTAATTATATATAATACATGTAGATGAACTGGCAATGGATGTACGGTGACAGACACACCTCCGAGTACATTGAGGGCTTGCATAATTTTCTCGAAGTGGCTGAGGCAAACAAGCAGAATGGTTTTATGTATTGTCCATGCCTTATCTGTGAGAATACGGAGGATTACTCTATCTCGAAAACCCTTCACGTCCACCTGCTTGAGAAGGGTTTTATGCCACACCATAATGTTTGGACCAAGCACGGAGAATGAGAGGTTATGATGGAAGACAACAAAGAAGAGGATGATGACAACTATCCACCCCCTGAATACGGTGATGCTTGAATGGGGGAAGCTGAAGATCAAGAGGAACCAGACGATGTGCCCGATGATGATCTTCACCAGATCATTGTCGATGCAAAGAGACAATTCCAAAGTGAAAGGGAGAAGTCGAAGTTCGATCGCATGTTAGAGGATCACAAAAAAGGGTTGTACGCAAATTGCGAAGATGACAACACAAAGCTCGGTACCACACTAGAATTGCTGCAATGGAAGGTGGACAATGGTGTATCTGACAACGAATTTGGGAAGCTACTGAAAATAATGAAAAAGAAGCTTCCAAAGGATAACGAATTTCCCGACAGTACGTACAAACAAGGAAGGTTCTATGCCCTCTAGGATTGGAGGTGCAGAAGATACATGCATGCCCTACTCACTGCATTCTCTACCGCGGTGTTATGAGAAATTGAACACATGCCCGATATGCGGTGCATTGTGGTATAAGATCAGACGAGATGACCCTGGTGATGTTTAGTGCAAACGCCCCAGGAAGAGGGTTTCTACCAAGATGATGTGGTATGCTCCTATAATACCACGGTTGAAACGTTTTTTCAGAAACAAAGAGCGTGCCAAGTTGATGCGAGGGCACAACGAGGACCGTAAGAAAGGCGGGAAGTTGAGAGCATCCGCTGACGAGTCACAGTGGTGAAAAATTGAGAGAAGGTGGGGGTACTTTTAAGGTGACGCAAGGAATGTATGGTTTGTTTTAAGCGCAGATGGCATTAGTCCTTTTGGGGAGTAGAGCAGCAATCATAGCACCTAGCCGGCAACTCTATGTATCTATAACCTTCCTCCTTGGTTGTGCATGAAGTGGAAGTTCATTATGATGCCAGTGCTCATCCAAGGCCCAAAGCAACCCGGCAACGACATTGATGTGTACCTAAGGCCATTAGTTGAAGAACTTTTACATATGTGGAGTGGAAAAGGTGTACGTGGGTGGGATGATCACAACCAGGAGGAATTTGACCTACATGCATTGCTGTTTGTAACCATCAATGATTGGCCTGCTCCCAGTAACCTTTCAGGACGGACATACAAGGGATACCATGCATGCACGCACTATGAGATGACACCGAAAGTATATATTTGGACAAATGCAGGAAGAATATATACCTGGGACATCGTCGATTTCTTCCGACCAACCATCAATGTCGAAAGAAAGGCAAGCATTTCAAAGGTGAGGCCGATCACCGGAAGAAGCCCGCCCTCCATACTGGTTATCACATACTTGATATGGTCAATGATTTACAAGTAATCTTTGGAAAGGGTCTTGCCGGACTATCTCTTCCGAATGACACCGAGGGACGCGCACCCAGGTGGAAGAAGAAATCTATATTTTGGGGCCTACACTATTGGAAAGACCTAGAGGTCCTCTCTGAAATCAACGTGATGCACGTGACGAAGAATCTTTGCGTGAACCTGCTAGGCTTCTTGGGCGTGTATGGGAAGACAAAAGATACACCGGAGGCACGGGAGGACCAGCATTGTGTG
Source organism: Secale cereale (assembly GCA_902687465.1). Lineage (NCBI taxonomy): Eukaryota > Viridiplantae > Streptophyta > Magnoliopsida > Poales > Poaceae > Secale > Secale cereale. The sequence goes on along the minus strand of LR738712.1, from coordinate 754,192,633 downwards.
CACAAAAAAGACGGCATACATCCAAAGCAGTATGAAGGTCCTGCTAGCTACGCTCTTACCAAAGAAGAGAAGGAAATCTTCTTTGAATGCCTTCTCGGTATGAAGGTCTCGTCTGGCTTCTTGTCCATAAAGGGAAAAATAAATATGTCAAAGAAAAAGTTCCAGAACCTAAAGTCTCATGACTGCCACGTGATTATGACGCAACTGCTTCCGGTTGCATTGAGGGGGCTTTTACCGGAAAATGTTCGATTAGCCATTGTGAAGCTATGTGCATTCCTCAATGCAATCGCTCAGAACATAATCGATCCAGAAATCCTACCAAGGTTAAGGAGTGATTTGGTGCAATGTCTTGTCGGTTTTGAGCTGGTGTTCCCACCATCCTTCTTCAATATCATGACGCACGCCCTAGTTCATCTAGTCGACGAGATTGCCATTCTGGTCCCTGTATTTCTACACAATATGTTCCCCTTTGAGAGGTTCATGGGAGTCTTAAAGAAATATGTTCGTAACCATGCTAGGTCAGAAGGAAGCATCTCCATGGGACATCAAACAGTGGAGGTCATTGGGTTTTGTGTTGACTTTATTCCTGACCTTAAGATGATTGGTCTCCCTCAATCGCGGTATGAGGGGAGACTGACTGGAAAAGGCACACTAGGAGCACACTCGATAATATGTAGGGATGGGCATTCTTGGTCTCAAGAACACTACACAGATCTACAGAATTGTACCTTGGTGACCCCGTATGTCGATGAACACAAGAATATTCTGCACTGCAAACACCCGGAGCAGGGTGACGACTGGATTACATGTGAACACATCTCATGGGTCACAACACTGTTGCAGATGAGTTGTACTCGTTGGCCAGGGGACCAGCTTCGAATGTATTGACTTAAAAAGGTTACGAGTAAAATGGGAATACATTTTACATGGTCTCCTAAGATCAAAAGAGCACCAACCAAAACGGTGGTGTCCGCTTTGATGCAGCAACCAAGAGGGGAAAGGACACATATTATGGTTACATAGTGGACATATGGGAACTTGACTATGGACATGATTTAAAGGTCCCTTTGTTTCAGTGCAAATGGGTCAATCTTTCAGTAGGCGGGGTACAGGTATACCCACAATATGGAATGACAACAGTGAATCTCAACAATCTTGGGTACACAGATGAACCATTCGTCCTAGCCAATGATGTGGCACATGTTTTCTATGTGAAGGACATGTGTACCAAACCGAGAAAAAGAAAAGATAAGGAAGCGAATACATCATACGATGAACCAAAGCGCCACGTATTTCTTTTAGGTAAAAGAGACATCGTGGGAGTGGAGGGCAAGACAGGCATGTTTGAAGATTATGAAAAATTTCATGAAATTCCTCCCTTCAAAGTCAAGGCTGGCCCAAGCACCCTGTTAAACTATGAAGATTATCCATGGTTACGGCGCAAAAAGCAAGGGACACACGCGAAGAAAAAGAGAAGACTTTCTCTCCACAACTATTCTGATGATGGCTTTGATCTAGAATATCACTGCAGTTACATGGGAAGAAATGAAATGCCTTTTGTAACAGATGAGTTTTTGTCCGAAACCTTGATACTTTGCAAGAGATTGTCCATTTTGTACACGAAGTGCATTCAGTTTTTGACGTAACCCTCCCAACCTTTTAGCACATGCTATGTGGGTGAAATGATGATACCATGCCAACTTTCAACCTTTTCAGAGTTCATTTGTACCCCTTTTCAATTTCAGGTTCATTTAGCTCAAAGAAAAGATTAAATGCATGAAAAATAGCAAATGAAGTCATAAAGGGTTGAAAATTGATGATGTGGCTTTCAATGGTGCATATTGAATGCACAAAAAGTCAGGAGTACAACTAAGTTTAAAAAAATGAAATGCCTTCGTAACACATTAGTTTTTGTCCGAAACCCTGATACTTTAAAAGAGATTGTCTAGTTTGTACACGAAGTGTATCCAGTTTTTGCAGTAACCATCCCAACTTTCTAGCACATGCTATGTGGGTGAAATGATGATACCATGCCAAGTTTCAACATGTTCAGAGTTCATTTGTAGTGCTTTTCAATTCCAGGGTCATTTAGCTCAAAGATGAACTAATAGCAAAAAGAATGAACTAAGGGTCAGTTCTTTTAGGCGGCTTAAAAAATAAGCTGCCTCTCCCCAGCTTAAAACATAAGCCGTCTCCGAATTTTTTCGAGACTTCTAAATTAGTTATCCCTTAACTAGTTTAGAAGCCCCAAGAAATAAAAGTGACAGCTTATGGGAAAAGCTGGGGATGAGGCGGCTTATTTTTTAAGCTGCCAAAAGAACTGACCCTAAAAAGCTTTTACAAAACTCTAATAGCAAAAAGAATGAACTAGAAAGAATCAATATTTTTTTTTGTTATGATCAACAAAAACAGAACCATAATATTCTTCAACGGCAAAAAGAATCAACTAAAAAGCTTTTATAAACCTCGAGTATTTTTGAAACTAAAATTATATAAAATTTATGCAACTAAAATTATCAAAGTATTTTTCTCAAAACATTAATAGCAAAAGTACTTTTCATAAAGTATTTTTTTGTTAGAAACTTTAATAGCAAACTAAAATAACAAAATCTTTTTGATTAAAAATAATAATTTAAAATGACCTAAAAATTACCAAATTGAATATAATTAGAAAACACACTAATATTAAATAGCAAGAAAAAGAATCACTCAAAAATCTATTTTTAAAGTAAAGTTATTCACAAACTCGTGATGGAGACAAATTTCAAAGAATTCAAATTTAAACTATTCGAATTTGAAAACAATGGCACTAACAGAAAGTTTATAACTTTTGTGACCTAAAGCAAAAAGAATCACTAAAAAACTCTAAGTATTTAGTTGTAAGTAGAAACAAAAGAAAATAAATAAAGCAACAAACAAAACAAAAATATTGGAAAAATAAAAAAATGCCGCCTACTGGGCCACCATGGCCTGCATACGACTAGAAACCCAACCCGCTAGTTGGGCCAGGATGCAGGCCCGCAGCAGGCCTAGTAAGTCCACAGGTAGAGAGAGTGTGTTTAGGCCCGTAGGCCTACATAAGAGAGGAGCTCGAAAGGCTTGGCGTAGCCACGCTTATAAACCAATATCGATGCCTCTCAGCTAGCGAGGTGGGACTAAACATCCACCCGCCCGACGTCGTGCCAGCCATAGACCTTTTGTCCCGGTTGGTGGCACCAACCGGGACCAATGCCACCCTTTTGTCCCTGTTGGTGGCACCAACCGGGGCAAATGCCTACCTTTCGTCCCGGTTCGTGCCACCAATCGGGACCAATGGGCTATGCTTCCTGCCATTTCGCCTGGCAAAAACTGACCTTTGGTCCCGGTTGGTGTCACGAACCAGGACGAAAGGATGGCATTGGTCCTGGTTGGTGCTACCAACCGGGACCAATGCTCCATCTATATAAGCAGCACTTAGCAGTTTTCGTCTCAATTTCCTCGTCCTCTCCTCAGCCGCCGCCGCCGGGCTGCCCGACACCATCGCCATGCCACTGCCCCGCCGTCCCGCCCCCGATCTCGCGCGTTGTCGCTCCTCCCCGAGCCCTTGTCGACGTGCCCTCCTTCCCGTCGCCGGGTGCGTGCCCCCCTCCCCCACCGTCCTCATCACCGGCCTCGTCGCCCCCCTTCCCATGGCCCCCTGCTCCCCGTTGTCACGTGCCCCCGAGTGCCTTGCTCTGTTTTTTTGCTCTATTTTTTTATGAGATGTATGTTCATGTGGAGATGGGATGTATGTTCATTTGGAGATGAGATAGATAGATAAATATTTATGATATGTATGAGATGTTTTGTGGAGATGAGATGAGATGTTGTCATGTGGATTTCTTTTTTGTTCATAGAAAACTCCGGTCACTTCGACATGAGGGGGGACGTTAGACATGCATGAGAAAGAGGCGGTCCGCTCACCCGACCAACTATCGAGGCTACCCAAATCGTAGAAAAAGAGCGTCGTTGTTGATCTACCCCCTCCCTGATAACTTCAACATGAGAGGGGACGTCGGACATGCATGAGAGAGAGGTGGTCCGCTCACCCGACCAACTATTGAGTTCACCCAAACCCTATAAGAATGAGTGTCATTGCCGATCTACCCCCTCCCCGATAACTTTGACATGAGGGGTGGGGGACGTCGGACATGCATGAGAGAGAGGCAGTCCGCTCATCCAACCAACTATTGAGGCCACCCAGACCCTAGAAGAATGAGCGTCGTTGTCGATCTACCCCATCCCCAATAACTTTGTCATGAAGGGGGATGTCGGACATGCATGAGAGAGAGGCGGTCCACTCGCCCGAGCAACTATCGAGGCCACCCAAACCCTAGAAGAAAGAGCATCGTTGTCGATCTACCCCTCCCCGATAACTTCAACATGAGGGGGACGTCGGACATGCATGAGAGAGAGGCGGTCCGCTCACCCGACCAACTATCTAGGCTACCCAAACCCTAGAAGAAAGAGCGTCGTTGTCGATCTACCCCCTCCTCGATAACTTCAACACGAGGGGGGCATCAGACATGCTTGAGAGAGGCGGTCCGCAACTAATCCATTGCTCATATATGCATATGATTCCTTGTTGTGAATAGCTAAGTCTATGTTTGCCACTAATCCATCTCTCATGTTTGTATATTGCCATGTTGTAATATTTGCAGAAAATATGGAAAGGGACTAACAACAAGAGCGGTTGTTGGGGGATATAATCCTCGCTGGAGGTGATCCCTTGTCCTTTCTCAACGACACTGATGGACATGAATGAGAGGATGACGGCTGTGGTGATCCAACAATGGAGGAGGAAGGAGATCATCATGACGGCTCCGGTGATCGAATGGCGGAGGAAGGAGATCATGATGACAGCTCCGGTGACCGAACGGAGGAGGGAGTTCTTGCAAAGTCCGGTGAGGTATATATATACTAGTACAAATGCCCGTGCGTTGCACTGGGCGATCTTTTTTGTAAACCCTGCTCCTGCTCCGAGTGCCACTACGTTCCACTTCTTATATCCAAAACGAATGTCAAAAATAAGGTTAACCTCATTCGCTATAAGGTGAATATGCCTTCATGTTGTCTCAGCTCCAGCATGTTGGCTAACTTCAGTGGTGGCCCAACCTAGCCTTGTCATTGGAGAAGGGGGCTGTATCTGTCGAGATTCAATCAATTTCCGTGGTCTTGCAGTTTCTACATGCCCTTCTCGCATTTTCTTCTCCGAGGCAGCGATCTGATTCACAAATTGCAACCGACGACACTCCTGGTCTACATCAACATCTTCTCGATCGCTGGCTCCCCAATTTCCTGTGTTGAAAAAAGTTTGATCCGTCAAGGCAAAAGCTCAGAGGGATGCAGGAGGAACAAGAGCTCGGCTACCCCAGAGATTTGAATGTAACCTTTTTTTCGTACAAGTGAGTTTATAAGGACATGTGTTCCTTAATATTTGGCCTTAGGCCTTTTCGCAAAGAAAAAAGTAATTGTCGCTTTTTGGACAATATGTTGATGTGAAGAACAGAACCTAACATCCTTCGTCAGCACCAACTTCAACTTTGCACTGTCATCGGAAGGAATAGTAATCCAACTAATCATACTTACAAAGCATGGCAACCAATCTTCCAGCTTACACGTCTTCTGAATCTCAAAAACACCCACCCGCTCTGAACATTTGAACGTTTACTCTGCTGCTCTCAATTTGTAACTGATTCTCATGTTCAGATTTCAGGCAAGAACAGAATAATCTCTCCATCTCCCTCATTATACACGCACATATGCACAAGCAAGTAAATCAAACTGCAAAACTGAATGAACCACAACTTCAGTCATACTTTTGTTGCGACCAGGCCAGGCGAAGGCGGGACACGATGGCAGTGGCGAAGGCTAACACCGCCGATTCCAGAGCTATAGCCTGCGGTGGACGAGCTCGCATACCTTCTGTTCTCTGGGTTCACGAATCTCGTGTCCGCCTTTCCCCGTTCCCCTGTTGGCTCCTACCGCACGTGTCCACGTCTACCTCTGCTTCGTCGCTGCTCCCTTCTCGACGCGGCGCAAGAGGGGGAGAAGGAGGTGGCGCGTGGAAGCCTTCAACTGAAAGTTAACAAAATGTCTAGTTAGAAGTAAGAACCTTTTTATTGTCTTATTCATAATCAGACCGTACTCTGAACATAAAGAGCATGCGATGCTAGGACATGAAGCACAACCATCTAGCTAATAGAACTTGCATAAGCTGAAGTAATTCTGTAATAGTACTTGCATATTTCTCCAGCCGTATATGTGCAACCTACAACTATATATAATATATATCCATCTCCTCAAGCACCTTAGTTGACCATTATTGGCGCTTCACTGCTCCTGGCAACTTGATGCTAATTTGTTGTATTTGGTGTAATCCCATTAGTGAATTGATAGTTATGTTATCAGAATATGCAGCTCGGTGCCTCCAACACCTCTCCAGAACAATGAAGGATGTTTTCTTGCATTATTCTTACTTTGAATGTAACAAAATAATCAAATTATGGAACATCCAACAATGATTTGAACAATGATTTTGTGTGAGGTTATCATGTGAAAGTAATTTTGTTGTCCAGACAAAGAATATGGCATGTCAAAAAATTGTTCACCTGTACTGTAATAGCCTACTTGTCAGCATAATATCCATATCGAGTTACAGATAAACGAAGATATACCGATCGATGAAATAGATGTACCTAGAAAATAAGGACGATGTTACTTCCTCCCAGGCAGTTGATGTAGGCATTAGTACGGAAGTTAGGCCAGTACTATGGTAGTGATTCCTATTTGATCCATGAAAAAAAATCTGCAGCTCTCACATTCAACTCTGAGGTTGGTACCTTGACACAATTGCTGGTAAATTAAAAGATGGAAACACCATAAAAAGCTGCTCAGAGAAGCTTATGCCGTAGTTCACTGTTACAGGAAGCAAGGAAAGAAATGAGCGGTACACTAATTTCAACATCATCACATGGTGCATGGAAGCAACTGGGCATCTATAATGGAATGGTAGACGATTTGATGTACAGACCTGCTCTGGAGCTTTTCCTTTCTTCAGATCGTCTTGTTTGCCCTCGTCGGATATCTTCTCTCTTGTGAACTCAATCTGCTCATCCTCCCACCCAGCTAATTCAGCTGCCTCCTGTCATACAGGAACGACAGAAAGAGAATAGGTAAAATGTTGCTCAACTGAGGCATAGAAGGGGAGGAGGTAACAGGAGAAATCATACTCCGTATCTACATCCTAGTGTCCACCATGGTGACTTCAAAGCCACTTGAGTTGATTCTTTGGCTTCAGATGTACGCCCAACTCTGAAAAAAAACAAGCAACATTAAGAACCCCAATTCTTTATTGTACACCACAGATTTTATCCAGATACTTATATAGATGAAATGTTATCAGTTTTACACCATGTATGACAGCATAGTTGCCGAACATTAGAAAAGTACTGCTTTGTTATTTATTTACAGCGATAGTGTTGTGCTGCTAGTCCATAACTTCTACAATATTTCTTCTTTTGCAAATTTTACACCATGACCGGATAATTCTCAATCCCGAACTCAGTTGAAAGTATTAGCAATCCTATACGTATAATAGATATTTTACCACAAATGAATTCTAGTCGGTTCAATCCAGCACAACCAAACATGCAGCAGAACAGCAAGATCTCATAAAAATTGCTTGACTCGTATTTTGTTAGGGATCACCATTCACAAGTGCACGCTATGCTCAAAGTGTAACTACACAGTGAGTGCGTATTGACAGAACATCAATCACCCAACGAGTAGATATCTCCGGTCAAAACCTACCTAGTAGATACAACATCAGATGAAATAACACATAATTATGCTATACAGCTCACACATTAGTACCTTCTTTGAACTTCTGAGTAATAAAACTGAAACTGGGGCTTGTATCGCTGATTAAATTTAGGGGAGACATACCTATGGTGTAGCTGCCTCAGGCGATGGACGACTCGACGGATTTTCTTCTTCCCCCGACGAACTCGGCATAGTACGGCTTGACGGATGATTTTCCTCCGACGACGACATTGGACGTTCCTCTGGAAGTTGCAATTCGATGGGATTTGTTGGACATTCTGGCCGAGGGACACGGCCTGATGGGATTTGAGGGCCGTCCGGCGTCCATCCAAATCACGACACTGAACTCAAAATTCAGAGAACTGAAGCTCGTTGTTGTGTAGCTATGCTGCTATGTGCTGTCGGGCCATCCGGGCGTCCATCCAAATCACGACACTGAACTCAAAATTCAGAGAACTGAAGCTCGCTGTTGTGTGGCTATGTGCCGGCGGGCCGTCCGGGCATCTGGCCATGGCAGGCACGGATGTGTGCGGTGCGCCGGTGGCTGGAGGCCAGCGGCGTGCTATACCGTTGCTCTGGCGGTGCCTGCAGTAGCGCGACCATCTCCTCCTCGGCGCGGCGCCCAGCCGCACCAGCTCCACACCAAACAACTCGGGCGTCTACTCCTCGTGCAGCACCGACTGCACTAAGCGTGGAAGGTCCAGCTCCAGCGTGCCGCCGTCGCCTTCCTACCGGGATGCGTGCGTCGGGGACTTGCCGTTGTCACCCTCCTGCAGGGACACGTGCGTAAGGGGCTTGCTATTGAGGAGCTCCAGCATGAGCACCCCAGGGAGTGCCGCCGCGTGTCCACCACCTCCGGGGCGCGGTAGCCGTCGACGCCCGCAGCACGTCGTGCCCCCATGGCAGCCGCCCCTGCCATCCGAGGCGTGTGCTGCTGCTCTGCTCGAGCAGCGCCCCGAAGAGCGGGAACTTGAGGTGGCCTAGCAGAATGGTGACCCACCTCTGCTCCTTCCCCTCCGTGCGCCGCCTCGTCCTGCAGCGCTGCATTGGCTCTAGACGTCCGCCGCTGCCGTCCGCAACGAAGAGGAACGGAGAGTGGAGTCGCCGGTAGCAGCCGTGGAGGGTGCTGGGCGCCAATAGGGGGGCAGAGGGGATCGGAGGCGGAGGAGAGGACGAGAGGTACATGGGGGCCGAGGAGGCCGGAGGCGGAGGAGAGGCCAAGAGGGCCGGAGGCGGAGGAGAGGCCGAGAGGTAGGGGCGGGGGCGAGGAGGCTGGAGGCGGAGGAGAGGCCGGGAGAGCCAACCGGAGGGGAGGCGCAATGGTCTCCGACGAGTCCAGCTTCGTGCTTCTGGATAAGATAGGTGAAGGTTTTTTTTTTGGCAAAAACAGAACGTTTCAGATCCACTTAAAAAAGGATCACGGGTTCAATTATAAAAAATGTAAAGGACTTTTGTGTAAAAACGCCATGACGGTGAACCCACCAGATATGTGTGCATCAAAAAGTCTATCAAAGAGACACAATGGCATGCGTAAAAATTACATACTTCTCCGCTGTGAACTACTCTCTTGCTTCGGGGTTGAACTCTCATATCCTCCCTACATTTGTCCTCAATATGAGGGTTCGCGGACGGCCCAGACGTATACGAATGATATGAGGGGTCCGGTTGGGTAAATGTTTTCCTTCTCTCTCATGTTCGGTCACTGGCCGGATGCATCTGGGGACATATGAGAGATGGTTTGAGGCGTCCGGCTGTTCATGCTCTTAGGCCTATCCAGAAATATCAGCAATCAAGGTAGATAGTAATTGGAGGGAATTAATATTGCATACATGGTACCCTGCAAAAAAATAATAATAGTATTATATACTTGGTTTTCTCTTAAAATATTGGGGTTTGTGTCCTACTCAGCAATTTTTGTTTTTCTGTCTATATATATGCACGGCCGGCTTCATTTTCCTTTCCGATGAGTCTCCCCCGTATGCAACGGGGAATTAGTCTTTTTCCTGATTAACTGCCATTCAATTCAATCAAAAGGGAGTATGCCTCTTCCCCCATGCGATTTAGAGCATCTCCAACGGCCGCGCTACGCGCCGCGCTCAAAAAAAGCATTTGCCGCGCGCGTTTCGGCTGATTTAGCGTGGGGATAGGCGCTAGCTCCAACAGCCGCGCTATAATGCAGCGCGCGCGCCGCTCCAGCAGTGCCAAAAATATGCACCAAATTCATAAGTTTGGAGCAATACATACCTTGTAGGCGTTTTGTCGAACACCTTGCGGGCACGGCCCGCTTGAGTGGTCGCCGGCGGGCGCGGGGATAGGCCGGGGAAGCGCTGAACGATCGTCGGGGGCGGCGGCGCGGTCGCGAGAGTGGAGGAGCGAGCGAGCGCGGGAGAGTCGCGCGCGCGCGAGCCGGCGCAGCAAATAACGGGTGCGGGATTGCGTTTCGGCCAGCGCGCTGAATTAAAAATGGCGCGCGCGTCCGCTGGAGCTGCCCGCCGCGTTGCGCGCGCGCTAAAACTGCCTTTTTTACCTCCAGAAATAACTGGCCTTCTCCGCTTATTAATTTCGTATCGATCCATCCTTCAACCAGCTTAGTACGTATAGTCTCGCACCAGGGGCGGCGCCAGGGGTCTTCTTGGGTATTCGGTTGAATACCCAAGATTTTCACAAACCTTTGAAATTTTATATAAAACAGACGGTTTTTTTTGCAAAACAGTGATGATTTTGGCAAAATGAATACCCTCCTCCAAAATGAATACCCACCCTCTAGAACCTGGCGCCGCCACTGTCTCGCACCCTATATAAACTGGTGTGATTGAACGTAAGCCAACGATGTGGGATTATTTTTAAAAACAAAACATATTTTTCTACAGGTCAACTTACGAACGTTTGTGCAGCCCAAGGCCCAATCAAACGCACGCACAAAAAAACTTATTCATTAGCCCACTATATAGAAAATCCTAGGAGTGAAGTTATTGCGAAAAGCTTTGTAGCTCAAGTGGTCACGGGGATCCTAGAGTTATCTCTATATGTATATGTCCTACCCGGTAGAAGCCGCTAGAAAATCCTCTCTCACTGATTGTGGGCTTATGCAGTTACATTTCCTCAATCTACGGTCGACCGCTTGAGGTAAAGGGTAAGTTTTCTAGCTCAGCACATGCACTTGTTAGGATCGTGAAAAAGTGATGGCGACAAAACACGATTGACTCTCATGATGGTATTTCTCAAGTATCCATTCTCAAGCTCCCGGAGAAAACCTAGGCCCTAAAGGAGGCAACTCCAACACGTCAATGCATTTTGTTCGCGCGCGTCCGTTTGGGTTGAAACGGACACATATCGCACCCCAACACGTCGACGCAAACGGACGAGCCATTTTTTGTCCGCCTGAGACCCATTACAGGTCCAAATTTGGCATGAGTTTGCGTCGGCACGGACATGGTGCTAACGCGGGCAATGCCCGCTCTTGCCCTCCCATGGCCTACCACACTGTCGCACATCCACCTCATTTCCACCCTTTTCCCCAAAACCCTCCCGCCCGCTTGACATGGCGTACGCGCCAAACCTCGCCGCCCTGTCAGCCTCGCTTCCACCGTCGACAATCCCCGTGCCATCCACAAAAAGGCAACCCAGCCGAAGCAGGAGCAGTTGCTGGCTCAGTAGACTGTACAGTCGGCCAAGAGGGCTGGCCGGAAGAAGGTGCAGGCCGACAAGCTTGAATCCGCCAATGCCACCGCCCTCGCCACCGCTGCCGAACATGAGGCCACCATCGTAGACAATCAGGCCCTTGTCGCCAAGGCGATGCAGCAGGCCCTACTCATGCTAGGGTTCAACTATGGCTAGAGTCCGCATGGGCTCCTCGTTGGCGCCATGGTCGCGGCCAGCACGGGCTTGTCGGCAGTCCGTCCGCCATGGGCAGAATCACTGTGCACGTCCACCACGCCGCAGACGTCTGGCTTCCATCCCCAGCCGCAAGGCGCACGCTTCTCCACCTGTCTCGCGGACTGCTCATCGGAAGGAAGTGTGCTCACGCCGGCCACACCCGCGCCCATGCCCATTGACCTCAACGCCACACATGTGACCGGTGAGTCATCCACCGGGGGCAAAGGAAATGGCCACGTGAGATCTCAGCCAGCAACCGTCCCGACGCCCACCAAATGTTCGATGCAATGCCGGCGTCGACGAATGATGACCCGGCCAATCATTTCATAATGGAGAACATTATTTTCGAGGGTGGCGTGGCCAGGAGGGCATGGCCGACACCTTCACGCAAGGCCAAAGTTGGCATGGATGAATCCTTCATGCAGGGCCAAGCGGGCATGGCAGGCACCTTCACGCAAGGCCACGAGTTCTCGAACGACTACTACCAAGAGGAAGAAGATGAAGTGGACATCGAGGGGGAGTCTTTGTTTGCCGACAAGCTCGCTCAACAAGCCAATGCACCAAGGAAGAAGAGGCAAGCATTCGGTCGAAGGCATACACAAAGGATGAGCACGTATACTTTCAATGACTTGAGACTATCTACCATGGCATGCAGTGGTCAGTTCATTGCCTGCAATGGTATTAATTAGCAAATAAGCATTAAGTTCACTTGTTTTTCTCTCTGTCTTGGTCGTGGTGCACAATCCAAGATGATTAATGCACCGGTTCAGAGGGAGTAGTGTATATCGAATTATAAAGACTTCCATGAAGATATTTTATCATAACCATCCACTTTACACATCTCTTAAGATATTTAAGCGCCCACACTTCCATACATACTATATTCACACAAGTACCACAAAATTATTTGTAAACATAAGTGATTTTCTCACATTTAGGAGGATTTTATTTTGAAAACGCCTGTAAGGACATAATGTACTGGAAAAATGTAAATTTTATCACATAATACAATTTAAATTTATCATAATTATTAGCTATGATTACGGTTCGAAAAATTGATTATTTACAAATATTAAAGTTTAGTATAAATAACATTTTTCTTAGAGCAGGCTAAACAACTTCGAGGAGTGTTTATTCCTGATGATAGAAAAACATGAGTCGGCATACTTGCGGTCGTATAAGGGAGAGTAAACAAGAAAATGAATGCGGTTGATGCAGGGCATAGTCTCAAGGTGAAAGAAATGGTTGCGGCAGCCGTATCAAACCTAATGAGATAAGTGTTCATATCTGAAAACATGATGTTGATACAAGATACCACTGCCGCGGCCTTCCACAGAGACAAAAAGTAGAGCGTCAATCTTGATACAAGTTGACATTGATACAAGATGAGATTTCTCTATTGGCGCCCAGCAACACCGAGCACTTCAGAAGACGGAGTGTGCCATGTCCTTGCGAGTAGCTCTGCGATTTGACATTCCCTAGCGCGAAGACAACCCGTCAGCTGGGGCGTAACGAGCTTAACGCCGTTGTGCGAAATGCTGGAGGTGACGAGGGGCAAGGTCAATGGTGAATCCAGAAAGAAAAATGGAGGTTGCGTTAAAAGTCAACGACGAAAAACTCAAACAAAATTCTAAAAAAAACATTATATCTCAACTCTTTTGTCCGAATAAGCTAAAAAGTTCATAGATTATTGGAAACATGTATTGTTTAATGTTTTTATAAACATTAAAATCTGAACTAAAAATTTGGTGTTGTCGATTTTAAGTTTTGAACACAAGATCTGCATAACTCGTGCTCAAATTGACATGAGAAAAATTCAAGACCAAAATTAATAACATGTTTGACCATACGACCAATTTTCATACAATTCACACCAATTATAAGTACAACTAGCTAGCTACTGACGGCCTCCAATTCACATATTTTCATACAGTTCACAATAATTAAACTTGCTAAAAAAGAGAGACGGGCTATTTCTTGTACAGTTCCTCACTTAGATTTTTCAATTAGTTTAACATTATTGAAAACGTGATTTTAAAAGAATGTGATTTTTTTTAAAAGTTCACGAACATGCATAAAAAAGTTGGCCAATGCAAAAAAATATCATGAACTAGAAAAAAGTTCATGAATTCACTAATTTAAGAAAAAAAGTTCACAAAAATGATCATGGGTTTGAAAAAAATTCACGGAATTGAAAAAAGTTCATCAAATTGAAAATTGTTCAACGGTTTTGAAAAAAAGTAATCGAATTAGAAAAAACATCATAAATTTCAAAAAAACATCATCAAATTTGAAAAACAAAATCACAAATTTGAAAGTTTGTGAATTTTCTAGAGATAGTTCATGAATTTGAAAAGGTTCACGAATCTTAAAAGAAGCAAAAAAAGGAACAAGAAAATGAAAAAAAAAAATGAATACATGAACAGCGAAGGTGCAAACAGTACGAAGAAGAGGGGAAAAAGAAGTAAATGGGCACACCCGTTGAGGTGGCTAGTTGGTTATTGCGATTTGAATTGAAGGAAGAGCTCAGGAACTTGACTCTGGCACCCGCTTGTTTTTTTAAGTTTAATAGGAAAAGGAAAAAAATAAAGAAAATGTAAATGGTCCGGCCTAGAATATTAAGATTTAAGATTTGCTGATGCAGATTTCAAGGAGCTAGTCATTGCTAAGTGGCTGGAACAACCCTGGTTTCAGAATACACTAGATGATAGAGTAAGGTTCCTGAGGCAATTTCTAAGAGGTTGGGGTGCAAATACCAGTAGTGAAATTAAGAAAAGAAAACAATAACTACTGCATGATACTCCCTCCGTCCGGAAATACTTGTCATCAAAATGGATAAAAGAGGATCAGGATGGAGGGAGTATCAAACTGTTAGATGCTCAAGCTATGTGTTAGAAGGGATAGAGGGAATTGATAGAATAGTTCGTTGTATTGCTTGAGCCTCGTGGATATATATATATATATATATATATATATATATATATATATATATATATATATATATATATATATATATATATATATATATATATATATATATATATATATATATATATATATATATATATATATATATATATATATAGGAAAATAGGTTAGTACTCCTGGGAGTACATACTCCTCCCCTCGTCAGGCGATCAATTACGTGGTAGCGCTATTTTGTTACACCATGCAAATCCGTTAGCAATTAATTAATATAATAATCAACTAACAAATCTCCAAGAGAATCACGTTCTGTTTGAAATTTGGTTAACCTATCCACGCTTGTAGGGATCCATTTTTTATGACTCCCAAGCGTATACTACATGGAGATAACCTCGCGGCAGAAAAGGCATCACCGGTCCAAAAAAAGTATATACCTCACCTAGGTTCAAAAAAAAAAGGTATATACCTCGCCTTAAAAGCAGAATATACCCAAAATGAGGCATGTACTCGACTGGCAAAAGGAGGTATATACTCGACTAAAAAAAGTGGTATATACTCCCCAGAAAAAATGGTAGTCTATACTAATGCATGCATGTAACATGAGTACAGGTTATACCCGTGGTATGTACTGCATTGCGAATGTAGTAGTAGTATATATAGTTTGTTGACGTACATTTTTCCTTCAAGTTAAAGAGATATATCCATAGATCAGGCGTGCCTTATCCAATCCCTAAATTCTAGGATCAAGAGCACACGCATGCATGCATGCATGCATCAAATAAGTTTTTTCACTACCGGTTGGTGTGCTAGCTATTGGGTATACCCAACGTACATAGTTCGTTAAGTGGTGGAGACGTGGAGTATGTACTCTTGGGAGTACAAAAGATATATATATATATATATATATATATATATATATATATATATATATAGGAGTACAATGATCAACTTGGAGTACAAGACAAGGTAGGAACAAATCCTAGTCTATCATATACTTTCTAATATACATTATACTCAACATCCCCCCGCAGTCACAACGGTAGCGTCGCAGACGGTGAGACTACAGAAGAATCCGAAGGCAAGCCGACAGACATCCGCACAGTCGTCACGGTCGACGCATCGCGGAGGTCGTGACTGGAGTGGAAACCGATGAGGTTGCTGAAGCAAGGCGGTAGCCCTTTGTGCCGTTGTCGAAGTAGCCGGGAGCGTAGGGTGGTGTAGTCGTGGTCGAGGTAGCCAGGCGAAGAGTGCGTGGTCAATGTCGAGTCGGGGTGGCCGTTGGCAAGGAAGTCGCCGTGGAGCCGCGGGCGCAAGAAGGCGCCGAGTTAGTCATAGGCGCAGTAGTGTCGAAGTAGTGGTGCGCCGGGGAGAAGACGTTGTTCGCGACACGTCGCGCCGGGGTTGCCAAGCCCGGGGACACATCGTAGATGAAGGCACGCACCGGTGTTGCCAGCACCAGGCATGCACAGACGGACGAAAACGAAATTGACGAAATGCCGCACCAGGCTTGCCAGCACGTCGTGGACGAAGGCACGCTTCGGTGTTGCCAGCACCGGCATGTGTAGACTGCGACCTGCGCGAGCTGTACGCCATGTCGAAGAAGTCGGGGAGGCCAGCAAAGAAAGACTCGACGACGGGACGGTGCCAATCGGCGGGGGGGCGATGTCGCCCGCGGTTGTCAGAGTAGATGAAGTGGTCGGGGTAGATGACGGCGACGTTGGCGACGGGCTGGTGCTGGACGAAGACGAAGGGGGTGGACGGATGGCGGCAGCGGCTACGGGGTAGCAGCGGCAGCAGCGGTGTCGGCCTGACGACGGCGGCGGCTAAGTTAGGAGCGCGGCGGCGGTGCTCGAAGTAGGCGAGGAGAACCCAACAGTGAGACGAAGACCGGCATGGACGGTGGCGTTTGATACGTCCAAAACGTATCTATAATTTCTGCTTGCTCCATGCCTCTTTTGGGTGATATTGCTATGTTATTTATACACTTCCATACACTTTTGATCATATTTGGACTAACCTATTTAACTCAGTGCACCCCAGTGCCAGTTTCTGTTTTCGGCTGTTTTTGTATTTCAGGTTTTCACATTACGAGAATTGCCAGGAAAAATCCAGAAAAATTATATAAAAAATCAGCGTTCCAGAAGCTACCGTGCGCCCGAAGTACAGCCGGCGGGGCCACCAGGGCTCCAGGCGCCCTGGCGGCGCCCCCCCCCCCCGGGCCGCGCCGGGGGGGCGCCTGGGCCCCCCGAGCCTCGTCTGATGCCCCCCTTTGGCATATATTTAAAGCGTCTCCCGAAACCCTCGAGACGGAAACTCTTTTTCGCGATCTCATCTCTGTTCCGCCGCCGCCGTCGCTTCCAAGATCGGGAGCACCAGGAGAACTCTTCCCGGCACCCTGCCGGAGGGGAGGATCACCACCGGGAGCTTCCCCACCACCATGGACGCCTCCCGGATGAGTTGTGAGTAGTCTCCCTTGGACCATGGGTCCATGACCAGTAGCTATGTGATGTTCTCCTCCCGTTCTTGTGCTTCACTAATTAGTCCTCGTGAGCTGCCCTACATGATCGAGGCACATATGTAATCCTTATGCTGTTGCTATGATGAGTTTGCTGGGATCCGATGGATTATGAGATTATGTTCAGATTGTGTTTGAGTAATATATTTGATTCACCTCTTTTATATTTATGTTCGTAAGTAATTCTTGCATGTTCTCCGTTGTTATTTATTGCTTTGGCCAAGTAGTAGGTAGTGACTCCAAGAGGGAACGTTATGCTTGATTGTGGGTTCATGCCCCTCGATGACTAGCTTGAGTGACAGAAACATGAGTCTAGGGGATGTGTTGTTGCCACAAGGGGGAAAATAACGGTGCTTGTGCCCGCGGGTGCAAGGATTGTTTACTTTACGCAAAGTTCTTTTAATGCAGTTGTCTGTTGCTTTGAGTTTACACTATGGGTGGGACTCGCAACTTAATACCAGCGAGATGTTCTGGATAGATATCTCAAGGTGGATGATTAGTAGTAGATGCAGATGGATTTCGGTCTACTTACCTCGGCATACCGCCCATGCTTTGAACCTCTACCTTTCTTGCAATGTAGTCAGCATTGGTTTGCGCACATGGTCCTGTCAATTGCCCAGCTGTAATTCGTTTACCTCACATAGCAGTTTTATCGTCTTTTGGGAGAGAGACATCACTAGTGAACATCATGAGACTCCGGTCCATATTACCATCATTGATCACATGCGCTATTTACTTTTCCGCTTTTTACTTACTATTGCAATTATACCTATCACTATTATCACTTGCGTTTGATCCTTTGTAAACTACAAGGCCGGAGGGATTGACAACCTCTCTGTACTCGTTGGGAGCAAAGTTATTTGTATCTGTGTGCAGGTCCACGTTGATTGCTAATATCTGGCGCCGTTAGCAGTTGACACCTTCTTGTTGAAACTGGGAGTCTCAGGGAAAACGATCCTTGGTATTGCCAAGGGAAAACTTCTGCTACACTGCATCTCAAACCTTCCACTTGGGGTAACCAACGAGGGGCGAGAAGCCTAGCAAAGCAATTTCTGGCGCCGTTGCCGGGGACTCCACTCTTCAGGATAGGGGAGTTGCACGCTATCTTTTACCTTTGCTTTTAGTCTTGTTAGTTTACCTTTCAGTTTTTGCTTTAGTATCTTTTATCGAAAATCACAAAAATAGTTACCTTGCTTGCTTGCTACTATGGGTTCCACCGAGAACACCAAGTTGTGTGACTTCACTAGTCACAACAACAATGACTTTATCTGCACACCTATCACTACACCTACCACTTCAGCACCTTCATATGAAATTAAACCTGCTTTACTGAACTTAGTCATGAAAGATCAATTCTCCGGTGCTGGAGATGATGCTGCTTTACACTTAAACAACTTTGTTGAACTTTGTGATATGCAAAAGTACCAAGAAATAGATGGTAATATTGTTAAGCTTAAGCTTTTTCCTTTCTCCTTGAGAGGAGGAGCTAAAATTTGGTTTCAGTCTTTGCCTAGAAATAGCATAGATTCATGGGACAAGTGCAAAGATGCTTTTATCGGAAGATACTATCCACCTGCTAAAATTATCCAACTTAGAAGTAACATAATGAATTTTAAACAATTGGATAATGAACACGTTGCCCAAGCTTGGGAACGTATGAAATCTCTTATCAAGAACTGCCCTACTCATGGTTTGACTACTTGGATGGTTATCCAAACTTTTTATGTAGGCTTGAACTTTACCTCGCGGAACTTGTTAGATTCGGCCGCGGGAGGAACCTTTATGTCAACTACACTTGGTGCTGCCACAAAACTTCTCGATGAGATGATGACCAACTATTCCCAATGGCACACCGAACGCGCTCCAACAGGTAGGAAGGTAAACTCTGTCGAGGAGATTTCCTCCCTAAATGAAAAAGTTGACTTGATTATGTCTCTACTTTCGAAGCAATCTTCTATTGATCCTTGTGATGTACCTCTAAATTCTTTGATTGCTCAAGAACAAGTAGATGTGAACTTTATCTCTAGGAACAATTTTAACAACAATGCTTATAGGAGTAACTTTGGTAGCAATCCTAGACCGTTCCCCTCTAATTCTTATGGGAACAACAATGCTTATCCTAGCACCAAGAACTCCACTACTGAACTAGAGATTATGCTTAAAGATTTCATCACTACCCAAAAAGCTTTTAATAATAGTGTAGAAGAAAAACTAAACAAACTAGGTGATCTCTCTTTGAAGGTAGACAATTTAGCCAATGAGGTTGAATTGCTTAAAATTAGAACTTCTCCTCTTGAGGAGAGGAAGGTCGCTCCTATTAATGCTATTCAAGTGGAAATTAATGAAAATATTAGGATGATGGCTAAACTTAAAGAGAGATGGGCTAGAGAAAGGGAGGAAGAAGATAGAATTAAGAGCCTTCCTACCCACCACACTGTTGCTACTATCCAAGTTGTTGAGGATATCCAAACTCTTAGCACCCAATGCACTCCTGGTCCCGATGGACCTATTAATGGTGATGCTATGACTATAGAAACTACCAAATAAGTGAACCTAAAGGACACCACTACCACCTTACTTGATGGTAGTGACCTTGATTTTGACAATTGCACTCTTACCGAAGTTATTGATTTCCTTCACAAGATGTCTAGAGATCACCGCACTAGCACGATTAACCTTGCCTTCATAGAGCATATCACTAATGCTCTTATCAAAGCTAGGGAGGAGAAACTTAGAGTAGAAGCCTCCATACCTAGAAAGCTAGAAGATGGTTGGGACCCTATGATAAAAATTAAGTTGAATAACTTCTCTTGCTATGCTTTATGTGATGTTGGTGCTAGTACCTCTGTTATGCCCAAAAGAATATATGATATGCTTAAATTGAAACCTTTTGATTCTTGTTCTTTTGGTGTTCGTCTCGTTGATTCTTCCATAAAGAAACCTTTGGGGAGGATCGACGATGTTCTTATCGTTGTCAATGATAATTATGTTTCCGTTGATTTCACTATTATGGATATTGAATGTGATCCTTCTTGTCCAATTATTTTGGGACGTCCCTTTTTACGCACCGTTGGTGCTATCATTGACATGAAAGAGGGGAATATAAAATTTCAGTTTCCTCTCAAGAAAGGGATGGAACACTTCCCTCGAAAGAAGATTAAGTTACCTTTTGAGTCCGTTATACGGGCTAGCTATTCTTTTACTCTTGATAAAACTTGATCTCTATGCATTATGCCTAGCTTAAAGGCATAAAAGAAAGCGCTTTTGGGAGGCAGCCCAATGAATAAATTTATTTTGTTTTTGTTGTGTCTTGATGTTGTTACTACTGTAGCATCATCATTGTATCTTTGCTTTTCAAATTTTGTGCCAAGTGTAGCCTCTGATTGCAAGAAAGTTCAAAAGTTGTGACGTGCTGTCCAGGAAACAGATTCTGTCCTTGGATAGAAAAATTCGTATAAAATCACCAGTTCATCTTTTTGGTCTGAATTTTTTCGACAGCGTGCTCTATATAATTGTCTTTCGTGCGTCTGTTTTGAGTTTTTTGATTAGAGTTGCAGAAGTGCCCCGGAAAAATCATTTACTACCTGCTGTTCTGTTTTTCACAGATTCTGTCCTGTTTTGCCTTTCCTTCATTTTGCAAACCTAGAGCTTGCTTTTTCTTTGCAAAAACCTTTTGACAATCTTGAGAAACAGTAGAACTTCAAGAATATATTTATTTCCAGCAAGGAACAATTATTTTATCATGGGTACTAACCTCGCTAATCAGATTATGATAAGTTATGTATGAAGGGAGTTTTCAAGTGTGCGAGGGAAGATGATAAAAAGATTCAGGAGTGTCAAACGCTCAAGCTTGGGGATGCCCCCGTGCACCCCCAAGAAATATTCAAGGAGACTCAAGCGTCTAAGCTTGGGGATGCCCCCGTGCATCCCCTTCTCCATCAACATTATCAGTTCGTCTTTCGTTCCACTATATTTTTATCACTTCATGTGTTATGTGCTATGCTTGGAGCGTCTTGCTTTTAGTTTCCTTTTAATCTTCTTTAGCTTTTCATAACGAGTCGGAACTCAGCTTTCTTTATGTGGGAGAGGAACACGCTCCACTTCTACCTAGAACATAACATAGAATTTTCATGTCTATCCTTGCTGTGTGTGTTCTTTGTCTTTTAATAGCTACTATCATGCTTACCTCTTAGTATTCATGCTTATCTTTTTAAAGAGCTTTCGTTTAGTTGGTTGCTTGAACTCTCTTTAGTTACCATGCTCACCTTATTAAGAGAGTTTGCTTCCGTTGCATTGGTTGATATGTCTATGATAAAGATGTTACGTGCATAATGGCGCTTAGTAGTTCAGGTTTTCTTATGGTTAGTCTCAAATAGCTGGGGGGTTCCCAATGTGTTATTGGAGTACACATGATTTGTTTGCCTATGATGTGGTATGGTTTAGTAATATCTTCCTTCAAAGAATTTATTTTGATTGACTTGGCGTATGCTCACGCATATTTAAGGCTGTAAAGAAAGTCTGTCAAGCCTTGATGATCTTTTGTTTCTGAGTAGCGATATAACTTCCATGCCTGATTCAATGTTGCTTTGTCGCTCTGCATGATTATGACCGTCATTGCTCTCTTAGTTGGTCGCTCCCAGTCTTTTGCTAACCTCCACCTGTACTAAGCGGACTGACTGCTTGTGCATCCACATCCTTTTAATCCAGTTATGCCATATGAGTCCACCCTATCTTCCTACATGGTATTTACCTGCCATTCCGAACGAAGACTTGCATGTGCCATCTCGAAATTATTCAAAATAAAAAAGCATTCCTATTTTGTGTCTCTGTTGTAAGTTCATGAGGAAGTAGTAGTTAATTCATGATCTTTTTAAGTTGGACAAGCTTCACCCCGGGATTGCATGTATAATGTGCAAACCCATAATACGAGAAGGAACTGGCATTGAGTGCGCCCGGCTCAAAAAGATAATATAACAAACAAACCCTCCTTCACGCTTTGTTCATGAGAAATCAGAAAACTTTGGCAGTGATAAACAAAGGAGATTAAGAGGATGTGATCGTCCTCATTCGGGAGCCGTTCCTCGAAACTTGTCCATCTCAAGAAGTGATTGAGTTGTCTGCTAGCATTCGTTGACGAAACATGCATAATCAAAAAAATTATTGTTACCTCTGTTTTTAAAACCAAGAGCTCTGGTACATGTTTTGTCTTTGTTTCCGACTACGGGTTTTCAACCTTACCAACAAAAGCCACGGTTCGAGAGTCTCCACCTTCTTTTAAAGCACCAACTACTGAGAGCATGATTGTCATTCTGAGTGTAATGTGCATTGTCCCAAAGTAGCATTGTCTTTTGTATGATTGTGATATCGTTTATTTTGAAATCATTGTATCTAGTCATCACTTAAACCTTGGAGGTGCCCCTGCATTTATGTTTTGCTTCACTAAAGGGGGCAAGCTAGATATCACTTTATCATATTTGCACATCATGTTCATTACAAATCTATTTGATGTTTCAATATCATATTGTAAAACTTTCAGTCCTTTGTGATTTTCTCATGAGGTAACTTAATTACTATCGATTCATTGTCTCAGTAAGCTTTTGTCATATAACTATGAAAAAGTCCTATATGGTTAATAGCATGTCACCACAGAAATTATTCTTGTTATCATTTACCTACTCAAGGACGAGCAGGAATTAAGCTTGGGGATGTTGATACGTCCAAAACGTATGTATAATTTCTGCTTGCTACATGCCTCTTTTGGGTGATATTGCTATGTTATTTATACACTTACATACACTTTTGATCATATTTGGACTAACCTATTAACTCAGTGCACCCCAGTGCCAGTTTCTGTTTTCGGCTGTTTTTGTATTTCAGGTTTTCACATTACGAGAACTGCCAGGAAAAATCCAGAAAAATTATATAAAAAATCAGCGTTCCAGAAGCTACCGTGCGCCCGAAGTACAGCCGGGGGGGGGCACCAGGGCTCCAGGCGCCCTGGCGGCGCCCCCCCTGGGCCGCGCCGGGGGGGCGCCTGGGCCCCCCGAGCCTCGTCTGATGCCCCCCTTTGGTATATATTTAAAGCGTCTCACGAAACCCTCGAGACGGGAACTCTTTTTCGCGATCTCATCTCTGTTCCGCCGCCGCCGCCGCTTACAAGATCGGGAGCACCAGGAGAACTCTTCCCGGCACCCTGCCGGAGGGGAGGATCACCACCGGGAGCTTCTCCACCACCATGGATGCCTCCCGGATGAGTTGTGAGTAGTCTCCCTTGGTCCATGGGTCCATGACCAGTAGCTATGTGATGTTCTCCTCCCGTTCTTGTGCTTCACTAATTAGTCCTCGTGAGCTGCCCTACATGATCGAGGCACATATGTAATCCTTATGCTGTTGCTATGATGAGTTTGCTGGGATCCGATGGATTATGAGATTATGTTCAGATTGTGTTTGAGTAATATATTTGATTCACCTCTTTTATATTTATGTTCGTAAGTAATTCTTGCATGTTCTTCGTTGTTATTTATTGCTTTGGCCAAGTAGTAGGTAGTGACTCCAAGAGGGAACGTTATGCTTGATTGTGGATTCATGCCCCTCGATGACTAGCTTGAGTGACAGAAACATGAGTCTAGGGGGTGTGCTGTTGCCACAAGGGGGAAAACAACGGTGTTTGTGCCCGCGGGTGCAAGGATTGTTTACTTTACGCAAAGTTCTTTTAATGCAGTTGTCTGTTGCTTTGAGTTTACACTATGGGTGGGACTCGCAACTTAATACCAGCGAGATGTTCTGGATAGATATCTCAAGGTGGATGATTAGTAGTAGATGCAGATGGATTTCGGTCTACTTACCTCGGCATAACGCCCATGCTTTGAACCTCTGCCTTTCTTGCAATGTAGTCAGCATTGGTTTGCGCACATGGTCATGTCAATTGCCCAGCTGTAATTCGTTTACCTCACATAGCAGTTTTATCGTCTTTTGGGAGAGAGACATCACTAGTGAACATCATGAGACTCCGGTCCATATTACCATCATTGATCACATGCGCTATTTACTTTTCCGCTTTTTACTTACTATTGCAATTATACCTATCACTATTATCACTTGCGTTTGATCCTTTGTAAACTACAAGGCCGGAGGGATTGACAACCTCTCTGTACTCGTTGGGAGCAAAGTTATTTGTATCTGTGTGCAGGTCCACGTTGATTGCTAATATCTGGCGCCGTTAGCAGTTGACACCTTCTTGTTGAAACTGGGAGTCTCAGGGAAAACGATCCTTGGTATTGCCAAGGGAAAACTTCTGCTACACTGCATCTCAATCCTTTCACTTGGGGTAACCAACGAGGGGCGAGAAGCCTAGCAGCGTTCCCGCGCCAAAGGAGGCGGCGTGGCACATACCACAGAAAGTCGACGCGCGGGGACGGCGATGGACCGCAGGTCATCGCGCTATGGCCCGAAGGGGCGACGCGACGGCAGCAGGCGAGTCGGGGCGATGACAGGAAGACCTTTAGGTAGTGGCGGGGACCACGTATCGCGGTAGTACGGCCCGAAGGGGCAAGCGCGGGTCGGTGCAACCGCGGGGACGGCCTCAGGGCGGCGACGGAGACTGCGTATCGCGGCACTATGACCCAAAGGGGCAACGCAGCGGCGACGCGCGAGTTGATGCAGCAGCGAGGAGAACCACGGGGCGGCGGCGCTGCGGCCCGACGAAGCGACGCAGCGGTAGCCCGTTGCTCGATCGGTGAAAGGGCACGCTGAACTCGGGGACGATCACGGGACCTGCAGAGACGCGGGCAACCGACGGGCCAGGTCGATCGTGGGGCGTAGATGAGGCGGATCGTGCCAGCAAGCCGGTGATCAAGCCGATCGCGCGCGAGGTTGGGGACGCCGTACGGTGAAGGCGGGGTGGTGCCGGAGTCTGAGATGACGTCAACGACGACGGTCAACAGGGCGGCTATATAGGCGTGATGTAGATCAAAGGGCAGGCCAGCGCGCGAACGACAATTATGATGGGCTGCCGTATGAAACAAGACCGCCGGGTGAAGACGATGCAGGAGTCTTAATAAACATTATACTCAACATTGTGGATTGAGTACATCAAGGAGGGGGGTGTGAATTGGAAATATCGGTATGGATAGGAAATCCTTATTCGCCGCATTCTGCGGCAATTTGACGAAGGTTCGCACAGGCGAGAGACGCTAAGAGCTCAGCGCGCCGAGGCCCATTTAGCGGTTCCGGGCGGGATGTTTTCTTCCGGTTTTGGGAACCTTCCTGTTTTCTTTTTTTCTCCGGTTTTTCGAGGCTGGTTTTTTTAGGTTTTCTCTTTTTATTTTTTTTATTTTTCGTTTCTAAATTTTCTGTTTCTTTCTTCTTTTTTATCTTCTTTCCTTTTTCAGTTTCTTTATCTAAAATTCATTTTTTTCTAAAATATTCAGAATTCAATTTTTTCCCTCAAAATCGAAAATGTGTTCGGGGTTTTTATAAAAATGTGCGTGTGTTAAAAAATGGTTCAAAATTTTGAAAACAAAATCGTGTTTTCATAAATGTTCCCAAAATTTCAGAAAATATTCGTGTTTTCAGAAAATGTTCACAAGTTTCAAAAGCAATTCATGTTTTTCGAGATAATTTTCATAATTTGAAAAAAATGTGCATCTTTTTGAAAAATGTTTGTGCTTTCGAAACAATGTCCGTCTTTGTAAAAAATGTTCGCACAATCAAAAAAATGTTTGCAATCTTAAAAAATATGCAAAATTTTGTATCAAAAGAAGTTCCCATTTCGCAAAAATATTGACAACTTTAAAAACGTGTTCACATGTTTGAATTTTCTTCGCAAATTGGAATTTTTTTTGGAATTTCCAAAAAAAATGTTCCTGTTTCCGAAACAAATTCACAAAGTCATAAATGTTCAGGAATTTTCAAAATTCTTCTTTCTTTCCAAATTTATTCTCAAATGCAAAAAATAGTTTTGTTTTCAAAATTTGTTCACATACTCAAAACATTTTCATGTTCAAAACTTGTTCACAATCAAAACATGTTAGCATGTTTAATTTTTGTCCACAAATTAGAAAAATTGTTCACATATCAAAACATATTTCATGTTCAAAATTTGTTCACAATTCAAAAAATGTTCGCATGTTTAATTTTTGTCCACAAATCAAAAATTGTTCGCATGTTTAACGTCAGTTACTATTCCTAAAGCTGGCTATGGATGCGATTCCATGGCAGGAGGTTTTGTGTTCGATCCCTCGCCAACTAGTTATTACACAAATTATTTTTGTTTTTTGCCGCTGCATGTAGCTTCTAGTATATTCGCGCTGCCGATATGTGAAATTACTAATTGAGAAGTACTCGTTGCAAAGATCACTCCAAAATCCCTCGGTTGCGACAAGTGGCGCGCTGAATGGGCGCCACTTATCGCAACCTGAGTGTTTCCCTTTTTTCGTAGATTCATTTATTCAAAACATTTTATCTCATAAACCGTGCGTTGAAATCTTGAACCGTTTTCACCGTTGAATTCCTCGCGTCGAGATCTTCAAAATCAGATCCCATGTTGATAGGTTTTAACGAACCTTTTTTCACGAAAAAAACGGACGAAAAAACCGAACTGGACGCATTTGTTTTTTCCCTTTACGAAAGAGGCACGCCTGTGCCTCTCGCGAAATCGCAACAGTGCCTCTAGCGGAAGCAAAACCGTGACTCTCGCCAAAGAGAAACGCGTTTTTTCCCGTTTCCGAGAAGACACTGCTGTAACTCTCCCGAAAGCACAACCATGCCTCTCGCGGAAAAAAAATATAAAACGTAATTTTTTTCCGTTTCCGAGAGGCACGGCCGTGACTCTCGCGAAAACACAACAGTGTCTCTCACGAAAGCAAAACCGTGACTCTCGCGAAAGGAAAAAAACACGTTTTTTTTCTGTTTCCGAGAGGCACGGCCATGACTCTCGCGAAAGCACAACCGTGCCTCTCGTGGAAGCAAAACCGTGACTCTCGCGAAACGAAAAAACAGAAAACGCGTTTTTTTTTCGTTTCCGAGACGCACGGCCGTGACTCTCGCGAAAAAAAAACTTTTTCGCAAAACAAAATTGGAATTTTTTTTGATCGAAAAAGCTAAGGAAGACCGGCGGAAAACCAAAACGTCAAAAAACCAGGAAAAAGCCGAAAACACGTGCGAAAAAAAATCGGAGGGAGCGCCCATAGCGCGACACGTGGCGAATGGCTGAGAGTGCGCCAAGTGGCGCTGATGGCTGCGAGGCTCTCGAAGGAGAGCTCGTTAACCAGTTGCTCCCGTCGATATGTCACAATACCTGCATCGGGCGCATCACTTGCAGCTCGCGGGTTCGATTCCTCGGTGCGCGCTTTTATTTTTCGATAATTCATCTAGCGAAGGACCGGTGAATGGGCCGGCCCAGGTGAGCCGCCTCCCGTGGGAATCGCCGCCAGTTTGCCGCAGCAAGCGGCGTATAGGAGGTCCCGTGTGGATAAACGTGAATGGATGGCCTGACTTGGTCGATATTACTTGGGCTGGGCTTACCAAATGTGTTGAGGCTCGGTAGTAAAAAAACAATAATGTACATTAAAAATGTGTCAACCTGTTTTACAAAAACAAATCATGTACTTTAAAAAGTGTTTCTCACATCTGTTAAATTGATCATGTATTTAAAGTTTAATAGCAAAGAGAAAAAATAAAACGGGCCG
>LR738712.1:754151664-754164713 GCA_902687465.1 Secale cereale | reverse complement strand
CGATTGCAAAAACCGAAGTATCGGGCGCAAAAGGTGCTGAATAAGAAATGTCTGTGTAATTGTGCGAGCAATCATCCACTGGGCGTGGGCGTGAGCATGAATGGATAGGCTGGCTTTGTCGATCTTTCTTGGACTGGGCTTGCCAAATGTGCTGAGGCTCGGTAGTAAAAAACAATAATGTAATTTAAAAATGTGCCAACGTAATTTACAAAAAAATGATTTACTTTTAAAAAATATTTCCAGCATTTGTGAAAATGATCATATATTTGTTCATCGTATATCACAAAAAAAATTAGTTTTATAAAATCATGGTGCATTTAAAAAAGGTTCATCTGGAATTTATAAAATGTGTACTTTTTAGTAAAAACATATTCACATCATATTAAAATAATAATCATCCATTAATATATGTTCATAGTGTATTTAAAATTATTCACGGTGTACTAAAAATGTTTGTCTTCCATTTAAATTTTGGTAATGATGCAGTTCAAAAATGATCATGGCGCATTAAAAAGTGTTTGCCATGTATTCACAAATTTTTATCATACATTTCAAAAATTGTTTATATTGTAGTTAAAAAATGTTCATCACACATTAAAAATTCTTCATGACATTTGCCATTCAAAATATATGTTCGTAGCTTTTGAAAAATCAAACTTGAAAAGTTGCGCTTGTCAATTTCGAAAAATGTTAAGCAAATGTAAAAAGCTTGGACGTAAAATATTAGAAACAAATGTTCATGACATATAACACATGTTCACTGATATTGAAAAAAATGTTCAAACATGTATTTATAAAAAAGGTTTTACATGTGTTTATAAATGGTCGATGTGTATCGACAAAATTTTCAATGTGTATTTAAAAATAATAAAAAGGAAAGCAAAAAGGAAATAAAAAATACGAAAATAAAACATAAAATGAAAACCCAAAAGAAAGCCAAAGTCCATAAAAACACAGAAAAAGGGATGATTCTTCAAAACCACGGTGCTAGATCCACTCGATCCTCTAGTGAGTTACGGACTGTGCCAAATCACAAAAGGCGAGATCAATGTTCGTCTCGCAAGAGACGATATATAGCATTTGTGCGCAGGGCCTCTCTCACATATTTCGCTTGTTGGTCTGGTGTTTGGGCTAGGCTAGGGTACCGTTACGACGCCCACTCCAATGTCGCAGAGGAAGCTGTCGCCGCACCAGCCGCCTCCGAGTGTGCCCTATCCAATGTGTCCGACGAGGACGTGGTTTTCATGGCTGAAGTAGTCGTGATGATGACCGATTGGTTTTAGTATACTGTATCTATCTTATACTCCCATGGGACAAGCTTTTTCGGACGGAGGAAGTACGTGGAATGTCATGTTGAACATCTACTATATCGAAGATGCTGCATTTTGAGGAGAAACTGAGGGCCGGGGTAGGATGCCCGTCGTTCGCCCGGCTATCCACGGACATATTCGGACGTGTTCACGGACAAATCGGGCGTACGTTTGTGGTTTTACTTGAAGATGCCCTTAATTAACAGTGGCAATATCACAGACCGCAGCAGGGATGGATTAGTGGCGATGCTTGATCAATCCACATACACATACAGGCGCCAACCACCGGCCTATGATTCGGATAAGCGTGGCCTACGCTCCCGTGGGACTGTCGAACGAACCCTTTGCATCGCATGCGTGCATGCATATGCATGCTCCTGTGTTATCTCAGCTACTACACACACAACTTGATCGTCCGGCCGGTCGATGTACGAGTGATGGTCCAGCTATAGCTCAGCTCTTACAGGCTGTTGGCAAGGACCAGAGGAGGAGGAGGAGCCTTCGCAAGATCTCTCCCTGTCCCCCTTCCGTTTCCTCAATCATAGGCCCTTCCCTTTCACGAATATATATGGATCCGACGCAGCTGGCGGAACTGGAGCTCCGCCCGTGCACGCACGTACCACCCACTTCACCCACTTCACGATAGCTCCCTCCTATTCATCCACTGATTTTCCGTTCTCGGATGTGTCTAGGTCTCAGTCGACCGAGACTTAACTAAGTCTAAATCAAGTGACATAACATGTAAGAAAGAAGAAGAAAAATTGCACTGATCTCCGCGTAAGGTCTCGTGAATATAGCGTCGGCAAAGACTTGGTTAAATCTTAGTCGATTGAGATTTAACGATCCCGTTCTCGAAGTTGCGCCGGCCGGCCATGTGGATCTTGACACTTGGCTCTGAAACCACACTGCCGAGGATGATCCCGTGTACTCCCTCCGTCCGGTGAAAAGTGTGCATCTAGAGATTTTAGGACAAATTATGGAGTGAAGTAAAAAATGCATTGGAAAGGTGCAAGCCATCATCTTTCTCCTATTTAATTACCCAACCCCCAATGAGCTAAGTGCATGTAAAAATTAAGAAGACCATGTGTAGATTGTTATTGGTCTTGATTACCGTGTGATGAGAGAGAAGTACTTTAATGTGCATTGGGAAGTTAGAAGTACACTCTTTTGTGGACAAATTTTAAATCTAAACGTACACTTTTCACCGGACGGAGGGAGTAAGGTCTGTAAATGCGAGCTTGTAGAACCCATCATGCATGATTAGCGGGCGTTCATCATTGGCCGATCGCCATAATTAAGCATGGATTAGGGACCGTGATCCGCTCTCTCTTTCACCAATGCACTTGATTGATAATGGGAGCGTACGATAATTAAGCGTAGAACATTATGATGTACTGGATGGCAGGAGCTGGCGATCGAGGACGTACGTACACTTGTGTACTTGTGATGGGCTGCAACGGCAACGGCAATGGCACGCACACGGGCGGGTCGTTGGGACAGGCACTCGCAACTTGCCGCTCGGGCGCTGTCTGCCTCCCCACACACGCAATGATTTCCATGGATGGATTCCCCCGGCGGCCCGTCAACGTCGCCGAGACCACGCCGCTCCGAACCACCGGCCGGCTCGCCATGTGGAAGCTCAGACGTCGCCGTCCATCGCCCGCCCCGCGGCACCGCGCGATACGACCGGCCGGCCGCCGTCGCACTCACCCGCCGCGGCCACCATCGGTAGTCGCGCGAGGGACGGACGGACGTGCTCACTCCGCATGCATGCATGCAGGGCTATGTCGCTCGGACTCTGAAACTCTACCGGCCGCCATCTTCTTCTCTTTAGTCGATTTGACCGGCCCATCACTCGATGTCTCGATGTAATATGTGCAGTCGATTCCATGGAGCTAGCCGCGGGTCGCCGTCGTCCCGGACCGCCTTTGGCGACGACGGCGACGGCGGCGCGGCGCTCGCTGTCCGCCGCAGACAACACGCTGCACGTACGTACTCGTGACAGCCTAACCTTCAAAGCCATTCGTGCCTGCCTTGTCTGGCCGGTGTCTGCCCGAACTCCGTGTTCTACCTGCATGCATGCAGCTGGTAATCCGTCTCGACATCCATCGTATCGAATCCAATCTAGCCAGCATTCACGCTGAAAGCGAGTCGACGACGGCGCTCTCTCTCTCTCTCTCTCCACAGTGCACGCATGCATTGCACGGCATGCATCGTCGACTCGTCGTCGACGTACGCCAGCGTCCCTCGGAGACCGGAAGGACGTTGGCATCAAGTTTGTTAGGTGTGTGCCTGCATGGCTGCATGCATGCATGCGCGCGTGTGTGTCTGTACAGTGTACAGTGTGTACGTGCACGACTCTTCGTTTTTCTTGTGTGTTGTACTGCCGGTACAGGCTACAGCCGATGGAGTACCATCTCTTGTTCGAGCCCTGCGATGCTGGTACGTACGTGTAGGTCAGTAGGTCTGAATCTGCTTGTCTGGAACCTTTGCTTTGCTGGTCCTGATTTGGGCATCACCCGGCCTGTGGCAAGGACCCTTGCCACCGTGCATGTAATGTAAGGACGTAATGTACGCACATTAGTAGAAAACGGGCCATCAGTCTCAATTTCAGAGGCTCTTCATTTCCGGTTTTGCAACCGGGACAAAATGATCGAGACTAATGCCCAGAACTTTTAGTCTCGGTTGGCTTACGAACCGGGACTAAACAAGCTCCACGTGGCATGGTCGCTCGTTTACGCGCGCCTTTGTTCGCTCACAAGTTTAAACGACGCAAGGTTAATTACCATGCATGCATGGTAAAATCCTTCTGAGGTGCACATACCCATCACCCATGCGTGTGACGTGTGCGTAAGGATATGATCCAGCTCCGGTTAGGTGGTCAATTAGTGCGGAAAGCAGGACTAATGGGGCAGCCAGCTCGTGTCATAGAATAAAATGCATAGGATCGGACCGTAGTTCACGCATGCAGGCTTGACTTGACATCACTGCGTCCATACTTTGCCGCTTGCGTTTGCGATAAGTGGCGACATTATGCTGCCACTTGGTTGAGCGCCCATGCAGCCGTGCTGAACAAATGCAAGACACCAGCAAACGCATGGGATGATATCCTGATCACCAGTGCTGACCACATACATCGCCCCGGGAAATATCCTCAATTGAACTTGAACCTGAACCTGAACCAACTTGGTTGTGGGCGGTAGTGGGCTGGCAGAATTTATATGGCGGCATGTCGATCCTCACGCATTAGTTCGGCCCTGCATTTTCACCCCAGGTAGCGTGTCAGTGGGGATGCAAAGCTAAGCTCTGGATCGATCTGCCTGTGGTACAGTGATTTTGAAAGGGGGAAAAAAGGTTCGGTGCAAGCTCAACCTAGTGCTTTCTTTCACTAGCAACCGTGGTAAATTTGGATATAATGGATTATTATTAGGGGTCCCTCCGATTCAAAATGATTTTCGGCTCTTTTGGGAGATTCTAGGCTTTGAAAAGTTACATGAATAATGTTGTTTGATCGATCTGTCGATCGGGGACTTATTTGCAATAACCCTTACAGGATTTTTTTCAGTAACTCCAAACCTCTGGAAACTGTTTTCGGTTTTGCTATATCTGAGGTGCCTGGATTTTTTTTTTATTTTTTGCGTCGGTCACTTTTTCTAAGAGTGTGTCTAGGTCTCAGTCAACAGAGACTTAAGAATAAAAATAAAAAACTAGAAAAAAATTAAGAATCTCCATGCAATATCAAAGAAATATAGCATCGACTCAGATTTAACAAAACTGTTTTTTTAAGTCATCCCAAGCTGTGGGCGGTGGAGTGGTGGTGACCGGTGATTAGCGTGGGGCAACTAGGGAGGGGGGGGGGGATGAACACTGCACACTCTATTTTTGGCATTTGGATTTAGATATGACGGTCCATATAAAAAGTGTCTGAGGCAATAATTTTTCCAGGTGCCTGACAAACAGAGGCTTTCAACCTTTTTTTTCTTGGATATGCATGAGTGTGCGCGAAAGAAGAAAATGGGGGAGGAGCCCCTCCACAGTTTTACAACCGTTTTATGTTTTGCATATGGTGCAATCGAATAATCTTGCATTTGTGCTTGTTGCTGCAGTACTTTTTAGAATCACACACGATCTAAAGACTCCCGCTAGTGCTCTTGCGAATGGAGGCCTATATATCCACGTGCTAACAGAGTACTTACTTGTCTTAACTTACCGATTAATTAACGTAAAAGATGATTCCATAAACGAGGTTCTTTTTCTTGAGCCACATAAACAAGGGTCCGCTAGTGCGTTGCATAATGTGAGTCTTAAATAAAAAACACAAAGTAACGGCTAGCATGGAGCCAAATGTGCGTGCTTTGCATCAACCGCGATGAGCCTCCGCAACTCCCAAGTGATAAACGGATAGGAAGGAATGTCGGATCGGCCTCCAACTTAGCGATGCGTTGGCGCGCGGTAGCTCAACAGCCAGTTTAGAAACATAGTTGTTTTTGTGAGTTTAAAAAATCATTTCAGCTTTGCAAAAAGAAGGAGTGCCTAGAAAATGATTCGCATTTGTCACTTCTTTCACCGTTAGATCTGCATCCACCGGCTCACAATTCGTCTTCCCCGTCCTAACCATCTTCCTCAAGGCACGATCCGATCCAACCCTCCTCGCGCAACAATTGGTTTACCCCGCACAATCCGCCTGCCTCCACCCGTGACAACCGGTGGCCGCTATCACGCATCACTCACCGCAACGCCAACTCCTGAAAATCTTGCCCCAACACGCATTGCTCGACGATACCTCAAAAGCTCCCCTGATATGTAGCAACTACGACCACCGCCGCACATCCCCCACCCCGCACCCGTCAAGTTCTAGACTCGCTCATGCCGGCTGCTGCTCGTCGATGGCTCGGCCTCGCCATGGCCGACGCTCGTTGTTGTGGCTCCTCACGTCGTTCCCGCCTTCGGGTAAGTGTAATCGTGACCGATGCTAGGTTTTTTTTAGGAACATGAGGTTTAGGAAACGCGGCAAAAATATCATGGAGTCAAATCTTTACTGTAGAGGCTAAGTTTGTAGGCCAAGATTTTTCCTCTTCTCCACAGATAGTGCACCAGTGTGCCGGTTACGTCAGTGCCTCATCTTTGAAAAAGATGGTCCACTCCAAAGGCTCCCAAGCTAGCTGAAAGGGGTGGCTATCCTTCAAGCATGGAAACACCTATCATCGGAAGACGCGACCACTAGCCAGTGGGACATAGCCAGAAAAACATAGGGTGTGAATCTGTTTGTGTTGTGCACTCGTGGTTGATCTTACTAATCTAATTAAATTGCAGGAAATTATCACATTGAAGGCTAGGTTAGCAAAAAACGGTACTATACATATTTTTTTACAGAAAATATAATGTCTTGTGTGATCATTTTACAAAAAGCATCGATCGGCATATTTGACTTTGTTAAATGTGTTTATGAAAGACGGTGTTTCCTGCCAAAAATATGTATTGTGGTGGTTTCTGCTAACTTAACATTCAGTGTGGTGATTTCTTGCAATTTACTATACTACTCCTGGTACAGGATAAACATATGTTGATCAAGAGCCATAAGTTGGCAAATCTAAGGGAATCTTGCCACATTTTTTATGTGTATGCCATGTGGGGCCTAAGTGTGGCTTGCATAAAATGTGTCTTGAACCAAACATTCAACAAATTGATCAAATTTGTCTAACCTTAAATGTGACAATCTTTAGCAAAGTAGTCACAAACCAAACAGCTCTTAGAACATATTCCCGGCGTAAAGAAATATAAGTACTGCTCCTGGTCCTGGTGTTAGTCATTTCCGGTGCACGATACTGTGCAAAGTCCCTAATTTTATGGATGGATCGATCAACTGTCGCCGCGCATCCGTACAGTGGGCAGAGATACGTTTGCAGGGCAGGGGGATATGGCCATGATTGATCGTGTCTGCAGCAGCTAGCTATGGCTACTGTAGCTAGCGACACTGGCTGGTCCGGCCCGGGCATTGAAGGCCGTGTTCTCTCCACTCCACGGCTCATATTTTTATGTCTTTGCGCCTGATGGTTTGATCTCTCCTTTTATGAGTCTTTGTAGTACGTCTGTAAAGTAAAGGATGCACTTTCAGTGGAGGATTTTGCTTCGGATCTCCATTTCACGCCACACTTTTCCACGTACAAAAGATGTCAACCATGGCCGGCCCCTTTGGTTCTCCTCCGCTCAAGCTGCTCTCTCGTTTTCCGCCTCCCCACTTGAAGATGATCGGGTCCTATCAAGTTCTAGTAGCATTGACCTTATTTTCTGAACAGGTGTTGACTAATTTGTCCATGCATGCACTGTCCACTCGTTGTGGTTCTCTAACCTAGCTATAAGTCAGGCCCCACATGTCACCGGCTGTTAGGTCACCTGACTTGGTTGGCGCCCCTCGCCGTGATACGAACATTGCTCACCCCTTCTTCTTTCTTGAAAGAAAACCAACGAAAAAAATAGCGCGCTATAATAGCGTCGTTATAGCGTATTCAGAAGGAAACGCTATATTTTAACAAATTCAGCCGTTATGTCGCTATTCACGTAATTAACGCGCTACATGGCGTTATAATGTTGTAGCGTATAGCGTTATAGCGTTCAAATGATGAAAAATATCAGAAAAATAGGGAAGCACAAGCTTATTTTGTGGTTATTGCATGGTAGATGTAGACTAGGTGCTCAGTGTTCAGAGTTATTATATGTAAATAGATTGACTACAGTTTGACATTCATTTTAAATTTTGTGTTTCCTATCTGGCTAGATTATGTCTCTCTACGATGGTGTCTTAAGGTACTGAAATACTTTATTTATGGATATATTTGGCATTTTTTGCAAACGCTATTTTGAAATATAGCGCGCTATAACTTGTGTAGCATTTTAAGAAAGGGCTCGCTATATTTTGTAGCACGCTATTTTTTTCGTTGAAGAAAACACAGGATTATATAGCATCACATCTGACTCGAAGTAAGTTAAGGTGCATTTGACCTGAAGTGTGGCTCTCCTTTGACACACTGCAACAAGAGTAAAGCATTGGAGCAGCATGTAGAATCTCAACTTACATACGCGGACTCGTAACGTTTATCACCCACTACTCACTATGAACTCCTGCACGAACACGCACGAGAGGAGAGAGGAGAGGTCCCCTGGATGAGTAGTGCGGCACCCACCCAGCACCACCAGATCCGGACCATCATTTGTAAGATTCACCACTGCTCTGCTCGAGTCCACCACCGCCGCTGGTTCACGCAGTACGTACGGTGAAACCACGGGGAGACAGGTGGTGCGGCCGGCAAGCCCACGGGCGCCGCGGCCCCGCCCCCCGCCCGCCCGTACGTACGTGACCCTTGTTGCTCCACCACCCCCGGTCCACCACCACGCGCGGGCACGGCACCAACCATGGCTGCTATCCATCCGCCCGCCTCCCGCCCCCTATATATACTCCACCCCCTCCCTCCTCACCGTCCCACCGCCCTCCTCCTCCACCTCCACATCGCCAGCCAGCAGCCACCGGGTCCAACCAACGAACGGAGGAGCAATGGCGATCAAGAAGGGAGGCGCGGCGGGGCTGAAGCAGATCCTGAAGCGGTGCTCGAGCCTGGGCCGGCGGCAGCAGCAGCAGCAGAGCCACGGGGAGCAGCAGCAGCACTGGGAGGAGGAGGAGGAGGCGGCGCCGTCGGACGTGCCGCGGGGCCACTTCGCGGTGTACGTGGGCGAGTCGCGGCGGCGGTTCGTGGTGCCTATCGCGGTGCTGGACCGGCCCGAGTTCCGCTCGCTGCTCCGCCGCGCCGAGGAGGAGTTCGGCTTCGGCGGCGCCGGGGACCTGCTCGTGCTCCCCTGCGAGGAGCTCGCCTTCCGCTCCCTCTGCTCCGCCTCCTCCCTCCCCTGCACCGCCGCCCGCTGAGGCTGCACCGAGGCCCCGACCTGCCTCGCCCTCGACGGCGGCGGCAGGCCATTTGTTCGGCCCGTCGGTCCGGCCTGGCGCCATTGCCAGGCGAACCGACGGCCGGGTGCAGTTCAGTGTGTGTAAATACGGGCCCATCGATTCGACGCGGCGCATGCGCGTATTAGCGCGCGCCCTTGGAGGGAGCCACCATTGATTTGATCACCGTTGCGTGGGCAGTGGAGATGGAAGACGAAGACGAGGAGGTTTTTAGAACTAGTGACGGGTTTAATTACCGGCCGGCCGGTGTGTGAGTTAATTTGCGTGTACGTTGTTTGTGACGCGTTGGAGTCCTTTAGCCTCGGCCTTCTCCATTAGTGGAGGAGAGCCTAATCAGGCGAGGCGAACCGTCATTACACCCCCTTTTTCACCCTGTACATGCAAGTTAAGATGTGTTTGGCCGGCTAAGCTAAGCTAGCTCTAGCGAACGGGATAATGTGTACTTCTCCTCCCCTGCTTTGGGAAATAAACAATGGTGGTTATTCTCATACTTTGTACTCTAATATCTCTTCTTCTTATTCTTCTTCTTCTTTTTACTGCGGGTAGGTGTTATGTCAGACTGTATATTTGCATGAGAAGCCATGCTCGAATATATGGTACGTGCGTGCACTACATATGATGCTTGGTGATATTTTTCTGTGTGAGCATCATTCTCGGTCTTCCGAGGGTTGTCGCTAGGTCTCGGTCGACCGATACTTAACTAAGTCTCGATCGAGTAACATAACATGTAAGAAAGAAAAAACTAAAAACTTAAAAAAAAATGCACAAATCTGAATGTAAAATCTTACAATGAATATAACATCGACGGAGACATGACTAAGTCTCAGTAGCAAGACTGATAAACAAATGACTCAAAGTACATCTTCTAGTAGTTAGGTTCCTGTGTTACCGACACTTGTTTCCTCTCAGGTTGTCTGCACAAATGTGCACTAGACAGCTTTGTTAGAAACAAGCTGGCTTCGTTAACTCTGTCATCGCAATAGAGAAAACAAAGGATGCAAAAGGATACTACTTTCTCAGTAATCCCACCCTTATTTGTATGTGATGAGTAATCAGGCTTGAATTTCTCGCCCGCCCGCCGCGCAGTGGCATGATCGCGCTCTGCCGAGGCCACATGGACGGCGGCCCCGGCCGTATAACCGCCATCATGCGGCCGTCCCCATCCCCATGTGAAACGCGCCCATCACCATGCCTGTCCCTCGCTTTACAGCTTTTTACCATGTTACGCCGCGCGACCGGCCGGCACGCCATGATCGCTCGATCGTCGCCTGTCCGATCGGCCCGCCGGGACCCCTGGCCCTGCCCCTGCCGCCGAGCGAGCTTGCGCGGCCAGGAATCCACCCATGATCCGCCCAGTACGGACTCCGGGCCAGCTCCATCGCGGCGCACACTACAGCGAGGCACTTGAGCACGTACGAACCTGCTGCCGGCCGGCTTCTGGTCCGCACGGAGGGAGGATCGAGCACGTACGGCGCGATCGTGTACTACGTTTGCATTAGCTCCGGCCGACGGCCGGTCTCCGGCGATCGAGCGGCCGCATGAATCTGATCTCGCTACACCCGTGAGTTAGTTACCCGGCATGGGCGGGTAACCGGAGCCAACCACCCGGGCGGCAAGGCCACGACGTGACAGCCGCTCCGCCGCGGCGCATGGCATGGGGGCTGGCTGCCGGGCGGGCCGGGGCCCTGGGGCACGCGCCCAGCGCAGGCGCGGGCGCCACACGTCCACATGCGCGGTCACGAGCGCTCCCCTGCCGCTGTTCCTTCGCTCACGGAAGGGATCACGGTGGCACTCCTTGGCATGCACAGATGCGCATGCGGGCGCCCACCCACCTGCGCGCACGTACGTACGTAACGTGAACATGAGCGCGCGCAGCCCCACCACGTACGTACGATACAACCCCGTC
The DNA here is from genome assembly GCA_902687465.1 of Secale cereale. Lineage (NCBI taxonomy): Eukaryota > Viridiplantae > Streptophyta > Magnoliopsida > Poales > Poaceae > Secale > Secale cereale. The sequence continues at coordinate 754,153,543 of LR738712.1, read as the reverse complement.
GCCCCATGCATGTCTACGTATGTACGTACGTACTCTTTTTTTTTTCGTCGAAATGTACGTACGTACTCGCCAGCACCAATGATGTAGCTACAAGCATCGGTTTAGGCAGACAATGGTGTTGGAATTATGTGTTCTGCAACTATATTCAATTTACTTGGAATTGTTAAATATTTGAAATACCTTATTATGGAATTATACATGTATTTATACATGGAATTGTTATTTGCTGGAACATACTTAAGTTTTATATACTTAAGGAAGCTGGTCGATTATCGGTGTAATACAATATACTATTTATATTGGAAAGACTACCCGGGTACAGTGATGATTGGAAGGAGCTAGATCGTATAATTAGATTATAGCCCTAATATTGATCTACATAATTAGAGGAATTTACACTCTATTACGGCGCGTTGCTCACAAGCGCGTGCTTCGGGGACAAAACGGGTAGAATTCGTTAAACAGACAAATATGATCGTGGTTGGTAATTTGATCTGGACTCTATCCCGAAAACTAATGGAAAAGACTAGGAATCTTGTATTTGTACAAGAGATGGACTTTTTGAAAAGACAGTACGTATAAGAAGATCCCTACCCCCTATCATCACATATGCGAATTGTGAGCTGCACCATGGATAAGCGTAGAGAAATAGGGGTTAGATCACAAACCCTAAATTTCTTACAAGTGGTACCTTGCTAGTTGCTACTGCATTATACGCTTACGTGCTTCCATATGTGCACTTGCATGCCAACGTGTGGCCGGTTGTACATGTACTTTGCATGCGTCCGCACGTACGTACTGAAACAGCTACAGCTGATTATAGTATATCACGGCACTGCACGGACGTGTGCACGCATGCGTAGCACAATACTAACATGCGATTGATGGTGCAAAGCATGGGCGCGCGCGGAGTGGGCGGGAGCTAGCTAGCGTGACAGTGTGGCGCCGTACGAGCATTACTTCCAAAATTTGAGGGAGGGGTTATCATACTATATTATGCGCAGTTGGGAGATATTTCTGCACGAGATCGGCACACGCCTGCACGTACGTGCGTGCGTGCGTACACGACCGTTCGTCCCACGAGCTTGTGGTGTGCACCACCCGTTCTGCTGACGAGTTTGTCATTTTCCAACGCATGGGCCTGCATGATTAGAGTACGAGCACCCCCCTGTACGCGCGCACGTACGTATGATGTGTTATGGTGCAGCAGTACGTACGTAGACGGTGGATGTGGATGGTCGGTCGAGTTAACGAACAGTCGCTTTCGACCAGCTCGATCGACCCGACTCTCTGTCCAGCGTTCCAGTTGCAATATATCTTCGTGCTATGGTGTACGTAGACTTGGACACAGTGCGTGCACGACTTCATGTTCCGTTTTTTTAAGAGAAAACTTGATGCAGCGAGGCGTGCATTGACCGGTCCAACGAAGGAGCAAAGCCAGGAATCTTGCAGTGAGTAACACATGCATGCGCAGGCAGCCATGCAGCACAGAGACATAGACCAGAACCCAACCCAGTGAGTGGCTAGCTACTCCGGTGTGTCTGCCCACAGTAACTTGATCACCACCCTTTGGACGCGCAACAGCTTTTCCACGCAGCAGAAAACAGCAGCAGCAGCATGGTTTGGCAAATTTGACAAATTTGATCTCTGGTCGAAATCAATTCACAGAATGAACTGTCCGTTAAACAATTTCACACCCCTGACCTTTTTGTGTAGCGCCCGCCATGACGGCATCACACCCTACGGTGCAGCGCCACACTATACAGACGTGTAGCGCCTAGCTCCTAGGCGTTGCACTACTACAAAATGAAGCAACCACTAGTGCAACGCCTAGGAGCTAGGCGCTACACTATATAGTGTGGCGCCTAGCTCTTAGGCG
>LR738712.1:754101634-754144428 GCA_902687465.1 Secale cereale | reverse complement strand
GGCGGGGAGGCGGGGGGAGGAGGTCCGGCGAGCAGTGGCGGAGGAGGAGGTCGCGGCGGGGAGGCGGCGCGCGGCGGCGGCTAGGAACCCTAGAGGGGTCGAGCAGAGGGGTTCTGGACGAAACACAGCAGCGGAGGTTCTAGGGCACCGTGGCAGCGGGTTTGGGTTTGTGAGGATGACCCGTGTCCGTGTGAGACTACTGGGCCGTGCATCGATGGCGTGGGCTGACATTGTCTTTGTAGTTTTTCTTCTTCTTGTTCTTTTATGGTTACTAAACTTTTTTTTTTTGAGATTTTATGGTTACTAAACTTTGTCAACTGTGAAGCAATAAAAAGGATCTCTACCCCTAAAATTTGTAAACCATAAGTACTGTTATTCTTACAAGATACTCCCTCCGTTCCAAAAAAATTGTTTTTCTGGAGATTTTAACATGTGACTGTTGGAAATATGCCCTAGAGGCAATAATAAAAGGATTATTATTATATTTCCTTGTTCATTATAATTGTCTGTTATTCATGCTTGAATTGTATTGTACGGAAACAGCGATACATGTGTGAATACATAGACCACAACGTGTCCCTAGTATGCCTCTAGTTACTAGCTCGTTGATCAACGGGTGGTCACGGTTTCCTGACCATGGACATTGGATGTCATTGATAACGGGATCACATCATTAGGAGAATGATGTGATGGACAAGACCCAATCCTAAGCCTAGCACGAGATCGTATAGTTCATAATGCTTAAGCTTTTTCAGTGTCAAGTATTTGTTCCTTAGACCATGAGGTTGTGCAACTCCCGGATACCATAGGAATACTTTTGGTGTGCCAAACGTCAAAACGTAACTCGGTGGCTATAAAGGTACGCAACGGGTATCTCCGAAAGTGTCTGTTGAGTTGGTACGAAGCGAGACTGGGATATTGTCACTCCGTATGACGGAGAGGTATCTCTGGGCCCACTCGGTAAGACATCATCATAATGAGCTCAAAGTGACTAAGGAGTTAGTCACGGGATGATGGATTACGGAACGAGTAAAGAGACTTGCCATGACGAGATTGAACAAGGTATCGGGCATACCGACGATCGAATCTCGGGCAAGTACCGTACCGATAGACAAAGGGAATAACATACGGGATTAAGTGAATCCTTGACATCGTGGTTCATCCGATGAGATCATCGAGGAACACGTGGGAACCAACATGGGTATCCAGATCCCGCTGTTGGTTATTGACCGGAGAGTCGTCTCGGTCATGTCTGCGTGTCTCCCGAACCCGTAGGGTCTACACACTTAAGGTTCGATGACGCTAGGGTTGTAGAGATATATGCACACGGAAACCCGCATGTTGTTCGGAGTCCCGGATGAGATCCCGGACGTCACGAGGAGTTCCAGAATGGTCCGGAGGTGAAGAATGATATATGGGAAGTCCAGTTTCGGCCATCGGGAGAGTTCGGGGGGTCACCGGGAGTGTCCCGGGACCACCGGAAGGGTCCCGGGGGTCCACCGGGTGGGGCCACCCATCCCGGAGGGCCCCGTGGGCCGTAAGGGGAAGGGGGCCAGCCCCTAGTGGGCTGGCGCACCCCACATGGGCCACCCCCCATGCGCCTAGGGTTGAAACCCTAGGGATGGGGGCGCCTCCCTATGCCTTGGGGGGCAAGATACCCCCCTGGCCGTCGCCCCCTAGGAGATTGGATCTCCTAGGGCCGGCGCCCCCCCTGGCCCCCTATATATAGTGGGGGGGAGAGAGGGAAGCCGCACCCCAAGCCTCTGGCGCCTCTCCCCCCCGTCACACCTCCAACTCCTCCTGCAGGGCATCGGCGAAACCCTGCAGCTTTTCCCGTTGCATCCACCACCACACCGTCGTGCTGCTGGATCTCCGTCAACCTCTCCTCCCCCCTTGCTGGATCAAGAAGGAGGAGACGTCGCTGTACCGTACGTGTGTTGAACGCGGAGGTGCCGTCCGTTCGGCGCTGGGATCATCGGTGACGAGGATCACGAAGAGTACGACTCCATCATCCACGTTCCTTCGAACGCTTCCGCACGCGATCTACAAAGGGTATGTAGATGCACTTCTTTATGCTCGTTGCTAGATGACTCCTTAGATTGATCTTGGTGAAGCGTAGGAATTTTTTTGAATTCTGCTCGTTCCCCAACAGTGGCATCTGAGCTAGGTCTTTGCGTAGCATCTTGCACGAGTAGAACACAAACAAGTTGTGGGCGTTGATTTTGTTCAATTCTCTTGCCGTTACTAGTCCAATCTTGATTCGGCGGCATCGTGGGATGAAGCGGCCCGGACCGACCTTACACGTACGCTTATGTGAGACTGGTTCCACCGACTGACATGCACTAGTTGCATAAGGTGGTTGGCGGGTGTCTGTCTCTCCCACTTTAGTCGGATCGGATTCGATGAACAGGGTCCTTATGAAGGGTAAATAGAAATTGACATATCACGTTGTGGTTTTGGCGTAGGTAAGAAACGTTCTTGCTAGAAAACCTATAGAAGCCACGTAAAAAATTGCAACAACAATTATAGGTCGTCTAACTTGTTCTTGCAGCATGTGCTATGTGATGTGATATGGCCAAGAAGATGTGATGAATGATATATGTGATGTATGAGATTGATCATGTTCTTGTAATAGGGAATCACGACTTGCATGTCGATGAAAATGACAACCGGCAGGAGCCATAGGAGTTGTCTTATTTATTGTATGACATGCGTGTCACTGAATAAACGCCATGTAATTACTTTACTTTATTGCTAAACGTTAGCCATAGTAGTAGAAGTAATAGTTGGCGTGACGACTTCATGAAGACACGATGATGGAGATCATGATGATGGAGATCATGGTGTCATGCCGGTGACAAAGATGATCATGGTGCCCCGAAGATGGAGATCGAAGGAGCAAAATGATATTGGCCATATCATGTCACTTTATTTGATTGCATGTGATGTTTATCATGTTTATGCATCTTGTTTACTTAGAACGACGGTAGTAAATAAGATGATCTCTCACTGGAAATTTCAAGAATTGTGTTCCCCCTAACTGTGCATCGTTGCCAAGGATCGTTGTTCCGAAGCACCACGTGATGATCGGGTGTGATAGGCTCTAACGTTCGCATACAACGGGTGTAAGCCAGATTTACACACGCAATACACTTAGGGTTCACTTGACGAGCCTAGCATGTACAGACATGGCCTCGGAACACGGAAGACCGAAAGGTCGAACATGAGTCGTATAGAAGATACGATCAACATGAAGATGTTCACTGTTGATGACTAGTCCGTCTCACGTGATGATCGGACACGGGCTAGTCGATTCGGATCATGTATCACTTAGAAGACTGGAGAGATGTCAATCTGAGTGGGAGTTCATTAAATTTGATTAGATAAACTTAATTGTCATGAACTTAGTCTAAATTCTTTACAATATGTCTTGTAGATCAAATGGCCCACGCTCATGTCACCCTCAACTTCAACGCGTTCCTAGAGAAATCCAAGCTGAAAGACGATGGTAGCAACTATACGGACTGGGTCCGTAACCTGAGGATCATCCTCATAGCTACCAAGAAAACTTATGTCCTAGAAGCACCGCTAGGTGATGCTCCCGCCCCGGCAAACCAAGATGTTATGAACGCTTGGCAGTCGCGTTGTGATGATTACTCCCTGGTTCAGTGCGGCATGCTCTACAGCTTAGAATCGGGGCTCCAAAAGCGTTTCGAGCACCACGGGGCATATGAGATGTTCCAAGAGCTGAAAATAGTTTTCCAGGCTCATGCCCGAGTTGAGAGATATGATGTCTCCAACGCATTCTACAACTGTAAGATGGAGGAAAATAGTTCTGTCAGTGAGCACATACTCAAGTTGTCTGGGTTACACAACCGCTTGTCTCAGTTGGGAATGAATCTCCCAGACGAAGCGGTCGTTGACAGAATCCTTCAGTCGCTCCCACCTAGCTACAAGAGCTTTATGTTGAACTTCAATATGCAAGGGATGGAGAAGTCCATTCCCGAGGTGTATTCAATGCTGAAATCAGCGGAGGTGGAGATCAAGAAAGAGCATCAACTGTTGATGGTCAATAAAACCACTAAGTTCAAGAAGGGCAAGGGTAAGAAGAACTTCAAGAAGGACGGCAAAGGAGTTGCCGCGCCCGGTAAACCGGTTGCCGGGAAGAAGCCAAAGAATGGACCCAAGCCTGAGACTGAGTGCTTTTATTGCAAGGGAACGGGTCACTGGAAGCGGAACTGCCCCAAATACTTAGCAGACAAGAAGGCCGGCAACGTCAAAGGTATATGTGATATACATGTTATTGATGTGTACCTTACCAGCGCTCGTAGTAGCTCCTGGGTATTTGATACCGGTGCAGTTGCTCACATTTGTAACTCAAAGCAGGAGCTGTGGAATAAGCGGAGACTGGCGAAGGATGAGGTGACGATGCGCGTCGGGAATGGTTCCAAGGTCGATGTGATCGCCGTCGGCACGCTGCCTCTACATCTACCCCCGGGATTAGTTTTAAACCTTAATAATTGTTATTTAGTACCAGCTTTGAGCATGAACATTGTATCTGGATCTCGTTTGATGCGAGATGGCTACTCATTTAAATCCGAGAATAATGGTTGTTCTATTTATTTGAGAGATATGTTTTATGGTCATGCCCCGCTGGTCAATGGTTTATTTTTGATGAATCTCGATCGTGATGATACACATATTCATAGTGTGAAAGCCAAAAGATGTAAAGTTGACAATGATAGTCCCACATACTTGTGGCATTGCCGCCTTGGTCATATTGGTGTCAAACGTATGAAGAAGCTCCATGCAGATGGACTTCTGGAGTCTCTTGATTATGAATCATTTGACACGTGCGAACCATGCCTCTTAGGCAAGATGACCAAGACTCCGTTCTCCGGAACAATGGAGCGAGCAACCAACTTATTGGAAATCATACATACCGATGTGTGCGGTCCAATGAGTGTTGAGGCTCGCGGAGGCTATCGTTATGTTCTCACCCTCACAGATGACTTGAGTAGATATGGGTATGTCTACTTGATGAAGCACAAGTCTGAGACCTTTGAAAAGTTCAAGGAATTTCAGAATGAGGTTGACAATCAACGTGACAGAAAAATAAAGTTCTTGCGATCGGATCGTGGGGGTGAATATTTAAGTCATGAATTTGGCACGCACCTTAGGAACTATGGAATTGTTTCACAATTGACACCGCCCGGAACACCTCAGTGTAATGGTGTGTCCGAACGTCGAAATCGTACCCTGTTGGACATGGTGCGATCTATGATGTCTCTCATCGACTTACCGCTATCTTTTTGGGGTTATGCTTTAGAGACTGCCGCATTCACTTTAAATAGGGCTCCGTCGAAATCCGTTGAGACGACACCGTATGAACTTTGGTTTGGCAAGAAACCTAAGCTGTCGTTTCTAAAAGTTTGGGGTTGCGATGCTTATGTCAAGAAACTTCAACCTGAAAAGCTCGAACCCAAATCGGAAAAATGCGTCTTCATAGGATACCCAAAGGAAACGATTGGGTACACCTTCTACCTCAGATCCGAAGGCAAGGTCTTTGTTGCCAAGAATGGATCCTTTCTAGAGAAAGAGTTTCTCTCGAAAGAAGTGAGTAGGAGGAAAGTAGAACTTGATGAGGTGACAGTCACCCCTCCCGAACCAGAAAGTAGCGCGGCGCAGGAAATTGTTCCTGAGGTGCCTGCACCGACAAGGGAGGAAGTTAATGATGATGATCATGAAGATACAAATCAAGTAACTACTGAACTTTGAAGGTCCACAAGGACACGTTCCGCACCAGAGTGGTACGGCAACCCTGTCATGGAAATCATGTTGTTAGACAACGGTGAACCTTCGAACTATGAAGAAGCGATGGCGGGCCCAGATTCCAATAAATGGCTTGGAGCCATGAAATCCGAGATAGAATCCATGTATGAAAACAAAGTATGGACTTTGGTGGACTTGCCCGATGATAGGCACGCCATAGAAAATAAATGGATATTTAAGAAGAAGACAGACACGGATGGTAATGTGACCATCTATAAGGCTCGGCTTGTCGCTAAGGGTTATCGAAAAGTTCAAGGGATTGACTACGACGAGACTTTCTCTCCCGTAGCGATGCTGAAGTCAGTCCGAATCATGTTAGCAATTGCCCCATTCTATGATTATGAGATATGGCAAATGGACGTCAAAACGGCATTCCTTAATGGTTTCCTCAAGGAAGAGCTGTATATGATGCAGCCGGAAGGTTTTGTCGATCCAGAGAATGCTAACAAGGTATGCAAGCTCCAGCGCTCGATCTACGGGCTGGTGCAAGCATCTCGGAGTTGGATTATTCGCTTTAATGATGTGATCAAAGCGTTTGGCTTTATACAGACTTGGGGAGAAGCCTGTATCTACAAGAAAGTGAGTGGGAGCTCTGTAGCATTTCTCATATTATATGTGGATGACATATTGCTGATGGGAAATGATATAGAATTCTTGGAGAGCATAAAGGCCTACTTGAATAAGAGTTTTTCAATGAAGGACCTTGGAGAAGCTGCTTACATATTAGGCATCAAAATCTATAGAGATAGATCAAGACGCCTCATTGGTCTTTCACAAAGCACATACCTTGACAAGATATTGAAGAAGTTCAATATGGATCAGTCCAAGAAGGGGTTCTTGCCTGTTTTGCAAGGTATGAGATTGAGCACGGCTCAGTCCCCGACCACGGCAGAAGATAGAGAAAAGATGAGTGTCATTCCCTATGCCTCAGCCATAGGTTCTATCATGTATGCCATGCTGTGTACCAGACCTGATGTGAACCTTGCCATAAGTTTGGTAGGGAGGTACCAAAGTGATCCCGGTATGGAACACTGGATAGCGGTCAAGAACATCCTAAAGTACCTGAAGAGGACTAAGGACATGTTTCTCCTTTATGGAGGTGACGAAGAGCTCGTCGTAAAGGGTTACGTCGATGCTAGCTTCGACACAGATCTGGATGACTCCAAGTCACAAACCGGATACGTGTATATTTTGAATGGTGGAGCAGTCAGCTGGTGCAGTTGCAAGCAGAGCGTCGTGGCGCATTCTACATGTGAAGCAGAGTACATAGCTGCTTGCGAAGCAGCGCAAGAAGGAGTCTGGATGAAGGAGTTCATCACTGACCTAGGAGTCATTCCAAGCGCGTCAAGCCCGATGACTCTCTTCTGTGACAACACTGGAGCTATTGCCATTGCCAAGGAGCCCAGGTTTCACAAGAAGACCAAGCACATCAAGCGCCATTTCTACTCCATCCGGAATTATGTTCAAGATGGAGACATAGATATTTGTAAAGTGCATATGGATCTGAATGTCGCAGACCCGTTGACTAAACCTCTTCCACGGGCAAAACATGATCAACACCAGAACTCTATGGGTGTTCGATTCATCACAATGTAACTAGATTATTGACTCTAGTGCAAGTGGGAGACTGTTGGAAATATGCCCTAGAGGCAATAATAAAAGGATTATTATTATATTTCCTTGTTCATGATAATTGTCTGTTATTCATGCTTGAATTGTATTGTACGGAAACAGCGATACATGTGTGAATACATAGACCACAACGTGTCCCTAGTATGCCTCTGGTTACTAGCTCGTTGATCAACGGATGGTCACGGTTTCCTGACCATGGACATTGGATGTCATTGATAACGGGATCACATCATTAGGAGAATGATGTGATGGACAAGACCCAGTCCTAAGCCTAGCACGAGATCGTATAGTTCATAATGCTTAAGCTTTTTCAGTGTCAAGTATTTGTTCCTTAGACCATGAGGTTGTGCAACTCCCGGATACCATAGGAATACTTTGGGTGTGCCAAACGTCAAAACGTAACTGGGTGGCTATAAAGGTACGTAACGGGTATCTCCGAAAGTGTCTGTTGAGTTGGTACGAACCGAGACTGGGATATTGTCACTCCGTATGACGGAGAGGTATCTCCGGGCCCACTCGGTAAGACATCATCATAATGAGCTCAAAGTGACTAAGGAGTTAGTCACGGGATGATGGATTACGGAACGAGTAAAGAGACTTGTGATACGTCTCAAACGTATCTACTTTTCCAAACAATTTTGATATTGTTTTGACCTCATTCTTGCATGATTTGAACTAAACTAACCCGGACTGACGCTGTTTTCAGCAGAGCTGCCTGTATGGTTTTATTGTGCGCAGGAAAACGGATTTTTAGGTATCTCAGAAAAATCCACGAAAAATCACAGAAAATCCACGCACCCGAAGGAACCCGGAGCCAGAAGAGGGGCCAGAGGGGGGCCAGGGGGGCCGCAGGCGCCCTGGTGGCGCGGCCCACCCCCTGACCGTGCCGGGGGGTTGCCTGGGTGGGCCCCACCTCCCCTGGTGCCCTACTTTGACTCGTATTTTAGCTCGTGATGGAAAAACCCCAGATGAGAAGTTATTTTCGCAGTTTTCGTCGCGGAGCCGCCGCCACCCTCTGTTCTTCTTCGGGAGGGCTAATCTGGAGGCTGAATTGGCCTCCGGAGAGGGGAGATCGTCGCCATCGTCATCATCATCACCACTCCATCATCCCTCCATGACTTCTCCTTCCATGTGTGAGTAATCCACTGCTGTAGGCGAAGGGGATGGTAGGGATTGGATGAGTTAGATCATGTAATAGTTTGTCAGATCGTTGGGGGCATGTTGCCTATCATCTACTATGGTGTTTATCATCTTTGCTTCAACTCGTTATTCTTAATGCTTGTCACTTAGGGCCCGAGTGCCATGATTTCAGATCTGAACCATATGTGTTTGCATGAATATATTTGTGTTCTTGATCCTATCTATGAGTTGTTAGCACCTATTATGGTTCGGAACCGGCGATCCCAAAAGTGACAGCTTGGGACACCAAAGGGGATGATCCGTAGTTTGAGGATTACATGTATCCATTGAGTTCATTGCTTTGTTCCGGTGCTCTTTGACAGGAGCACCTTAATCTCCATAAGTTCCTTTTGGCCCCGTTCGTAGCGGGATGGTAGGACAAAAGATGTTGTGCAAGTTCTTATTGCAAGCACGTACAACTACCTACGGGATACATGCCTAATGTTTGATATTTGCCTAGATGATCATTACTTTTCCGTGTGCCTTGCCCCAAGTTGGAATCATGATATATCTCATCCATGCAGCGCCCAACCATCCGTCTCCCTAGCCTACAGTGTTTTAAATCCTGCTGGTTACTAGTTACTACTTTTGCCATTTACTCTTGCTATTTACTTTTGCTATTTACTTTTACTATCACCATCATCACTATCATATCACTGTTACCACTTATCTTTTGTTGCAAGTAAGTATATTTCAGGTGCGGTTGAATTGACAACTCAACTGTCAAAGCTTATAAATACTCTTTGGCTCCCCGTGTGTCGAATCAATAAATTGGGTTATTCTTACCCGCGAAGACTATCTCGATCCCTTACGGTTGAGGGTTATCAAGTACCGTTTTCTGGCGCTGTTGCCGGGGAGCATAGAAATATTTACAAGTCTACTTGAAGTATCCTACCTGCTGCACTTCATCCGCTATGGGTAAGAAAGGAGACCCCAAGGTTCCGATCTTACTATCCACTACAAGAAGAGGTACTGTTCTGAGCACTAGTGCTACACTTGATTCACCTTCTGTTATGAGTAAGTTTGCCTCACCGTCACCACATGATGCTCCTACTGAATCTGTTACTATGTCCGATACTCTTGATGATGCTTCTACTACTGTTGATGATATTAGTTCCCTTGGTTATGCTCTTGAGAAACAGATCGCTGCTGCTGCTAAAAAGTCTGGAATTGAAATTCCTGTTACTCGCTACCCTATTGGTGAAACTTATGATTATCCTGATTTGAGTAAACTCAAAGAGAGACTCCTTGATGATGATTACTATATGCTTGATGAAGATTTATGCAAGGAACTGACAGAGTTTTCTGGCTCTGACCCTGAAGTTATTAAGAAACTGTTTGAAAAACACTCTTTGAAGAACAAAACCGTTCCTAATCCTGAATTTGCTACATCTCCTATATGCATTGATGATCCTGATTATGATTTCTCTGTTGATCTTTCACTTATACCTATGGTTGAAGCTGACCCCTTTTATGGCAGAGAAAATGATGATGCTATTGCACACCTGACTAAACTCGGTGAGTTGGGTGGCCTGTTTACCACAGATGAGAAGATACGATACTTTTACGTGACCAAGCTTCTTCCTTTCTCCTTGAAGGAAGGTGCTAAAGCATGGTATGATTCACTCCCATGCGGTTCCATTAAGAGTCCTCAAGACTTAGCTCACTCTTTTGTTGATAAGTACTTTCCTGCTCATATGCAACATGCTGCTTTACAAAGAATTTATAACTTTAAACAGTTGCAGGATGAGTCCCTCCCTAAAGCTTGGGGGAGGTACTGCGGTCTGATTCGGGCTAGACCAGGACATGAAGTCCCTAAGAACGAATTAATCGATATATTCTATGCTGGTCTAACTGATGAATCCAGGTCCTATTTGGACAGTTGTGCTGGTTGTGTTTTCAGGAAAAGGACGCCGGAAGATGCAGAAGATTTGATGGGAAGGATTGCCAAAAACCATGAAGATTGGTCCGTCCCTGAACCACCTCCACCACCAAAGAAGAGGGGCATGTTTGTTCTAAGCCCCGAAGATATGCGAGAAGCAAAGAAGTCTATTAAAGAGAAAGGTATTAAAGCTGAAGACGTGAAGAATCTACCCCCTATTGAGAAGCTGTGTGAGCCTACCACTCACCCTCCTATGGTAGAGGTACACTCTCTTTTAGATTTCAACGCAAGTGACATCCCTCATGGTAAGCCTCCTGATCAATGTTTAGATGAGTTTGATAATTTTATTATGAAACAAAATCATTTTAATGAGAGGATATAAAGTCAGTTGCATGATAATTCCCTTGCTATCAAAAGTTTGCTTGATGTTCTAGGTAGAACGGTTAATGATGTTCAATGTCTTGTGAAACATTTTCATATGGTTCAAACTCAGCTTGACCAAATTTCTAATGTGCAAAAAGATTTGCTTGCTAACAATGCCAAACAAGATGATTTGCAGGCTTTCGGGATTAAGACCCGAGGAGGAACTAGCACTCAAGATCCTCTCTATCCAGAGGGGCATCCGAGGAGAATCGAGCAAGATTCTCAAATGCAGGAAGAAGAAATTGTTGGCTCTCCAAATAAGAAGAAGAAGAAACATAAGGAGGCTGACAATTCTAATGATCCTATTGCAGATGAAGAGCCAGCTGTTGATCCCAACAGCGTATCTATCTCCGATGCTGAGACTGAAGACGGTGCTGAACCTGAAGGTAAGGATACCTGAAGTTCGAGAAGAAGAAGCACCTGCCAAACGTAAGAGGTACACTAAAGAAGACTTCATCGCAAGAAAACATGGGAAGGAAAGAGAACCATGGGTACAGAAACCCATGCCCTTTCCAGGTAAGTCCATCAAATCTAAAGAAGAAGAGCATTACAATAAGTTCTGTGAGTGGATTAAACCTCTTTTTCTTCAAATCCCTTTGACTGATGCTATTAAGTTACCTCCTTATTCAAAATATATGAAAGATATTGTCACTAATAAAAGAAAAGTTCCTAATGAAGCAATATCTACTATGCTTGCTAACTACTCTTTCAGTGGCAAGATTCCTGAGAAGCTCGGTGATCCAGGTATACCCACCATTCCTTGCTCCATAAAGAATAATTATGTCAAAACTGCTTTATGTGATCTTGGAGCAGGAGTGAGTGTTATGCCTCTCTCTCTTTACGAGAGGCTCTGTTTAGAGAAGCTAATTCCTACAGATATCTCCCTTCAGATGGCTGACAAGTCAACCGCTGTTCCGATAGGTATTTGTGAGGATGTTCCCGTAGAAGTTGCTAATTGTTTGATTCTTACTAATTTTGTTGTGCTTGACATGCCCGAGGATGGGAGCATGTCCATTATTCTTGGTAGACCTTTTCTTAACACCGCAGGTGCTATTATTGATTGCAATAAAGGGAAGGTTACCTTCAATGTGAATGATAAAGCACACACGGTATATTTTCCAAAGAAGACCGACAGGAGGCATGGCCTCAACTCTATAGAAAATATCGAGACCGTGAAGATTGGAGAATGGGACTGTCCACTACATGTGCCTCACAAATACAAAACTATCATGGTGGGGACAATGTCCATCAAAGTAAAGGTTCAGTGATTACTTCGTAAGAGGTGAGACTTTTTGCTCTATATATCGCCTGTTTGTTGGTAAGACTTGATCAACCTTACTAGTAAACATGTTTTATATAGATAAAAAGTTGAGCTTGTTATGTTTTCATTTATTTTAGCTTTTGTTCTACTTGTTGTACCAAGTGTTTATGTTTTGAAGCTTCACAATACTACTCACTGCTTCAAGTTTTCAGAGAGTTTCGCAGCTTTTTGAACTTCAAAAAAATTTCAACAGTGAAGTTTTCAGAAAAATTCCAGAAAAATTAAAATAAAAATTTCCACGTCGGGAGTGACCCAGAGGGACCTGGGGCCAGCCAGGGGGACCCACCAGTGGCCCAGGCGGCCAGCTGGCGCGGCCTGCCCCCTGGCCGCGCCCACAGGGCGCCTGGGGCCCACAGGGCCCCCCTCCAGGTATGTCTTCTTCCTCCCTCTCTATTTTTCTCCAAAAACGCGAGTTCTGCACTTGTTCTTGCGTTCTTGCTGTTCTTGGAGGCGATTCTTCGATCTTTCTCTACAGCCCACCATTTGAGCTGAGATTTTGAACAAATACTCCCTGGTATGTGACTCCTCCACCCCTCCAATTAGATTTCTGATTGGTGGCTTCATTTGTGAGTATTTAGTAGTTCTTGGTGCTGTATAGATGAGCTTGCATGCATATGTATAAAGTTATTTTCCAAGTTTTGATGCAAGTTTATGCCTTGGGCAAGTGAGTTGAGTAGTTTGCCTTAACTCACCTTGTTTTAATCCTCGTTTTTGTAAATTGCCAAAAATTTCAGAAATGAGTTTGTTAGGAAGGGCAAAAGGGTGGCTTGAGAAGAGGAGGCCCGCACACTCCGATCGAGTTACTAGAGCCGCAGCTTCACCCTCGACTGCTAGGGTGAGCTATAATGAAGATCATGTGCCCCTGGAGTTGTTGGAAGACACAAGTCCAGCACGTGCTATGACATTTCCATGTGATGAATTCCTTGAAGCTGCGGGAATCAAGGATGAGTTTTATAATCTTTGTGCTAATGCAGGTCTGACACGGCTCGTCACGTGCCGTGTTACTCAGTATCAAAAACCCACCTCCAGTTTCATTAACAGTTTTAGATATAATCCTGATTCAGGTGATATTGAGTTTAAAATTTACAATGATCTTATCACCATGCCTTTGGGAAAGTTTTGTGAAATAATAGGTGTGCCAAACGTTGGGAGGACGGCTAGGATGGCCACTCAGCCCTCCGAGCTGAAAACCGTCATCAACTCTCTCTGCAGCATGGGTACGAGGGATATTCATCGGTCGAAGATCTCCAGCATCTTATTTCCTCACCTCAGGTATTTTGCATATTATGTTGCTAGAGGGGTGTTAGCTCGTGACAACACGAGCAACATTTCTGCTCCGGATATTGCTATCCTGGCAGCAGCCCTCTCAGGGAGGTCTGATTATAATCTGGGTGCCTTAATTGCTCGACGCCTTGCTATGAACGGTAACAAGGGAGACTTATATGGTGGCGTTTATGCCACACTTATCTTAGAACATCTTGGAGGCACCCCACACCCTGATGATAATCCTTTTACTTATTTAAGCTTTGATCTTGCTGCTATGAAAAGGCATAAGTTTGTTACCATGGCTTCTGAGCTGGATGATCTTGTTTATATCTTGCGTTTCGGAACTACCGCGGAACGCGAGATCCGTCTACCTGCACCTCTTTTGTTTGATTTTTCTCGCAGGAACGGATGGTCCTTTGATGTTGTCCAGTTCGATGAGTTCATGGCCCAGCATCAGTTTCATAACCCCAAGGAGGGGGTTGTGCCCGACGAGGAGGAGCACGGTGAGTTACCACCTTTTCAGGAAGAAACCGCCACCGAGTTTGGTGAAGGGTCTTCCTCTGCTTGGCGTACGGACCCTTCCTCATGGGAGACTCCGAGGAGTTCGGTATACGCGCCGGCATCCTTCTACGACCCTTGGACTCACCACTGTTCCCCCGGAGCAGGAGGCTCCTAGGGGCAGTAGCTGCTACCAACTTAGGCCAAAAGCCTAAGCTTGGGGGAGTACGTGCCCCTCTCACTTTTCCATTGTATTATCCGTTTTATTCGCTTTGATCTTTTCGAAGTTTTTGCCCGTTCTTCTTTATTTCTCTCTTTGCAAAAACAACAAAAAGATTTTCTCTTTCTTTTGCTTTCGTTCAACCTTTGAAATAATCCAAAAAAGATTTTCTTTCTCTTTTTAGTTTGCTTTGTTTTCAGAGTTCAGCTCGAGTCTGTGATGGCATTTAATTATATTTCCTACGTTCGATCGTGCAAGTGACGAGGCAGTAATGACGAAGATCGACTGAAAGGAAGCAACGAGGAAGACCGGTATGAACTCTTCTTGTTTCTACTTTTGTACATATGCCTGTACTTATGATCTAGAGACCAGCTTGTAGCGACATAGTGCTATGTTTACAATGCTCTTCCAGTGGTTCATGCTTTCCTTGTAGCTAGTCTCGAATAGCTAGAGTATATAATGTGTTATTGAAATGATCTACATGCATTGCATTGTTCATAGTTCAGTATACTAAGGTGGTATTTCCCTTTAGAGAATTTTTTGATTGACTTGGCACATGTTTACACATGTTTAAGACTAAAAAGTCTGCTCTGCCTTGATGATCTTTGAGTTTCAGAATAGTTATATCACTTTCATGCCCGATTCAATGTTGCTTTGTCGCTCTGCATGATTATGGCCGTTATTGCTCTCTAGTTGGTCGCTTCCCAGTCTTTTGCTAACCTCCACCTGTACTAAGCGGACTGACTGCTTGTGCATCCAAAATCCTTAAAACCTGTTATACCATATGAGTCCACCATACCTTCCTATACATGGTATTTACCTGCGATTCCTAACGAAGACTTTCGTGTACCATCTCGAAATTAATCAAAAGCATTTCTCTTTTTGTGCCTCTGTTTTAGCTCATGAGGAAGTAGTAGTTAATTCATGATCTTTTTAAGTTGGACAAGTTTCACCCCGGGATTGCATGTCTAATGTGCAAACCCATAATACGAGAAGGAACTGGCATAGAGTGCGCCCGGCTCATAAAAGATAATACAACAAACAAACCCTCCTTCACGCTTTGTTCATGAGAAATCAGAAAACTTTGGCAGTGATAAACAAAGGAGATTAAGAGGATGTGATCGTCCTCATGCGGGAGCCGTTCCTTGAAACTTGTCCAGCTCAAGAAGTGTTTGAGTTACCTGCTAGCATTCGTTGACGAAATATGCACCTCTCAAAAACATTTTTACCTCTGTTTTTAAAACCAAGAGCTCTGGTACACGCTTAGTTTTTGTTTCCGACCACGGGTTTTCAACCTTGCCATCAAAAGCCACGGTTCGAGAGTCTCCACCTTCTTTCTTCAAAGCACCAACTAGGAGAGCATAATTGTCATTCTGAGTGTAATGTGCATTGTCCCAAAGTATTACATTGTCTTCTGCATGCTTGTGATATGATTTATTCTGAAATTTTTAGTTCTAGTCTCCTTTAAAACTCTGGAGGAGTTTCTGCATTTATGTTTTGCTTCACTCATGGAGGCTAGCGAGATACCACCCTAATATGCTCAAGCTATGTGCAATGTAATCTTGTCTTGATTTTCAGTAATATATTATTTACTTTTAAGTATTTGTGATTGGTCACTTGAAAGAAGGATTGCTCCGTGCATTGTCCTCATAGTACTGTTTCAATACTCGCTAGACTCTTTTCGTAGTACATGCTTATATACATCTAATGAAGCAAAAGAGTTTGTCAAAGTTTTCTTTGTCGCGTCCAGTTCGTTGAACTGAATTGCTTGAGGACAAGCAATATGCTAAGCTTGGGGGAGTTGATACGTCTCAAACGTATCTACTTTTCCAAACACTTTTGATATTGTTTTGACCTCATTCTTGCATGATTTGAACTAAACTAACCCGGACTGACGCTGTTTTCAGCAGAGCTGCCTGTATGGTTTTATTGTGCGCAGGAAAACGGATTTATAGGTATCTCAGAAAAATCCACGAAAAATCACAGAAAATGCACGCACCCGAAGGAACCCGGAGCCAGAAGAGGGGCCAGAGGGGGGCCAGGGGGGCCCCAGGCGCCCTGGTGGCGCGGCCCACCCCTGGCCACGCCGGGGGGTCACCTGGGTGGGCCCCACCTCCCATGGTGCCCTACTTTGACTCGTATTTTAGCTCGTGACGGAAAAACCCCAGATCAGAAGTTCTTTTCGCAGTTTTCGTCGCGGAGCCGCCGCCACCCTCTGTTCTTCTTCGGGAGGGCTAATCTGGAGGCTGAATTGGCCTCCAGAGAGGGGAGATCGTCGCCATCGTCATCATCATTACCACTCCATCATCCCTCCATGACTTCTCCTTCCATGTGTGAGTAATCCCCTGCTGTAGGCGAAGGGGATGGTAGGGATTGGATGAGTTAGATCATGTAATAGTTTGTCAGATCGTTGGGGGCATGTTGCCTATCATCTACTATGGTGTTTATCATCTTTGCTTCAACTCGTTATTCTTAATGCTTGTCACTTAGGGCCCGAGTGCCATGATTTCAGATCTGAACCATGTGTGTTTGCATGAATATATTTGTGTTCTTGATCCTATCTATGAGTTGTTAGCACCTATTACGGTTCGGAACCGGCGATCCCAAAAGTGACAGCTTGGGACACCAAAGGGGATGATCCGTAGTTTGAGGATTACATGTATCCATTGAGTTCATTGCTTTGTTCCGGTGCTCTTTGACAGGAGCACCTTAATCTCCATAAGTTCCTTTTGGCCCCGTTCGTAGCGGGATGGTAGGACAAAAGATGTTGTGCAAGTTCTTATTGCAAGCACGTACAACTACCTACGGGATACATGCCTAATGTTTGATATTTGCCTAGATGATCATTACTTTTCCGTGTGCCTTGCCCCAAGTTGGAATCATGATATATCTCATCCATGCAGCGCCCAACCATCCGTCTCCCTAGCCTACAGTGTTTTAAATCCTGCTGGTTACTAGTTACTACTTTTGCCATTTACTCTTGCTATTTACTTTTGCTATTTACTTTTACTATCACCATCATCACTACCATATCACTGTTACCATTTATCTTTTGTTGCAAGTAAGTATATTTCAGGTGCGGTTGAATTGACAACTCAACTGTCAAAGCTTATAAATACTCTTTGGCTCCCCGTGTGTCGAATCAATAAATTGGGTTATTCTTACCCGCGAAGACTATCTCGATCCCTTACGGTTGAGGGTTATCAACTTGCCATGAAGAGATTGAACAAGGTATCGGGCATACCGACGATCGAATCTCGGGCAAGTACCGTACCGATAGACAAAGGGAATAACATACGGGATTAAGTGAATCCTTGACATCGTGGTTCATCCGATGAGATCATCGAGGAACACGTGGGAACTAACATGGGTATCCAGATCCCACTGTTGGTTATTGACCGGAGAGTCGTCTCGGTCATGTCTGCGTGTCTCCCGAACCCGTAGGGTCTACACACTTAAGGTTCGGTGACGCTAGGGTTGTAGAGATATATGCACACAGAAACCCGAATGTTTTTCGGAGACCCGGATGAGATCCCGGACGTCACGAGGAGTTCCGTAATGGTCCGGAGGTGAAGAATGATATATAGGAAGTCCAGTTTCGGCCATCGGGAGAGTTCCGGGGGTCACCGAGAGTGTCCCGGGACCACCGGAAGGGTCCCGGGGGTCCACCTGGTGGGGCCACCCATCCCAGAGGGCCCCGTGGGCCGTAAGGGGAAGGGGGCCAGCCCCTAGTGGGCTGGCGCACCCCACATGGGCCACCCCCCATGCGCCTAGGGTTGAAACCCTAGGGGTGGGGGCGCCTCCCTATGCCTTGGGGGGCAAGATACCCCCCTGGCCGCCGCCCCCCTAGGAGATTGGATCTCCTAGGGCCGGCGCCCCCCTGGCCCCCTATATATAGTGGGGGGAGAGAGGGCAGCTGCACCCCAAGCCTCTGGCGCCTCTCCCCCCCGTCACACCTCCAACTCCTCCTGCAGGGCATCGGCGAAGCCCTGCAGCTTTTCCCGTTGCATCCACCACCACGCCGTCGTGCTGCTGGATCTCCGTCAACCTCTCCTCCCCCCTTGCTGGATCAAGAAGGAGGATACGTCACTGTACCGTACGTGTGTTGAACGCGGAGGTGCCGTCCGTTCGGCGCTGGGATCATCGGTGACGAGGATCACGAAGAGTACGACTCCATCATCCACGTTCCTTCGAACGCTTCCGCACGCGATCTACAAAGGGTATGTAGATGCACTCCTTTATGCTCGTTGCTAGATGACTCCTTAGATTGATCTTGGTGAAGCGTAGGAATTTTTTTGAATCTGCTACGTTCCCCAACAGTGACTACATACAGTGGCGGAGACAGGGGGACCAGCAGGGGCCCCGCCCCCCCCCCCCAACATTTTCATCTAAGCCTAATATGCGTATGAAAATGTGATTATTTGCCAATAAATTGGTGTATTTTGATGCGTCGACCCTCCTCAATGAAGATTAGCAACACATGGTCCCCCTCGTTCGATTTTCCTGGCTCCGCCACTGACTACATACGAAGTAAAATAAGTGAATATACACTGTAAAATATGTCTACATATATCCGTAAGTTGTAGTCTATTTGCAATGTCTGGAAAGATAAATATTTGGGAACGGAGGGAGTATCTTGTTGCATCCCTTATATCAGCCTTTATTAGCATATAGGAAACTTATATTCATGGTGGTTAGATATCTCTTCTATCAACCTTTGTTACCATCTTGGCTTAGAGATTTAAATATAGTAATTTATACTAAATTATATTACTTCCATTAGGTTAACAACATTGGTCATCTATCTCTTTTATGAGCTGTGCCATAAAGGAAACTACGTTATTAATGATGCACACAATTTTTTATTGATGTTCGTTGATCGCTGGAAATTTCCAAAATGGTGCGCATTACTTATGTGTCCCCGCTCGAAAATGCTAACCCCAAACACGCCTTTGTCATCGTTCATGGTTACCTTTCATTTCTTTCTATCAAATGCCATCTTCGTTATGTTGTATAATGCCCATTTATCCTTAACCTATTTCCAATTTTTAATTCACCTATATGTAAGCTACTATATTTATATATCCAGTGGTTGCTTAGTGCGCCTAAGTAATTTGGAAGCATATATTGACAGCATTTATATGCATCAAGGGAGGCACTTCTTAGGAAGAACAACTGATGGCAATTAAAGACGTTGCCTGCGCACATGTGAGGGTCGCTCCGTTAGTTATTGTATATAATTGTAAAATGATTGTTGAATATAAACATCATGTTGTGATGGTCCTTTTACCATGCATGATTGCATATTGAAATAGGCCATTTTCATTCATGGTTGTATGTTGAGATAGTATGCTTACATGCTAAGAGATAAAAATTAGTCAAAATACCTATTTAATTATATAAGACTTATAGCAATAATAGCGGATTAGATGACTTATATAATTACCCACACACCAACATAATTTATACGAATGCAAGAACACTTAATTTTGAAAGCACCCTGTTCCGACTCGGACACAAAACCTGAAGTCATGGCTTAGTCGCAAGAGTCAACTACTCCCCGACAAGTCTACTTATTTGGGATTCACGCAACAACTTTGCTAGGTTTATAAGTACACTTTAGTTACTGACCGGTAGGGCCTTGAACGAGAATCAATATCAAAATGGTAGATGGAATGACCTTGCTTCAAGCCCTTGCTCAAAGTCTATGCTTCGTCATTGATGTTTCTAGCTTCGGCTTCTTCTGCTTCATCATCGGTGCTTCCAGCATCATTTTTCCCATTTCCTCGTCGCTGCTTCCAGCATCACTTTCTCCTGATTCCTTGTCCCTGCTTCCAGATTCATTATCTCTTGATTCCTCATCAATGCTTCCCATTTCACTTTCTCCTAAATTGGCCATGTTCTGAACTTGTCCAACTAATAAAAATATATATCAGTTAGTAACTATTAATATATTCTGCAAATAATAACCAGTAGTACTACAATAGACAACATAGAGGTAAACAAATCACATACTTGGTAGATTGTAGAAGCTAAAATAGGGGAACAAAGCCCATGGGTGGCTGAAAAGACGAAGCTCGCTCGTGAGCTTCTTCGAGCTTAGTGACTTGAGATCAATCATGTAGGTGCCAAGATTTGTGGTTGCAAATATGATAGTCGTTCTTTCAACAGAGCCAACCAACTCAGTATGTGGGATCATGGGATCGCCTGCAAGGAGATGCTTCTTTAGGTCAATGACTTCAGATTTTGTCCACGTTGCAACCTGGTCGTGACAAACCGCCCTCCAGTACATGGAGAGATTGAAACCATTGAGCATTGCAATCCCCAGTTGGCCATCCTCCGGCGCAATCAGGGCATGAGAGTCAAAGTGGGCGATCTGGATCTCAGATGGCGGCTCAATCTCTGATAGGCAAGACGTTCCCAAGTCATACTTAAGTACACCAGGACGAGCATCATGCATAAGGATAAAATGTAGCGCGCCTCCGGAGAGCATACTGGGCATCCAAGAGATACTAATATCACTCTCAATAAAGCCTAGGTCAAGGGAGGCTGGGGCGCTCCAAGTACTCGTCTCCGACGAATACACGGTCGCCGTGGCCACCTTCTCCTCATCAAGGCTGATGGAGACCACCAAAAATGGGCCCGATTGGCAAGCCCCATGGTCACAACCGTCAATGGCACAAAGCACAGCTGCACATTCATCAGTATTCCAACTGTCGCTTCTCTGTGGTGCTGGCAGCTCCCTGGTGTTGCCCGTCATGGGGAACCAGATGACCCAATTTGAAAATAGGACACGGCCATGGCGACAGTCGGCCACATTATTCTGTTTACAGTGACCACGGGGGATAAATTTTGTGATGGGGATGAAGGGGTCATTGCAGAACCAACTGTGGAGAAGGCCAAGCATAGGTGGCGTATTATGAAAGGCTCGATAGCGGCTAAGGAAGCCATTATCGGAGAGGAGGCGGTACCACAATTTGCAGACGAGGGATGCACGGACGAAATTCTCAGGCTCATCAGGCGGGAGGCGGATGAGGATTGCCTCTACGATTTCTTCCACGTCCTTGATCTCCAGTGCATCTTCCATATGGCTGGACCGGCAGCCTGCGGGTGTTGGCAAGACGAAACATGTAAATTGTTAGCGGGTATTCTCATATGCCTCCATAGCCTATAAAAAGCTAGCCTATACAAATAAAGGTGTTTTAAATAATGGTGCAGATACCGATGAAGGAAAAGACCTTTCAAGCCATTTTTCTAAAAGGCCTCAGAAACACATAATAGAGGCATCTTCAGAACACATACAAGCATAATTTGAGGCATTATAAAGAATGCCTCCAAAGTTCAAATGTGACCTTTCTCAGGCTGCGTCAAAAACATTTTTGTGGCGCTTTTCAGATTGCCTTCAAAACATTTTTATGGAATGTTTGAAGAATCTATATAATAATAGACAAGGAGAAATGACAAAAGTTGTCAATTAGTTTACTGATTTGAGATAAGATCAAGTACACTAGATAACATGTAGGGATGTTCTATACATAAATACCAAATGCCCCTACAGATTGATTACCAATGTATATATATAGCTTACTCCTTGTGTGCATTTTTCTAACATGAACAGAAGGCTCACCATACATACAAGGATACATCGAACATGCTCAAATTTCAATAGGACAAGTAGTCACACTCTATGATGTCATAGCAAAATGGTTCCTCACATAGATCATCTAGCAGAAACAAAAAGTGGAATTAGAATGAACTACAACAATTAAGGGACATTACCTCAAACACCTTGTGTGCACTATGGCGTCGGATCAGTAGCAACTAGGCATGGGTATGCCTCGTGCGGTAGGATGACCCCTGATTTGTGCGTGGCCTGGCCCACCTTCCTCCCGCGCTCCAGTGTCCAGATCTACGCTCTACTTCACTGCGCCCACTGCAATCCCACCTCCGAGATCGGGGACGAGAGAAGAAGCGGCACGGCGTGGGATGGCAGTGGAGGTCGCGGCGATCACGATCACTGGCGGTTCGAGCGCAGGACTCCCGTGGCATAGGAGGCTCCGGTGGCAATGAGTCGCCCGATGATGAGCAGCGACGATGGGTAGGATGGGGATTTTTGTTGTGTTCCTTTTTTAGGCGGAGAGGGGGAGGGAGGAGGTCCGGCGAGCAGTGGAGGAAGAGGAGGTCGTGGCGGGGAGGCAGGGAGGCGGCTTGGCGCGCGGCGGCGGAGGGACGGTGGTTGCTAGAAACCCTAGCCGCCGCTCGGGTGTATGGGGATCGAGCAGGGGGTCTCGACGAAACACAACCTAAGTTTCTAGGGCACCGCGGCAGCGGATTTGGGTTTTGTGAGGAAGACTCGTGTGAGACTACCGGGCCGTGCATCGATGGCGTGGGCTGACATTGTCTTTTTATTTATTTTTCTTGTTTTTTATGGTTACTAGAATTTGTGAGCTGTGAAACAATAAAAGGAATCTTTGCCCCTAAAATTTGTAAAACAGAAGTATTGTTATTCCCGCTAGATTTTGTTGTTGTATCCCTTATATCAACCTTTATTAGCATATAGGAAACTTGTATTCATCGTGGTTAGATATCTCTTCTATCAACCTTTGTTGGCATCTTGGTTTAGAGATTTAAATATAATAATTTAAACAACATTATTTTACTTCCATTAGGTAAAAAACACTGGTTATCTCTCTTATGAGCTATGCCACATGGGAAACTAAGTTATTAATGATGCACATTTTTTATTGATGTTCGTTGATTGCTGGAAATTTCCAAAATGGTGCACATTACTTATGTGTCCCCAGTCCTTTCCAAAATCCAAACTTTAAACACACCTTTGTCATCGTTCATGGTTATCTTTCAATTCTTTCTATCAAATGTCATCTTCATTTTGTTGTATAATGCTCATTTATCCTTAGCCCATTTCAAATTTTGATTCACCTATATATAAGCCACTATATTTATATATGTATTGATTGCTTGGTGCGGCTAAGTAATTTGGAAGCATATTGACGCATTTATATGCATCAAGGGAGGCACTCCTTAGGGGAAAAATTGATGTCAATTAAAGATGTTGCCTGCACACTTATGAGGGCCACTTTGTTAGTTATTATATAATTGTAAAATGTTCGTTGAATATAAATATCATTAAGTTGTTCAATTTTCCTTCGGTTAACCGAATTAAAAATCGAACCAACCGAATTTTGTTCTGTTAATGAACATGAAAACCGAATTTCCTTGTAACAATATAAAAAAAGATTGGTTTATTCGGTTTCGGCTTCATTTCGGTCTTCGGTTCGTCGGTTTTCATGCCCACCCCTAGTTGTGATGGTCCTTTTACCATGCATGGTCGCATATTGAAATAGGCAATTTTCATTTATGGTTGTATGTTGAGATAGTATGCTTACATATTAAGAGATAATAACTATTGCAGAATACCTATTTAATTATATAAGATCTATAGCAGTAATATCGGATTAGATGATTCATATACTTACCCACACACAGACATAATTTATATGAATGCAAGCCCACTCTATTTTGAAGGCACCTTGTTTCGATTCTCTCACAAAGCCGGAAGTCATGGCATAGTTGCATCAATCGACTACCCCACAACAAGTCTACTTATTCGGGACTCAAGCAACAACTTTGCCAGTTTATAAGTACACTTTAGTTACTGACTTGTTGGGCCTTGAACAAGAACCGATATCAAAATGGTAGACAGAATGACCTTGCTTCAAGCCCTTGCTCAAGTTCTATGCTTCGTCGTTGTTGTTGTTTCTAGCTTCGGCTTCTTCTGCTTCCTTATCGGTGCTTCCATCATCAGTTTTCTCATTTCCTCGTCGCTGCTTCAAGTATCACTTTCTCCTGATTCATTGTCACTGCTTCGATCCACTCTCTTCTGATTCCTCATCAATGCTTCCCATTTCACTTCCTCCTAAATCAACCACGTTCTTAACTTGTCCCACGGACAAAAAATATACCAGTTACTAACAACTAACACCTTCTTGCAAAATACCAACTAGTAGTATTACAATAGACGACATAGAGGTAAATGAATCACATACCGAGTGGATTGTAGAAGCTAAAATAGGGGAATAGAGCCCATGGATGATTGAAAAGACAAAGCTCGCTCGTGAGCTTCTTCGACTTTAGTGGCTTGAGACCAATCATGTAGCTGCCAAGATTTGTGGTTGCAAAGATGATAGTCGTTCTTTCAACAAAGCCAACCAACTCAGTATGTGGGATCATGGGATCGCTTGCAAGGAGATGCTTCTTTAGGTCAATGACGTCAGATTTTGTCTATGTTGCAACCTGGTCATGACAAGCTTCCCTCTAGTACACACAAAGATTGAAACCATTGAGCGTCGCAATCCCCATCGGGCCGTCCTCCGGCGCAATCAGGGCATCAGAGGAAAGCGGGGGATCTGGATCTCAAACGACGGCTCAATCTCTAATAGGCAAGACGTTCCCAAGTCATACTTAAGTACAACAAGACGAGCATCGTGCGTAAAGATGAAATGTAGCGCGCCTCCAGAGAGCACACTGGGCATCCAAGAGATACTGATATAACTCTCAATAAAGCCTAGGTCAAGGGAGGCCGGGGCGCTCCAAGTACTTGTATCCGATGAATACACGATCGCTGTGGCCACCTTCTCGTCGTCAAGGCTAGTGGAGACCACCAACAATGGGCCCGATTGGCAAGCCCCATGGTCGCAATTGTCAACGGCACAAAGCACAGTGATACGTCTCCAACCTATCTACTTTTCCAAACACTTTTGCCCTTGTTTTGGACTCTAACTTGCATGATGTGAATGGAACTAACCCGGATTGACGCAGTTTTCAGCAGAATTGCCATGGTGTTATTTTTTTTTGCAGAAATAGAAGTTCTCGGAATGACCTGAAAATCAACGGAGAATATTTTTGGAATATACAAAAAATACTGGCAAAAGAATCAAGACCAGGGGGACCACACCCTGTCCACGAGGGTGGGGGCACGCCCCCTGTCTCGTGGGCCCCCTGAGGCTCCACCGACCCTGACTCCAACTCCATATATTCACTTTCGGGGAGAGAAAAATCAGAGAGAAGGATTCATCGCGTTTTACGATACAGAGCCGCCGCCAAGCCCTAATCTCTCTCGGGAGGGCTGATCTCGAGTCTGTTTGGGGCTCCGGAGAGTGGAGATCATCGTCGTCGTCATCATCAACCTTCCTTCATCACCAATTCCATGATACTCACCGCCGTGCATGAGTAATCCCATCGTAGGCTTGCTGGACAATGATGGGTTGGATGAGATTTACCATGTAATCGAGTTAGTTTTGTTAGGGTTTGATCCCTAGTATCAATTATGTTCTAAGATTGATGTTGCTATGACTTTTCATGCTTAATGCTTGTCACTAGGGCCTGAGTGCCATGATTTCAGATCTGAACCTATTATGTTTTCATGAATATATGTGAGTTCTTGATCCTATCTTGCAAGTCAATAGTCACGTACTATGTGTTATGATCCGACAACCCCGAAGTGACAACAATCGGGGCCACTCTCGGTGATGATCGTTGTTTGAGGAGTTCATGTATTCACTAAGTGTTAATGCTTTGGTCCGGTACTCTTTTAAAAGGAGGCCTTAATATCCCTTAGTTTCCAATAGGACCCCGCTGCCACGGGAGGGTAGGACAAAAGATGTCACGCAAGTTCTTTCCCATAAGCACGTATGACTATATTCAGAATACATGCCTACATTACATTGATGAACTGGAGCTAGTTCTGTGTCACCCTATGTTATAAATATTACATGAGGAATCGCATCCGACATAATTATCCATCATTGATCCAATGCCTACGAGCTTTTCACATATTGATCTTTGCTTAGTTACTTTTCCGCTGCCACTGTTACAATTACTACAAAACTGCTACTATTACTTTTGGCACCGTTACCGTTATTTCCATACTACTTTGCTACTAAATACTTTGTTGCACATATTAAGTCTTTCAGGTGTGGTTGAATTGAAAACTCAACTGCTAATACTTGAGAATATTCTTTGGCTCCCCTTGTGTCAAATCAATAAATTTGGGTTGAATACTCTACCCTCGAAAACTGTTGTGACCCCCTATACTTGTGGGTTATCACACAGCTGCACATCCATAAGTATTCCAATTGTCGCATCTCTATGGTTGTCGGTGTCAAAACCGGCGGATATCCAGTAGGGGGGCCCAAGTTGTGGCTCTAGGATCGATGGGGAACAGGGGACGAAGGACACAATGTTTACCCAGGTTCGGGCCCTCTCTAGGAGGTAAAACCCTACATCCTGTTTGATTGTATTCGATGTGTATGGTATGGTTACAGAGTAGATCTACCTTGAGATCGGGTGAGCTAAACCCTAGGTTGAGGAGGTGTTGGATGTAGCTCTATCCGTTTATATAGACACCGATAGAGTTAGGGTTACACAAGGTCGGTCACAATGATGGAAAATCGACGCTTGATCCTGACTTGGACGGCACACCATAGCTCCAAAGATCTCCTATCTGGCCACATGTCACCCTTTAGCTTGGTCCCGCAATAGCCCTTCAGTCTGACCCATGGGCAATAGGCGAGCGGCCCGAGGACCCTGATGTCTACTACACAACCTTCTTCTTGTAGACTCGTGATGGGCCTTCCAAGCGCAAAGTTTTGTAGGACAGTAGCAATTTTCCCTCAAGTGGATGACCTAAGGTTTATCAATCTGTGGGAGGCGTAAGATGAAGATAGTCTCTCTCAAGCAACCCTGCAACCAAATAATAAAGTCTCTTGTGTCCTCAACACACCCAATACAATGGTAAATTGTATAGGTGCACTAGTTCGGCGAAGAGATGGTGATACAAGTGTAATATGGATGGTAGATATAGGTTTTTGTATTCTGTAAATATAAAAACAGCATGGTAACTAATGATAAAAGTGAGCACAAACGGTATTGCAATGCTTGAAAACAAGGCCTAGGGTTCATACTTTCACTAGTGCAAGTTCTCTCAGCAATGATAACATAATTGGATCATATAACAATCCCTCAACATGCAACAAAGAGTCACTCCAAAGTCACTAATAGCGGAGCTCAAACGAAGAGATTATTGTAGGGTACAAAACCACCTCAAAGTTATTCTCTCTGATCGATCTATTGCGCTATTCCTATAAGTGTCAGAAACAACCCTAGAGTTCATACTAAAATAACACCTTAAGACACACATCAACCAAAACCCTAATGTCACCTAGATACTCCAATGTCAACACAAGTATCCGCGGGTTTGATTATACGATATGCATCACATAATCTCAGATTCATCTATTCAAACCAACACAAAGAACTTCAAAGGGTGCCCCAAGTTTCTACCAAAGAGTCAAGACAAAAACGTGTGTCAACCCCTATGCATAAGTTCACAAGGTCACTGAACCTGGAAGTTGATCACCAAAACATACATCAAGTGGATCACGTGAATATCCCATTGTCACCACAGATAAGCACGTGCAAGACATACATCAAGTGTTCTCAAATCCTTAAAGACTCACTCCGATAAGATAACTTCAAAGGGAAAACTCAATCCATTACAAGAAGGTAGAGGGGGAGAAACACCATATGATTCAACTATAATAGCAAAGCTCACGGTACATCAAGATCGTGCCATATCAAGAACACGAGAGAGAGAGAGAGAGAGAGAGAGAGAGAGAGAGAGAGAGAGAGATCAAACACATAGCTACTGGTACATACCCTCAGCCCCGAGGATAAACTACTTCCTCCTCGACATGGAGAGCGCCGGGATGATGAAGATGGCCACCGGTGATGGTTTCCCCCTCCGGCAGGGTGCCGGAATGGGCTCCCGATTGGTTTTTCGTGGCTACAGAGGCTTGCGGCGGCGGAACTCCCGATCTAGGTTTATTTTCGGGGTTTTCCCTATTTATAAGATTTTTTGGCATCGAGAACAAGCTAGGGGGACCCACGAGGCACCGACAAGGATGGGTGGCGCGCCCTAGGGGGGGCGTGCTGATGTCTACACACGCTTCTACTCTTGTAGACTATGTTGGGCCTCCAAGCGCAGAGGTTTGTAGGACAGCAGCAATTTCCCTCAAGTGGATGACCTAAGGTTTATCGAACTCAGGGAAGTATAGGTTGAAGATGGTCTCTCTCAAGCAACCCTGCAACTAAGATACAAGAAGTCTCTTGTGTCCCCAACACACCTAATACAACTAGGAGTTGTATAGGTGCACTAGTTCGGCGAAGAGATGGTAAAATATGGATGATAGGAGTGGCAAAGCAAAGTAATATAAATCTGTAATAAAAAGTGCAGCAAGCAAACAAGTGGTAAACGTGAGCACAAATGGTATTGCAATGGTGGAAACAAGGCCTAGGGATCATACTTTCACTAGAGGCAACTCCTAACAACATTAACATAATCGAATCACATGATATTTCCCATAAAACATGCAATGGAGACGCACCCGGAGGTCATTCCTTCGTGGTCAAGAGAGGACGAGAATTATGTAGGGCTACAAAAGCACACCTCAAAGTTCGTAGTTCTCAATCTAAGGATTTCCCAATGTCACCGCGGCCATCCAAAGAGAGTCCCACAATCACCACAACATATCAAAAGGATAGTCAAAGACAAGCACCAAGAGACTCTCAATCTTCAATCAACAGACAAGAGAGGAAATCACTCATGAAAATATTTTTCTAATCCATGTCCAATAGACCGCTGTCACCTTGGTCTCGGGGATTATACTAGATAAAGACAAGTGAGTACATCAATCCAATACATAAAGGAAGGGGAAATATCATGGGATCACTCTAGATTAACATAGCCTATGATCACAACGAAGATCACATCATGGGAGAGAGAGATAACCACATAGCTACACGTACGAGCCCTCGGCCCCGGAGAAGACTACTCACACATGGACATGGTGAGGAGGAGGTTGATGATGGTGTTGATGGAGAGGTGCAGCCCCGCGGGGAGGAGACGGCCGGCGGCAGCCACGGAGGCGGCGGCGGCGACCCTTGGGGGCGCGGCGGCGGCGGCGGCCCTAGGGGGCAGCGGCTCCTTGCCCCCCCCCTTCTTCCTTGTGGATGGTGCTGTAATGGTGCTGGTCCTCCCCTCCAAGACGGCGGCTCGGGAGGAGGAAAATTCGTCGCCCTTGGTGACCTAGGTTTCCTCTCTTTATATAGACTCTCGGATTCCCGTCATCAGATTTTGGGCCTCAGTAAAACGGGCTTTACTCGGCCGTCCGGACTCCGATTTGGACGAATTTTATATCCAGAAGCATCGCCTCGAAATTCCCCACAACTTTCGCAACTAGACTTTTTCCGTTTGACGTCGTCTTCGGGCCGGAACGTGACCATCTTTAAAAAACGTTCTCAGACAGATTTCAGGAAAGTCAGAGTCCTACTCCAATACGACTCTTTTTGCGTTTTTGTCAATTTCCAAGTAATTCCTACACAATAAAGTGTAAAACAAGAACATTGTGCACTTTTGCAACCATTAGTAGGTTAGTCCAAATATGATCAAAAGTGTATGGAAGTGCATAAATATCATAGCAATATCACACAAAAAAGGCATGGAGCAAGCAGAAATTATAGATACGTTTTGGACGTATCACGTGCTACCTCTCGAGCATGCGTTGTTTTTCCCTTGAAGAGGAAAGGGTGATGCAACAAAGTAGCGTAAGTATTTCCCTCGGTTTTTGAGAACCAAGGTATCAATCCAGTAGGAGACTACACGCAAGTCCCTCGTACCTGCACAAACCAATAAGAACCTTGCAACCAACGCGATAAAGGGGTTGTCAATCCCTTCTCGGCCACTTGCAAACGTGAGATATGATAAAGATAATAAGATATTTTTTTTTGGTATTTTTGTTATATAGCTTGAAAAGTAAAGATTGCAAAATAAAAGAACAGTAAAGATAACTAGTTGATGGAAGATAGAGCCGGGGGCCATAGGTTTCACTAGTGGCTTCTCTCAAGATAGCAGATCCTACGGTGGGTAAACAAATTACTGTCGAGAAATTGATAGAAAAGCGCATAGTTATGAGCATATCTAGGCATGATCATGTATATAGCATCACGACCATGACAAGTAGACCGAAACAATTCTGCATCTACTACTATTACTCCACACATCGACCGCTATCCAACATGCATCTAGAGTATTAAGTTCATAAGAACAGAGTAACGCCTTAAGCAAGATGACATGACGTAGAGGGATAAACTCACGCAATATGATATAAACCCCATCTTTTTATCCTCGATGGCAACATTACAATACGTGCCTTGCTGCGCCTGTTGTCACTGGGAAAGGACACCGCAAGATTGAACCCAAAGCTAAGCACTTCTCCCATTGCTAGAAAGATCAATCTAGTAGGCCAAACCAAACTGACAATTCGAAGAGACTTGCAAAGATATTTAAATCATGCATAAAAGAATTCAGAGAAGAACTAAATATTGTTCATAGATAATCTTGATCATAAACCCACAATTCATCGGATCTCGACAAACACACCGCAAAAAGAATTACATCGAATAGATCTCCAAGAAGATCGAGGAGAACTTTGTATTGAGATCCAAAGAGAGAGAAGAAGCCATCTAGCTAATAACCATGGACCCGAAGGTCTGTGGTAAACAACTCACAACTCATCGGAGAGGCTATGGTGTTGATGTAGAAGCCCTCTGTGATCAATTCCCCCTCCGGTGGAGCTCCAGAACAGGCCCCAAGATGGGATCTCATGGGTACAGAAGTTTGCGGTGGTGGAATTAGGGTTTCGTGGTGCTCTCGGATGTTTTCAGGGTATATGAGTATATATAGGAGGAAGAGGTACGTCGGTGGAGCTACGAGGGGCCCACGAGGGTGGGGGGCACGCCTACCCCCCGGGCGCACCCTCCTGCCTCGTGGACGCCTCGTGGCTTCCCTGGCGTGTACTCCAAGTCTTTTGGGTTGCATTTGTTCCAAAAACGATCCTCGCGAAAGTTTCATTCCGTTTGGACTCCGTTTGATATTCCTTTTCTGCGAAACACTGAAATAGGAAAAAAACAACAATTTGCACTCGGCTTGGGTTAGTAGGTTAGTCCCAAAAATTGTATAAAAGTGTATAATAAAGCCCATTAAACATTCAAAACAGATAATATAATAGCATGAAACAATCAAAAATTATAGATACGTTGGAGACGTATCAAGCATCCCAAAGCTTAATTCCCGCTCGTCCTCGAGTAGGTAAATGATAAAAACAAAATTTTTGATGTGGAAAGCTACCTAACATAATTCTCAATGTAATTTTCTTTATTGTGGCATGAATGTTCAGATCCAAAAGATTCGAGAAAAAAGTTTAATATTGACATAAGAATAATAATACTTCAAGCATACTAACAAAGCAATTATGTCTTCTCAAAATAACATGGCCAAAGAAAGTTCATCCCTACAAAATCATATAGTTTGGCTGTGCTCCATCTTCGTCACACAAAATACTCAAATCATGCACAACCCCGGTTTCAGCCAAGCAATTGTTTCATACTTTATTTTTTTCAAACCTTTTCAACTTTCACTTAATACATGAGCGTGAGCCATGGATATAGCACTATAGGTGGAATAGAGTGGTGGCTATGGAGAAGACAAAAAAGAGGAAGATGGTCTCACATCAACTAGGCGTATCAACGTGCTATGGAGATGCCCATCAATAGATATCGATGTGAGTGAGTAGGGATTGCCATGCAATGGATGCACTAGAGCTATAAATGTATGAAAGCTCAACAAAAGAAACTAAGTGGGTGTGCATCCAACTTGCTTGCTCACGAAGACCTAGGGCATTTTAGGAAGCCCGTCGTTGGAATATACAAGCCAAGTTCTATAATGAAAATTCCCACTAGTATATGAAAGTGACAAAACAAGAGACTCTCTATCATGAAGACCATGGTGCTACTTTGAAGCACAAGTGTGGAAACAAGATAGTAGCATTGTCCCCCCTTTTTTTGGGACTTTTTTGGCCTTTCTTCTTTTTTTCTTTTTTTGGGACAATGCTCTGATAATGATGATCATCACACTTCTATTTATTTATAAACTCAAAGATTACAACTCGATACTAGAACAAAATATGACTCTATATGAATACCTCCGGTGGTGTACCGGGACGTGCAATGAATCAAGAGTGACATCTATGAAAAATTATGCATGGTGGCCTTGCCACAAATACGATGTCAATTACATAATCATGCATGTCAATATGACAATGATGCAGCGTGTCATAATAAATGGAACGGTGGAAAGTTGCATGGCAATATATCTCGGAATGGCTATGGAAATGCCATGATAGGTAGGTATATATGGTGGCTGTTTTGAGGAAGGTATATGGTGGGTGTATGGTATCGGCAAAAGTTGCACGGTACAAGAGAGGCTAGCAATGGTGGAAGGGTGAGAGTGTGAATAATCCATGGACTCAACATTAGTCATAAAGAACTCACATACTTATTGCAAAAATCTACAAGTCATCAAAACAAAGTACTACACGCATGCTCCTAGGGGAACGTGTTGTGGAATTGTCACGACAGATGTCCTTAGTATGAGGACTTAGTCGCGAGGCCAACACATCTATGTGGTAGCTTGAGAGGGGTTGAGCGGAATCGAGAGACGCAATGCAAGACAAGGATTTAGACAGCTTCGGGCCCCGGGAAACATCATCTGGTAATAACCCTACATGCTGTTTGTGGTTAGATCTCATTATGACCCTCATGGAGTCGCCGCATAAACCGGCTCTCCTTCTTGTGTCTAGCCCTAGAGATTGTTTATTTCTTCCTTGTCCCTCTTTGGGGAGCCATGCCCCTCCTTATATATGTTGAAGGGGCGGGTTACATGACTAGTCCTAGTAGGATTAGGATTACTTCTATTACAAGTGGAGTCCTAGTCTTGCTTCCTTTGTAGGAGAATATTCCTTATGACTTTCCTCTTAAGCCGGCCCACCAGACTATAAGCCGGTCTTTTGGGCCTTGGGCCTTGTCATCCATCTGACCCGCCCGCCTGGTCACCAGTGAGTCACAATGTCCTGACGGGTTACATGTAAACTGCCATGTCCGGGCGGATCGCCAGTGAGTCGCCAAGCTCCAGTCGGATCTCTGGTGAGTCGCCAAGTCTGGCCGGGTCATATCGCGGGGTATATCCCCGACATTAGCCCCTAGTTTAATTTGGATTTATCCATGTTAAACTGATCATGTATTATAAACACAAGAACAAACTTAACAGGTTGTGCTCCGGGTTAAATATTTTCCTGAATCGGCACCTGCTCATCCTTAACTCCTTGTCATTTCCTCCTTGATGTGTATCCATGATCCCATAGCAAATGCCCTTAGCAGATATGTTCAAACTTTGCCAATGCAAAAAATCCGGGCACTTCTTCTGAAAAATCCGGGTCAATAGACCAGCTTCATAATCAATTTGCTGACATTGGTTTCCTGATATTTAGCCGGCTTGAAGATGTAGAACTTGCCGGTTTATCCTTGCCACAATTGCCGGGTTATAAAAAACTGATGATTCCGGGTCATGACTGTTATAGACACCGGGTCATGATTATTGCCATCGCCGGGTCACACAATTGATCCTCCTGGTTTACTCAAAGTTTGAGAATTTGAAGATGTTCCTCCATTATATTCATATTACCTGTAGCCCCCAAGTCTTGAGCAGAACAAAGTGATGACTTAAGACTTCCTTCAATATGAATATTACCACTTCAAAGAAATCCCGGTTGTTCATCTCAGTCACTAGTCAAAACTGAATATTCCGCATATGTAGCCCCCAAGTGCCGGGTTGTCATGCTTGCAGCAACATGGGACTTGTAATTGCCTTATGCTGATAAAAACTTCAACCAGTGTAGTCCCCAAGGGTCGGGTCATTATGCAATAATGAGCAGGGACTTTGTAAATATGATCATGTAGACTTGAACAGCAATGTGTAGCCCCCAAGGGCCGGCTCAGTAAGATAATACTGAGCCGGGACTTCATAAAAAAGAACATCATATGATGTAACCCCCACCATGGGGCTTGAACCCACGTCCACAAGGTTAAGAGCTTTGTGCTTTACCAACTGAGCAGTGGACCCTTCAATATAATGGGTTAAGACTTGTGTACCTTGAATTGTTGACAGGAGCAATTGGTAGCCCCAAGGGCCGGCTCATCACAACGTGATGAGTCGGGTCTTCAATAAGATGAGCAAAAAATGACTTTGCATTAGCCCCCAAGTGCCATGGTGCATGCTGGCAGTGACATGGGACTTGCATATTTGATGTAATCTCAACTTGAATAATGTAGCCCCTAAGTGTCGGGTCGTAAGCCTGCAACGACTCGGGACTATTTCTTCTATTGTATAATAAATTATATCCATTGATAAGATAATAGCCATTGCGCGAAAGTGACTTTGAAAACCTCAATCATAACACTGGTTATTGATAACCATAATAAGAATTCAGCCATGTTGGCTATTTCAGATTTGAATAATATAACCTGGTTTGAAAACCGGTTCCTGCAATATAAATCAGTATATCTATGCATATATGATGCATGTTATGATGATGTAATGATGATAAAATGTATGATGCAATATATGA
The DNA here is from genome assembly GCA_902687465.1 of Secale cereale. Taxonomy (NCBI): domain Eukaryota; kingdom Viridiplantae; phylum Streptophyta; class Magnoliopsida; order Poales; family Poaceae; genus Secale; species Secale cereale. The sequence continues at coordinate 754,109,575 of LR738712.1, read as the reverse complement.
TGATGTATGCATATGATGCAATGTATGATGATGTATGCGTACGATAATAGAAAACTTCAATGAAACTAGCCTGAGCCGCTGGAGTATCCTTGCATTCTGTAGCCGGCTCTCACAAATACCCAATCGACATTTGAACCTGGATAAGTTCAGATATGAATTATCGAGAGTACGCGGGGTCAGAGTTGCCGCATGCAAACACACAGGTTTAACTAAGTTTTAAGGAAGGCGGCAATCGGTACTCCTCCCGAGACCTCATGTAAACCGGTTTTAGATATTACCTCGTGGCAAGCAAAGGAAAAGGCTGCAGCTCGATACAGTGTGCCAATTCGAGGCAAATTAGGAATCCACTGCTAATAAACAGTTCAACCGGGGAGCATCAATCAATTTTCGTACTCCACGTCGGCCTCGCTGGTCTCCTCAAAGCAGTGATGGTCCAAGGAAAGACTAGTTCAATATGATTAAACAATGGAATAATGCTACTACAAGCTACTAGTAGTACGAGTCCACAAGCTATGTGGAGATGTACTATTATTTGGGCAGCAAAAGCTAATGATGTGTGCCCGACTCTCGAGGCCAAAGAAAAAAAATAGGGGAGAAGATGGACGACCAAGGAACAGAAACGGCCACAACCTGGACTCTGCTGTTGCTGCTTGCGCAGCTCCGTCTCCGAGCCGGCTACAACCTCACGAGCCTCGCCTCCGCTTCCGAGTGGCCGATCTGCAGTCTTCGAGCCTTGGGCCGCCCTTGCCTTCTCCTACAATCTGCTCGTGCACTGGTACTATGGCCGTGCCTGCAAGTCGCTGCCACTGAGAGCCGCCGCCCGGCTGAGTCTCTGCTACAAGCCGGTTCACGCGCCTCCTCCGCCTTGTTTTCGCTGGAGAGAGCGATTAAATTGCAGCGGAAATTAATGAAGATTATCTACGGACGCTATATATGGATCATCCGTCGGCCTAACATATCAGGTGAAATCCATCTAGTATATTGTTATATTACATTTTTTTAAAGAGCAATTACTTTGGCTTGCGATTTTTTTTGATGTAGAACAAGTGTTCATTGTAAAAGCGATGGTCATGTCATGGATATCATGCGTCAGCATCTGACCCACCATAATGCTCAACGAATATATATGCAAGCCGCCGCCTCTGCGGCCCAGTTTACATCAACACGACAAGGCTGATCCGCCTGTCCGCGCAGTTTCACCGCGCATACGATTGACTCGCCCGTCTGCACCGGCTTACAACGCCGCGGCCGACTCATCCGTCTGAACCGCCTCTGATGCTACGGTCGTCTTTACCGTCTGTCTCTCGCGGCCTGGTTTACATCAACACATCGGGCCGCACCTGTCCGCATGAGCTGTTTATTGAGTATAAAGCCAGTCACTGCTTGGGTAGCCCGGTTTTCTTCCAACAACTCTGGGGCAAATTATCATGTATTATCAGCAGTCGTCTGCACTGGATGGCTCAATGGGCAGGTGCTAGGTGGCTTCTCACCCCTCGTTGGTTACCCCAAGTGGAAGGTTTGAGATGCAGTGTAGCAGAAGTTTTCCCTTGGCAATACCAAGGATCGATTTCCCAGAGACTCCCAGTTTCAACAAGAAGGTGTCAGCTGCTAACGACGCCATATATTAGCAATCAACGTGGACCTACACATAGATACAGATAACTTTGCTCCCAACGAGTACAGAGAGGTTGTCAATCCCTCCGGCCTTGTACTTTACAAAGGGTCAAACGCAAGTGATAGTAGTGATAGATATTGCTGCAATAGTAAGTAAAAGCGTAAAGTAAATAGCGGATGTGATCAATGATGGTAATATGGACCGGAGTCTCATGATGTTCACTAGTGATGTCTCTCTCCCAAAAGACGATAAAACAGCTATGTGAGGTAAACGAATTACAGCTGGGCAATTGACAGAACCATGAACGCAAACCAATGCTAACTACATTGCAAGAAAGGTTGAGGTTCAAAGCATGGGCGGTACGCCGAGGTAAGTAGACCGAAATCCATCTGCATCTACTACTAATCATCCACCTTGAGATATCTATCCAGAACATCTCGCTGGTATTAAGTTGCGAGTCCCACCCATAGTGTAAACTCAAAGCAACAGACAACTGCATTAAAAGAACTTTGCGTAAAGAAATTAATCCTTGCACCCGCGGGCACAAGCACCGTTGTTTTCCCCCTTGTGGCAACAGCACATCCCCTAGACTCATGTTTCTGTCACTCAAGCTAGTCATCGAGGGGCATGAACCCACAATCAAGCATAACGTTCCCTCTTGGAGTCACTACCTACTACTTGGCCAAAGCAATAAATAACAACGGAGAACATGCAAGAATTACTTACGAACATAAATATAAAAGAGGTGAATCAAATATATTACTCAAACACAATCTGAACATAATCTCATAATCCATCGGATCCCAGCAAACTCATCATAGCAACAGCATAAGGATTACATATGTGCCTCGATCATGTAGGGCAACTCACGAGGACTAATTAGTGAAGCACAAGAACGGGAGTAGAACATCACATAGCTACTGGTCATGGACTCATGGTCCAAGGGAGACTACTCACAACTCATCCGGGAGGCGTCCATGGTGGTGGAGAAGCTCCCGGTGGTGATCCTCCCCTCCGACAGGGTGCCGGGAAGAGTTCTCCTGGTGCTCCCGATCTTGGAAGCGGCGGCGGCGGCGGAACAGAGATGAGATCGCGAAAAAGAGTTCTCGTCTCGAGGGTTTCGGGAGACGCTTTAAATATATGCCAAAGGGGGGCATCAGCGGAGCCTCGGGGGGCCCAGGCGCCCCCCTGGCGCGGCCCAGGGGGGGGGGGGGGCGCCGCCAGGGCGCCTGGAGCCCTGGTGGCCCCCCCCGGCTGTACTTCGGGCGCACGGTAGTTTCTGGAACGCTGATTTTTTATATAATTTTTCTGGATTTTTCCTGGCAGTTCTCATAACGTGAAAACCTGAAATACAAAAACAGCCGAAAACAGAAACTGGCACTGGGGTGCACTGAGTTAATAGGTTAGTCCAATTATGATCAAAAGTGTATGGAAGTGTATAAATAACATAGCAATATCACCCAAAAGAGGCATGGAGCAAGCAGAAATTATAGATACGTTTTGGACGTATCAACATCCCCAAGCTTAATTCCTGCTCGTCCTCGAGTAGGTAAATGATAACAAGAATAATTTCTGTGGTGACATGCTATTAACCATATAGGACTTCTTCATAGTCATATGACAAAAGCTTACTGAGACAATGAATCTATAGTAATTAAGTTGCCTCATGAGAAAATCACAAAGGACTGAAAGTTTTACAATATGATACTGAAACATCAAAAAGATTTGTAATGAACATGATGTACAAATATGATAAAGTGATATCTAGCTTGCCCCCTTTTGTGAAGCAAAACATAAATGTAGGGGCACCTCCAAGGTTTAAGTGATGACTAGATACAATGATTTCAGAATAAACGATGTCACAATCATGCAAAAGACAATGCTACTTTGGGACAATGCACATTACACTCAGAATGACAATCATGCTCTCAGTAGTTGGTGCTTTTAAAAGAAGGTGGAGACTCTCGAACCGTGGCTTTTGTTGGCAAGGTTGAAAACCCGTAGTCGGAAACAAAGACAAAACATGTACCAGAGCTCTTGGTTTTAAAAACAGAGGTAACTATTATTTTTTTTAGATCATGCATGTTTCGTCAACGAATGCTAGCAGATAACTCAATTACTTCTTGAGATGGACAAGTTTCGAGGAACGGCTCCCGAATGAGGACGATCACATCCTCTTAATCTCCTTTGTTTATCACTACCAAAGTTTTCTGATTTCTCATGAACAAAGCGTGAAGGAGGGTTTGTTTGTTATATTATCTTTTTGAGCCGGGCGCACTCAATGCCAGTTCCTTCTCGTATTATGGGTTTGCACATTATACATGCAATCCTGGGGTGAAGCTTGTCCAATCTTAAAAAGATCATGAATTAACTACTACTTCCTCATGAACTTACAACAGAGGCACAAAAATAGGAATGCATTTTCTTTGAATAATTTCGAGATGGTACATGCAAGTCTCCGTTAGGAATGGCAGGTAAATACCATGTAGGAAGGTATGGTGGACTCATATGGCATAACTGGATTAAAAGGATGTGGATGCACAAGCAGTCAGTCCGCTTAGTACAGGCGAAGGTTAGCAAAAGACTAGGAGCGACCAACTAAGAGAGCAATGACGGTCATAATCATGCAGAGCGACAAAGCAACATTGAATCAGGCATGGAAGTTATATCGCTACTCAGAAATTAAAGATCATCAAGGCTTGATAGACTTTCTTTACAGTCTTAAATATGCGTGAGCATACGCCAAGTCAATCAAAATAAATTCTTTGAAGGAAGATATTACTAAACCATACGACATCATAGGCAAACAAATCATGTTGGTACTCCAATAACACATTGGGAACCCCCCAGCTATTTGAGACTAACCATAAGAAAACATGAACTACTAAGCGCCATTATGCACGTAGCATCTTTATCATAGACATATCAAACAATGCAACGGAAGCAAACTCTCTTAATAAGATAATCATGATAGATAAAGAGAGTTCAAGCAACCAACTAAACAAAAGCTCTTTAGAAAGATAAGCATGAAAACTAAGAGCTGAACATAATAGTAGCTATTAAAAGACAAAGAACACACACAGCAAAGATAGACATGAAAATTCTATGTTATGTTCTAGGTAGAAGTGGAGCGTGTTTTTCTCCCACATAAAGAAAGCTGAGTTCCGACTCGTTATGAAAAGATAAAAGAAAACTAAAAACAAGACGCTCCAAACATAGCACATAACACATGAAGTGATAAAAATATAGTGGAACGAAAGACGAACTGATAATGTTGATGGAGAAGGGGATGCACGGGGGCATCCCCAAGCTTAGACGCTTGAGTCTCCTTGAATATTTCTTGGGGGTGCACGGGGGCATCCCCAAGCTTGAGCGTTTGACACCCCTGGATCTTTTTATCATCTTCCCTCGCACACTTGAAAACTCCCTTCATACATAACTCATCATAATCTGATTAGCGAGGTTAGTACCCATAATAAAATAATTGTACCTTGCTGGAAATAAGGATATTCTTGAAGTTCTACTGTTTCTCAAGATTGCCAAAAGGTTTTTGCAAAGAAAAAGCAAGCTCTAGGTTTGCAAAATGAAGGAAAGGCAAAACAGGACAGAATCTGTGAAAAACAGAACAACAGGTAGTAAATGATTTGTTCGGGGTACTTCTGCAACTCTAATCAAAAAACTCAAAACAGACGCACGAAAGACAATTATATAGAGCACGCTGTCGAATAAATTCAGACCAAAAAGATGATCTGGTGATTTTATACGAATTTTTCTATCCAAGGACAGAATCTGTTTCCTGGACAGCACCTCACAACTTTTGAACTTTCTTGCAATCAGAGGCTATACTTGGCACAAAATTGAAAAGCAAAGATACAATGATGATGCTACTGTAGTAAACAACATCAAGACACAACAAAAGCAAAATAAAAATTTATTCATGTGGGCTGCCTCCCAAAAGCGCTTTCTTTTATGTCTTTAAGCTAGGCATAATGCAAAGAGATCAAGTTGTATCAATTGAACCATCATCAAGATCATCAAAAAGCTCTTCAATAATACAACTAGTCTTAAGAGGACTTTCAAACAAAGGCCTCATAGAGATACTTCTAGGAAGAAGACCAAAAGGATAAAAGTCAAGGGAAGATTCATTTATAAATTCATCAAAGAGAGGTGTTTCTTCCAAAGTCTTTACAGTTTCAACCCCTTTGGCAATAGATGGATTACTTTTAGAACGGGAAGCCTTTGGAACGTGAACGAACTTAGGCTCCCTCTTTGCCGGGGTTTCTACCTTTTTGGTTTTGATCGAGGAGAAAGTAGTTCCTAGAGTATCAAATATTTCCTCAATCTTATCTACCCTAGAAGAGTCCAAGTCATGGGATTTGATGGTCTCCAAAGATTTGAAAATTTTATGCATGGAGCTATCAAGCCTATTCAAATTCCCTTGGATCTTACGATCCAACTCATTAATCTTATTAATGTTTGGCATCTCTAACTCTATCTTTTCAAGTTTTTTCATAATGTGAGCTAGAGTGATGTCCTATTGAATGCTAACAACAGGGGGATTCCCAACAAGATTTTCAATAATACTAAGAGACTCCCAAACTGGGGCCTCTAGGAAATTCCATTGATAGCAGTATCTAGAATAAACCTATTCCAAGAAGTTATTCCAACATAAAAATTTCTAAGCAAGATAGTAGTAGGTTGCTTCTTGGTGGCTCTTTTTTGTGAATCATTAATTCTATACCAAGCATCTTTCAAACTTTCCCCACCTCTTTGTTTAAAGGTGAGAACTTCTGCCTCGTCAAAGACAAAAGGACCCGACATAATGACAACTAAAGAATGAGATAACTATTTTTGTGATTTTCGATAAAAGATACTAAAGCAAAACTGAAAAGTAAACTAACAAGACTAAAAGCAAAGGTAAAAGATAGCGTGCAACTCCCCTATCCTGAAGAGTGGAGTCCCCGGCAACGGCGCCAGAAATTGCTTTGCTAGGTGGCTTCTCACCCCTCGTTGGTTACCCCAAGTGGAAGGTTTGAGATGCAGTGTAGCAGAAGTTTTCCCTTGGCAATACCAAGGATCGATTTCCCAGAGACTCCCAGTTTCAACAAGAAGGTGTCAACTGCTAACGGCGCCAGATATTAGCAATCAACGTGGACCTGCACACAGATACAGATAACTTTGCTCCCAACGAGTACAGAGAGGTTGTCAATCCCTCCGGCCTTGTAGTTTACAAAGGGTCAAACGCAAGTGATAGTAGTGATAGATATTGCTGCAATAGTAAGTAATACCGTAAAGTAAATAGCGGATGTGATCAATGATGGTAATATGGACCGGAGTCTCATGATGTTCACTAGTGATGTCTCTCTCCCAAAAGACGATAAAACAGCTATGTGAGGTAAACGAATTACAACTGGGCAATTGACAGAACCATGAACGCAAACCAATGCTAACTACATTGCAAGAAAGGTTGAGGTTCAAAGCATGGGCGGTACACCGAGGTAAGTAGACCGAAATCCATCTGCATCTACTACTAATCATCCACCTTGAGATATCTATCCAGAACATCTCGCTGGTATTAAGTTGCGAGTCCCACCCATAGTGTAAACTCAAAGCAACAGACAACTGCATTAAAAGAACTTTGCGTAAAGTAAACAATCCTTGCACCCGCGGGCACAAGCACTGTTGTTTTCCCCCTTGTGGCAACAGCACATCCCCTAGAATCATGTTTCTGTCACTCAAGCTAGTCATCGAGGGGCATGAACCCACAATCAAGCATAACGTTCCCTCTTGGAGTCACTACCTACTACTTGGCCAAAGCAATAAATAACAACGGAGAACATGCAAGAATTACTTACGAACATAAATATAAAAGAGGTGAATCAAATATATTACTCAAACACAATCTGAACATAATCTCATAATCCATCGGATCCCAGCAAACTCATCATAGCAACAACATAAGGATTACATATGTGCCTCGATCATGTAGAGCAGCTCACGAGGACTAATTAGTGAAGCACAAGAACGGGAGGAGAACATCACATAGCTACTGGTCATGGACTCATGGTCCAAGGGAGACTACTCACAACTCATCCGGGAGGCGTCCATGGTGGTGGAGAAGCTCCCGGTGGTGATCCTCCCCTCCGGCAGGGTGCCGGGAAGAGTTCTCCTGGTGCTCCCGATCTTGGAAGCGGCGGCGGCGGCGGAACAGAGATGAGATCGCGAAAAAGAGTTCTCGTCTCGAGGGTTTCGGGAGACGCTTTAAATATATGCCAAAGGGGGGCATCAGCGGAGCCTCGGGGGGCCCAGGCGCCCCCCCGGCGCGG
>LR738712.1:754090300-754101389 GCA_902687465.1 Secale cereale | reverse complement strand
GGGGGGGGGGAGGCGCGCCGCCAGGGCGCCTGGAGCCCTGGTGCCCCCCCGGCTGTACTTCGGGCGCACGGTAGTTTCTGGAACGCTGATTTTTTATATAATTTTTCTCGATTTTTCCTGGCAGTTCTCGTAACGTGAAAACCTGAAATACAAAAACAGCCGAAAACAGAAACTGGCACTGGGGTGCACTGAGTTAATAGGTTAGTCCAAATATGATCAAAAGTGTATGGAAGTGTATAAATAACATAGCAATATCACCCAAAAGAGGCATGGAGCAAGCAGAAATTATAGATACGTTTTGGACGTATCAGCAGGCACACAAGTCGCCGCCACTACAGTTTGGTTAGCTTCAAACAGCCAGTTGGAAGGAACCATTGGCCGAGTTGCTGACACGGCTCATACAGGATCATTTATAAACCGTCGCAGTCACCTCAACCTTCCATGGATTCACACCGCGCTATCAACACCAATGATATACACCTTATGCTATGGTCAAAAATGGAGAGTCTCAAGCCAACTCCTCGAGTAGTCTTAAGACTCAGGGACTACAATGATATGACTCAGCAAGTCTTACCAGTTTTAGCAAAATTCAAGAACCCCAGGACAATAAAGGGAAAAATAACCCGGCCCCGGAGATTGCTGCTATATGGATGAAAGTTTGAGGACCATCAGAAAGAATTTCGGCTCAAAATGACGATTCTGGCTCAATATCCGGTTCTAAATCCGGTTCAAGGGAAATCTGTCTCCCACAAAGCTCTGAAGCTCTCAATATCCAGTTTACAACTCCGGCTCAAGAAGAATATCCATCTCTCACAAGTTCGGATTCGCAAGAAGATTACAGGGACCAAAGAGAGTTGGGTATATAGCACAGCTCAAACTTAGGTACCCGACGAGCACAAATCGTAAGTATGTCACTTGGGGGCTACCAATTGCAGACCGCCCAAGGACGCGTGTGTAGATGCCGACTGGATTTGCTTCGCGGTGGTGTGCGAAACACCGTGACGAAAATTCCGAGCTTGATCTTTAGACAAGACCGCCACCGATACTGATGGAAAAGTATATCCACCCACGACCGATGACGGCCGAGTAGATTAGATTAGAAAGAGCGCCGCTTTTGCACCAGCTCTTCTTTAACCGAAAAATTGCAAACCTCTTGTTCCCTAGAAAAACAAATCCCTCCAAGAACTCAACACCACTGTGCGCAGGCCCCAAGGTGGGCGCCAACTGTCGTGGAATTGTCACGGCAGATGTCCTTAGTATGAGGACTTAGTCGCGAGGCCAACGCATCTATGTGGTAGCTTGAGAGAGGTTGAGCGAAATCGAGAGACGCAACGCAAGACAAGGATTTAGACAGCTTCGGGCCCCAGGAAACATCATCCGGTAATAACCCTACATGCTGTTTGTGGTTAGATCTCATTATGACCCTCATGGATTCGCCGCATAAGCCGCCTCTCCTTCTTGTGTCTAGCCCTAGAGATTGTTTCTTTCTTCCTTGTCCCTCTTTGGGGAGCCCTGGCCCTCCTTATATATGTTGAAGGGGCGGGTTACATGACTAGTCCTAGTAGGATTAGGATTACTTCTGTTACAAGTGGAGTCCTAGTTTTGCTTCCTTTGTAGGAGAATATTCCTTATGACTTTCCTCTTAAGCCGGCCCACCAGAATATAAGCCGGACTTCTGGGCCTTGGGCCTTGTCATCCATCTGACCCGCCCGCCGGGTCACCAGTGAGTCAAAATGTCCTGGCGGGTTACCTGTAAACCACCATGTCCGCGAGGATCGCCAGTGAGTCGCCAAGCTCCAGTCGGGTCTCTGGTGAGTCGCCAAGTCCGGCCGGGTCATATCGCGGGGTATATTGATACGTCTCCAACGTATCTATAATTTTTTATTGTTCCATGCTATTATATTATCCTTCTAGGATGTTTTATGGGCTTTTATATACACGTTCATATGATTTTTGGGACTAACCTATTAACCCAGAGCCCAGTGCTAGCTTTTGTTTTTCTCTTGTTTTTGAGTTTTACAGAAAAGGAATACCAAACGGAGCCCAATTGACCTGAAACTCAACGGAGGATGTTTTTGGACCAGAAGAAGCCCAAGGAGTATCGGAGATGGACCAGGGGAGTCCCGGGCTGCCCACGAGGGTGGCGGGCGCGCCCACCCCTGGGCGCGCCCCCTATCTCGTGGACAGCCCGAGGTTCCCCCTTACTTGTTCCCGACTCCAACACCCCTTATATATGCAGAAACCTCCAGAAAATAACCTAGATCGGGAGTTCCGCTGCCGAAAGCCTCTGTTGCCACCGAAAACCAATCTAGACCCATTACGGCGCCCTGCCAGAGGGGGAATCCCTCTCCGGTGGCCATCTTCATCATCCCGGCGCTCTCCATGACGAGGAGGGAGTAGTCCACCCTCGGGGCTGAGGGTATGTATCAGTAGCTATGTGTTTGATCTCTCTCTCTCTCTCTCTCTCTCTCTCTCTCTCTCTCTCGTGTTCTTGAGATGGCACGATCTTGATGTATCGCGAGCTTTGCTATTATAGTTGGATCTTATGATGTTTCTCCCCCTCTACTCTCTTGTAATGGATTGAGTTTTCCCTTTGAAGTTATCTTATCGGATTGAGTCTTTAAGGATTTGAGAACACTTGATGTATGTCTTGCATGTGCTTATCTATGGTGACAATGGGATATCACGTGATCTACTTGATGTATGTTTTGGTAATCAACTTGCGGGTTCAGTGACCTTGTGAATCTATGCATAGGGGTTGGCACACGTTTTCGTCTTGACTCTCCAGTAGAAACTTTGGGGCACTCTTTGAAGTTCTTTGTGTTGGTTGAATAGATAAATCTAAGATTGTGGGATGCATATCTTATAATCATGCCCATGGATACTTGAGGTGACAATGGAGTATCTTGGTGACATTAGGGTTTTGGTTGATGTGTGTCTTAAGGTGTTATTCTAGTACGAACTATATGATAGATCAAATGGAAAGAATAGCTTCATGCTATTTTACTACGGACTCTTGAATAGATCGATCAAAAAGAATAACTTTGAGGTGGTTTCGTACCCTACAATAATCTCTTCGTTTGTTCTCCGCTATTAGTTACTTTGGAGTGACTCTTTGTTGCATGTTGAGGGATAGTTATATGATCCAGTTATGTTATTATTGTTGAGAGAACTTGCACTAGTGAAAGTATGAACCCTAGGCCTTGTTTCAAAGCATTGCAACACCGTTTATGCTCACTTTTATCATTAGTTACCTTGATGTTTTTATATTTTCAGATTACAAAAACCTTCTACCATCCATATTGCACTTGTATCACCATCTTTTCGCCGAACTAGTGCACCTATACAATTTACCATTGTATTGGGTGTGTTGGGGACACAAGAGACTCTTTGTTATTTGGTTGAAGGGTTGTTTGAGAGAGACCATCTTCATCCTACACCTCCCACAGATTGATAAACCTTAGGTCATCCACTTGAGGGAAATTTGTGACTATCCTACAAACCTCTGCACTTGGAGGCCCAACAACGTCTACAAGAAGAAGGTTGCGTAGTAGACATCAAGCTCTTTTCTGGCGCCGTTGTCGGGGAGGTGAGTGCTTGAAGGTATATTTTTTTAGATCTTGCAATTGAATCTTTTAGTTTCTTGTTTTATCAGTAGTTTAGATTATAAAAGAAAACTACAAAAAAATGGAATTAAGGTTGCCTCATATGCTTCATCTTTTAATATCTTTCGTGAAAATGATGGAAGGAAAATAGTGCTCAAGTACTAGAAGAAGAATTACATAGAATGCTTGGCATAAAATATGTGCATGATGAGCATGATTGCAATGTTATTAGTATGAATTCTTTGAATACCCATGATGCTAATGATATGCAAAGCCACAAGCTTGGGGATACTATGTTTGATGAAGATGATATGTTTAGTCCCCCAAGTTTTGATGAGCAAATTTATTATGACGAAAGCATGCCTCCTATTTATGATGATTATTGTGATGAGACGTATGCTATAAAGAATAAACATAACCATGAAACTTGTCATCATGATTTTAATTTTAAATTGGATTATGCTTCACATGATAGTTATTTTGTTGAGTTTGCTCCCACTACTATTGATGAGAATAAATTTGCTTATGTGGAGAGTAGTAAAAATTTCTATGCAAGTAGATCATGAAAAAATGCTTTATGTGCTGGTTATATGGTTGAATTCATTCATGATGCTACTGAAAATTATTATGAGAGAGGATCATATGCTTGTAGGAATTGCAATAATATCAAGTTTCCTCTCTATGTGTTTAAAGTTTTGAAGTTATGTTTGTTTTGCCTTCCTATGCTAGTTGATTATTGTTCCCATAAGTTGTTTGCTCACAAAATCCCTATGCATATGAAGTGGGTTATACTTAAATGTGCTAGTTATATTCTTCATGATGTTCTCTTTATGTTTCAATTCTTATCTTTTATGTGAGCATCATTGAAATCATCATGCCTAGCTAGGGGCGTTAAAAGATAGCGCTTGTTGGGAGGCAACCCAATTTTATTTTCTTTGCTTTTACTTCTGTTTAGTAATAAATAATGCATCTAGCTTCTGTTTAGATGTGGTTTTGTGTTTTAATTAGTGTTTGTGCCAAGTAGAACCTTTGGGAAGACTTGGGTGAAGTCTTTGTAATCATCCTATAAAAAACAGAAACTTTAGCGCTCACGAGAATAGCTACCATGTTTTACTGGAGAGTGATTTTTAGTTGATTCTTTTTGAAGATGATTAATAGACAAATTCCTCACGTCCACCAATTTATTTCAGAATTTTTAGAGTTACATAAGTATTCGTAAGTTACAGATTGCTACAGACTGTTCTGTTTTTTGACATGTTGTGTTTTTGACATATTCTGTTTTCTATGTGTTGTTTGCTTATTTTGATGAATCTATGAGTAGTATCGGAGGGTATGAACCATAGAGAAGTTGGAATACAGTAGATATGACACCAATATGAATTTAGAATGAGTTCACAACAGTACCTAAGTGGTGGTTTTATTTTCTTATACTAACGGAGCTTACGAGTTTTCTGTTGAGTTTTGTGTTGTGAAGTTTTCAAGTTTTGGGTAAAGATTCAATGGACTATGGAATAAGGAGTCGCAAGAACCTAAGCTTGGGGATGCCCAAGGCACCCCAAGGTAATATTCAAGTACAACCAAAAGCCTAAGCTTGGGGATGCCCCGGGAAGGCATCCCCTCTTTCGTCTTCGTCTATCGGTAACTTTACTTTTAGGCTATATTTTTATTCACCACATGATATGTGTTTTGCTTGGAGCGTCAATTTGTTTTATTTTGTTTTGCTTGCTGTTTGAATAATATCCCAAGATCTGAAATTCTTAAATGTTAGAGAGTCTTCACATAGTTACATAATTATTCAACTACTCATTGATCTTCACTTATATCTTTCGGAGTAGTTTGTTGTTTGCTCTAGTGCTTCACTTATATCTTTCTAGAGCATGGCGGTGGTTTTATTTTGAAGAAATAGATGAACTCTCATGCTTCACTTACATTATTTTGAGAGTCTTTAGAACTACATGGTAATTTGCTTTGGTTATGAATTTAGTCCTAATATGATGGGCATCCAAGAGGGGTATAATAAAAACTTTCATATAAAGTGCATTGAATATTAAGAGAAGTTGGTACTTGATGATTGTTTTGAGATATCAGGATGGTGATATTAGGGTCATGCTAGTAGAGTAGTTGTGAATTTGAGAAATACTTGTGTTGAGGTTTGCAAGTCCCGTAGCATGCACGTATGGTAACCGTTGTGTGACAAATTTGAAGCATGATGTATTTATTTGATTGTCATCCTTTGTGTGGAGGTCGGGATCGCGCGATGGTTAACTCCTACCAACCCTTCCCCTAGGAGCATGCGTGTAGTACTTTGTTTTGATGACTTGTAGATTTTTGCAATAAGTATGTGAGTTCTTCATGACTAATGTTGAGTCCATGGATTATACGCACCCTCACCCTTCCAACATTGCTAGCCTCTCTTGTACCGCGCAACTCTCGCCGGTACCATACACCTACCATATACCTTCCTCAAAACAGCCACCATACCTACCTATCATGGCATTTCCATAGCCATTCCAAGATATATTATCATGCAACTTTCCACCGTTTCCTTTGCTATGACACGCTTCATCATTGTCATATTGCCATGCATGATCATGTAGTTGACATCGTATTTGTGGCTAGGCCACCATGCATAATTTTTCATACATGTCACTCTTGATTCATTGCACATCCCGGTACACTGCCGGACACATTCATATAGAGTCATACTTTGTTCTAGTATTGAGTTGTAATATCGAGTTGTAAATCAATAAAAGTGTGATGATCATCATTATTAGAGCAATGTCCCAAAGAAAAAAAAGGAAAGGCCAAAAAAGGCAAAAAAGGGGAAAAAAGAAAAAAAGAAAAAAAGAAAATAAAAGAAAATAAAAGGGACAATGCTACTATCTTTTTCCATACTTGTGCTTCAAAGTAGCACCATGATCCTCATGATAGAGAGTCTCTTGTTTTGTCACTTTCATATACTAGTGGGAATTTTCGTTATAGAACTTGGCTTGTATATTCCAGCAACGGGCTTCCTCAAATGCCCTAGGTCTTCGTGAGCAAGCAAGTTGGATGCACACCCACTTAGTTTCTTTTGTTGAGCTTTCATACATTTATAGCTCTAGTGCATCTGTTGCATGGTGCTACTTCTCGAGCTTGCGTTGTATTCCCTCGAAGAGGAAAGGGTGATGCAACACAGTAGCGTAAGTATTTCCCTCAGTTTTTGAGAACCAAGGTATCAATCCAGTAGGAGACCACGCGCGAGTCCCTCGCACCTGCACAAACAAATAAGAACTTCGCAGCCAACGTGCTAAGGGGTTGTCAATCCCTTTATGGTCACTTACGAAAGTGAGATCTGGTAGATATGATAGTATAAGTTTTTTGGTATTTTTGGTATAAGAAGAGAAAGTAAATAAAGCAAATAAGCAACGTCAACAGAAATTAAAGTAAAGTAATATGATAAAGATAGACCCGGGGGCCATAGGTTTCACTAGTGGCTTCTCTCATGATAGCAGAATTCTACGGTGGGTGAACAAATTACTGTCGAGCAATTGATAGAAAAACGCATAGTTATGAGAATATCTAGGCATGATCATTATATATAGGCATCACGTCTCTGACAAGTAGACCGAAACGATTATGCATCTACTACTATTACTCCACACATCGACCGCTATCCAGCATGCATCTAGAGTATTAAGTTCATAAGAACAGAGTAGTGCTTTAAGCAAGATGACATGACGTAGAGGGATAAACTCAAGCAATATGATATAAACCCCATCTTTTTATCCTCGATGGCAACAATACAATACGTGCCTTGCTGCCCCTGCTGTCACTGGGAAATGACACCGCAAGATTGAACCCAAAGCCAAGCAGTTCTCCCATTGCAAGAACTATAGATCTAGTAGGCCAAACCAAACCAGTAATTTGAAGAGACTTGCAAGGATATTATAGTCATACATAAAAGATTTCAGAAAAGAATCAAATATTGTTCAAAGATAATCTTGATCATAAACCCACAATTCATTGGATCTCGACAAACACACCGCAAAAAGATTACATCAAATAAATCTCCTCGAAGATCGAGGAGAACTTTGTATTGAGATCCAAAAAGAGAGAAGAAGCCATATAGCTAATAACTATGGACCCGAAGGTCTGTGGTAAACTACTCACAACTCATTGGTGAGGCTATGGCGTTGATGTAGAAGCACTCCATGGTAGGTCCCCCCTCCGGCGGAGCTCCGGAACATGCCCCAAGATGGGATCTCACGGTAACAGAAGGTTGCGGCGGTGGAATTAGGGTTTTCTCTGTTGCCTCAATGTTTTCAGGGTACATGGATATATATAGGAGGAAGGAGGGCATCGGGGGAGCCAGAGGGGGCCCACGAGGGTGGGGGGCACGCCAAGGGGCAGGGGGCACGCCCTGGACCCTCGTGGCCACCTCCTTCTGAAATCCACCCAAGATCTTGATGTATCGCGAGCTTTGCTATTATAGTTGGATCTTATGATGTTTCTCCCCCTCTACTCTCTTGTAATGGATTGAGTTTTCCCTTTGAAGTTATTTTATAGGATTGAGTCTTTAAGGGTTTGAGAACACTTGATGTATGTCTTGCATGTGCTTATCTGTGGTGACAATGGGATATCACGTGATCTACTTGATGTATGTTTTGGTGATCAACTTGCGGGTTCAGTGACCTTGTGAATCTATGCATAGGGGTTGGCACACATTTTCGTCTTGACTCTCCGGTAGAAACTTTGGGGCACTCTTTGAATTTCTTTGTGTTGGTTGAATAGCTGAATCTGAGATTGTGTGATGCATATCTTATAATCATGCCCACGGATACTTCAGGTGAGAATGGAGTATCTAGGTGACATTAGGGTTTTGGTTGATGTGTGTCTTAAGGTGTTATTCTAGTACGAACTCTATGATAGATCGAACGGAAAGAATAGCTTCGTGCTATTTTACTACGGACTCTTGAATAGATCGATCAGAAAGAATAAGTTTGAGGTGGTTTCGTACCGTATAATAATCTCTTCGTTTGCTCTCCGCTATTAGTTACTTTGGAGTGACTCTTTGTTGCATGTTGAGGGATATTTATATGATCCAGTTATGTTATTATTGTTGAGAGAACTTGCACTAGTGAAAGTATGAACCCTAGGCCTTGTTTCAAACATTGCAACACCGTTTATGCTCACTTTTATCATTAGTTACCTTGCTGTTTTTATATTTTCAGATTACAAAAACCTTCTACCATCCATATTGCACTTGTATCACCATCTCTTCGGCGAACTAGTGCACCTATACAATTTACCATTGTATTGGGTGTGTTGGGGACACAAGAGACTCTTTGTTATTTAGTTGCAGGGTTGTTTGAGAGAGACCATCTTCATCCTACGCCTCCCACGGATTGATAAACCTTAGGTCATCCACTTGAGGGAAATTTGTGACTATCCTACAAACCTCTGCACTTGGAGGCCCAACAACGTCTACAAGAAGAAGGTTGCGTAGTAGACATCAAGCTCTTTTCTGGCGCCGTTGCCGGGGAGGTGAGTGCTTGAAGGTATATCTTTAGATCTTGCAATCGAATCTTTTAGTTTCTTGTTTTATTACTAGTTTAGATTAGAAAAGAAAACAACAAAAACCTATATCTACCATCCATATTGCACTTGTAATACCATTTCTTCGCCGAACTAGTGCACCTATACAATTCACCATTGTATTGGGTGTGTTGGGGACACAAGAGACTCTTTGTTATTTGGTTGCAGGGTTGTTTGAGAGAGACCATCATCATCCTACGCCTCCCACGGATTGATAAACCTTAGGTCATCCACTTGAGGGAAATTTGCTACTGTCCTACAAACCTCTGCACTTGGAGGCCCAACAACGTCTACAAGAAGAAGGTTGCATAGTAGACACCATATATCCTCGACAGAAGGGTTGGTAGGAGTTAACCATCGCGTGATCCCGACCTCCACACAAAGGATGACAATCAATGAAATACCTCATGCTTCAAATTTGTCACACAACGGTTACCATACGTGCATGCTACGGGACTTGCAAACCTCAACACAAGTATTTCTCAAATTCAAAACTACTCTACTAGCATGACTCTAATATCACCATCCTCATATCTCAAAACAATCATCAAGTATCAAACTTATCATAATATTCAATGCACTTTTTATGAAAGGTTTTATTATACCCATCTTGGATGCCTATCATATTAGGACTAATTTTATAACCAAAGCAAATTACCATGCTGTTCTAGAGGACTCTCAAAATAATATAAGTGAAGCATGAGAGGTCAATAATTTCTATAAAATAAAACCACTGCCGTGCTCTAAAAAGATATAAGTGAAGCGCTAGAGCAAAACTATCTAGCTCAAAAGATATAAGTGAAGTACATAGATTATTCTAATAAATTCTGATTCATGTGTGTCTCTCCCAAAAGGTGTTTACAGCAAGGATGATTGTGATAAACTAAAAAGCAAAGACTCAAATCATACAAGACGCTCCAAGCAAAACACTTATCATGTGGTGAATAAAAATATAGTCTCAAGTAAAGTTACCGATAGACGAAGACGAAAGAGGGGATGCCTTCCCGGGGCATCCCTAACCTTAGGCTTTTGGTTGTCCTTGAATTTATCTTGGGATGCCTTGGGCATCCCCAAGCTTAGTATTTTGCCACTCTTTGTTCCATTGTCCATCAAATCCTTACCCAAAAACTTGAAAATTTCTCAACACGAAACTTAACAGAAAACTCGCGAGCTCCGTTAGTATAAGAAAACAAACCACCACTTTAAGTTACTATATTGAATTAATTCTTTATTTATATTTGTATTAAACCTATTGTATTCCAACTTCTCTATGATTCATACCCCCTATACTACTCATAGATTCATCAAAATAAGCAAACAACACACGAAAAACAGAATCTGTCAAAAACAAAATAGTCTATAGCAATCTGTAACTTTAGAATACTTGTGTAACTCTAAAAAATATGAAATAAATTTGTGGACATGAGGAATTTGTCTATTAATCATCTTCAAAAAGAATCAACTAAAAAGCACTCTCCAGTAAAAAAATGGCAGCAAATCTCGTGAGCGCAAAAGTTTTTGTTTTTTACAGCAAGATCGCAAATACTTCACCCAAGTCTCCCAAAGGTTCTACTTGGCACAAACACTAATTAAAACAGAAAACCACATCTAACCAGAAGCTAGATGAATTATTTATTACTAAGCAGAAGTAAAAGCAAAGAAAATAAAATTGGGTTGCCTCCCACACTAGTAGAAAACAGGGCATTGGTCCAGGCCTGTCCAGCCCATTAGCCCCGGTTCAATCTAGAACCGGGTCCAATGGGGGCACTGGACCCGGTTCGTGAGCCCAGGGGGCCGGCCGGGCCACGTGGGCCATTGGTCCCGGTTCGTCTGGACCTTTTGGTCCCGGTTGGAGCGACAAACCTCCAACCCCCCAAAACCTCCAACACAATATGAAACACCTAAAT
>LR738712.1:754054302-754090247 GCA_902687465.1 Secale cereale | reverse complement strand
AAAAAAACAAAAACCACAGCCATAGAAATGCTGACGCGTGGATGCCTTTTGGTCCCGGTTGGTGCCACCAACCGGGACCAAAGCCCCTCCTGCCTGGGCTCGGCGCACAGGCCACGTGGACACCCATCTGCCTCGGTTCTGGATTGAACCGGGACTAAAGGGTCAGAGCATTAGTACCGACACTTTTGTCCCGGTTCAGGAACCGGGGCTAAAGGCCCAAACGAACCGGGTCTGATGACCCTTTATCTACTAGTGCCAACAAGCGCTATCGTTTAACGCCCCTAGCTAGGCATGATACAAGAATAGATCTAGGTATTGCCATCTTTGGTAGGCAATCCATAAGTGGCTCTCATAATAGATTCATAAGGTAATTTGATTTTTTTTCTAGGAAAGTGTTCCATGCATTTTCTTAACGGAAATTGGAATCTAATATTTCCTTCTTTCATGTCAATAATTGCACCAATCGTTCTAAGGAAAGGTCTACCAAGAATAATAGGACATGTAGGATTGCAATCTATACCAAGAACGATGAAATCTACGGGCACATAATTCCTATTTGCAACAATAAGAACATCATTAATCCTTCCCATAGGTTTCTTAATGGTAGAATCCGCAAGATGCAAATTTAAAGAACAAGCATCAAGTTCACGGAAACCTAACATATCACACAAAGTTTTTGGAATTGTGGAAACACTGGCACCCAAATCACACAAAGCATAACATTCATGATCTTTAATCATAATTTTAATAGTAGGTTCCCACTCATCATAAATTTTTCTAGGGATAGAAACTTCTAATTCAAGTTTTTCTTCATAAGATTGCATTAAAGCATCAACGATGTGTTTGGGAAAAGCTTTATTTTGACTGTAAGCATGAGGAGAAATTAGCACGGATTGCAACAAGGAAATACAATATATATATATATATATATATATATATATATATATCAAAGAGCAATTATCATAATTAAATTCCTTGAAATCCAAAATAGTGGGTTCATTGCTATGTAAAGTTTTAACCTCTTCAATCCCACTTTTAACAATTTTTGCATCAAGATCTAAAAACTCCAAATCATTGGGACGCCTTTTAACTAAAGTTGACTCATCTCCAGTCCCATATTTATCAAGATTCATATTAGAAAACAAGGATTTAATAGGAGACACATCAATTACTTTTAGATCTTCGTCTTTATTATCATGAAAACTAGAAGAACACGCTTTCACAAAGCAATCTGTTTTAGCACGCATCCTAGCGGTTCTTTCTTTGCACTCATCAATGGAAATTCTCATGGCTTTGAGAGACTCATTGATATCATGCTTAGGTGGAATAGATCTAAGTTTCAAAGAATCAACATCAAGAGAAATTCTATCCACGTTCCTAGCGAACTCATCAATCTTAAGCAATTTTTCTTCAAGCAAAGCATTGCAATTCTTTTGTGAATTCATAAATTCTTTAACACTAGTCTCAAAATTAGAGGGCATCTTATTAAAATTTCCATAAGAGTTGTTGTAGGAATTACCATAATTATTAGAGGAATTACTAGGGAACATCCTAGAATTAAAGTTTCCTCTATAAGCGTTGTTGCCAAAATTGTTCCTACCAACAAAATTCACATCCAAAGATTCATTGTTATTCTCAATCAACGTGAACAAAGGCATATCATTAGGATCAGAAGAAACACTCTTATTAGCAAATAATTTCATAAGTTCATCCATCTTTCCACTCAAAACACTAATCTCTTCAATCGCATGGACCTTTTTACCAGTAGATCTTTCGGTGTGCCATTGAGAGTAATTAACCATAATATTATCTAGGAGTTTAGTAGCTTCTCCTAAAGTGATTTCCATGAAAGTGCCTCCCGGGGCCGAATCTAAAAGATTTCTAGAAGCAAAATTCAATCCAGCATAAAAGTTTTGTATAATCATCCATAAGTTCAAACCATGTGTAGGGCAATTACGTTCCATTAATTTCATTCTCTCCCAAGCTTGTGCAACATGCTCATGATCAAGGTGCTTAAAATTCATAATATCGTTTCTAAGAGAGATAATCTTAGCGGGAGGAAAATATTTAGAGATAAAGGCATCTTTGCACTTATTCCATGAATCAATACTATTTCTAGGCAAAGAAGAAAACCAAGTTTTAGCACGATCTCTAAGTGAAAACGGAAATAGCTTTAATTTAACAATATCATTATCCATATCTCTCTTCTTTTGCATATCGCGCAAATCAACAAAGTTGTTTAGATGGGTAGCGGCATCTTCACTAGGAAGGCCAGAAAATTGATTTTTCATAACAAGGTTTAACAGAGCAGCATTCATTTCACAAGATTCAGCATCAGTAATAGGAACAATCAGAGTGTTAATAAAATCATTATTGTTGGTATTGGAAAAATCACACAGTTTAGTATTGTCTTGGGCCATAGTGACGAACAAGCAATCAAACACACAAGCAAACAAGAAGCAAGCGAAAAGAGGCGAACGGAAAAAGGGCGAATAAAATGGCAAAGGTGAAGTGGGGGAGAGGAAAACGAGAGGCAAATGACAAATAATGTAATGCGAGGGATAAAAGTTTGTGATGGGTACTTGATATATGAATTGTGCGTAAATCTCTCTAGAACGGAGCAAACAATTCTTCTTGCTACCTCTCGAGCATGCGTTGTTTTTCCCTGGAAGAGGAAAGGGTGATGCAGCAAAGTAGCGTAAGTATTTCCATCAGTTTTTGAGTAACAAGGTATCAATTCAGTAGGAGACTACACGCAAGTCCCTCGTACCTACACAAACAAATAAGAACGTTGCAACCAACGCGATAAATGGGTTGTCAATCCCTTCTCGGCCACTAGCAAAAGCGAGATCTGATAAATATAATAAGATATATATTTTTGGTATTTTTGTTGTATAGATTGAAAAGTAAAGATTGCAAAATAAAAGAACAGTAAAGATAACTAGTTGATGCAAGATTAATATGATGGAAGATAGACCCGGGGGCCATAGGTTTCACTAGTGGCTTCTCTCAAGATAGCAGATTCTATGGTGGGTGAACAAATTACTGTCGAGCAATTGATAGAAAAGCGCATAGTTATGAGAATATTTAGGCATGATCATGTATATAGGCATCACGTCCGTGACAAGTAGACCGAAACGATTCTGCATCTACTACTATTACTCCACACGTCGACCACTATCTAACATGCATCTAGAGTATTAAGTTCATAAGAACAGAGTAACGCCTTAAGCAAGATGACATGATGTAGAGGGATAAACTCATGCAATATGATATAAACCCCATATGTTTATCCTCGATGGCAACAATCCAATATGTGCCTTGTTGCCCCTGCTGTCACTGGAAAAGGACACCGCAAGATTTAACCCAAAGCTAACCACTTCTCCCATTACAAGAAAGATCAATCTAGTAGGCCCAACCAAACTGATAATTCGAAAAGACTTGCAAAGATATTTAAATCATGCATACAAGAATACATAGAAGAACCAAATATTGTTCATAGATAATCTTGATCATAAACCCACAATTCATCGGATCTCGACAAACACACCGCAAAAATAATTACATCGAATAGATCTCCAAGAAGATCGAGGAGAACATTGTATTGAGATCCAAAGAGAGAGAAGAAGCCATCTAGCTAATAACCATGGACCCGAAGGTCTGTGGTAAACTACTCACAACTCATCGGAGAGGCTATGGTGTTGATGTAGAAGCACTCCGTGATCGATGCCCCCTCCAGTGGAGCTCCGGAAGAGGCCCCAAGATGGGATCTCATGGGTACAGAAGGTTGCGGCGGTGGAATTAGGGTTTCGTGGTGCTCTCGGATGTTTACAGGGTATATGAGTATATATAGGTGGAAGAGGTACGTCGGTGGAGCTACGAGGGGCCCACGAGGGTGGGCGGCGCACCTACCCCCCGGGCACGCCCTCCTGCCTCGTGGCCGCCTCGTGGCTTCCCTAGCGTGTACCCCAAGTCTTCCGGGTTGCATTTGTTCCAAAAACGATCCTCGCGAAGGTTTCATTCCGTTTGGACTCCGTTTGATATTCCTTTTCAGCGAAACACTAAAATAGGCAAAAACAACAATTTGCACTGGGCCTTGGGTTAGTAGGTTAGTCCCAAAAATAATATAAAAGTGTATAATAAAGCCCATTAAACATCCAAAACAGATAATATAATAGCATGGAACAATAAAAAATTATAGATACATTGGAGACGTATCAAGCATCCCCAAGCTTAATTCCTGCTCGTCCTCGAGTAGGTAAATGATAAAAACAGAATTTTTGATGTGGAAAGCTACCTAACATAATTCTCAATGTAATTTTCTTTATTGTGGCATGAATGTTCTGATCCGAAAGATTCAAGACAAAAGTTTAATATTGACATAAGAATAATAATACCTCAAGCATACTAACAAAGCAATTATGTCTTCTCAAAATAACATGGCCAAAGAAAGTTCACCCCTACAAAATCATATAGTTTGGCTATGCTCCATCTTCGTCACACAAAATACTCAAATCATGAACAACCCCGAATTCAGGCAAGCAATTATTTCATTCTTTAATTTTTCCAAACCTTTTCAACTTTCACGCAATACATGAGCGTGTGCCATGGATATAGCACTATAGATGGAATAGAGTGGTGGTTGTGGAGAAGACAAAAAGGAGGAAGATGGTCTCACATCAACTAGGCGTATCAACGGGCTATGGAGATGACCATCAATAGATATCGATGTGAGTGAGTAGGGATTGCCATGCAACTGATGCACTAGAGGTATAAATGTATGAAAGCTCAACAAAAGAAACTAAGTGGGTGTGCATCCAACTTGCTTGCTCACGAAGACCTAGGGCATTTGAGGAAGCCCGTCGTTGGAATATACAAGCCAAGTTCTATAATGAAAATTCCCACTAGTATATGAAAGTGACAAAACAAGAGACTCTCTATCATGAAGACCATGGTGCTACTTTGAAGCACAAGTGTGGAAAAAAAGATAGTAGCATTGTCCCCCTTTTCTTTTCTTTTTTCTTTTTTGGGCCCGACCAACGGAAAAAAAGATAGAAGACCCGACCAACGGGATCGAAGACTAGGCCCCGACACCGCACATCACTTTCCCCTTAGTTGCTCGACAATACTGGGTTACTAACGAGTGCCGATGGTGACACCTCAGCAGCACTTCTGATGTTAACCTTGTAGGTTAGTTCATCGATTATGGTCATCGAGGGTGATTCCTCTTTCTCCACACCCGATAACGACACTGTCGTGCAACTCCTCAAGAGTGGACCTCGAGGGTGACTTCTCTTTCGTTCACCTTGACGATAAACATCAGGTGGAATTCCATCGAGGGTGACTTCCTCAGGTTTCCCTTTGGTGTTAGACACACAGTTACTATGGTTACTATGACTTTACAACTGTTACTTGGAAAGGCGGGTTGACCCTGAGGGGTACCCGCGAGTGATGTGGAGACGGGTTGACCTGGAGGGTACCCGAGAGTTGAATATGAGGCGTGGCTGGGCATTCTTAGCCCTTGCCGCAAGTCCTCGAGACGGGGCGTGGGGTCACATCTTTCGTGAGTCTCTGCTCGTTACCGCGTTCCCAAGGCACTAAACGGTTTGGATATTTGATCCAAGGGGCCTCTGGCCTGATAGTGCTAACCATCACGTGGGCATAGTATGGGCGTTCTGCGTCGTATGCATCAGCTGAAGCTTAACTGACATCATTGTGACTGAGCGGCGCACGCCGGGTTGGACCGCGTAAGCACCTACCTTTTTAAGGAGGTTGCCCAGGTCTGCTCACCATCCGCCCAAGCAACGTGCAGGAGTTCCCGGGGCGATTGGCCCATGACCCCTGGGGGCATAGGGTTTAGTCCGGCGTGCATGACCTCTCTATTAAGCCTAGGTCGTGTTGCGGCGTATTGTTTGGCCGAGGGCGGGCATGACCTGATGGTGTGTCCGGCCGGAGTTAAGCAAGCGTGGTGGGTAAGTTGGTGCACCCCTGCAGGGAAGAAAACATCTATCGATAGCCTGTCCTACGGTAACGGACACTTGGAGTTGTATCCCGATCGATACAACTAGAACTGGATACTGAGATATGAATGGGTATGTGGCTCCGGGATTGCTTCCTCACAGGGAGTCGAGGAAGGATCTCTGGGCATTATTGCTACAACATGCTTGATAATTATAATATGTTATTCTGTACTCTCTTCTACTGCTGCAAGATTGGTGGTTTCAGAAGATGCTAGTCTTCGATAGGACTAGCTTCTCCCCCTCTTATTCTAGCATTCTGCAGCTTAGTCCACAGATACTATCCCTTTTCACTGATACCGATGCATATGTAGTGTAGATCCTTGCTTGCGAGTACTTTGGATGAGTACTCACGGTTGCTTTGCTCCCCCTTTTCCACCCTTGTTTCTTCTTGCTGGTTGATGCAACCAGATAGTGGAGTCCAGGAGCCAGATGCCACACTTGACGACTGCTACTACCCCGACGGAGCCTACTACTACGTGGAGACAGCTGACGACCAGGAGTAGTTAGGAGGTCCAAGGCAGGAGGCCTTGCCTTTTCGATCGTAGTTTTTGTGCTAGCCTTCTTAATGCAAACTTGTTTAACTTATGTCTGTACTCAGATATTGTTGCTTCCGCTGACTCTTGTGTATTCGAGCCCTCGAGCCCCATGGCTTGTAATATAAAGCTTGTATTATTTTAATTCGTGTCTATAGTTGTGTTGTGATATCTTCCAGTGAGTCCCTGATCTTGGTCGTACACATTTGCGTGCATGATTAGTGTACGGTCAAATCGGGGGCGTCACATCAAACCTTTCAACTTTCACGCAATACATGAGCGTGTGCCATGGATATAGTGAAGGAAATATGCCCTAGAGGCAATAATAAAGTTGTTATTTATATTTCCTTATATCATGATAAATGTTTATTATTCATGCTAGAATTGTATTAACCGGAAACTTAGTACATGTGTGAATACATAGACAAAACAGAGTGTCCCTAGTATGCCTTTACTAGACTAGCTCATTGATCAAAGATGGTTATGTTTCCTAACCATAGACATGAGTTGTCATTTGATCAACGGGATCACATCATTAGGAGAATGATGTGATGGACAAGACCCATCCGTTAGCTTAGCACTATGATCGTTTAGTTTTACTGCTATTGCTTTCTTCATGACTTATACATGTTCCTATGACTATGAGATTATGCAACTCCCGAATACCGTAGGAACACCTTGTGTGCTATCAAATGTCACAACGTAACTGGGTGATCATAAAGATGCTCTACAGGTGTCTCCGAAAGTGTTCGTGGTGTTGGCATAGATCGAGACTAGGATTTGTCACTCCGAGTGTCGGAGAGGTATCTCTGGGCCCTCTCGGTAATGCACATCATAATAAGCCTTGCAAGCAAAAGACTAATGAGTTAGTCACGAGATGATGTATTACGGAACGAGTAAAGAGACTTGCCGGTAACGAGATTGAACTAGGTATAGAGATACCGACGATCGAATCTCGGGCAGGTAACATACCAATGACAAAAGGAACAACGTATGTTGTTATGCGGTTTGACCGATAAAGATCTTCGTAGAATATGTAGGAGCCAATATGAGCATCCAGGTTCCGCTATTGGTTATTGACCGGAGATGAGTCTCGGTCATGTATACATAGTTCTCGAACCCGTAGGGTCCGAACGCTTAACGTTTGATGACGATCGGTATTATGAGTTTATGAGTTTTGATGTACCGAAGGAGTTCGGAGTCCCGGATGAGACCAGGACATGACGAGGAGTCTCGAAATGGTCGAGACGTAAAGATCGATATATTGAATGACTATATTCGTGTTGGGGAACGTAGTATTTTAAAATTTTCCTATGATCACGCAAGATCTATCTACCAGATGCATAGCAACGAGAGGGGAGAGTGAGTCTACGTACCCTCGTAGACCGAAAGCGGAAGCGTTAGAACAACGCGGTTGATGTAGTCGTACGTCTTCACGGCCCGACCGATCAAGCACCGAAACTACGGCACCTCCGAGTTCTAGCACACGTTCAGCTCGATGACGTCCCTCGAACTCCGATCCAGCCGAGTGTCGAGGGAGAGTTCCGTCAGCACGACGGCGTGGTGACGATCTTGATGTTCTACCGTCGCAGGGCTTCGCCTAAGCACCGCTACAATATTTATCGAGGAGAACTATGGTGGAGGGGGGCACCGCACACGGCTAAGAGATCAAGAGATCAATTGTTGTGTCTAGAGGTGCCCCCCTGCCCCCGTATATAAAGGAGGGAGGGAGAGGCCGGCCCTAGAGGGGGCGCACCAAGTGTGGGGAGTCCTACTAGGACTCCCAAGTCCTAGTAGGATTCCCCTTTCCTTTCCGGAGTAGGAGAGAAGGAAAGAGGGGGAGAGGGGGAAGGAAAAGGGGGTTGCACCCCTTGTCCAATTCGGACCAGAAGGGGGGTGCACGCATCCTTCCTTTTGGCCTCTCTCCTCTATTCCCGTAACTCCCCGGTACTCCGAAAATACCCGAATCACTCGGAACCTTTCCGATGTCTGAATATAGTCGTCCAATATATCGATTTTTACGTCTCGACCATTTTGAGACTCCTCGTCATGTCCCCGATCTCATCCGGGACTCCGAACTCCTTCGGTACATCAAAACTCATAAACTCATAATAAAACTATCATCGAAACCTTAAGCGTGCGGACCCTACGGGTTCGAGAACTATGTAGACATGACCGAGACACGTCTCCGATCAATAACCAATAGCGGAACCTGGATGCTCATATTGGCTCCCACATATTCTATGAAGATCTTTATCGGTCAAACCGCATAACAACATACATTGTTCCCTTTGTCATCGGTATGTTACATGCCTGAGATTCGATCGTCGGTATCTCAATACCTAGTTCAATCTCGACCAACAAGTCTCTTTACTCGTTCCGTAATACATCATCCCGCAACTAACTCATTAGCTGCAATGCTTGCAAGGCTTATAGTGATGTGCATTACCGAGTGGGCCCAGAGATACCTCTCCGACAATCGGAGTGACAAATCCTAATCTCGAAATACGCCAACCCAACAAGTACCTTCGGAGACACCTGTAGAGTACCTTTATAATCACCCAGTTACGTTGTGACGTTTGGTAGCACACAAAGTGTTCCTCCGGTATTCGGGAGTTGCATAATCTCATAGTCATAGGAATATGTATAAGTCATGAAGAAAGCAATAGCAGTAAAACTTAAACGATCATAGTGCTAAGCTAACGGATGGGTCTTGTCCATCAGATCATTCTCCTAATGATGTGATCCCATTGATCAAATGACAACTCATGTCTATGGCTAGGAAACATAACCATCTTTGATCAATGAGCTAGTCTAGTAGAGGCATACTAGGGACACTCTGTTTTGTCTATGTATTCACACATGTATTAAGTTTCCGGTTAATACAATTCTAGCATGAACAATAAACATTTATCATGATATAAGGAAATAAATAATAACTTTATTATTGCCTCTAGGGCATATTTCCTTCAGTCTCCCACTTGCACTAGAGTCAATAATCTAGTTCACATCGCCATGTGATTTAACACCGATAGTTCACATCGTCATGTGATTAACACCCAAAGGGTTTACTAGAGTCAATAATCTAGTTCACATCGCTATGTGATTAACACCCAAAGAGTACTAAGGTGTGATCATGTTTTGCTTCGTGAGAGAAGTTTAGTCAACGGGTCTGTCACATTCAGATCCGTATGTATTTCGCAAATGTCTATGTGTCTACAATGCTCTGCACGGAGCTACTCTAGCTAATTGCTCCCACTTTCAATACGCATCCAGATTGATACTTAGAGTCAGCTGGATTTAGTGTCAAAGCTTGCATCGGCGTAACCCTTTACGACGAACTCTTTATCACCTCCATAATCGAGAAACATTTCCTTAGTCATCCAGTTACTAAGGATAATTTTGACCGCTGTACAGTGATCTACTCCTGGATCACTATTGTACCCTCTTGACAAACTCATGGCAAGGTACACAACATGTTTGGTACACAGCATGGCATACTTTATAGAACCTATGGCTGAGGCATAGGGAATGACTTTCATTCTCTTTATATTTTTCTGCCGTGGTCTGGCTTTGAGTCTTACTCAACTTCACACCTTACAAGTCAGGTAAGAACTCCTTCTTTGACTGATCCATTTTGAACTACTTCAAAATCATATCAAGGTATGTACTCATCGAAAGTCTTATCAAGCGTCTTGATCTATCTCTATAGATCTTGATGCCCAATATGTAAGCAGCTTCACCAAGGTCTTTCTTTGAAAAACTCCTTTCAAACACTCCTTTATGCTTTCCAGAAAATTCTACATCATTTCCGATCGACAATATGTCATTCACATATACTTATCAGAAAGGTTGTAGTGCTCCCACTCACTTCTTGTAAATACATGCTTCTCCAAAAGTCTGTATAAAACCATATGCTTTGATCACCTCATCAAAGCGTATATTCCAACTCCGAGATGCTTGCACCAGTCCATAGATGGATCGCTGGAGCTTGCATACTTTGTTAGCACCTTTTGGATCGACAAAACCTTCTGGTTGCATCATATACAACTCTTCTTTGAGATATCCATTTAGGAATGCAGTTTTGACATCCATTTGCCAGATTTCATAATCATAAAATGCGGCAATTGCTAACATGATTCGGACAGACTTAAGCATCGCTACAGGTGAGAAAGTCTCATCGTAGTCAACTCCTTGAACTTGTCGAAAACCTTTTGCAACAAGTCGAGCTTTGTAAACAGTAATATTACCGTCTGCGTCGGTCTTCCTCTTGAAGATCCATTTATTTTCGATGGCTTGCCGATCATCGGGCAAGTCAACCAAAGTCTACACTTTGTTCTCATACATGGATCCCATCTCAGATTTCATGGCTTCAAGCCATTTTGCGGAATCTGGGCTCATCATCGCTTCCTCATAGTTCGTAGGTTCATCATGCTCTAGTAACATGATTTACAGAACTGGGTTGTGTTGGGGAACGTAGTATTTAAAAATTTTCCTACGATCACGCAAGATCTATCTACCAGATGCATAGCAACGAGAGGGAAGAGTGTGTCTACGTACCCTCGTAGACCGGAAGCGGAAGCGTCAAGTGACGCGGTTGATGTAGTCGAACTTCTTCGCGATTCAACTGATCAAGCACCGAACGTACGGCACCTCCGCGTTCAGCACACGTTCAGCTTGATGACGTCCCACGAGCTCTTGATCCAGTTGAGCTTCACGGGAGTGTTTCGTCAGCACGACGGCGTGGTGACGGATATGATGTATTCACCGGCGTAGGGCTTCGCCTAAGCACCGCGACGGTATGACCGAGGTGTGTTTCTATGGAGGGGGGCACCGCACACGGCTGGAACAATTCAACTTGTGTCTTTGGGTGCCCCCCTGCCCCCGTATATAAAGGAGGGAGGGAGAGGCCGGCCCTAGAGGGGGCGCGCCAAGTGTGGGGAGTCCTACTAGGACTCCCAAGTCCTAGTAGGATTCCCCTTTCCTTTCCGGAGTAGGAGAGAAGGAAAGAGGGGGAGAGGGAGAAGGAAAAGGGGGCTGCACCCCTTGTCCAATTCGGACTAGAAGGGGGGCACGCGCCTCCTTCCTTTTGGCCTCTCTCTTCTATTCCCGTAACTCCCCGGTACTCCGAAAATACCCGAATCACTCGGAACCTTTCCGATGTCCGAATATAGTCGTCCAATATATCGATTTTTACGTCTCGACCATTTCGAGACTCCTCGTCATGTCCCCGGTCTCATCCGGGACTCCGAACTCCTTCGGTACATCAAAACTCATAAACTCATAATACCGATCGTCATCAAACGTTAAGCGTGCGGACCCTACGGGTTCGAGAACTATGTAGACATGACCGAGACTCATCTCCGTTCAATAACCAATAGCGGAACCTGGATGCTCATATTGGCTCCTACATATTCTATGAAGATCTTTATCGGTCAAACCGCATAACAACATACGTTGTTCCCTTTGTCATCGGTATGTTACTTGCCCGAGATTCGATCGTCGGTATCTCAATACCTAGTTCAATCTCGTTACCGGCAAGTCTCTTTACTCGTTCCGTAATACATCATCCTGCAACTAACTCATTAGCTGCAATGCTTGCAAGGCTTATAGTGATGTGCATTACCGAGTGGGCCCAGAGATACCTCTCCGACAATCGGAGTGACAAATCCTAATCTCGAAATACGCCAACCCAACAAGTACCTTCGGAGACACCTGTAGAGTACCTTTATAATCACCCAGTTACGTTGTGACGTTTGGTAGCACACAAAGTGTTCCTCCGGTATTCGGGAGTTGCATAATCTCATAGTCATAGGAACATGTATAAGTCATGAAGAAAGGAATAGCAGTAAAACTTAAACGATCATAGTGCTAAGCTAACGGATGGGTCTTGTCCATCAGATCATTCTCCTAATGATGTGATCCCGTTGATCAAATGACAACTCATGTCTATGGCTAGGAAACATAACCATCTTTGATCAATGAGCTAGTCTAGTAGAGGCATACTAGGGACACTCTGTTTTGTCTATGTATTCACACATGTATTAAGTTTCCGGTTAATACAATTCTAGCATGAATAATAAACATTTATCATGATATAAGGAAATAAATAATAACTTTATTATTGCCTCTAGGGCATATTTCCTTCAGTCTCCCACTTGCACTAGAGTCAATAATCTAGTTCACATCGCCATGTGATTTAACACCGATAGTTCACTTCGTCATGTGATTAACACCCAAAGGGTTTACTAGAGTCAATAATCTAGTTCACATCGCTATGTGATTAACACCCAAAGAGTACTAAGGTGTGATCATGTTTTGCTTCGTGAGAGAAGTTTAGTCAACGGGTCTGTCACATTCAGATCCGTATGTATTTCGCAAATGTCTATGTGTCTACAATGCTCTGCATGGAGCTACTCTAGCTAATTGCTCCCACTTTCAATACGCATCCAGATTGATACTTAGAGTCAGCTGGATTTAGTGTCAAAGCTTGCATCGGCGTAACCCTTTACGACGAACTCTTTATCACCTCCATAATCGAGAAACATTTCCTTAGTCATCCAGTTACTAAGGATAATTTTGACCGTTGTACAGTGATCTACTCCTGGATCACTATTGTACCCTCTTGACAAACTCATGGCAAGGTACACAACATGTTTGGTACATAGCATGGCATACTTTATAGAACCTATGGCTGAGGCATAGGGAATGACTTTCATTCTCTCTATATTTTTCTGCCGTGGTCTGGCTTTGAGTCTTACTCAACTTCACACCTTACAAGTCAGGTAAGAACTCCTTCTTTGAATGATCCATTTTGAACTACTTCAAAATCATATCAAGGTATGTACTCATCGAAAGTCTTATCAAGCGTCTTGATCTATCTCTATAGATCTTGATGCCCAATATGTAAGCAGCTTCACCAAGGTCTTTCTTTGAAAAACTCCTTTCAAACACTCCTTTATGCTTTCCAGAAAATTCTACATCATTTCCGATCGACAATATGTCATTCACATATACTTATCAGAAAGGTTGTAGTGCTCCCACTCACTTCTTGTAAATACAGGCTTCACCGCAAGTCTGTATAAATCTATATGCTTCGATCAACTTATCAAAGCGTATATTCCAATTCCGAGATGCTTGCACCAGTCCATAGATGGATCGCTGGAGCTTGCACATTTTGTTAGCACCTTTAGGATTGACAAAACCTTCTGGTTGCATCATATACAAGTCTTCTTTAATAAATCCATTAAAGAATGCAGTTTTGTTATCCATTTGCCAGATTTCATTAAATGCGGCAATTGCTAACATGATTCGGACAGACTTAAGCATCGCTACGGGTGAGAAAGTCTCATCGTAGTCAACTCCTTGAACTTGTTGAAAAACTTTCGCAACAAGTCGAGCTTTGTAAACAGTAACATTACTGTCAGCGTCAGTCTTCCTCTTGAAGATCCATTTATTTTCGATGGCTTGCCGACCATCGGGCAAGTCAACCAAAGTCCACACTTTGTTCTCATACATGGATCCCATCTCAGATTTCATGGTCTCAAGCCATTTGCGGAATCTGGGCTCATCATCGCTTCCTCATAGTTCGTAGGTTCATCATGGTCCAGTAACATGACTTCCAGAACCGGGTTGCCGTACCACTCTGTTGCGGAACGTACTCTGGTTGATCTACGAAGTTCAGCAGTAACTTGATCCGAAGTTTCATGATCATCATCATTAACTTCCTCACTAATTGGTGTAGGAATCACTGGAACCAGTTTCTGTGATGTACTACTATCCAATTCGGGAGAAGGTACAATTACCTCATCAAGTTCCACTTTCCTCCCACTCACTTCTTTCGAGAGAAACTCCTTCTCTAGAAAGGATCCACTCTTAGCAACAAAGACCTTGCCTTCGGATCTGTGATAGAAGGTGTACCCAACAGTTTCTTTTGGGTATCCTATGAAGATTTACTTCTCCGATTTGGGTTCGAGCTTATCATGCTAAAACTTTTTCACATAAGCATCGCAGTCCCAAACTTAAAGAAATGACAGCTTAGGTTTCTCGTCAAACCACAGTTCATACGGTGTCATCTCCACGGATTTAGATGGTGCCCTATTTAACGTGAATATATCTGTCTCTAATGCATAACCCCAAAAGCGATAGTGGTAGATCGGTAAGAGACATCATCGATCGCACCATATCTAATAAAGTACGGTTATGACGTTCGGACACACCATTACACTATGGTGTTCCAGGTGGCGTGAGTAGTGAAACTATTTCACATTGTTTTTACTGAAGGCCAAACTCGCTAACTCAAATATTTTACCTCTACGATCATATCGTAGAAACTCTTATTTTCTTGTTACGATGATTCTCCACTTCAGTCTGAAATTCTTTGAACTTTTCAAATGTTTTAGACTTGTGCTTCATTAAGTAGATATACCCATATCTGCTCAAATCATCAGTGAAGGTCAGAAAATAACGATACCCGCCGCGAGCTTCAACACTCATTGGTCCACATACATCTGTATGTATGATCTCCAACAAATCCGTTGCTCGCTCCATTGTTCCGGAGAACGGAGTTTTAGTCATCTTGCCCATGAGGCATGGTTCGCAAACACCAAGTGATTCATAATCAAGTGATTCCAAAAGTCCATCACTATGGAGTTTCTTCATGCGCTTTACACCATTGTGACCTAAACAGCAGTGCCACAAATAAGTTGCACTATCATTATTAACCTTGCATCTTTTGGCTTCAATATTATGAATATGTGTATCACCACGATCGAGATCCAACAAACCATTTTCATTGGGTGTATGACCATAGAAGGTTTTATTCATGTAAACAGAACAACAATTATTCTCTAACTTACATGAATAACCGTATTGCAATAAACATGATCAAATCATATTCATGCTCAACACAAACACCAAATAACACTTATTTAGGTTCAATACTAATCCCGAAAGTATAGGGAGTGTGCGATGATGATCATATCAATCTTGGAACTACTTCCAATACACATCGTCACTTCATCCTTTAACTAGTTTCTGTTCATTATGCAACTCCCATTTCGAGTTACTACTCTTTAGCAACTGAACCAATATCAAATACCAAGGGGTTGCTATGAATACTAGTAAAATACACATCAATAATCTGTATATCAAATATACCTTTGTTCACTTTGCCATCCTTCTTATCCGCCAAATATCTAGGGCAGTTCCACTTCTAGTGACCATTTCCTTTGCAGTAGAAGCACTTAGTTTCAGGCTTGAGTTTAGCTTTGGGTTTCTTCACGGGAGTGACAACTTGCTTGTCATTCTTCTTGAAGTTCCCCTTCTATCCCTTTGCCCTTTACTTGAAACAAGTGGTCTGGTTAACCATCAACACTTGATGCTCTTTCTTGATTTCTACCTTCGCCGATTTCAGCATTGTGAAGAGCTCGGGAATTACTTTCGTTATCCCTTGCATATTATAGTTCATCACGAAGTTCTACTAACTTGGTGATAGTGTCTAGAGAACTTTTTCAATTACTATCTTATCTGGAAGATTAACTCCCACTTGATTCAAGCAATTGTACTATCCAGACAATCTGAGCACATGCTCACTGGTTGAGCTATTCTCCTCCATCTTGTAGGCAAAGTACTGTCAGAGGTCTTATACCTCTCGACACGGGCATGAGTATGAAATACTAATTTCAACTCTTGGAACATCTCATATGCTCCGTGGCGTTTCAAAACGTTTTTGAAGTCCCGGTTATAAGCCGTAAAGTATGGTGCACTAAACTATCAGGTAGTCATCATATCGAGCTTTTGTCAAAACGTTCATAATGTCTACATCTGCTCCTGCAATAGGTCTGTCACCTAGCGGTGCATCAAGGACATAATTCTTCTGTGCAGCAATGAGGATAATCCTCAGATCACGGAACAATTCCGCATCATTGCTACTAACATCTTTCAACTTGGTTTTCTCTAGGAACATATAAAAAATAAACGTGAGGCAACATCGCGAGCTATTGATCTACAACATAGATATGCTAATACTACCAGGACTAAGTTCATGATAAATTAAAGTTCAATTAATCATATTACTTAAGAACTCCCACTTAGATAGACATCCCTCCGGTCATCTAAATGATCACGTGATGCAAATCAACTAAACCATGTCCGATCATCACGTGAGATGGAGTAGTTTCAATGGTGAACATCTTATGTTGATCATATCTACTATATGATTCACGCTCGACCTTTCGGTCT
Source organism: Secale cereale (assembly GCA_902687465.1). Taxonomy (NCBI): domain Eukaryota; kingdom Viridiplantae; phylum Streptophyta; class Magnoliopsida; order Poales; family Poaceae; genus Secale; species Secale cereale. The sequence continues at coordinate 754,073,452 of LR738712.1, read as the reverse complement.
CCAGTGTTCCGAGGCCATATCTGCATATGCTAGGCTCGTCAATTTTAACCCGAGTATTCTGCGTGTGCAAAACTGGCTTACACCCGTTGTATTTGAACGTAGAGCTTATCACACCCGATCATCACGTGGTGTCTCGGCACGACGAACTTTCGCAACGGTGCATACTCAGGGAGAACACTTATACCTTGAAATTTAGTAAGGGATCATCTTATAATGCTACCGTCGTTCTAAGCAAAATAAGAAGCATAATAAGATAAACATCACATGCAATCAAAATATGTGACATGATATGGCCATCATCATCTTGTGCTTTTGATCTCCATCTCCAAAGCACCGTCATGATCACCTTCGTCACCGGTGTGACACCTTGATCTCCATCGTAGCATCGTTGTCGTCTCGCCAACTATTGCTTCTACGACTATCGCTACCGCTTAGTGATAAAGTAAAGCAATTACATGGCGATTGCATTTCATACAATAAAGCGACAACCATATGGCTCCTGCCAGTTGCCGATAACTTTACAAAACATGATCATCTCATACAAAACCGTATAACTCATCATGTCTTGACCATATCACATCACAACATGCCCTGCAAAAACAAGTTAGACGTCCTCTACTTTGTTGTTGCAAGTTTTACGTGGCTGCTACGGGCTTAGCAAGAACCGTTCTTACCTACGCATACAAAACCACAACGATGTTTCGTCAAGTATGTGCTGTTTTAACCTTCACAAGGACCGGGCGTACCAACACTTGATTCAGCTAAAGTGAGAGAGACAGACACCCGCCAGTCACCTTTAAGCAACGAGTGCTCGTAACAGTGAAACCAGTCTCGCGTAAGCGTACGCGTAATGTCGGTCCAGGCCGCTTCATCTCACAATACCGCCAAAGCAAAGTATGACATGCTGGTAAGCAGTATGACTAGTATCGCCCACAACTCATTGTGTTCTACTCGTGCATATCATCTACGCATAAACCTGGCTCATGATGCCACTGTTGGGGAACGTAGTATTTTAAAATTTTCCTACGATCACGCAAGATCTATCTACCAGATGCATAGCAACGAGAGGGGAGAGTGAGTCTACGTACCCTCGTAGACCGAAAGCGGAAGCGTTAGAACAACGCGGTTGATGTAGTCGTACGTCTTCACGGCCCGACCGATCAAGCACCGAAACTACGGCACCTCCGAGTTCTAGCACACGTTCAGCTCGATGACGTCCCTCGAACTCCGATCCAGCCGAGTGTCGAGGGAGAGTTCCGTCAGCACGACGGCATGGTGACGATCTTGATGTTCTACCGTCGCAGGGCTTCGCCTAAGCACCGCTACAATATTTATCGAGGAGAACTATGGTGGAGGGGGGCACCGCACACGGCTAAGAGATCAAAAGATCAATTGTTGTGTCTAGAGGTGCCCCCCTGCCCCCGTATATAAAGGAGGGAGGGAGAGGCCGGCCCTAGAGGGGGCGCACCAAGTGTGGGGAGTCCTACTAGGACTCCCAAGTCCTAGTAGGATTCCCCTTTCCTTTCCGGAGTAGGAGAGAAGGAAAGAGGGGGAGAGGGGGAAGGAAAAGGGGGTTGCACCCCTTGTCCAATTCGGACCAGAAGGGGGGTGCACGCATCCTTCCTTTTGGCCTCTCTCCTCTATTCCCGTAACTCCCCGGTACTCCGAAAATACCCGAATCACTCGGAACCTTTCCGATGTCCGAATATAGTCGTCCAATATATCGATTTTTACGTCTCGACCATTTTGAGACTCCTCGTCATGTCCCCGATCTCATCCGGGACTCCGAACTCCTTCGGTACATCAAAACTCATAAACTCATAATAAAACTATCATCGAAACCTTAAGCGTGCGGACCCTACGGGTTCGAGAACTATGTAGACATGACCGAGACACGTCTCCGGTCAATAACCAATAGCGGAACCTGGATGCTCATATTGGCTCCCATATATTCTACGAAGATCTTTATCGGTCAAACCGCATAACAACATACATTGTTCCCTTTGCCATCGGTATGTTACATGCCCGAGATTCGATCGTCGGTATCTCAATACCTAGTTCAATCTCGACCAACAAGTCTCTTTACTCGTTCCGTAATACATCATCTCGCAACTAACTCATTAGCTGCAATGCTTGCAAGGCTTATAGTGATGTGCATTACCGAGTGGGCCCAGAGATACCTCTCCGACAATCGGAGTGACAAATCCTAATCTCGAAATACGCCAACCCAACAAGTACCTTCGGAGACACCTGTAGAGTACCTTTATAATCACCCAGTTACGTTGTGACGTTTGGTAGCACACAAAGTGTTCCTCCGGTATTCGGGAGTTGCATAATCTCATAGTCATAGGAATATGTATAAGTCATGAAGAAAGCAATAGCAGTAAAACTTAAACGATCATAGTGCTAAGCTAACGGATGGGTCTTGTCCATCAGATCATTCTCCTAATGATGTGATCCCGTTGATCAAATGACAACTCATGTCTATGGCTAGGAAACATAACCATCTTTGATCAATGAGCTAGTCTAGTAGAGGCATACTAGGGACACTCTGTTTTGTCTATGTATTCACACATGTATTAAGTTTCCGGTTAATACAATTCTAGCATGAACAATAAACATTTATCATGATATAAGGAAATAAATAATAACTTTATTATTGCCTCTAGGGCATATTTCCTTCAATTCGGACATCGGAAAGGTTCCGAGTGATTCGGGTATTTTTCGGAGTATATGGGCCTTATTGGGCCATACGGGAATAGAGGAGAAAGGCCAAAAGGAAGGAGGCGCGCGCCCCCCCTCTGGTCCGAATTGGACAAGGGGTGCAGCCCCCTTTTCCTTCTCCCTCTCCACCTCTTTCCTTCTCTCCTACTCCGGAAACGAAAGGGGAATCCTACTAGGACTCCCAAGTCCTAGTAGGACTCCCCACACTTGGCGCGCCCCCTCTAGGGCCGGCCTCTCCCTTGCTCCTTTATATACGGGGGCAGGGGGCACCCTAGGACACACAAGTTGAATTGTTTTAGCCGTGTGCGGTGCCCCTCTCCACAGAAACACACCTCGGTCATACCGTTGCAGTGCTTAGGCGAAGCCCTGCGCCGATAGATACATCATATCTGTCACCACGCCATCGTGCTGGCGAAACTCTCCCGTGAAGCTCAACTGGATCAAGAGCTCGTGGGATGTCATCAAGCTGAACGTGTGCTGAACGCGGAGGTGCCGTACGTTCGGTGCTTGATCGGTTGGATCGCGAAGAAGTTCGACTACATCAACCGCGTCACTTGACGCTTCCGCTCCCGGTCTACGAGGGTACGTAGACACACTCTCCCCCTCGTTGCTATGCATCTAGTAGATAGATCTTGCGTGATCATAGGAAAATTTTGAAAATACTACGTTTCCCAACAGTGGTATCAGAGCCAGGTCTATGCGTAGATGATATGCACGAGTAGAACACAATGAGTTGTGGGCGATACTAGTCATACTGCTTACCAGCATGTCATACTTTGCTTCGACGGTATTGTGAGATGAAGCGGCCCGGACCGACATTACGCGTACGCTTACACGAGACTGGTTTCACCGTTATGAGCACTCGTTGCTTAAAGGTGACTGGCGGGTGTCTGTCTCTCTCACTTTAGCTGAATTAAGTGTGGCTACGCCCGGTCCTTGTGAAGGTTGAAACAGCACATACTTGATGAAACATCGTTGTGGTTTTGTATGCGTAGGTAAGAACGGTTCTTGCTAAGCCCATAGCAGCCACATAAAACTTGCAACAACAAAGTAGAGGACGTCTAACTTGTTTTTGCAGGGCATGTTGTGATGTGATATGGTCAAGACATGATGAGATATACGGTTTTGTATAAGATGATCATGTTTTGTAAAGTTATCGTCAACTGGCAGGAGCCATATGGTTGTCGCTTTATTGTATGAAATGCAATCGCCATGTAATTGCTTTACTTTATCACTAAGCGGTAGCGATAGTCGTAGAAGCAATAGTTGGCCAGACGGCAACGATGCTACGATGGAGATCAAGGTGTCGCGCCGGTGACGAAGGTGATCATGACGGTGCTTTGGAGATGGAGATCAAAAGCACAAGATGATGATGGCCATATCATGTCACATATTTTGATTGCATGTGATGTTTATCTTATTATGCTTCTTATTTTGCTTAGTTCGACGGTAGCATTATAAGATGATCCCTTACTAAATTTCAAGGTATAAGTGTTCTCCCCGAGTATGCACCGTTGCGAAAGTTCGTCGTGCCGAGACACCACGTGATGATCGGGTGTGATAAGCTCTACGTTCAAATACAACGGGTGTAAGCCAGTTTTGCACACGCAGAATACTCGGGTTAAACTTGACGAGCCTAGCATATGTTGATATGGCCTCGGAACACTGGAGACCGAAAGGTCGAGCGTGAATCATATAGTAGATATGATCAACATAAGATGTTCACCATTGAAACTACTCCATCTCACGTGATGATCGGACATGGTTTAGTTGATTTGGATCACGTGATCATTTAGATGACTAGAGGGATGTCTATCTAAGTGGGAGTTCTTAAGTAATATGATTAAATTGAACTTTAATTTATCATGAACTTAGTCCTCGTAGTATTAGCATATCTATGTTGTAGATAAATAGCTCACGATGTTGCTCCCCGTTTATTTTTTATATGTTCCTAGAGAAAACTAAGTTGAAAGATGTTAGTAGCAATGATGCGGAATTGTTCCGTGATCTGAGGATTATCCTCATTGCTGCACAGAGAATTATGTCCTTGATGCACCGCTAGGTGACAGACCTATTGCAGGAGCAGATGTAGACGTTATGAACGTTTTGACAAAAGCTCGGTATGATAACTACTTGATAGTTTGAGTGCACCATGCTTTACGGCTTAGAACCGGGACTTCAAAAACGTTTTGAACGCCAAGGAGCATATAAGATGTTCCAAGAGTTGAAATTAGTATTTCATACTCATGCCCGTGTCGAGAGGTATAAGACTTCTGACAGTACTTTGCCTACAAGATGGAGGAGAATAGCTCAACTAGTGAGCATGTGCTCAGATTGTCTGGGTACTACAATTACTTGAATCAAGTGGGAGTTAATCTTCCAGATAAGATAGTAATTGACAAAGTTCTCTAGTCACTATCACCAAGTTAGTAGAACTTCGTGATGAACTATAATATGCAAGGGACGACGAAAGGAATTCCTGAGCTCTTCGCGATGTTGAAGTCGGCGAAGGTAGAAATCATGAAAAAGCATCAAGTGTTGATGGTTAACAAGACCACTTGTTTCAAGTAAAGGGCAAAGGGATAGAAGGGGAACTTCAAGAAGAATGACAAGCAAGTTGTCACTCCCGTGAAGAAACCCAAAGCTAAAACTCAAGCCTTAAACTAAGTGCTTCTACTACAAAGGAAATGGTCACTGGAAGTGGAACTGCCCTAGATACTTGGCGGATAAGAAGGATGGCAAAGTGAACAAAGGTATATTTTGATATACAGATTATTGATGTGTACTTTACTAGTGTTCATAGCAACCCCTGGGTATTTGATACCGGTTCAGTTGCTAAAATTAGTAACTCGAAACGAGAATTGCAGAATGAACAGAGACTAGTTAAAGGTGAAGTGACGATGTGTGTTGGAAGTGGTTCCAAGATTGATATGATCATCATCGCACACTCCCTATACTTTTGGGATTAGTGTAAAACCTAAATAAATGTTATTTGGCATTTGCGTTGAGCATGAATATGATTTGATCATATTTGTTGCAATACGGTTATTCATTTAAAGTCATAGAATAATTGTTATTCTGTTTACATGAATAAAACCTTCGATGGTCATACACCCAATGAAAATAGTTTGTTGGATCTCGATCGTGGTGATACACATATTCATAATATTGAAGCCAAAAGATGCAAGGTTAATAATGATAGTGCAACTTATTTGTGGCAGTGCCATTTAGGTCATAATGGTGTAAAGCGCATGAAGAAACTCCATAGTGATGGACTTTTGGAATCACTTGATTATGAATCACTTGGTGCTTGCGAACCATGCCTCATGGGTAGGGGCGGACCTAGGACAAAAATGTCCCGGTGTCCTAGTGTAGTACTATCACATATGCATGGATATCAAGTAATGTTATATTGCCATGCATATAAATTAAAACTCAACAATTGAAGATGTTCGACGATGAAATGCTTAACAACGGGATAAAAGAAATTGTTTCATTTGATGTACTAGTTGATTATATATTGTAGAATAATAATAATAGAGCATACAAGACTCCAAACTATGAAAACAAAAGATAATTGGAAAAATTGGAAAATCACTCCAAAACTAAAAATCACAGTAATCTAATTCGCAAATAGATGTGAACCGCCCTAAAGATTGGGATATCATATAAATATAATTCTCAAGTAGACGTGAATTACACAAAAAAAAATAGAAAATCACAATAATCCAGTTGAACGGTAATAATTAGATGGAATAGATGAATGAATGGATGAGCAAGTTGCCTTTGCCGTAATGTCTTCTCCAGCGATCTAGCAGCGCCGACATGCCGTGAGGTGAGTGGCGGGTTGACGAATAGGAAGAAAGCGAGGCTATGGCCTTGAAGGAATCAGGCAGAGGAGGGGAGAAACCAGTAGGCGACATGCCCACGAGACATGTAGATTCAATAAGATTTTCTAGGGGCATTCAGTCAATCAGATTGATCACGTATTACTTGACCACATGGGTTGTCAGATGGGCTAGCACCTGCGCTCCGTCTCATTCGTAGTTTAGCCGGTGTCCATCGATACTTTTTACCGGTGTCACACGACTAATTGCGCTACCAATATAGACATGACCACAAAAATTACCCGGTGTCCTGTGACACTGGTTGGGTGTACGTAGGTCCGCCCCTGCTCATGGTCATGGGCAAGATGACTAAAACTCCGTTCTCCGGAACAATGGAGCGAGCAACAGATTTGTTGGAGATCATACATACAGATGTATGTGGACAAATGAGTGTTGAAGCTCGCGGCGGGTATCGTTATTTTCTGACCTTCACTGATGATTTGAGCAGATATGGGTATATCTACTTAATGAAGCACAAGTCTGAAACATTTGAAAAGTTCAAAGAATTTCAGAGTGAAGTGGAGAATCATCGTAACAAGAAAATAAGAGTTTCTACGATATGATCGTAGAGGTAAAATATTTGAGTTAGCGAGTTTGGCCTTCAGTAAAAACAATGTGAAATAGTTTCACTACTCACGCCACCTGGAACACCACAGTGTAATGGTGTGTCCGAACGTCATAACCGTACTTTATTAGATATGGTGCGATCGATGATGTCTCTTACCGATCTACCACTATCGCTTTTGGGGTTATGCATTAGAGACAGCTACATTCACGTTAAATAGGGCACCATCTAAATCCGTGGAGATGACACCGTATGAACTGTGGTTTGACGAGAAACCTAAGCTGTCATTTCTTTAAGTTTAGGACTGCGATGCTTATGTGAAAAAGTTTCAACATGATAAGCTCGAACCCAAATCGGAGAAGTAAATCTTCATAGGATACCCAAAAGAAACTGTTGGGTACACCTTCTATCACAGATCAGAAGGCAATGTCTTTGTTGCTAAGAGTGGATCCTTTCTAGAGAAGGAGTTTCTCTCGAAAGAAGTGAATGGGAGGAAAGTAGAACTTGATGAGGTAATTGTACCTTCTCCCGAATTGGAAAGTGGAACATCACAGAAACTAGTTCCAGTGATTCCTACACCAATTAGTGAGGAAGCTAATGATGATGATCATGAAACTTCAGATAAAGTTTCTGCTGAACTTCGTAGATCAACCAGAGTTCGTTCCGCATCAGAGTGGTACGGCAACCCGGTTCTAGAAGTCATGTTACTGGACCATGATGAACCTACGAACTATGAGGAAGCGATGATGAGCCCAGATTCCGCAAAATGGCTTGAGGCCATGAAATCTGAGATGGGATCCATGTATGAGAACAAAGTGTGGACTTTGGTTGACTTGCCCGATGATCGGCAAGCCATCGAAAATAAATGGATCTTCAAGAGGAAGACTGACGCTGACGGTAATGTTACTGTTTACAAAGCTCGACTTGTTGCGAAAGTTTTTCAACAAGTTCAAGGAGTTGACTACGATGAGACTTTCTCACCCCGTAGCGATGCTTAAGTCTGTCCGAATCATGTTAGCAATTGCCGCATTTTATGAAATCTAGCAAATGGATAACAAAACTGCATTCTTTAATGGATTTATTAAAGAAGACTTGTATATGATGCTAACAAAATGTGCAAGCTCCAGCGATCCATCTATGGACTGGTGCAAGCATCTCGGAATTCGAATATACGCTTTGATAAGTTGATCAGAGCATATAGATTTATACAGAATTGCGGTGAAGCCTGTATTTACAAGAAGTGAGTGGGAGCACTACAACCTTTCTTATAAATATATGTGAATGACATATTGTCGATCGGAAATGATGTAGAATTTTCTGGAAAGCATAAAGGAGTGTTTGAAAGGAGTTTTTCAAAGAAAGACCTTGGTGAAGCTGCTTACATATTGGGCATCAAGATCTATAGAGATAGATCAAGACGCTTGATAAGACTTTCGATGAGTACATACCTTGATAAGATTTTTAAGTAGTTCAAAATGGATCCGTCAAAGAAGGAGTTCTTGCCTGACTTGTAAGGTGTGAAGTTGAGTAAGACTCAAAGCCAGTCCACGGCAGAAAAATATAGAGAGAATGAAAGTCATTCCCTATGCCTCAGCCATAGGTTCTATAAAGTATGCCATGCTGTGTACCAAACATGTTGTGTACCTTGCCATGAGTTTGTCAAGGGGGTACAATAGTGATCCAGGAGTAGATCACTGTACAGCGGTCAAAATTATCCTTAGTAACTGGATGACTAAGGAAATGTTTCTCGATTATGGAGGTGATAAAGAGTTCGTCGTAAAGGGTTACGCCGATGCAAGCTTTGACACTAAATCCAGATGACTCTAAGTATCAATCTAGATGCGTATTGAAAGTGGGAGCAATTAGCTAAAGTAGCTCTATGCAGAGCATTGTAGACATAGAAATTTGCGAAATACATAAGGATCTGAATGTGACAGACCCGTTGACTAAACTTCTCTCACAAGAAAAACATGATCACATCTTATTACTCTTTGGTATTAATCACATAGCGATGTGAACTAGATTATTGACTCTAGTAAACCCTTGGGTGTTGGTCACATGGCGATGTGAACTATGGGTGTTATTCACATAACGATGTGAACTATCGGTATTAAATCACATGGCGATGTGAGCTAGATTATTGACTCTAGTGCAAGTGGGAGACTGAAGGAAATATGCCCTGGAGGCAATAATAAAGTTGTTATTTATATTTCCTTATATCATGATAAATGTTTATTATTCATGCTAGAATTGTATTAACCGGAAACTTAGTACATGTGTGAATACATAGACAAAACAGAGTGTCCCTAGTATGCCTCTACTAGACTAGCTCATTGATCAAAGATGGTTATGTTTCCTAACCATAGACATGAGTTGTCATTTGATCAACGGGATCACATCATTAGGAGAATGATGTGATGGACAAGACCCGTCCGTTAGCTTAGCACTATGATCGTTTAGTTTTACTGCTATTGCTTTCTTCATGACTTATACATGTTCCTATGACTATGAGATTATGCAACTCCCGAATACCGTAGGAACACCTTGTGTGCTATCAAACGTCACAACGTAACTGGGTGATCATAAAGATGCTCTATAGGTGTCTCCGAAAGTGTTCGTGGTGTTGGCATAGATCAAGACTAGGATTTGTCACTCCGAGTGTTGGAGAGGTATCTCTGGGCCCTCTCGGTAATGCACATCATAATAAGCCTTGCAAGCAAAAGACTAATGAGTTAGTCACGAGATGATGTATTACGGAACGAGTAAAGAGACTTGCCGGTAACGAGATTGAACTAGGTATAGAGATGCCGACGATCGAATCTCGGGCAAGTAACATACCAATGACAAAAGGAACAACATATGTTGTTATGCGGTTTGACCGATAAAGATCTTCGTAGAATATGTAGAAGCCAATATGAGCATCCAAGTTCCGCTATTGGTTATTGACCGGAGATGAGTCTCGGTCATGTCTACATAGTTCTCGAACCCGTAGGGTCCGCACGCTTAACGTTTGATGATGATCGGTATTATGAGTTTATGAGTTTTGATGTACCGAAGGAGTTCGGAGTCCCGGATGAGACCGGGGACATGACGAGGAGTCTCGAAATGGTCGAGACGTAAAGATCGATATATTGAATGACTATATTCGGACATCAGAAAGGTTCCGAGTGATTCGGGTATTTTTCGGAGTATATGGGCCTTATTGGGCCATACGGGAATAGAGGAGAAAGGCCAAAAGGAAGGAGGCGCGCGCCCCCCTCTTGTCCGAATTGGACAAGGGGTGCAACCCCCTTTTCCTTCTCCCTCTCCACCTCTTTCCTTCTCTCCTACTCCGGAAACGAAAGGGGAATCCTACTAGGACTTGGGAGTCCTAGTAGGACTTGGGAGTCCAAGTAGGACTCCCCACACTTGGCGCGCCCCCTCTAGGGCCGGCCTCTCCCTTGCTCCTTTATATACGGGGGCAGGGGGCACCCTAGGACACACAAGTTGAATTGTTTTAGCCGTGTGCGGTGCCCCTCTCCACAGAAACACACCTCGGTCATACCGTTGCAGTGCTTAGGCGAAGCCGTGCGCCGATAGATACATCATATCTGTCACCACGCCGTCGTGCTGGCGAAACTCTCCCGTGAAGCTCAACTGGATCAAGAGCTCGTGGGACGTCATCAAGCTGAACGTGTGCTGAATGCGCAGGTGCCGTACGTTCGGTGCTTGATCGGTTGGATCGCGAAGAAGTTTGACTACATCAACCGCGTCACTTGACGCTTCCGCTCCCGGTCTACGAGGGTATGTAGACACACTCTCCCCCTCGTTGCTATGCATCTAGTAGATAGATCTTGCGTGATCGTAGGAAAATTTTGAAAATACTATGTTTCCCAACATATAGCACTATAGATGGAATAGAGTGTTGGTTGTGGAGAAGACAAAAAGGAGGAAGATGGTCTCACATCAACTAGGCGTATCAACGGGCTATGGATATGCCCATCAATAGATATCGATGTGAGTGAGTAGGGATTGCCATGCAACTGATGCACTAGAGCTATAAATGTATGAAAGCTCAACAAAAGAAACTAAGTGGGTGTGCATCCAACTTGCTTGCTCACAAAGACCTAGGGCATTTGAGGAAGCCCATCGTTGGAATATACAAGCCAAGTTCTATAATGAAAATTCCCACTAGTATATGAAAGTGACAAAACAAGAGACTCTCTATCATGAAGACCATGGTGCTACTTTGAAGCACAAGTGTGTAAAAAAAGATAGTAGCATTGTCCCCTTTTTCTTTTATTTTTTATTTTTTGGTCCTTTCTTTCTTTTTTTCATTTTTTTGGGACAATGCTCTAATAATGATGATCATCACACTTCTATTTATTTACAACTCAAAGATTACAACTCGATACTAGAACAAAATATGACTCTATATGAATGCCTCCGGCGGTGTACCGGGACATGCATTGAATCAAGAGAGTGACATGTTTGAAAAATTATGCATGGTGGCCTTGCCACAAATACGATGTCAACCACATGATCATGCATGGCAATATGACAATGATGAAGCGTGTCATAATAAACGGAACGGTGGAAAGTTGCATGCCAATATATCTCGGAATGGCTATGGAAATGACTTGAAAGGTAGGTATATATGGTGGCTGCTTTGAGGAAGGTATATGGTGGGTGTATGGTACCGGCGAAAGTTGCGCGGTACAAGAGAGGCTAGAAATGGTGGAAGGGTGGGAGTGCGTATAATCCATGGACTCAACATTAGTCATAAAGAACTCACATACTTATTGTAAAAATCTACAAGTCATCAAAACAATGTACTACACGCATGCTCCTAGGGGAAGGGTTGGTAGGAGTTAACCATCACGCGATCCCGACCTCCACACAAAGGATGACAATCAATGAAATACCTCATGCTTCAAATTTGACACACAACGGTTACCATACGTGCATGCTACAGAACTTGCAAACCTCAACACAAGTATTTCTCAAATTCACAACTACTCTACTAGCATGACTCTAATATCACCATCCTCATATCTCAAAACAATCATTAAGTATCAAACTCCTCATAATATTTAATGCACTTTTTATGAAAGGTTTTATTATACCCATCTTGGATGCCTATCATATTAGGACTAATTTTATAACCAAAGAAAATTACCATGCTGTTCTAGAGGACTCTCAAAATAATATAAGTGAAGCATTAGAGATCGATAATTTCTATAAAATAAAACCACCGTTGTGCTCTACAAAGCTATAAGTGAAGCGCTAGAGCAAAACTATCTAGCTAAAAAGATATAAGTGAAGTACATAGAGTATTCTAATAAATTCTGATTCATGTGTGTCTCTCCCAAAAGGTGTGTACAGCAAGGATGATTGTTGTAAACTAAAAATCAAAGACTCAAATCATACAAGATGCTCCAAGCAAAACACATATCATGTGGTGAATAAAAATATAGTCTCAAGTAAAGTTACCGATAGACGAAGACGAAAGAGGGGATGCCTTCCCGGGGCATCCCCAACCTTAGGCTTTTGGTTGTCCTTGAATTTTACCTTGGGGTGCCTTGGGCATCCCCAAGCTTAGGCTTTTGCCACTCTTTGTCACATAGTCCATCAAATCCTTACCCAAAAACTTGAAAACTTCACAACACAAAACTTACCAGAAAATCTTGTGAGCTGCGTTACTATAAGAAAACAAACCACCACTTTAAGGTACTGTATTGAACTAATTCTTTATTTATATTGGTGCTAAACGTACTTTATTCCAACTTCTCTATGATTCATAACCCCCGATACTACTCATAGATTCATCAAAATAAGGAGACAACACACGAAAAACAGAATCTGTCAAAAACAGAACAGTCTGTAGAAATTTGTAACTTTAGAATACTTGTGTAACTCTAATTTTTTTGAAATAAATTGGTGGACGTGATGAATTTGTCTATTACTCATCTGCAAAAAGAATCAACTTAAAAGAACTCTCGAGTAAAAAATGGAAGCAAATCTCATGAGCGCAAAAGTTTCTGTTTTTTACAGCAAGATCGCAAAGACTTCACCCAAGTCTTCCCAAAGGTTCTACTTGGCAACAACGCTTAAAATTTCCATAAGAGTTGTTGTAGGAATTACCATAATTATTAGAGGAATTACTAGGGAACGACCTAGAATTAAAGTTTGCTCTATAAGCATTGTTGCCAAAATTGTTCCTACCAACAAAATTCACATCCAAAGATTCATTGTTATTCTCAATCAACGTGGACAAAGGCATATCGTTAGGATCAGAAGAAACACTCTTATTAGAAAATAATTTCATAAGTTCATCCATCTTTCTACTCAAAACACTAATCTCTTCAATCGCATGGACCTTTTTACTAGTAGATCTTTTGATGTGCCATTGAGAGTAATTAACCATAATATTATCTAGGAGTTTAGTAGCTTCTCCTAAAGTGATTTCCATGAAAGTGCCTCCCGTGGCCGAATCTAAAAGATTTCTAGAAGAAAAATTCAATCCAGCATAAAAGTTTTGTATAATCATCCATAAGTTCAAACCATGTGTAGGGCAATTCCGTATCATTAATTTCATTCTCTCCCAAGCTTTTGCAACATGCTCATGATCAAGTTGCTTAAAATTCATAATATCGTTTCTAAGAGAGATAATCTTAGCGGGAGGAAAATATTTAGAGATAAAGGCATCTTTGCACTTATTCCATGAATCAATACTATTTGTAGGCAAAGAAGAAAACCAAGTTTTAGCACGTTCTCTAAGTGAATACGGAAATAGCTTTAATTTAACAATATCATTATCCATATCTCTCTTCTTTTGCATATCGCACAAATCAACAAAGTTGTTTAGATGGGTAGCGGCATCTTCACTAGGAAGGCCAGAAAATTGATCTTTCATAAGAAGGTTTAACAGAGCAGCATTGATTTCACAAGATTCAGCATCGGTAATAGGAGCAATCGGAGTGTTAATAAAATCATTATTGTTGGTATTGGAAAAATCACACAATTTAGTATTGTCTTGGGCCATAGTGATGAACAAGCAATAAAACACACAAGCAAACAAGAAGCAAGCGAAAAGAGGCGAATGGAAAAAGGGCTAATAAAATGGCAAATGTGAAGTGAGGGAGAGGAAAACGAGAGGCAAATGGCAAATACTGTAATGCGAGGGATAAAAGTTTGTGATGGGTACTTACACTACTAGGAAAAGGGCTATAGATGAAATGGATACTAATGGCGCATCCGACATGTGGTGCGCCACTACTATATAGCAGTGGCGCACCATGTGCAGGTGCGCCATTAGTGTGGAAGACACTAATGGCGCACCAGGCACATGGTGCGCCACTAGTAACATTTTTTTTCTAAACATACTAATGGCGCATCCAGCCACAGTGCGCCATTACTAGTTCTAACTAGTAATGGCGCACCAGCCACACAGTGCGCCACTACTATAGTTTTTTTTATTCTTTTTTTTTGCAAAACTACTAATGGCGCACCGTGGCATAGTGTGCCATTACTAGTTTAAACTAGTAATGGCGCACTATTCCACAGTGCGCCATTAGTATTTTTTTTTTTTGCAAAACTACTAATGGCGCACCACCAGCAGGTGCGCCATTAATAACCTGGGTTACTAATGGCGCATTTGGAGGTGGTGCGCCATTAGTAACCTGGGACCAACAAGATATTTTGGACAGCCACACCTACCCACTCACTTTCCCCACTTCATTCTCTCCACCTCCTCCTCCAAGCTTGTCTCGGCTGCCTCCTCCTTGTCACCTCATTTTCACCATAGATTCATCCAAATTAAGTGGTTAAATTACCTTTTTTTGATAGGTAAGTAAGGGGGAAGCTATCTTTATGTTGTTCTCCCTCCAACAACGTGCACATGCACTTTTTATGGCCTAGCTAGATCTATGTATGTTCGTGGTGTTGCATATGTTTGTGGTGTTGCATATATGTTTGTGTTTGCAGGTACCGGTATTTGAAATGCGATAGTTGCCAATATTTTTCCGGAATGTTGATTCATTTCCGTTTCGGCGAGAATTTTGGCACTATGCATTCTTTTTGGTCCTATTTTTAGGGAAAGTCATGCCAATTTTTTTCTTGGTTCTAAAATATCGTTTTGCTCTACCCCGCAGGCGACCATGGTCCGCACGATGACCGAAGGCATCGTGAATAGGTTTTTGAGCTCTGTGAAGGCCGAGATGCTTCAAAAGAACGAGACGGAGATAAGATGTCCTTGTCGAAGATGCAAGCTGAAGAGCCTTATTGCGGACCCGGATTCCGGGCAGGTGCGGGACCACCTGCTCTTGCGTGGTTTCATGGATGGCTATCGGTGGCAAGGTGATGAAGATGACTACGAAGTCATCCATGGGGGTCGGGCAAGAAATGAGGAAGGGCAGCAAGACAACCACCGCGGCTCGGGCGGGTGAGAAGACGAAGAATCTCCAGGACATGATCACGACGGTGATGCTGTACACAGTCATCATGTAGAAAATGCAGGACATGATGATGAGGAAGATGCCGGAGCAGACGAAGGGCATGATCATGAAGATGAATATGCCGGCGGAGCAGACGATGATGGACCATCGATGGGCTGGCTGGAGGACCCTCATATTCAAGAGCTGCTTCTCAAGCAGACGGATAACGCAAGAGCTACCGCCCGAGAGAAAGCCAAGCTGGATCAACTGGAGATAGACGCGGTTACTCCATTGTATGAAGGATGCATGCCCGAGGATACCCGCCTGAAAGTAACGCGCATGGCTCTGGAGATGAAGGTAAAACACAAAATGACCGACGCATGCTTCGACGAGAACATGTCATTCTGGCACGAACGTCTTCCCAAGGGGAACAAGTGCCCGACCAGTTTCGAGGAGGCGAAGAAAATCGTGTGTCCTCTGGATTTACCGCACGTGAAATACCATGTGTGCATGAACAATTGCATCATTTATCGGGACGAGCACGCGGAGTCTACCATATGTCCGGTGTGCGGCGTCACTCGATACAAGAAGAGGAAGAAAGCTCCTTGAAAAGTGGTGTGGTACTTTCCGATCACTCCTCGTCTGCAGCGGTATTTCACGGACCCTAAGGTAGCAAAGCTCCTGCGTTGGCACGCGGATAGGGAGGAGAAGAAGCGAGAAGATGACGCAAATGATCTGGAGATAAATAAAAAAGACAAGATGCTGAGTCACCCTAAGGATGCGAGCGAGTGGCAAGCGTTGAACTTCATAGACCCAGAATTTGGGAACGATCCAAGGAACATCGTGCTGGGCGCGAGCACCGATGGAGTCAATCCGTTTGGCAGCCAGAGAACACACATAGCACCTGGCCTGTGTTTGTGTGGATCTACAACCTTCCCCCCTGGTTGTGCATGAAGTGGAAGTACATTCACATGAGTATGCTAATTGAAGGGCCGAAACAACCAGGGAACGACATCAATCTGTATCTGGGGCTGCTGAAAGAGGAGCTAGACACGCTGTGGAAAACGCCAGCCAATACGTGGGATGCCGCAGAGAAAGAATATTTCCCTATGAGAGCCACACTGCTCACGACGGTGCACGACTATCTCGGTTACGGATATCTCGCGGGGCAGGTGGTCCACGGATTTTCTGGATGCGTCAGGTGCATGGATGACACAACGTATCGCCAGCTAGATAGAGATCCCGGGTCTTCGAAAACCGTGTTCATGGGACATCGAAGGTGGCTTCATGACGATGACCTGTGGAGGAAACGCAAGGATCTGTTCGATGGTGAAACCGAACCCCGAAGACGCCCGCGTACGAGGAGCGGCGAGGAAATAGATGAGCTGTTGAAAAATTGGAAAGATTGCCCACTACCGGTAAAGAAGCAAAAGGCGCCAGAGCCGGGAAAGAAGCGAAAGGCGCTAGAGCCGCTGCTGAAGGTATGGAAAACGAGGTCTGTTTTCTGGGACTTGCCGTACTGGAAGATCCACCGTGTGCCTCACAGCCTTGATGTCGTGCATATCACGAAGAATGTGTGCGAGAGTCTGCTTGGTACCCTGCTCAACATGCCAGAGAGGACCAAAGATGGGCCGAAAGCAAGGGCAGACTTGAAATCAATGGGCATCAGGGAGGAGCTTCACGCTAGTGATGATGATGATGAGGCGAAGCGGGATACAGAAAGTCGTCGCAAAGGCAAAAAGGCCAAGAAGACCGGAAATGACTACCCTCCCGCGTGCTTCACTCTAAGTCATGAGGAGATCGAGCAGTTTTTCACCTGCCTCGTAGGAGTAAAACTTCCTTACGGTTATGCGGGGAAGATAAGCAGATACCTAGACCCAGCGAAGCAGAAGTTCAGCGGGATGAAGTCTCACGACTGTCACGTGCTGATGACGCAGATACTTCCAGTTGCAATCCATGGGATCATGGACGCGCACGTCCGTGAAACGCTATTTGGCCTATGCAACTTTTTCGACGTCATCTCTCGGAAGTCGGTTGGCGTGAGGCAACTCAGAAGGCTACAGGAAGAGATCGTGGTGATACTATGCGAGCTTGAGATGTACTTCCCGCCCGCATTCTTCGACGTTATGGTGCATCTTCTGATCCATATCGTGGAGGATATCATCAAACTCGGGCCGACGTTCCTGCACAACATGATGCCGTTCGAAAGGATGAATGGTGTCATCAAAGGATACGTTCGCAACATGTCACGTCCATAGGGAAGCATAGCCAGGGGCTTTCTGACCGAAGAGTGCATCTCCTACTGCACGAATTATCTAGGCATCGAGAACCCCGTTGGTCTGCCCGTCAACAGGCACCTCGGCATGCTTGCTGGATGGGGTCATCGTGAGGGTCGCCGCGAAATGCATGTCGACTTCGAGGGTCGACTCGCCGACTTTGAAAGAGAAAACCTAGTCGCGCTACAACACATAGACGTGGTCGATCCTTTGGTGGTAGAGCACAAAACCTTTATTGAGAAGACGTACAATGACCGAGGCCAACAGAGGACGGACGGAGATATAATCAAAGAGCAAAACTCATGTTTCACGCGTTGGTTCATGCATAAGCTTCTGTCGTACCCTTTACATGAGGATTCTTCCACGGAAGAACAACTCATATTCGCCTTGTCACAAGGCGCCGGGCACAACCTGATGACCTATGAGGCGTATGATATCAACGGCTACACATTCTACACCGAGGACAAGGACATGAAGAGCGATGGTTATCAGAACTCCGGGGTAACGATGGAATCCTACACCGGTAACGACAAGGACAAGTACTACGGAAGGATCGAGGAGATTTGGGAGCTGAGCTACGCTGGAGAGAAGGTCCCGATGTTCCGTGTCAGATGGGCCAAGAGCGTCCTAAAAGAAGACCGGTATTTCACCACCATGGTTATACCGGAAGCCAAATCCAAGACCGCGGGAGCAAACGTCACCGCGAAATATGAGCCATGGGTATTGGCTTCCCAAGTGGACCAATGCTTCTTCATTACCTACCCGTCAAAGCCCAGTCGTGTTGTTGTGAGGAGAGGCAAAAGGAAGATCATCGGAATGGATGGAGTCGCCAATGAGCAAGACTTCGACAAGTACGGCGACCCGAAGATGGAACATGACGACGACGATGAAGTAGCAGCATACACCACAAGAAGAAGCAGGACCACCCTACCTAAAGGATGTTTATTCCAGAGAAGAACTCCATTTGCGAAAAAGAAGGGAAGAACATTGTGAAAAGATAGGTAGCTAGCTAAGATCGACTGTATTTAAATTGTAGCATTCATTTCTCGATTGTATTTCATGGGCACTTTTTGAACTCATGAATATTTTTAAATTTCATGGGCACTTTTTGAATTCATGAATATTTTTTCAAATTTGATGATATTTTTTCATATTCAATATGAAAAAATATTGAATATTCATGAGGACACTCGATCTCGATCCCCCTCCATCTCGATCGCTATCCCCTCCATCTCGATCTCGATCCCCCCCGCACCCTCCCCCGCTAGCTCCACCGCCGCCGAC
>LR738712.1:754037456-754053413 GCA_902687465.1 Secale cereale | reverse complement strand
CCCTCCCTCTCTCTCTCCCTCCCCCTCTCTCTCTCTCTCACCGTGCGCCCCCTCCTCTGCAGCAGAGCTTGTCTCCACCGCTGCAGCAGATCCAGGCGAGCATCGGTGTTCCGGAGCAGGAGCTGCAAACCGTCTGCTGCGGCGTGCCGAGCCCGCTGAAGTGTCCCCGCGTCACCTCGTCAACCCCGGCCCCGCACAAGCTCGCCATCGTCTTCCTCTCAGTGAGCTGCACCGGTTCCCCTTCCCCCCCTTCAATTTCGTCTTCCTCTCTATGATGTTGCATGATGTTCTGATTTTGAACTTGAACGTGCTAACTGAATTTTGCAGTGCAAACTGAACTTCAGACAACAAACCTTTAATTTCTTGCATGCTTGTGAACCGTTATTACATTTATGCATCTGCAAAGAGTGTCTTAGTTCTACAATTTGCTATCCCAACTTTTGATCTAGTCTCTAAATTCATCTCCCAAAAGGTGCATCTTTGGTGAGCAGATGCTGATGGTATGTCCAGAACTAGTGGCTCCCTGATATTTCTATCGATATAGATTATTTTGTTTGCACTACACCTACATTTCAAGTGCCAATGTGATGTTGATGCAGTTCTGTTAGCAAGCGATGCTACTGAAGAGTATAGATTTAAACTGGTGTCTTGAGCTGTAAGTTTATAGAGATCTAACAGAGTGACATGATATGAGCTGTGTGACTGTATGAGGAGCTAACAGAGTTCTCACTTGTTTTAAAAAAACACATAGAGCTCTCACTTGATCCAGTAGCTCCATGGAACTGTTAGTCATTTGTTCGTTATTGGTTGCCATTTTTTGGTCTGTGAGTGGACATAACAGTACACTGCGCTGTCCATGTAGTGAGATGAAGATGTTTGGTCAGAGAACAAGGCTATAGTGATCAATGCACATGACACATGTATCATGTATCAATAGAGTAATTTGTATAGTCGCACCAACTGCTTGACTAATTGAACACCTACTTTGCGTGTGTGTTCCTGCTGCTTGACTAATTGAACACCTGCTATTGCTATTGTGGGACAATGTTCCTTCTTTTCTTCCTAATGTTGCTATTTCCATTGAAGTACTCACATGTGTTCTAGATGAGCTGCTGCTAGTTAGTTCCCCTTAGACTACATTCTAGATTGATAGCATAACTCCAGAATTTTGTCATTGCACACCTGCGCATATATTTCTGGACAACAAGCTTATATCTGAAAAATTAGTTAGCTAGGCTCAGAATTTTGAGTTGGCCCCTTTACATAAGTTTTAGATAAAGTTTCAAGGTTTCTTTAGAGTATTTATTTGTGTCATTTGGATGTACGGTTTGAGAGCAGCTATCAGTTTAGTTTCAAGGTTTCTTTAGAGTATTTATTGCTAAACTATTGATGATTTTTTGTTGGGTGACCTATTAGATCTGGAATGGAAGCTCACATAAGTTGAGCTGATTTTTGTCCATATGAAAGAAGAGGACCATATGGTCTGTGGCCTTTTCATCCATATGAAAGTAGAGGCACATTGTGGTGCTAGTTTGCTGGGTTTTGTCTCCGACCATCGTGTCGTGATGATTTTGCAGGTACCCCGAGAGGCCCTTGAGTTTGCCGGAATGTCGATTAACTTCCGTTCCAGCAAATTCGGGTACTCCATATGTCCTATTTTCAGCAAAGGTCATGCTGAAATTTTCCGTGAATTTTAGCATGACTTTGCTAAAAATAGGACATATGGGGTACTTGCGACTAATGCATGGGCCGGGGTATCTTAGTACTTAATTAAGTAGGATCAACTGCCCCGCCATTCTTGCTGCATTAAACCATAGGTGGCAATAGAGCCAAGTGATTAGGCCCAACTTAGAATTCTCCTTCCCAGCTTAGCTTTTAGGGTGCCTCGGTGTCGATAAGAACCTAAATGATGAAAGCTTAGGCTTTTAGGGTGCCTCGGCGCCGACAAACCCTAAATGATAAAAGCTTAGCTTTTAGGATGCCTCGGTGTCGACAAACCCTAAATGATGAGACCATGATCTTGTTCCTTGACAATAACCAACTTTTTGACCAAACTTTTTTCCTATTTAGAGCGAAACATGGCCCACAGCGATGAGGCCGGCAAGCAATTCTGGGAGTTGTCCCAGGAGATGGAGGAACAACCTCGCCGCTATGAGGACGCCGCGGAAGACACCGATCCTGACTACACAACCCCTAGTGGCGTCGGGGATGACACCACTGATGGTGCCGCCGAGGATGCCACCACTGATGATGCCAGCGCACGCACAGATGGCAGCCAACCGAAGAGGCAACAGAAGGACCGACGCCCGAACGTGCTACGCACCGTCAAGGAGGAATTTACTCAAGTGAACTCCGACGGGCATCCAACGGAGCCCAAACAAATAGTCAAGGGGTACTCGGTTCAGCTCGGGTGCATTCTCCGGAGCATCGTCTCGATCAACACCGAGAACCTAAGGCATAAGGACCGAGGGAATTTGCGCAAACTCCTCTTCACGAAGCTGCACGAACAATACAAGTTCCCCGCTGAATTTGAAAACACACGCCTCTCAGGGAATAAAGTGAACAGTGCCGCCCTCACGAGGATGAGCATGGCCCTGTCTACTTGGAGAAGCGCGGTGAAGAGAATGATTGACAAAGGTGATAGTTATGAGAAGATCAAGGCGAAAAATCCTTCGATCAGCGAAGATGACTACAAGGAGTTCAAGATCAAGTGCCAGAGCAGTGCAACCTCCGAATCAAGTCAGTGGGGGAAAGAAATGCGGGAGTTGAACTTAGGGGAACACAAACTCGGTCCCGGCGGTTACAGAGTGGCGGAGCCTATATGGGACAAGGAGGACGCGGAGCGTGCCGAGCAAGGCCTACCGCCCCGCTTCGAGAAATACCGTGACAAGTAGACCAGGAACTATGTCAGGGCCCGGTACAAGGAGGACCCGGAAACAAAGGAGCTTACCATGGATCCGAAGACCAGGGCGCTTGAGCTTGTTCTGGCGTAGGAGACTAAAAGCAGTAGCGCGGGGTCGTCTCAGAGCACCCCTTGGGACAGCACTCTAAATAGGGCGTTGAACGTAATGAAAAACAAGGATAACCTCAGTAAGCCGTCGTCAGCTGGTCGTGTGGCCGGCAAAGGCTTGTCCACAAAATGGTCATCATACTATAACGATGGTGGGCGAAAGGAGAGAAAGACCAGCTCGGAAAGCCAGTCGCGCGAGGTTCAAGAACTCAAGGCACAAGTGGCGCAGATTCCGGAGATTGTCCAAGAGCAAGTGCAACAACAACTGGGATCGACGCTCACCGGCATTATGCCTACCTTGATTCATGGGCTGACGACGTGGATTGCGGGCGGCCAATAGGGGCCGCCCCCGATTCCCAGCTTCACGGCCAGCAACTCGCACAACGCGCATGCGGCGCCATTGGTGTCTCCGGCGGAGCCGGTATTGGTGTCTCCGACGCCGGCACGGGCATTGGAGCTTAATGCACCCGGGTGTACGCCGGCCGACACCTCGGCAGCAAGCAGCCCCTCCGTCAATTGCACGCCCGTCGTTGGTGGTGCCTCGACATTAGCCGAGCTCGACGCCATCATCACGGTAACTAATTAAGCCTCTCGGCCGAGGACTTCATCTCCTTGCCTTTGACTGGGCATCCCTGACGCCCTACATGTTTTCGCAGGGCGTCGCCGACGTTCCGTGCACTCTCCTGCACTTCCACGGTAATCCGATGCCACCCACCGTGTATAGGGTTCAACTGGTTCGGGTGCTGCCAGGCTGGGACGAGTTGTTACCTCCGATTCGACCCGCCGGGGCCGACGAAGATGATGTGATGACCCTCAGCGCCTGCCTAAGCTGGCCCCAGCTTTGGCCGAAGAGCCAGATTCGTTTGGGGGTGGGGGACACCACCCCAAAGACAACACCGCCAGTCGTGCCGGCGCCAAGCCATGGCAAGACCGCCGCAACGCTGCCAGACATCCCTATGGCACTGGATCCGAACATGCATATGGCACAGGATCCGGACGATGACGACGACAACGACGACGATACATTTGCCAACGTTGATAAGTACTTTGCCGATCATGGGTACGATGACGAATTCATGGGGCCTCCTTCTCAGGAACCCAACCCTACAAAAGACGTGCGCGATCTAGCTGGTACCGCGGAGAAACCAAGTTGCAACAGGCGTCATCTGGCATTCAGTTCTCAGGAGACGCCTCCAGCTGCCGACTTCACCGAGCCTCAGATAGCCGAGGTGCGAAATATGATCAGCCCCAACACACTCAAGAAGGCGGTCTGTGAGCAGAACTCAGTCCCATTACAGTAGAAGAAGAAGGCACGGAAAAGAAAGAGTAACAAGGGTGCGAGCCAGCCGGCACCGAGTACGATCCGTGCTCAGGATGGCCACCTTCACCTAAGGATATAATGAGGAGGGTGCATGTGGCGGGTAGGCCGATGCTACCGACTAATATGCTCAATGCTGCAACCGGTGATATGCGGAGTCTGCATGACAGTGTTCTTTCTTTGGAGAAGCGGCGTCTCAGAGAGAAGGATGTGGCATACCCGGTTTTCGCGGCCAAGGTGCCAGAGGGCAAGGGCTTTGTGGATAACTCCATCGGGGGTACGATTGTCCTGCGGTTTGATGACATCTTCGCTATGTTTAACCTTCATTCGCTGCACTACACCTTCGTTCGGCTATTTTCGCTGAGTATGGAGATGCGGATCATTAGAGACAAGACCCCGGACATCGTGTTAGTCGACCCCTTCTACATGCGTGCCAAGATCTTGGGCAGTGCTGGGGACCGGCAAGTCGCGAGTTCTTACCTCGAAGGCGTCATTCTGGCAAACCGAGATAAGGATAACTTCCTCGTGCCTTACTTTCCCGAATAAGTCATCCCCTCAACCGCCTTGTAACATATGATTTCTTAGATTTCGATCGTTTTTCTTTTAACATTCCGTGTTTTGTGCAGTGACACACATTGCACACTCATCCTCCTAAGCCCGAAATATTCCATGGCCACGTATTTCGACTCGGACCGTCAGTCGAAGGTAGACTACACAAATGTCAAGAAAGTTCTTGATGATGTTCTCCTCGGCTATGCCAAATCTGGAGGCACCTTCACCAGGACAGTTCGTAAGTATGGCAAGCACGTGTTCGCCCACAATACGACATTCTGCTGCGTCAGCAGCCGCCTGGCGGTCAGAAGGGTGCATACTATGACATCCATCACATGCGGGCGATCGTACGGGACCATCATCACCTTCTGCTACCAGATAAACTCAAAGATTGGGCCGCGAGCATGTCGGCAATCCAGGACGTGGACATCAGACAAGAATTCTTTCGCATCCAGTCGGAGTTTGCGGAAATCATCCATCAAGATGTCCTTCGTACCTCGGGGCAATTCTACCTCAGAAATCAACCATCCAACAGTGACATAGAGACAATGCTACAAATGCAGGCTGACAACGCCCGCGATTTCATGACTCCCACGATAGACGGCGGCTTCATCCACGCTCCGGTCCCTTGAGTCGAGTCGAAAGTAGTGATGCTGTGTCTAGTTCTGAAACATCGATTGGCTCATGTTGTAATTAAACTTTAATGAACTTGTAGTATGTCTCTTTGGTTTCGATAGTCGTTCAACTTAGATGTAATCGATGCTATTAATGTCTTGCTTTTCTCTTCCGATCGTTTTGTTGCATACTTATATATTGCTAATGTATTGTCTGTGAATTGGTACTAACGATTCGTTTGGCTAGTGCATAGCGATGCCGTCGTATGTCGTGTACAAGGGTAAGGTTCCCGGAGTATACGACGACTGGGAGGAGTGTCGGAGACAGGTTCACCGTTTCAGCGGTAACAGTTACAAAGGGTACACCACTAGGTCGGAGGCGGAATCTAGATACGCGCGCTATCTAGCGGGAGAGGGGAGGGAGCGTTGGAGGAACCCGATGAAGACGAGTTTCATTGCGATGATGCTCATCGTGATGACCGCAGCTCTCTTCTATGTGATGGTAGTTTAGATGATCGATATCGACTTGTAATGTGAAGACAAACTCGCTACTCGCGGTCTCGAGACTTGTAATATAATGTTCTATCTTTGTTCGGTCTTTTCATTTCGAAGACTAATATGATGAATTGTATTCGGAGACTAATATGATGAATTGTATTCGGAGACTAACCTTCTATTGTATTCGATCAATCTGGTGTTGTCTAAATTCTGTCCAATAATATATTTTGTATCCTGCGAAAATATCAGAAAAGAAAAAAAATCCCTAATATTCATACTAGTGTTCAGAGACTTTTGAATTTCTAATCTTTGTTCGGTCTTTTGAATTCGGAGACTAATATGATGAATTGTATTCAGAGACTAATCTTCTATTGTATTCGATGAATCTGCTGTTGCTGTGTGGTGCTGTCTATATTCTGTCCAATAATACATTTTGTAACCTGTGCAAAAATCAGAAAAGTAAAAAAAAACCTAATATTCATACTAATGGCGCATCACCCCACAGTGCGCCATTAGTATGCCAAAGTTACTAATGGCGCATCACACCAGAGTGAGCCATTACTATACCAAAGCACCTGGGTAAATATGCCCCCCTGGGAGGCATACTAATGGCGCACCGTGGGCTATACTTATGGCGCATCGTGGGCTATACTTATGGCGCACCTGTGGTGCGCCATTAGTATACCAGATACTAATGGCGCACCACAGGTGCGCCATTAGTAAAAAAATACTAGTGGCGTGGTACTAGTGGCGCACCAGTAGTGCGCCATTAGTAGGCAAAACTGGTGCACCACTAGTAGGCCTTTTCATAGTAGTGTTAGTATATGACTTGTGCGTAGATCTCTCCGGAACGGAGCAAAAAATTCTTCTTGCTACCTCTCGAGCATGCGCTGTTTTTCCCTTGAAGAGGAAAGGGTGATGCAGCAAAGTAGCGTAAGTATTACCCTCAGTTTTTGAGAATCAAGGTATCAATCTAGTAGGAGACTACACGCAAGTCCCTCGTACATGCACAAACAAATAAGAACCTTGCAACCAACGCGATAAAGGGGATGTGAATCCCTTCTCGACCACTTGCAAAAGTGAGATCTGATAAAGATAATAAGGTAAATATTTTTGCTATTTTTGTTGTATAGATTGAAAAGTAAAGATTGCAAAATAAAAGAACAGTAAAGATAACTAGTTGATGGAAGATTAATATGATGGAAGATAGACCCGGGGGCCATAGGTTTCACTAGTGGCTTCTCTCAAGATAGCAGATTCTATGGTGGGTGAACAAATTACTGTCGAGCAATTGATAGAAAAGCGCATAGTTACGAGAATATCTAGGCATGATCATGTATATAGGCCTCACGTCCGTGACAAGTAGACCGAAACGATTCTGCATCTACTACTATTACTCCACACATCGACCGCTATCCAGCATGCATCTAGAGTATTAAGTTCATAAAAACAGAGTAACGCCTTAAGCAAGATGACATGATGTAGAGGGATAAACTCATGCAATATGATATAAACTCCATCTTAATATCCTCGATGGCAACAATACAATACGGGCCTTGCTGCCCGTGCTGTCACTCGGAAAGGACACCGCAAGATTGAAGTCAAAGCTAAGCACTTCTCCCATTGCAAGAAAGATCAATCTAGTAGGCCAAACCAAACTTATAATTCGAAGAGACTTGCAAAGATATTTAAATCATGCATGAAAGAATTCAGAGAAGAATCAAATATTGTTCATAGATAATCTTGATCATAAATCCATAATTCATCGGATCTCGACAAACACACCGCAAAAACAATTGCATCGAATAGATATCCAAGAAAATCGAGGAGAACTTTGTATTGAGAACCAAAGAGAGAGAAGAAGCCATCTAGTTAATAACTATGGACCCGAAGGTCTGTGGTAAACTACTCACAACTCATAGGAGAGGCTATGGTGTTGATGTAGAAGCCCTCCGTGATTGATGCTCCCTCCGGTGGAGCTCCGGAACAGGCCCCAAGATGGGATCTCACGGGTAGAGAAGGTTGCGGCGGTGGAATTAGAGTTTTGTGGTGCTCTCGGATATTTTCAGGGTATATGAGTATATATAGGAGGAAGAGGTACGTCGGTGGAGCTACGAGGGGCCCACGAGGGTGGGGGCGCACCTACCCCCCCCCCCCCCGGTCGCCCCCTCCTGCCTCGTGGCTTCCCTGGCGTGTACTCCAAATCTTTTGGGTTGCATTTGTTCCAAAAACGATCCTCACGAAGGTTTCATTCCGCTTGGACTCCATTTGATATTCATTTTCTGCGAAACACTGAAGTAGGCAAAAACAACAATTTGCACTGGGCTTTGGGTTAGTAGTTAGTCCCAAAAATAATATAAAAGTGTATAATAAAGCCCATTAAACAGCCAAAACATATAATATAATAGCATGGAACAATAAAAAATTATAGATACATTGGAGACGTATCAGTGCGCCCTCCACCCTTGTGGTGGCCTCGTGGCTCTTCTGGTCCATCTCCAGCACTCCGTGGGCTTCTTTTGGTCCGTAAAAATCACCATAAATTTTTAGGTCAATTGGACCCCGTTTGATATTCCTTTTATGCGAAACTCAAAAATAAGGAAAAAACAGAAACTGGCACTGGGCTCTTGGTTAATAGGTTAGTCCCAAAAGTCATATAAAATAGCATGAAAATGCATATAAAATATCCAAGATAGATAATATAATAGCATGGGACAATAAAAAATTATAGATACGTTGGAGACGTATCAGACCCCTTAGTCCAGGACTTCCTTAGTGGTGCTGGCAACTCCCTAGTGTTGCCCGTCATGGGGAATCAAATGACCCAATCTGAATATAGGACACGGCCGTGGCAGCAGTCAGCCACATTATTGTGTTTACAGTGATCTCGAGGTATAAATTTTGTGATGGGGACGAAGGGGTCACTGCAGAACCAACTATGGAGAAGGCCAAGCATAGGTGGCGTATTACGGAAGGCTCGATAGCGGCTGAGGAAGCCATTGTCGGAGAGGAGGCGGCACCACATTTTGTAGATGTGGGATGCATGGACGAAATTCCCAGGCTCCACAGGCGGGAGGCAGATGAGGATTGACTCTACAATTTCTTCAACGTCCTTGATCTTCAGTGCATCTTCCATATGGTTAGACCGGCAGCCTGCAGGTGTTGGCACCAAAACACGTAAACTGTCGGCGGGTATTCTCACATGCCTTCAAAGGCCTATAAAATGCTAGCCTATATAATTAAACACATTTTAAATAATGGTGGAGATACCCACGAAGGCAACGACCTTTCAAGCCATTTTTCTAAAATGCCTCAGAAATACAAAATGGAGGTATCTTCAGAATGCCTACAAGCATAATTTGTGGCATTATAATGAATGCCTCCAAAGTACAAATGTGGCCTTTCTCATGCCGCCTTCAAAACATTTTTGTGGTGCTTTTCAAATTGCCTTAAAAACATTTTTATGGAATGTTTGAAGAATATATATAATAATAGACAAGGAGAAATGCCAAAAGCTATCAATTAATTTACTGATTTAAGATAAGATCAAGTACACTAGATAACATGTATGGATGTTCTCTCTCTCTCTCTCTCTCTCTCTCTATATATATATATATATATATATATATATATATATATATATATATATATATATATATATATATATATATATATATATATATATATATATATATATATATATATATATATATATATATATATATATATATATATATATATATATATATATATATATATACATAAACACTATTATGATCACAACATTAACTTCCTGAGTTACACGCCTGAACTTCCCTCCGTAGGAAACCGACCTTCGGGCTATCTTCGCAACCGTGTCTCTCCCCGCGATTTTTTCAGGTTAGTCGTGTTCTATGTGATGTAAGTGTAATCTTCAAACGGTTTCTAGCAATTAAATGAACATTTTAAATAGGAATCTTGCTCATAGGCGAATTTCGCTCTCGGGTCATGATGAACTCGCGTTTTTTTCAATTTTACTGCGTGAGTTGTTTGACCTGAACCTCCCCATGTGCTAGGTTGAACTTCCGCCAACATTGCCCAAACGGGGCTTGCGATATACCGTTGGAAAGCTATGGACACCAGTATCATGACCCAACTGAAATTTTTGTCAAAATGTAAGCGATTTAAGAACAGTTTTGAAAACCGTTTTTTTTTTCACACAAAAAACGTGAATCGCATTTTTGATCTCATTTCTAAACCATTTATCGGAATGCGGCATATAATATGTCGTTGGAAAGCTGCTGCAAAACCGCTGCTTTCATATGTTGAAAGTTTTCTCTAATTCCCTATGGTTAAAACGTTATTTGGAAAAACGTAAAATTTCGCAAATCGAACAGGTGAGTTAGTATTTTCGATGCCGTTTCTAAACGGCTAATCCAATTGAGGCATATGATATGATGTTGGAAAGATTATGAAAATGCGCTACTTTTTCATGTTGAAAGTTTTTTCTAATTTGGAACGGTTTAAGAGTAATTTAGAAAACGGTACAAGTACCACCGAGTTCGTATTTTCGAGCTAATTTTTTACCGCGCGTCCGAATGCAGCAAATGATATGGCGTTGGAAAGCTTGAACAAATGCGCATTTTTTTGGTATGTATTGTTTCTCCCAATTCTTTATAGTTTTAAGACTATTTCGAAAATGGCTAAAAATGTATTTTCGCTGTATTTTCTACAAATTTTATCGGAATGAGGCAAATAATATACCATTGAAAAGCTATGGAAAATGCAAAACTTTTTCATGCTCACGGTTTTCTCTGATTCTCAGCCGTTTTCAAGTAATTTAGAAAATGACGGGATCATAATTTCTGCGTTCATCGCGAAACAGATTCGTCGAAAATGCATCGCGTGAAGTACTTGAACTTCTGTGACAGTTCTGCTTGAACTTCGCTCTGTTTTTGACGTGATGTTTTTTGCCCGTAACTCTCAAACCCCTTACCGGAATTGAGAAAATGATATACCGATGAAAAGCTGTCGAAAACACGCAACTTTCCCATGTTGATCAGTTTTTCATACTCGTGATGGTTCAACAGAATTTTTCTGAATACATAAAAACATGCTTTAAACGGTATACATGAATTTTTTAAATTGTTTATCAAAATGTAGCACATAATATACCGTTGGAAAGCTTATTAATAGCAGCAAGTTTTTCATGTACACAGGTGTTACAAATTCGTTATCATTTGACAGCAGTTTTAAAAATGACAAAACATAGTTTTTTGCCAGTTTTTTACATGTAATTGAAAGTCAGACGTCTCGCACTAAAGATCTTGAACTTCACCGGGAGGAGCACGTGAACCTCTTCCAACAAACCTTTTAAGCTATTTGTTTTCTATTCATATATACTTACGTGAAACACATTCCGTGTAGTAGTTGAACTTCTCGTTGTTTTCATCTTGAACTTCTGTCACGTATTTTTGTTCAACCTCTCTCACAAGAATTTTGAATTTTTCTCGGACCGAGTAATTGAACTTCTACCAACAAAACTTTTAGCCTTTGCTTTTTCATTCTTTTTTTCATACAAAATGCACACCATGTAGTGCGTGAACTTCTGTTATGTGGCCTTCTCCCTACCTCTATGGTGACCTTCTCCGTGCACCTTATACATGTGACCTTCTCCTTGCCTCTATGGTGACCTTCTCCCTGCTTCTATGGTGACCTTTTTCCTCCATCTGTTGACGATGGTAGCGGCACTAGGCATGGTTCATTTTAATTTGATTAAAAAACAAGATGATACACAGTCAACCACATAGGCCGATGCACACATAATTAAGTTATCTATTTTTGTTCTTTTTTCAAACTAAAAAAATGAGCTTCTCGTTCGAACTTCACTGGAGAATTTTTGTGTGTGCAGTGTTATGATTTTTGCAAACTTCCCCATTTCATGTCTCCAAACTATCTTTTTAAAATGTTCTTTGAACTATGTTTTTCCTAAATGCATGAACTGCTCGACAACACTCTTTGATATTGGGATTCTTATATTTTTGAAACATCTCTTTGTATAACTAGTTGGGTTTCGTATTAATTCCCCTGAAATCAACACCCATCAGTCAAAAACATTTAATTAAAATGTTCAAAAGAAAACTTTAAATAGTACGCTGTATGTACAATGCAAGTAGCATTAGCAGTACCCACACATGTTCTTCTCCAAACAAATAGTATATTTTCATACACTAGGCTGTGCTTGTTTGTACACCACACATTTTTGTCCTTATATGTACATCTTCTCTCCTAGAACTAACCACCACCACATGTTTATTGTTTGTTCTCCCTCCTCCTTTTACCTTTGTCTCTGCTCATGCTTACGGAGGTAGCAACTGAACCCGCAAGCTAGAGATGACCATTTCCACTTCGGTTTAGGCGCCCGCATGACCATGGTCAGAGCAACTCAGGAGGATCTTGGTGACGCTAGACACAAGCAGCGTCATCCTCGGCCGTGTACACCCTGCGCTCCATCCCTGCCGGAGAAGGACGCGTATCTCTTGACCAGCTACTTCTTCAGACTTCGACCTGCTACTTCTTCAGACTCTGACCTACGACTTCTACATGCAAGATGGAGCACGACATGCTTGGCTTGGTGGGAAACCTCGCTGAGAGAAATAGATGTCCTTGAATGCATCTGCTACAGTGGGATGGCCTCGATGTAGAAGGACCGACAGGAACCGCAATGAAAAAACGAACAGCGAGGAGATATGGTTGCCAACATTGACTGCTCGTGAGCGAGGTGACGGACTGCCAGCACAGATTGGAGGGGAAAAGTCTTGTGGAGGTGTAGGTCGGAGCGGCGAAGCAGATGGCACATCGACCAGGACGGCGCGTGTGTGGGATCCCGGGCAGCGTGGTGAGGCCGCGGCCCGCATCGGCTCCGGCGAGGAAGGAGTGCATGCATGGAGGAAAAGGTACAACAGTGCAGGCGACCCCGGTATGGGCGTGGACGCTCTCGCGCGTAGCATGCTGGCGGCGCCGCCGGAGGATCCATTTGATGGAGCATACAAGATACGGATCTGAAGGAGTGCTTCAGTTGCCGGACAGGGAGCAGGAGTGGAAGCAGCCGCTCATCTGGGTCGCCGGCCGGGGACCTGGACGCGCACCGCTGTTTGTAATCTCCAGCGCAGGCGGAGCCTTTGGAGCATCCAGGTAAATTTATGTTGCTTGATCTGGCAGAGCCATCTCGCCGTTGGGATTTATGTTTTCGGCTTTCTCCCTTGACTGCTATCTCTAGTTTGTGTGCAAATCCGATAGTTTTTCACGTCTTCAGTATCTTTTCTCCAGGGTCCATCTGAAGGAGGCAGATAGCAAAATCTTTTCTGCAGCACTGTTGACGCGGCCGGGCTCCGTCGCCATGGGAACGCTGCCTCGGCCCTCCTCCATAGAACCTGTGGCATGAGAATGAACAGAGTTGTGTTGGAGTTGGAGTTGTGTTGGTGAGAGTCACGGGCGCGGGTCCATATTCTATTGGCACAAGAGAACAAACGTGCAGAGCCTATGCTCGTTTGGAAACTACATGCGCGCCTACTATATCGTGAACCGTAACGCATGTCTGCTGCGGTGATGGGTTCAGATAAAAGGTACTAACTGCTGTTGTTGCTGCACATCTCGAGATAGACTGGCCCGAGCCAACCACCATGATAACGCGGCCCGGGTGCGTAGGCTTTATAAATCTGCATTCGGGGGGGGGCGAGGCGCTGGATCGGGGAGGTTGGGATCGGGAGGGGAAGTAGTGGGCTTGGGGCGTGGCTTTTTTCTCATCC
Organism: Secale cereale; assembly: GCA_902687465.1. Taxonomy (NCBI): domain Eukaryota; kingdom Viridiplantae; phylum Streptophyta; class Magnoliopsida; order Poales; family Poaceae; genus Secale; species Secale cereale. Next base: position 754,039,634 of record LR738712.1, on the reverse strand, counting down.
GTGAGTTCGGGAAGTTCGGGAGGGAGCAGTCGGGCCCTTATACGGATTAGAATAGTGCTATCATATATATATATATATATATATATATATATATATATATATATATATATATATATATATATATATATATATATATATATATATATATATATATATATATATATATATATATATATATATATATATATATATATATATATATACAGCCGGTCTATTCTCATAACATTATGAGAATAATATTCTCATAACACTTCCGAACTGCATTGCAATACTGCATTGGAAAGCTATACGCACCGCCCACAAAGACCAGCGAACTTCATGTTTGAAAAAACTGTACGTGTTGTTTTTTCGGTACCTTTTTTGCTCTAGTTTTTTAACCATTTATCGGAATTATGCGTGTAATATACCGTTGAAAAGCTATGGAGTAGACGCAACTTCGCCATGTTGAACACTTTTCAAAATTCATCATAGTTTAAGAGCAGTTTCGAAAATCGTGCGGCTCACAACGAATGGCGGCGAGCGTTTTTTGGCGTTTTTTTCTAAACCGCTCGTCGGAAATAAACATATGATACACCATTGGAAAGATATCGTCGACACGCATCTTTTTCATATGTAATATTTTTTTCTAATTCGCTACGGTTTAAGAGCAGTTTTGAATTTACTAAATCGCGGAATTGTGTTTTTCGAATTTTTTCAAATTTTCGGTACTATTTTCACTCCAGTTTTCTAACCGTTTGTCGAAACAAGGCGTGTAATATACCGTTGGAATGCTACGAACGAGGCGCAACTTTCATATGTTGAAATGTTTTTGAGATTCCTTACGGTTTTTAGTTAAATTTGAAAATCGTGCGGCTGACTACGAACGGCAGCGGCCGTTTTTTCGTGAAATTTTTACAAAACGTTGGTCGGAATGATCCAAATGATACACCGTTGGAAAGATATCGTCGAGACGCTACTTTTTCATGTAGAACACGCCCTCTAATTCATTACGGTTTAAGAGCAGTTTTGAAATTACAAAAACGCGGAAACTCTGTTTTTCGCGACAACAAAATCGACGCGTGCACTGCATCGGACAGAAAAGCGCACTGCTTCAAACTGAAGAACGCACTGCATCAAACGGTCAAACAAACCTCATGATTTATTTTGTTGGACGTAGATTTTTCTCAGAGGAGTTTTGTTGTCTTTTTTCCAACTTTTTTTTCGAAGGAAAGTGGACCGCAACATTCCCGAAAGTGAAACGGAACACTACCAAAAGCGAACCTCATGATTTGCTGTTGTCTTTTTTCGTACTAATTAATTTTTTACGCGCGTTTGAGAAGTGTTGAGAAGTGAGCTGCTTTTCCGATGTGTTTTTGGTTTTGGATCACCAAGTGAACCGCAATGGTTTTTTTATGGCCAATTTCGTGGAGAGAAACAAAGTGAGCTTCAAAGAGTCCTTTGCAATGGACTTTTTTTAGACGAAAGTGCACTGCATTTTTACTTGTTTTTTAAATGCATTTTGTTCGAAATGAACTATACTGAGGAGTCCTTCGTAGCAGACTTCTTTTTTACCCAAGTGCACTGCACGTTCACTTACGTAACAAACCACCACAAAATGAACCAGACACCTTTCATAGACATCACAAAATTTGTTTTTACTTTGAGAAGTGTTGAGAAGTGAGCTGCTTTTCCGATGTGTTTTTGTTTTTGGATCACCAAGTGAACCGCAATGGTTTTTTTATGGCCAGCGGGCGCTTGATCTGGCGGTAGGCACGTCGATGCAGTCTATCCTCGGATCCGAGCGCAGATGCCGACCCCTCTGCACCTTGGGGGCGCAGAGGTGCCGGTGGTGGAGCTCCTCGTCCTTCTCCCCTGCGGTGGACAGTGTGGGACGGGGTGAGAACCCGATCTGAACTGCACGGCGCCATGACCCTCGTCGGATCTGACGGGGAGGTGCTGCTCCTCCCAGATCGAGAGCAGCCCCGTCGGCGGTTGTTGATGCACCGCGCGGTGGATCCTCGTCGGCTCCGGGAGGCAGATTGGATGGAGGTGCTGCGGAGGATGAAGAGGGCCGGCATGGCCGAGGTGCGGCGGCACAGTTAGTGAATCACGACGGGGCGGGGAGCGCGGACAGGTTGTAGGGGTAGGCGGCGCTGGGTGTTGGTCGGGGAGGGAGGCGCGGGGTGGTTGGTCGCCGGG
>LR738712.1:754003357-754037175 GCA_902687465.1 Secale cereale | reverse complement strand
GGAGGGGCCGTGGTGTGCGGGCGCTGCCGCGCTAGAAACTGTGTTAAGTGGGGGGTGGGGAGGGGTGTGGGGGGTGTTATGAGAATAAGGCCTTTGTTATGAGAATAAGGTCTTAAGGGTGTTATGAGAATTGACCCACCCTATATATATATATATATATATATATATATATATATATATATATATATATATATATATATATATATATATATATATATATATATATATATACTCTGAATGATCGTGGATGTCGCCTAGAGGGGGGAGTGAATAGGCGCTTTAAAATAATTATGGTTTAGGCTTGAATAAATACGGAATAAACCTAGCGGTTAATTTGTCAAGTACAAAACCTACAACAACTATGCTCACCTATGTGCACCAACAACTTATGCAAAGCAAGATAAACAACTAGGTGATAGCAAGATATATATGAAGAAATAATATGGCTATCACAAAGTAAAGTGCATAAGTAAAGGGCTCGGGTAAGAGATAACCGAGGCACGCGAAGACGACGATGTATCCCGAAGTTCACACCCTTGCGGATGCTAATCTCCGTTTGGAGCGGTGTGGAGGCACAATGCTCCCCAAGTAGCCACTAGGGACACCGTAATCTCCTCACACCCTCGCACAATGTAAGATGCCGTGATTCCACTAAGGGACCCATGAGGGCGGTCACCAAACTCGTACAAATGGCAACCCTTGGGGGCGGTCACCGAATCCATACAAATTGCTCGGGGCGATCTCCACAACCTAATTTGAGACCCCGAAGCTTGCCTGAAGCTTTACACCATAATGATTGAGCTCAAAGCACCACAAAGGTTGGGGCTATCTCCACAACTTAATTGGAGGCCCCCAACGACACCACGAAGCTTAACCACAATGGAATATGGCTCCGAGGTGACCTCAACCGTCTAGGGCGCCCAAACACCCAAGAGGAACAAGCTCAAGGGTACCAAGCACCCAGGAGTAATAAACTTCTCACCTTCACTCTCACGTATCACCGTGGAGAACTCAAACTGATGCACCAAATGCAATGGCAAGGGCACACGGAGTGCCCAAGTCCTTCTCTTCCAAATCCCACCAAAGCAACTAATGCTAGTGAGGGAAATGAGAGGAAGAACGGAGAAGAGAACACGAAGAACTCCAAGATCTAGATCCAAAGGATTCCCCTCACATAGAGGAGAAAGTGAATGGTCGAAATGTGGATCTAGATCTCCTCTCTCTTTTCCCCTAAAAACTAGCAAGGATCCATGGAGGGATTGAGAGATAGCTGATACGTCACCAACATATCTATAATTTTTTATTGTTCCATGCTATTATTTATGATGTTTTGGATGTTTAATGGGCTTTGTTATACACTTTTATATTATTTTTGGGACTAACCTATTAACCCAAAGGCCCAGTCCAGATTGCTGTTTTTTTGCCTATTTCAGGGTTTTACATAAAAGGAATATCAAACGGAGTCCAAACGGAATGAAACCTTCGGGAGAGATATTTTTGGAGCAAAATACGCATGGGAGACTTGAGAACCACGGAGTAGGGCACACGTGGCATCCACGAGGGTGTCCCCCCTACAGGGCGCGCCCCTGCCTCGTGGGCCACACGTCTGGCCCCAGGTGCCCTCCTTCCTCCTATATATATCTATGTACCCCGAAACTATCAGAACAACAGAGAAAACCCTAGTTCCACCACCGCAACCTTCTGTTCCCATGAGATCCCATCTTGGGGCCTGTTCCGGAGCTCCACCAGAGGGGGGATCTACCACAGAGTGCTTCTACATCATCATCATCGCCTCACCATGAGTTGTGAGTAGTTTACCACAGACCTTCGGGTCCATAGCTAGTATCTAGATGGCTTCTTCTCTCTCTTTGGATCTCAATACCAAGTTCTCCTCAGTCTTCGAGGAGATCTATGCGATGTAATCTCTTTTTGCGGTGTGTTTGTCGAGATCTGATGAATTGTTGGTTTATGATCAAGATTATCTATGAGAAATATTTGGTTCTTTTCTGAACTCTTTATGTATGATTATAATATCCTTGCAAGTCTCTTCGAATTATTGGTTTGGTTTGGCGTACTAGATCTATAGTTCTTGCAATGGGAGAAGTGCTTGGCTTTGGGTTCAATCTTGTGGTGTCCTTTCCCAGTGACAGTAGGGGCAGCAAGGCACATATTCTATTGTTGCCATCTAGGATAAAAATATGGGGTTTATATCATGTTATTCGAGTTTATCCCTCTACATCATGTTATCTTGCTTAAGGCGTTACTCTGTTCTTATGAACTTAATACTCTAGATGCATGCTGGATAGCGGTCGATGTGTGGAGTAATAGTAGTAGATGCAGAATTGTTTCGGTCTACTTGTCTCGGACGAGATGCCTATATATAATGATCATGCCTAGATAGTCTCATAATTATTCGCTTTTCTATCAATTGCTCGACAGTAATTTGTCTACCCGCCGTAGAATACCGCTATCATGAGAGAAGCCACTAGAGAAACCTATGGCCCCCGGGTCTATTCTCAACATATCAATCTACAATCTACTTTACTTTTCCGCTTTTACTTTCTGTTCTTATATCCAAAAATACCAAAAATATCAAACTATCATCTCTATCAGATCTCACTTTCGTAAGTGACCGTAAAGGGATTGACAAACCCTTATCGCGTTGGCTGCAAAGTTCTTATTTGTTTGTGCAGGTGCGAGGGACTCGCGCGTGGTATCCTACTGGATTGATACCTTGGTTCTCAAAAACCGAGGGAAATACTTACGCTACTGTGCTGCATCACCCTTTCCTCTTAGAGGGAATACAACGCAAGCTCGAGAAGTAGCAATAGCAAGCTCGAAGAAGGTCAACAATGGGGGAAGAACACGAGCTCAAAGGATGAGGTTCAATGGGGAAGAAGACGCCCTTTTATAGGAGGGGGAAAATCCAACCGTTATCCCCTCTCTCAGCCCGCACAACGCGGTACTACCGCACACCAACGCGGTACTACCGCAAGTTGCGCATCAGAGGCCAGATGAGGGCATGTTGCACAGGGCAATGAGCGGTAAAATAGCCAGAGCGGTACTACTGCGCGCCCCTACGGTACTACCGTAAGGCAGGCGTGAATTAGCCCGGAAAAACGCTCGGAAGTCCGACACGGTAGTACCGGACAGGAGTCGCGGTACTACCCCATGAGGGCGGATGTAAAAAATTACATCCACACATACTTTCGCATGCGTTTGCGTCAGGACTGGGGGCAGCGGTACTATCGCTCACTAGGAGCGGTACTACCACTCGCTCATGTGGTACTACCGCTCCCTTCAGCAGTACTACCGCACACCACTGAGGCTTTAGCACTTGGCTGCCTTCATATCGCAGCTAAAGACAACAGAAGGATGCAATAAAACCTGAACTGACATAACTTCTGCAAGTGAGCTCTGAATTGAGCAAACTCAAGCTTCTTGGATAGATGAAGACGTGTAACATCAAAACATCGACTGATTATAGTAAGAAGAGGCAGGGAAGGTATGCCTAGGATATAGAGGAGTGAACACTCCATCAGAGAAGAACCGACATAACCTCCAACATCGAAAACATCATAGAAGATGCATGTGAACTCCATTTTCGATGAACTCGAGCTTGTCATCAAGATGACCATAAGCTCTAAGACTCACAAAGAGACCCGGCAAAAACCCCAACATAAAAAACATCATAGAAGGTGCATGTGAACTCTGTTTTCGATGAACTCGAGCTTGTCATGAAAATGACCATAAGCTCCAAATCTCACAAGGAGAAGAACCAAACAAGAACCGATAAAGATGATGCAAGGATGTAATGGTTTGAGCTCTCTATGAACGATACGATCAAGCTACTCATTAAGAGCCCCCCCCTTGATAGTACGACAATCGATCCTATAACCTGGTCTCCAACTACCACCATGAGACCGGTAAAATAGAAAACCTATCAAGGGAAAACCTTTGCCTTGCACAAAGTCCACTTGAGCTAGATGTAGACGATCTTGACTTCCTCAAGTTGGACCACCTTTCTTGATTGCGTTGGCTCGGTGAAGACTTGTAGATTGCTTCGCATACTCCACTATGGGTGAGCCACTCTTCGGCATATCTTCACAAGTCCATTGTCACCATAATGGATGGCAAGTTTCAAGCACTTGATCTCTTCGTGATGCATCACTTGAACTTGCACCCCGCAACCTAACCCCACAAAGAACTCTCACAAAGACCATGGGTTAGTACACAAAGCGTAATTGACAATGCTTACCATACCATGGGATCGCTTGATCCCTCTCGGTACATCTTCTACGCTTTGTGTGTTGATCAACTTCATTCACTCTTTGACTTAGTCTTGATCAACCTCTCACATGACCAATCTTTTGGTAATTCCTTGAATAGCACCTTGGTCATCACAAACTCTCCTTGAAACCAACAAATGGACTCCAAGAAAGACCTATGGACAAACCCTTAAAAAATAACTCAAGGCAACCATTAGTCCATAGAGATTGTCATCAATTACCAAAACCAAACATGGGGGCACCGCATGTTCTTTCATACTCCTTGTGTGCATTTTTCTAACATGAACAGAAGGCTCACCATACATAGAAGGACACAAGGAACAAGCTCAAATTTCAACAGGACAAGTAGTCATACTCTATGATATCATAGCAAAATGATTCTTCACATAGACCATCTAGCACAAACAAAAAACAGAAGTAGAATGATCTACAACAATTAAGGGACATTACCTCAAACACCTTGTGTGCACTATGGCGTCGGATCAGCAACAACCAGGCATGGGTATGCCTGGCGCGGGTAGGATGACCCCTGATTTGTGCGTGGCCTGGTCCACCTTGCTCCTCCCCCTCTGCTCTAGTGCCCATGTCTCCCCTTTACTTAACTACACCCACTACAATCCCACCTTCGAGATTGGGGACGAGAGAAGAAGAGGCACGGCGTGGGATCACAATAGAAGTCGTGGCGGTCACGATGGTTGCGGTGGTTCCAACGCAGGACTCCAGTGGTACAGGAGGCTCCGGTGGCAACGAGTCTCCTAGCGATGAGCAACGACGATGGCTAGGATGGGGATTTTTGTTGTGTTATTGTTTCTTTTTCTGTTAATCATTAATCCTTGAGTTATTGTACATGTGCGTGCCGCACATGGTACCAGCATGACACGAGGCAACTCATGGCTCTCGTGCGCTGGGTGCATTTAGGTGACCCTCACAAATGCGAGGACGTCACTGAAAATGCTAGGGAACACCCCCAGTGCTCTCTCCCACATGACATAAATTTATTAAGAATAAAAGGTGTTGGTTCAAGCCCTTTAGGTGCAAGATAAAGGTAAACAATAGGCTTTTTGTGTTATGGAACTTGATCCTTAGAGTGTGTCATGAGGCATGTCAACCTTTCATATTATACTAGTACATATGCTGGGATACTATCAAAAAATATGGATATTATTGAATACGATTGCATAGTACTCATGCTATATCCATTTTGTATTTAGAAGGTACTCACAACACCCATGATTTTTGTCAACATATATCCCTGCAAATAGCAGAGATACTATTCGAGACCTTCTGAATTGATTGCACCCTTCACATGCTTGAGAAGATTATTTTTCAAGTAATTAAAAATATGCATACCAATTTATGTTTTGTGCTCTCTAATCACTAATATGTTTGAGCTTTGATTTGTGGACACTCTTATATATATACACATAGTTCAGCTCACACTTTGCAACCTACCATGTATTCACATGAAACATAATAATACATTTACCTTGGCAGACATGTCTAGGCACTGCACTTTCCAATTGAACACAAAGCTCTATCAATTAACTATCGGTTTTACTTCTGCCATGCGTATTGGACACATATTCCATCAGTAGAGCCTCCGACAAAATGGATCACGTTATTCTTGGTATCCCCTTAAATATTTTAATATAGACATTAATTTTATACCCAGCTGCCTAAATAAGTTGTGTGGATGGAATAATATAGTGCCTCTAGGAAATTGTGAGTAACAAATAGATTTATTGTGGTCCATTAAGTACACTCCATAACCAACAAACAACTACAAGTCGCCCACCCTATACCACCACCCTACACAGGCGAATTCAATTTTCTTTCTTCTAACTGACAAAAGGAAAAGCGATCTCCCACACCCACGGGAGTCCGTCCACCGCCGTTCCTCCAACGGCTCCCCTCCACCGGTAGCCTAGGTCTGTCGGTGGTGAGGGGGTCGCAGGATCCACGCGTGTGGACCATTTTAGGCCCTTGTACTCTAGTTTTTTAGGTTGTTCATCGTCTTGGCTTTGGCGGTGGTGATGGCGGTGCTGCATAAAGATTCTTCTGACCCTTCCCTAAGGAGGCGATCGGTCCTATGGTTGGGGTGGATTTGAAAACCAATGTGTTCAAGCAAGGATTGCGTAGCAGCGACGACATCCTCGTGGTGTACCTGTGTCCTCAGGCTCCGCTGTTGTGACGCCGTTCGCTCCAGTGACGGCGCGAAGCATGGGAGGTAGTCCAGGAGCGTATGAAGATTGTAGTCTGCATCGACGACATCAGGAAGATAGCGGATTGTATATTGGGTTCGTGGTTCATGCATGACATGTATGGTTTCCTCCTCTGACGTCTTAGTCGTGCGGGAGTGCCAGATCTGGAGTTTGATGGCGTGTCCGGGGTGTTGCCCCGGTCTGACTCGTTCAACGGTAATGGTCTCGCGCGCCTTTGATGAGCCACCTTGGAGGTCCGCAAAGCTGCATATCAACGATGGAGCCGCGTCGAGTTTGGGTGAGGAGATGATTGCTACCTCTTGAGCATGCGTTGTTTTTCCCTTGAAGAGGAAAGGGTGATGCATCAAAGTAGCATAAGTATTTCCCTTAGTTTTTGAGAGCCAAGGTATCAATCCAGTAGGAGGCTACACGCAAGTCCCTCGTACCTGCACAAACAAATAAGAACCTTGCAACCAACGCGATAAAGGGGTTGTCAATCCCTTCTCGGCCACTTGCAAAAGTGAGATCTGATAGAGATAATAAGATAAATATTTTTGGTATTTTTGTTGTATAGATTGAAAAGTAAAGATTGCAAAATAAAAGAACAGTAAAGATAACTAGTTGATGGAAGATTAATATGATGGAAGATAGACCCGGGGGCCATAGGTTTCACTACTGGCTTCTCTCAAGATAGCAGATTGTACGGTGGGTGAACAAATTACTGTCGAGCAATTGATAGAAAAGCACATAGTTATGAGAATATCTAGGCATGATCATGTATATAGGCATCACGTCCGTGACAAGTACACCGAAACGATTCTGCATCTACTACTATTACTCCACACATCGACCGCTATGCAGCATGCATCTAGAGTATTAAGTTCATAAGAACAGAGTAACACTTTAAGCAAGATGACATGATGTAGAGGGATAAACTCATGCAATATGATATAAACCCCATCTTTTTATCCTCGATGGCAACAATACAATACGTGACTTGTAATACGTCTCCAACGTATCTATAATTTTTGATTGTTCCATGCTATTATTTATGATGTTTTGGATGTTTAATGGGCTTTGTTATACACTTTTATATTATTTTTGGGACTAACCTATTAACCCAAAGGCCGAGTCCAGATTGTTGTTTTTTTGTGCCTATTTCAGGGTTTTACAGAAAAGGAATATCAAACGGAGTCCAAACGGAATGAAACCTTCGGGAGAGATATTTTTGGAGCAAAATCTTCACGGGAGACTTCAGAACCACGGAATAGGGCACACGTGGCGTCCACGAGGGTGGGGAGCGCGCCCCCCTATAGGGCGCGCCCCCCTGCCTCGTGGGCCCCATGTTGGTCCCCCGGTGCCCTCCTTCCTCCTATATATACCTATGTACCCCGAAAACATCAGAAACAGAGAGAAAACCCTAATTCCACCGCCGCAACCTTCTGTTCCCGTGAGATCCCATCTTGCGGCCTGTTCCGGAGCTCCGCCGGAGGGGGGATATACCACGGAGTGCTTCTACATCAACACCATCGCCTCACCATGAGTTTTGAGTAGTTTACCACAGACCTTCGGGTCCATAGTTAGTACCTAGATGGCTTCTCCTCTCTCTTTGGATCTCAATACCAAGTTCTCCTCGGTCTTCGAGGAGATCTATTCGATGTAATCTCTTTTTGCGGTGTGTTTGTCGAGATCCGATGAATTGTGGGTTTATGATCCAGATTATCTATGAGAAATATTTGGTTCTTTTCTGAACTCTTTTATGTATGATTATAATATCCTTGCAAGTCTCTTCGAATTATTGGTTTGGTTTGACCTACCAGATATATAGTTCTTGCAATGGGAGAAGTGCTTGGCTTTGGGTTCAATCTTGCGGTGTCCTTTCCCAGTGACAGTAGGGGCAGCATGGCACGTATTGTATTGTTTCCATCGATGGATAAAAGATATGGGGTTTATATCATATTGCTTGAGTTTATCCCTCTACATCATGTCATCTTGCTTAAGGCGTTACTCTGTTCTTATGAACTTAATACTCTAGATGCATGTTGGATAGCGGTCGATGTGTGGAGTAATAGTAGTAGATGCAGAATCATTTCGGTTTACTTGTTACGGACGTGATGCCTATATATAATGATCATGCCTAGATATTCTCATAAGTATTCGCTTTTCTATCAATTGCTCGACAGTAATTCGTTCACCCACCGTAGAATTCACTAGTGAAACCTATGGCCCCCGGGTCTATTCTCAACATATCAATCTACAATCTACTTTACTTTTCCGTTTTTACTTTATGTTCTTATTTCCAAAAATACCAAAAATACCAAACTATCATATCTATCAGATCTCACTTTCGTAAGTGACCGTAAAGGGATTGACAACCCCTTATCGCGTTGGCTGCGAAGTTATTATTTGTTTGTGTAGGTGCGAGGGACTCGCGCGTGGTCTCCTACTAGATTGATACCTTGGTTCTCAAAAACTGAGGGAAGTACTTACGCTACTGTGCCGCATCACCCTTTCCTCTTCGAGGGAATACAACGCAAGCTCGAGAAGTAGCAAGAAGAATTTCTGGCGCCGTTGCCGGGGAGGCTTACGCAAAAGTCATATACCAAGTACCTATCACAAACCCTTATCCTTCGCATTACATTTATTTGCCTCTCGTTTTCCTCTCCCCCACTTCACCCTTGCCGTTTTATTTGCCCTTCTTTTCGCCGTGTGTTTACCGTTCGCTTGCTTCTTGTTTGCTTGTGTGTTGGATTGCTTGCTTGTCACTATGGCTCAGAACAATACCAAATTGTGTGACTTCTCCAATACCAACAATAATGATTTTATTAGCACTCCGATTGCTCCTATTACCGATGCTGAATCTTGTGAGATCAATGCCGCTATGTTGAATCTTGTCATGAAAGATCAATTGTCCGGCCTTCCTGGTGAAGATGCCGCTACCCATCTAAACAACTTTGTTGGTTTGTGTGATATGCAAAAGAAGAGGGATACGGATAACTATATTGTTAAATTGAAGTTATTTCCGTTTTCACTTAGAGATCGTGCTAAAACTGGTTTTCCTCTTTGCCTAGAAATAATATTGATTCATGGAATAAGTGCAAAGATGCTTTTATCTCTAAGTATTTTCCTCCTTATAAGATCATCTCTCTTAGAAACGACATTATGAATTTTAAGCAACTAGATCATGAGCATGTTGCACAAGCTTGGGAGAGAATGAAATTAATGATATGTAATTGCCCTACAAATGGTTTGAACTTATGGATGATTATTCAAAACTTTTATGCTGGCTTGAATTTTGCTTCTAGAAATCTTTTAGATTCGGCCACAGGAGGCACTTTTATGGAAACTACCTTAGGAGAAGCTACCAAACTCCTAGATAATATTATGGTTAATTCTTCTCAATGGCACACCGAAAGATCTACTAGTAAAAAAGTGCATGCTATTGAAGAGATTAGTGTTTTGAGTGGAAAGATGGATGAACTTATGAAATTATTTGCTGCTAAGAGTGCTTCTTCTGATCCTAATGATATGCCTTTATCCACGTTGATTGAAAATAATAATGAATCTCTGGATGTGAATTTTGTTGGTAGGAATAATTTTGGTAACAATGCTTATAGAGGAAACTTTAATCCTAGGCCTTTTCCTAGTAATTCCTCTAATAATTATGGTAATTCCTACAATAACTCTTATGGAAAGATGCCTTCTGAATTTCAAACTAGTGTTAAGGAGTTTATGAATTCGCAAAAGAATTTCAATGCTTTGCTTGAAGAAAAATTGCTTTAGATTGATGAATTGGCTAGAAGTGTGGATAGAATTACTCTTGATGTTGATTCTTTGAAATTTAGATCTATTCCACCTAAGCATGATATCAATGAGTCTGTCAAAGCCATGAGAATTTCCATTGATGAATGCAAAGAAAGAACCGCTAGGATGCGTGCTAAAAAAGAGAGTTATATAAAAGGGTGTTCTTCTAGTTATCATGAAAATAAAGATGAAGATCTGAAAGTTATTGATGTGTCTCCTATCAGATCCTTGTTTTCTAGTATGAATCTTGATAAAGATGGGATTGGAGATGAGTCTACTTTAATTAAAATGTGTCCCAATAATTCAGAGTTTTTAGATCTTGATGCTAAAATTGTTAAAAGTGGGATTGAAGAGATTAAAACTTTGCATAGTGATGAACCCACTACTTTGGATTTCAAGGGATTCAATTATGATAATTGCTCTTTGATTGATTGTATTTCCTTGTTGCAACCTGTACTAAATTCTCCGCATGCTTATAGTCAAAATAAAGCTTTTACCAAACACATAGTTGATGCTTTGATGCAATCTTATGAAGAAAAACTTAAATTGGAAGTTGCTATCCCTAGAAAGCTTTATGATGAGTGGGAACCTACTATTAAAATTAAAATTAAAGATCATGAATGCTTTTCTTTGTGTGATTTGGGTGCAAGTGTTTCCACTATCCCAAAAACTTTGTGTGATTTGCTAGGGTTCCATGAGCTTGATGATTGTTCTTTAAATTTGCATCTTGCGGATTCTACTATTAAGAAACCTATGGGAAGGATTAATGATGTTCTTATTGTTGCCAATAGGAATTATGTGCCCGTAGATTTCATTGTTCTTGATATAGATTGCAATCATTCATGTCCTATTATTCTTGGTAGACCTTTTCTTAGAACGATTGGTGCAATTATTGATATGAAGAAAGGAAATATTAGATTTCAATTTCCGTTAAGGAAAGGCATGGAACACTTTCCTAGAAAGAAAATTAAATTACCTTGTGAATATACTATGAGAGCCACTTATGGATTGCCTTCCAAAGATGGCAATACCTAGATCTATCCTTGTATCGTGCCTAGCAAGGGGCGTTAAACGATAGCGCTTGTTGGGAGGCAACCCAATTTTATATTTTTTGTTTTTGCTTCTATTTAGGAATAAATATTGCATCTAGCTTCTGTTTAGATGTGGTTTTGTGTTTTAATTAGTGTTTGTGCCAAGTAGAACCTTTGAGAAGACTTGTGTGAAGTTTATATGATCTTGCTGTAAAAAACAGAATCGTTAGCGCTCACTAGAATAGTCACCAGATTTTACTGGAGCGTGCTATTTAGTTGATTCTTTTTTAAGATGATTAATAGACAAATTCCCCACGTTTACCAATTTATTTCATTTTTTTGGAGTTACAGAAGTATGCGAAAGTTACAGATTACTATAGACTGTTCTATTTTTGACAGATTCTGTTTTTCGTGTGTTGTTTGCTTGTTTTGATAAATCTATGAGTAGTATTGGAGGATATGAATCATAGAGAAGTTGGAATATAGTAGGTTTAACACCAATATAAACAAAGAATGAGTTCATTATAGTACCTTTGAGTGGTGGTTTGTTTTCTTATACTAACGGAGCTCACGAGATTTTTGTCTAAGTTTTGTGTTGTGAAGTTTTCAAGTTTTGAGTATTGCTTTGATGGACTACGGAACAAAGAGTGGCAAGAGCCTAAGCTTGGGGATGCCCAAGTCACCCCAAGGTAAAATTCAAGGACAACCAAAAGCTTAAGCTTGGGGATGCCCCGGGAAGGCATCCCCTCTTTCGTCTTCATCTATCGGTAATTATACTCGGGACTATATTTTTATTCACCACATGATATGTGTTTTACTTGGAGCGTCATGTATTATTTGAGTCTTTGCTTGTTAGTTTGCCAAAATAATCCTTGCTGGACACACCTTTTTGAGAGAGATAAATATGGCCTAGGAATTGTTAGAACACTCTATGTGCTTCACTTATATCTTTTGAGTAAAATAGTTTGCTCTAGTGATTCACTTATATCTTTTAGAGCACGGTGGAAATTTTATTTTGTAGAAATTGTTGATCTCTCATGCTTCACTTATATCCTTTTGAGAGTATATTAGAACAGCATGGTAATGTGCTTTGGCTATAAAACTAGCCTTAACACGATAGGCATCCAAGATGAATGTAGTAAAAACTTTCATACAAAGTGCATTGAATATGATGAGAAGTTGGATGCTTGATAATTGTCTTGAGATATGAGGATAGTGATATTAGAGTCATGCTAGTGGAGTTATTATGAAATTGAGAAATACTTGTGTTAAAGTTTGTGATTCCCGTAGCATGCACGTATGGTGAACCGCTATGTGACGAAGTTAGAGCATGAGGTATTTGTAGAGTGTCATCCTTTGTGTGGAGGTCGGGGGCGCGCGATGGTTAACTCCTACCAACCTCCCCCCCCTAGGAGCATGCATTGATTGCTTTGTTTTGATGACTCATAAATTTTTGCAATAAGTATATGAGTTCTTTATGACTAATGTTGAGTCCATGGATTATACGCACTCTCACCCTTCCACCATTGCTAGCCTCTCTTGTACCGCGCAACTTTTGCCAGTACCATACACCCACCATATATCTTCCTCAAAACAGCCACCATACCTACCTATCATGGCATTTCCATAGCCATTCCGAGATATATTGGCATGCAACTTTCCACCGTTCATTTCATATGACACGCTTCATATTGTCATATTGACATGCATGTTCATGTAGTTGACATCGTATTTGTGGCAAAGCCACCATGCATAATTTTTCATACACGTCACTCTTGATTCATTGCACATCCTGGTACACCGCCGGAGGCATTCATATAGAGTCATACTTTGTTCTAGTATCGAGTTGTAATATCGAGTTGTAATATCGAGTTGTAAATCAATAAAAGTGTGATGATCATCATTACTAGAGCATTGTCCCATGTGAGGAAAGGCCAAATAAAAAAACAGAGATGGCCCAAAAAATATAGAGAGGGGCTAAATAAAAAAAAGGGAGAAGGCCCCTCCAAAAAAATGAGAGAAAATAGAGAAGGGACAATGCTACTATCCTTTTCACACTTGTGCTTCAAAGTAGCACCATGTTCTTCATGATAGAAAGTCTCATGTTTAGTCACTTTCACATACTAGTGGGAATTTTTCATTATATAACTTGGGTTGTATATTCCAACGATGGGCTTCCTCAAATGCCCTAGGTCTTCATGAGCAAGCAAGTTGGATGCACACCCACTTAGTTTCTTTTGTTGAGCTTTCATACATTTTTAGCTCTAGTGCATCCGTTGCATGGCAATCCCTACTCACTCACATTGATATCTATTAATGGGCATCTCCATAGCCCGTTGATACGCCTAGTGTATGTGAGACTATCTCCCTCCTTTTTGTCTTCTCCACAACCACCATTCTATTCCACCCATAGTGCTATATCCATGTCTCATGCTCATGTATTGCATGAAAGTTGAAAGGTTTGAAAAAGTTGAGTATGAAAACAAGTGGTTGGCTGAAACCGGGGTTGTGCATGATATGAATATTTTGTGTGATGAAGAGGGAGCATAGACAAACTATATGATTTTGTAGGGATAACTTTCTTTAGCCATTGTATTTTGAGAAGACATGATTGCTTTGTTAGTATGCTTGAAGTATTATTATTTCTTATGTCAATATAGACTTTTGTCTTGAATCTTTCAGATCTGAACATTCATGCCACAATAAAGAGAATTACATTGAAAATGATGTTGGTTAGCATTCCACATCAAAAATTCTGTTTTTATCATTTACCTACTCGAGGACGAGCAGGAAATAAGTTTGGGGATGCTTGATACGTCTCCAACGTATCTATAATTTTTGATTGTTCCATGCTATTATTTATGATGTTTTGGATGTTTAATGGCCTTTGTTACACACTTTTATATTCCTTCTAGGATGTTTCATGGGCTTTATTATACACTTTTATATTATTTTTGGGACTAACCTATTAAACCAAAGGCCGAGTCCAGATTGCTGTTTTTCGCCTATTTCAGGGTTTTACAGAAAAGGAATATCAAACGGAGTCCAAACGGAATGAAACCTTCAGGAGAGATATTTTTGTAGAAAAATCTTTACGGGAGACTTGAGAACCACGGAATAGGGCACACGTGGCGTCCACGAGGGTGGGGAGCGCGCCCCCCTACAGGGCGCAACCCTGCCTCGTGGGCCCCACGTTGGTCCCCGGTGCCCTCCTTCCTCCTATATATACCTATGTACCCCGAAAACATCATAAACAGAGAGCAAACCCTAATTCCACCGCTGCAACCTTCTGTTCCCGTGAGATCCCATCTTGGGGCCTGTTCCGGAGCTCCGCCGGAGGGGGGATATACCACGGAGTGCTTCTACATCAACACCAACGCCTCACCATGAGTTCTGAGTAGTTTACCACAGACCTTCGGGTCCATAGTTAGTACCTAGATGGCTTCTTCTCTCTCTTTGGATCTCAATACCAAGTTCTCCTCGGTCTTTGAGGAGATCTATTCGATGTAATCTCTTTTTGCGGTGTGTTTGTCGAGATTCGATGAATTGTGGGTTTATGATCAAGATTATCTATGAGAAATATTTGGTTATTTTCTGAACTCTTTTATGTATGATTATAATATCCTTGCAAATCTCTTCAAATTATTGGTTTGGTTTGGCCTACTAGATCTATAGTTCTTGCAATGGGAGAAGTGCTTGGCTTTGGGTTCAATCTTGCGGTGTCCTTTCCCAGTGACAGTAGGGGCAGCAAGGCACGTATTGTATTGTTGCCATCGAGGATAAAAATATGGGGTTTATATCATATTGCTTGAGTTTATCCCTCTACATCATGACATCTTGCTTAAGGCGTTACTCTGTTCTTATGAACTTAATACTCTAGATGCATGCTGGATAGCGGTCGATGTGTGGAGTAATAGTAGTAGATGCAGAATCGTTTCGGTCTACTTGTTACGGACGTGATGCCTATATATAATGATCGTGCCTAGATATTCTCATATGTATTTGCTTTTCTATCAATTGCTCGATAGTAATTTGTTCACCCACCGTAGAATTCTGCTCTCATGAGAGAAGCCACTAGTGAAACCTATGGCCCCCGGGTCTATTCTCAACATATCAATCTAAAATCTACTTTACTTTTCCGTTTTTACTTCCTGTTCTTATTTCCAAAAATACCAAAAATATCAAACTATCATATCTATCGGATCTCACTTTCGTAAGTGACCGTAAAGGGATTGACAACCCCTTATCCCATTGGCTGCGAAGTTCTTTTTTGTTGTGCAGGTGCGAGGGACTCGCGCGTGGTCTCCTACTGGATTGATACCTTGGTTCTCAAAAACTGAGGGAAATACTTACCTTACTATGTTGCATCACCCTTTACTCTTCGAGGGAATACAATGCAAGCTCGAGAAGTAGCAACTTGCTGCCCGTGCTGTCACTTGGAAAGGACACCGCAAGATTGAACCCAAAGCTAAGCACTTCTCCCATTGCAAGAAAGAACAATCTAGTAGGCCAAACCAAACTGATAATTCGAAGAGACTTGCAAAGATATTTAAATCATGCATAAAAGAATTCAGAGAAGAATCAAATATTGTTCATAGATAATCTTGGTCATAAACCCACAATCCATCGGATCTCGACAAACACACCGCAAAAGAATTACATCGAATAGATCTCCAAGAGGATCGAGGAGAACTTTGTATTGAGATCCAAAGAGAGAGAAGAAGCCATCTAGCTAATAACTATGGACCCGAAGGTCTGTGGTAAACTACTCACAACTCATCGGAGAGGCTATGGTGTTGATGTAGAAGACCTCCGTGATCGATTCCCCCTCCGGCGGAGCTCCAGAAAAGGCCCCAAGATAGGATCTCACGGGTACAAAAGGTTGCGGCGGTGGAATTAACATTTCGTCGTGCTCTCGGATGTTTTCAGGGTATATGAGTATATATAGGACGAAGAAGTATGTCGGTGGAGCTATGAGGGGCCCACAAGGGTGGGGGGCGCGCCCTCCTGCCTAGTGGCCACCTCATGGCTTTCCTGACGTGTACTCCATGTCTTTTGGGTTGCGTTTGTTTCAAAAATGATCCTCGCGAAGGTTTCATTCCGTTTGTTCTCCGTTTGATATTCCTTTTCCGCGAAACACTGAAATAGGCAAAAAACAACAATTTGCACTGGGCCTTGGGTTAGTAGGTTAGTCCCAAAAATAATATAAAAATGCATAATAAAGCCCATTAAACATCCAAAACAGATAATATAATAGCATGGAACAATAAAAAATTATAGATACGTTGGACACGTATCAAGCATCCCCAAGCTTAATTCCTGCTCGTCCTCGAGTAGGTAAATGATAAAAACATATTTTTTGATGTGGAATGCTACCTAACATAATTCTCAATGTAATTTTCTTTATTTTGGCATGAATGTTCATATCCGAAAGACTCAAGACAAAACTTTAATATTGACATAAGAATAATAATACTTCAAGCATGCTAACAAAGCAATTATGTCTTCTCAAAATAACATGGCCAAAGAAAGTTCATCCCTACAAAATCATATAGTTTAGCTATGCTCCATCTTCGTCACACAAAACACTCAAATCATGCACAACCCCGGTTTCAGCCAAGCAATTGTTTCATATTTCAATTTTTTCAAACTCTTCAACTTTCACGCAATACATGAGCGTGGGCCATGGATATAACACTATAGGTGGAATAGAGTGGTGGTTGTGGAGAAGACAAAAGGGAGGAAGATGGTCTCACATCAACTAGGTGTATCAATGGGCTATGGAGATGCCCATCAATATATATCAATGTGAGTGAGCAGGGATTGCCATGCAACGGATGCACTACAGCTATAAATGTATGAAAGCTCAACAAAGGAAAATAAGTGGGTGTGCATCCAACTTGCTTGCTCATGAAGACCTAGGGCATTTGAGGAAGCCCATCGTTCGAATATACAAGCCAATTTCTATAATGAAAATTCCCACTAGTATATGAAAGTGCCAAAATAAGAGACTCTCTATCATGAAGACCATGGTGCTACTTTGAAGCACAAGTGTGGAAAAAAGGTAGTAGCATTGTCCCCTTTTTTTCTTTTTCTTTGTTTTTCTTTTTTTGGGCCTCCCCTTTTCTTTTTGGCCTTTCTCTCTTTTTTTCGGGACAATGCTCTAATAATGATGATCATCACACTTCTATTTATTTACAACTTAGAGATTACAAATCGATACTAGAACAAAATATGACTCTATATGAATGCCTCCGGCGGTGTACCGAGACGTGCAATGAATCAAGAGTGACATGTATGAAAAATTATGAATGGTGGCCTTGCCACAAATACGATGTCAACTACATGATCATGCATGGCAATATGACAATGATGAAGCGTGTCATAATAAATGGAACGGTGGAAAGTTGCATGCCAATATATCTCGGAATGGCTATGGAAATGCCATGATAGGTAGGTATGGTGGCTGTTTTGAGGAAGGTATATGGTGGGTGTATGGTACCGGCGAAAGTTGCGCGGTACAAGAGAGGCTAGCAATGGCGGAAAGGTGAGAGTGCGTATAATCCATGGACTCAACATTAGTCATAAAGAACTCACATACTTATTGCAAAAATCTACAAGTCATCAAAACAAAGTACTACACACATGCTCCAAGGGGAAGGATTGGTAGGAGTTAACCATCGCGCGATCCCGACCTCCACACAAAGGATGACAATAAATGAAATACCTCATGCTTCAAATTTGACACACAACGGTTACCATACGTGCATCCTACGGGACTTGCAAACCTCAACAAAAGTATTTCTCAAATTCACAACTACTCTACTAGCATGACTCTAATATCACCATCCTCATATCTCAAAACAATTATCAAGTATCAAACTTCTCATAATATTCAATGCACTTTATATGAAAGTTTTTATTATACCCATCTTGGATGTCTATCATATTAGGACTAGTTTTATAACCAAAGCAAATTACCATGCTGTTCTAAAGTACTCTCAAAATAATATAAGTGAAGCATGAGAGATCAATAATTTCTATAAAATAAAACCACCGCCGTGCTCTAAAAAGATATAAGTGAAGCACTAGAGCAAAACTATCTAGCTCAAAAGATATAAGTGAAGTACATAGAGTATTCTAATAAATTCTGATTCATGTGTGTCTCTCCCAAAAGGTGTGTACAGCAAGGATGATTGTGGTAAACTAAAAAGCAAAGACTCAAATCATACAAGACGCGCCAAGCAAAACACATATCATGTGGTGAATAAAAATATAGTCTCAAGTAAAGTTACCGATAGACGAAGACGAAAGAGGGGATGCCTTCCCGGGGCATCCCCAAGCTTAGGCTTTTGGTTGTCCTTGAATTTTACCTTGGGTTGCCATGGGCATCCCCAAGCTTAGGCTCTTGCCACTCTTTATTCCATAGTACATCAAATCCTTACCCAAAAACTTGAAAACTTCACAACACAAAACTTAACAGAAAATCTCGTGAGCTCCGTTAGTATAAGAAAACAAACCACCACTTTAAGGTACTGTATTGAACTCATTCTTTATTTATATTGGTGTTAAACCTACTGTATTCCAACTTCTCTATGGTTCATACCCTCCGATACTACTCATAGATTCATCAAAATAAGCAAACGACACACAAAAAACAGAATCTGTCAAAAACAGAACAGTCTGTAGCAATTTGTAACTTTTGAATACTTCTGTAACTCTAAAAATTCCGAAATAAATTGGTGGACGTGAGGAATTTGTCTATTAATCATCTGCAAAAAGAATCAACCTAAAAACACACTCTCCAATAAAAAATGGCAGCTAATCTCGTGAGCGCAAAAGTTTCTATTTTTTACAGCAAGATCGCAAAGACTTCACCCAAGTCTTCCCAAAGGTTCTACTTGGCACAAACACTAATTAAAACCCAAAACCACATCTAACCTGAAGCTAGATGAATTATTTAATACTAAACATAAGTAAAAGCAAAGAAAATAAAATTGGGTTGCCTCCCAACAAGCACTATCGTTTAACGCCCCTAGCTAGGCATGATACAAGAATAGATCTTGGTATTGCCATCTTTAGTTTTTATTTTCTTAGCGAGGTCATGCTCGAATCCGGGAGGTTCTTTGCGTTTCCCTTCATATTCAGAAATTTTTAGATCTAAATAATCCAACCGCTTATTGCAAAGGGTGATCGACATATTCATAAGGTGAAGATTTCCGCTAACACTCTTAAGAGGTTCAAGAGACTTTTGTAAAAAAATCGTTACTTCACAAATTTTCTCAAAAACTTGTGTCTCTTCCTTGGTATGATGAAACCCCTTTTGTTGAGGTAGTGTTCCTACTATTCCCTCTATAATTTCATGCGCGATACTGGGATCAATTTCGATAAAATTTCCTTTGGCAACGCAATCCAAGAATTGTCTATGGGACATATTTAGTCCAACATAAAAATGCGAAGTAGAATTCTAAAATTTACCTCTAAGGTGCACTTACGATAAGATTCCATCATCCTATACCAAGCATCTTTTAAATTTTCTCCTTGCCTTTGTTTGAAGTGGAGAACTTCAAACTCAGGGGACAAAGGAGCAGATAAAGGACTAGCCATGACGGCAAAGCAATCGATAAAACACACGGAGCAAATAAAAGAAAAAAGGGCGAATAAAACGGCAAAGGTGGAGTGGGGGAGAGGAAAACAAGAGGCAAATAGCAAATGATGTAATGCGAGGGATAAGAATTTGTGATGGGTACTTGGTATATGACTTGTGCGTAGATCTCCCCGGCAACAGCGCCAGAAATTCTTCTTGCTGCCTCTTGAGCATGCGTTGTTTTTTCCTTGAAGAGGAAAGGGTGATGCAGCAAAGTAGCGTAAGTATTTCCCTCAGTTTTTGAGAACCAAGGTATCAATCCAGTAGGAGACTACACACAAGTCCCTCGTACCTGCACAAACAAATAAGAACATTGCAACCAACGCGATAAAGGGGTTGTCAATCCCTTCTCGGCTACTTGCAAAAGTGAGATCTGATAGACATAATAAGATAAATATTTTTGGTATTTTTGTTGTATAGATTGAAAAGTAAAGATTGCAAAATAAAAGAACAGTAAAGATAACTAGTTGATGGAAGATTAATATGATGGAAGATAGACCCGAGGGCCATAGGTTTCACTAGCTGCTTCTCTCAAGATAGCAGATTCTACGGTGGATGAACAAATTACCGTCGAGCAATTGATAGAAAAGCACATAGTTATGAGAATATCTAGGCATGATCATGTATATAGGCATCACGTCCGTGACAAGTAGACCAAAACGATTCTGCATCTACTACTATTAGTCCACACATCGACCGCTATCCAGCATGCATCTAGAGTATTAAGTTCATAAGAACAAAGTAACGCTTTAAGAAAGATGACATGATGTAGAGGGATAAACTCATGCAATATGATATAAACCCCGTCTTTTTATCCTCGATGGCAACAATACAATACGTGCCTTGCTGCCCCTGCTGTCACTGGGAAAGGACACCGCAAGATTGAACCCAAAGCTAAGCACTTCTCCCATTGCAAGAAAGATCAATCTAGTAGGCCAAACCAAATTGATAATTCGAAGAGACTTTCAAAGATATTTAAATCATGCATAAAAGAATTCAGAGAAGAATCAAATATTGTTCATAGATAATGTTGATCATAAACCCACAATTCATCAGATCTCGACAAACACACCGCAAAAGAATTACATCGAATAGATCTCCAAGAAGATCGAGGAGAACTTTGTATTGAGATCTAAAGAGAGAGAAGAAGCCATATAGCTAATAACTATGGACCCGAAGGTCTCTGGTAAACTACTGACAACTCATCGGAGAGGCTATGGTGTTGATGTAGAAGCCTTCCGTGATCGATTCCCCCTCCGGCGGAGCTCCGGAAAAGGCCCCAAGATGGGATCTCACGGGTATAGAAGGTTGCGTCGGTGGAATTAGGGTTTCGTCATGCTCTCGGATGTTTGCAGGGTATATGAGTATATATAGGACGAAGAAGTATGTCGGTGGAGCTACGAGGGGCCCACGAGTTTGGGGGGCGCGTCTATCCCCCTGGGCGTGCCCTCCTGCCTCGTGGCCACCTCGTGGCTTCCCTGGCGTGTACTCCAAGTCTTTTGGGTTGCGATTGTTCCAAAAACGATCCTCGCGAAGGTTTCATTCCGTTTGGACTCCGTTTGATATTCTTTTTCTGCGAAACACTGAAATAGACAAAAAACAACAATTTGCACTGGGCCTTGCGTTAGTAGGTTAGTCCCAAAAATAATATAAAAGTGCATAATAAAGCCCATTAAACATCCAAAACAGATAATACAATAGCATGGAACAATCAAAAATTGTAGATATGTTGGAGACGTAACAGTGATCCGTCATTTTTTCCTTTGGTGGGTGTTGTGGTGGCGCCAGAGGCATGTGACGGGCTTTGGTGTCAAGTTCAAAGGATTCTTCGGTCTTGTGTTTTTCTTTCTTGGCTGGTGTTCCTTTATGCAAGGTTATAGCTTTCTGTGGTCTTTTTAGTTTTATTAGATCGGTGTGTACGTGACTAGTAGCAAAATCTTGATGTAGAAATGAAAGCAGACTATGAGACATATGAATCAGATGGTGGAAATGAAGGAGGATCTAACATCCACATACACACAATAAACATTAAGACATGTAAATAAAATGGTGGATTGAGCATCTCCATCTACGTCTACATCAAACTTGCCGGTAGAAATCAAACGATTCAGGGAAGTCTAACATATATTAGATGTCTAGGGATTCAAACAAAAACCACTACATGGGGATATCAAAATCAAACGATAGTAAAGAAAAAGAGAAAATGACAGGGGATCCACCGCTACATCTGCAACAACCAAGGGGAACCCATGAACCAACCACCTAAATGTACATCAAACATCGATGGAATCGAATGACTACAATTACATCAAACAACAAGGGAATCAAACAACTAGATCTACGCCTATATGTACATCCACCGCTACATCTAGACATACACATACACATACACCTATATCTACATCAAATGCCTAGGAAATCTTAGCAAATAACACTAGCTAGAAGAGCTTGACCACATGTACATAAAATCCAACTGGGGAAGGGAGAAGAGGAAGAAAACCAAACGAAACCACAAAACACTGGAGTGAAAATCAAGCTCGAGAAGAAGAAGACCTCACAATCACCATGAACTAGGAAGGAATCACCTCATGTGCTTCGCCGCTGTAGCTCCCCCCCCCCCTCTCTACCCTTTTCGAACAATACCACCTAACGAATAAAAGGAAAAAAATATATATAGGCAACTGAAACAGACGGGACATGCTCATCCGGAAAGAAAACCGCACCCGACATGACAAACGGAGCCGTAAACACCATCGCCCGGGGTGAATCTCCTGCGAGATCGAACCACCAGAAATTTGAGTGAAAGACTATTGTAAATCACTCAACTGAAAATAGCATATAAATCAGCTAATAAAAACAGAACAATGCACTTACTAAAATTTATATAACTATAATATTTACACATCATTTTACGAATTATTTTAAATCGGCTTGGGAGATATTGTTGTTTGTCGACACACTCTCCTCCCCACTTCACGCAGCAAGGCTGGCGGCCTCACCGCGGCGCCAAATCCCCCCACAATCGCCCCCTGCACATCCCCGCGGCGGTAATTCCATATAACACGAAAACCTTTGTTTTACCACAGTAATTTGCCCAAACAAAAGCTCAAATTTGACGCATTTCCCTATCAATATATTAATAACATAAAAAATGAACTTAAACAAATGTTCTTATAACTATATTTTACAAATAATACATTTTGCACATTATTTTGGACATTCTTTTAAAATCAACCCGGGAGATATTGTTGGGTTCTCAACACTATCCCCTTCCCACTCCCCACAGCGACGGCCGACGGCCTCACCGCGGCGCAAAATCCCCCCGCCACCGCGAAGCCAGCGAGGATGTTCCCGTGCCGCCCGCTGGTGTCCCCGCCGCTGCCCCGCGCCCTCGCCGCCGCGGCGCCCGTGTCCGTGCGGCGGCTGCCGTCGCCGTCGCCGTCGTCGTGGTCGCCGACGCCGCTGCGCGTGGTGCGGTGCATGGCCAAGGAGCGGCGGGTGCGGATGGTGGCGAAGCAGATCCAGCGGGAGCTGGCGGACATGCTGACCCGCGACCCCGTCATGCAGCGCGCCGTCCTCCCCGAGGCCGCCCTCGGCGCCGACCGCTACCTCTCCTCCCTCACCACCATCGCCGACGTCGAGCTCTCCAACGACCTCCAGGTACACCCCGGACCCTCCCTCGAAACGATGCGGCTGCCCTGCAATCTGGGATGCTGAGTTCCCTGTCTGTCTGCAGGTGTGCAAGGTGTATGTGTCCGTGTTCGGGGACGAGAGGGGGAAGAAGGTGGCCATGGCCGGGCTCAAGGACAAGACCAAGTACGTCAGGAGCCAGATTGGCAAGCGGATGAAGCTGCGCCTCACGCCCGAGATTCGGTTCATCGAAGACGAGTCCATGGAGCGCGGAAGCAGGGTATGCTTGATTCTGTTTTTGTTTTTGTTTTTGGTCTGACAGACATTGCCGTGTTACGAAATGCCAGTTTGTTCGAGTGTTGCTGGAAAAAATGATCATCTAGTTGCACCAACACCATCAGCTTTCACCTGTTTCTCACTTTCATCTAGTTTATGTAGCTTATTATTTCACTGCCTGCTACTGTATTTGTTACCGTCGTTGGTGTTGCAGAGCAGAGTTATTGACACCACGTTTCTTTACACTCGTTTGCCTGAGCATACATTTGATACATGATAATTCAATACCGCCTTCTGCGATTGTTGTAAACCGTAGTATGACATTCTTGTCTTAACTGATCCTGTTTCTTTTCCCATGCAATTTGCACGCTGTACGTCACAGCCGTTTGCTTCTCTGTCTACATTTTGTAGTGTATTCGTGGTTCAGTGTAGGTGAAAACTAGAACCATCATTTGCTTGTTATATGGATAAGTATCACTGTATATGTTTTGTCGATACCTACATACTGGGCATTTTAATCTGCCGTACGATCTACTATATTGTTAACACAAGGAATCATTACATGGAGCATTTTTCGTCTTTTTCTCATATGTACCAGGAAGATCTTTGTCTAACCGACTCACCTCTGCAGATTCTTACTATACTGGACAAACTAAAGGAGGAAAGGGAGCAGAGAGAAGGTAATGGTGAAGAAGAAGATGGAGAAGCTTCAGATATGGCAGAAGAAGAAGATGGTGACTGGGAGGGGGATGAGCCAGATGAGGAGGACATAATTTATGTAAAATAACCCACTTCCTCTCAATGCACGGTCACCATTCGTTCAACTTCAGAGCTCATCAGGTCTGTTTCTTGCCCCGAGCAAGCTCTTCAAGTATGGCAGGTTGCCATAGTATTTAGGTTAGCTCATGCAATGCGTATGTACAACAGGATATACTCCTGTGTGCTAATAAAAGTCATGGACGAGACACTAGGCGTGCAACTAAAAATAAACTATTTTAACTTCAGCGGTAACTCAATTTACATTAAAAGCAATTTAATTAAAATAATCTGGATTGGATCAACGTGTCCCTAGTGCTATATTAAGCATGCCTCTTTGGAAATGACAACTTTTAGCATGTAATATGTTGTAACCTTGTTACTGCAGTTCGGTAAGTGACAAATGCAATATGTTCTGAGGATGAGAACTTAGCAAGTTTTTAGAAATGTGATGATTGACATTACCCATCAATGCAGTTCTTGTAGAGTTTAGTTCCACGTTCACCTCGTTGACAAAGTGCTCCATGGTATCTCAACGTTTGAAGAGCTTCGCAGAGGTGTCTATGCTGCCAATTAGAAGAATCAGGGCAATATCCATTCTTTCAAGACTGACGATATCTAAAGCCAATTTAGAGGACGCATTATCGTCATACTATGTTCACCGGATCAGTATCTGACCATCAATAGGAGACAGTTTCCACTGATGTCCATCCTTGTCTGTATGCTAACCGGTCTCTGTTATGTCATGTCCACCTGTTGTGTGTCTATTCATCTTACTGAACATGGAGCTAGGCACTTGCCTTTCAGCTTTCAGTTTTCTATTTGGTCTTTGAGCTGTCTTTTACATCTTTGTTTGAATTGTTTTCTGGTGCAAAGGCCAATGGCAGATAGGCAATGTTGTCTTGTGCCTGGTGGTTCCTTTTTGGTGGTGGTCCTGCAACTGTAAGATACAATGGCCAAAGGCAGACAGGCAATGCTAAACTATTTTACCTTGAACACTAGCTGAATTTACAGTAACACCAATTTCCTTAAAGAAAACCTGGATTGGATCAACAGGTCCTTGGCATATCAAACATGCCACTTTGGAAATGTCAGCCTGTAGCACATATTATGTTACCTTGTTGCTGCAATTCATCAAGTAGCAGTTGTGATATGTGCTGACTATGTGACGATGAAAACTTATCGGGTGTTAGAAATGTTATAATTGATGTTATCTATCCATGCAGTTCCCCTAGAGTTTTGCTCCTTGTCCACCTCATCGACAGAGCGCTCCATGGGATCTCAACGCTCGAAGCCTGAGGACATCTGAAGCAAATTCATCAGGCATAATATCGTACCATGTTCACCAGATCGGTATCTGACCTGACCCTCAATAGGAGACAGTTTCGCTGATGTCCATCCTGTTCTGTATGCTAACCAGTCCCTGTTACGTCCACCTGTTGTGTCTGTTCATCTCGCTGAACATGGAGGCACATGCCTTTCATTTTTGTATTTGGTTTGGGAGCTGTGTTGTACATCTCCCTTCAAAATGTTTTCTAGCACAAAGGCAGGTAGGTAACATTGGCTGTTCATTAACTTTTTTGGTGGCGGTCCTGTCCTGTAAGATACAGTACAACTTCAAGCTTCCTGTGATAAATTCGAAGGGCAAATTTTCTGCCCTGTTCTTCAAAATGCAGAGCGGGGTCTCAAATTTTGGGGAAAGGGGTAGTAGCTAGCTGCAAATTCAATGGACTCGTTATGATTTGTTGGTTACAAGATTGGAGCTGATTATATGTTAGGCGCTTGAAAACACTTTTTGTTTCAGCCACTTTGTTCCCGTCCTTCAGATGTGCATCCAACGGCTCAGGCGCCTCAATATTTTTTGCTCAACTTCATCGACGGGCTCTGGTTGGCGCACGGTGGTGATCGGATCATTGTTTTCACGATGAACCACCTCGACAAGCTCGAGACCGCACTAATGACACCTGCAGACGTCGCGGAGTGCCCCATAGCGTCCAAGCGTGACGAGGATGCTTGCATCAGCCGTCTCATGGACGAGCTCGAGAAGAAGGCCGAGAGAAACAAGGTGGCCGATGACAACGAGAAGCATGACAAAGAGGCGAAGGAGCGTGTTCCACTGAAAAGGGCGAAGAAGGATGGTAAATCCTATAGGATGCTCACTGCGTCGTAACGTCGACGCTTCGCATAGGTGGATACGCGAGAGAGCGATGCAGTTGGCTGACCCATTCTAGCATTCGTATTATTCTGTATTATTTTTTTCTTCCGGTTTTGGGAACCTTGTACTCCCTCCGTCCGGAAATACTTGTCATCAAAATGAATAAAAGGGGATGTATGTAGATGTATTTTAGTTCTAGATACATCCTTTTTTGTCCATTTTGATGACAAGTATTTTCGGACGGAGGGAGTAGAAGGTTCCTGAACTGGTTTTGTCCTGGTTTTATCGCCTTTTTGAGTTTTCATTTTTGTTTCTTCGTTTTCTATATTATTTCCTTTTTCCTGTTTATTTTGTCCTTTTTGTTCTTTTTTTCTGTTTCTTTTTTGTTTATCCTTAAATTAAAAAAATTCATAAAATGTTCCGCATTTCAAATTTTGTTCAAACATTAAAAAATGTTCATGCTTTAAAGTGTTGTTATCCAAAGTTGTTCACTTTTCAAAAATGTTCCACGACTTTTCGGAATAGTTGGAGATTTCAATAAATAATTCCATTTCAATTTTTTTGCAAATTTTAAAAAATTTCATGTTTCCAAATTTGTTTGGGAGATTCAAAAAATGTTCACTTTAAAAAAACACACAAATTTCAAAAAATGTTCATCCTTTAAAGTGTTGTTCGAGGGTTTAAAACAATGTTCCTGTTTCAATAATTGTTCAGAAATTTTCAAAAATGTTCTTATTTTTAATTTGTTAAGGAGGTTAGAAAAAGTTCCAGTTTTTTTAAAAAAATCACGTTCCAAATTTTGGTATTGAATTTCAAAGAAATGTTCCAGTTCGAAAAAATGTTCGTGTTTCCAAATTTTGTTCCAGAAGTTCAAAAAATGTTTGTGTTACATTATTTTGTGGAATTCAATAAATATTTGCATTTTGAAAAAAATCTAGAGTTTTAGAAAAACATGTTTCAAAAAATAGTTCATTAGTTATTTTTTTTCCTGTTTTCTATAATGTGTGATTTTTCCAAAATTTGTTAACGAATTTGGAATGTGCTCGCGTTCTTTAAAAGAAAAATGTTAAGTGTTCGCTTTTAAAAAAAACATATCGTCACTGGTTTTGGTTCTTTAATTATTTTATGCAATTGTATATACAGCAACATACGCTAGCTCCAGTGGTAATGGCACTTCTTCGGCGACAGGAGATCTTGGTTTGATTGTCACAAGGCGTCACATTTTTTTAGGTCTACTGCTGTTCGCTAGCTTCGGCTGGCCCAGTCGCGGCGCCCCCTATGCGTCGGCGCGCTGTTGGACGCAACGAGCGTCCAATAAAAGCTCCCAAGAAGGATAACGTTGATTGAGGTGCTGCTGCAAAGCAGAAAGGCCTCTGGAAGGCCAGGACCCAGGGCAACGGGGAATGGAAGCGGGGCCTTCATGTGAAAAATAGAAAAATGCAACATGGGCCGTCAGATGTTTGATGGATGTCAGAGAATTTGTGTGAGAGACATGGTGGTGGGATTTGTGTCGTACTCCCTCCGTTTCTAAATATAAACTTTTTTAAGGATATCAATACGGACCACATAGCAATGTATATAGACGTATTTTAAAATGTGGATTCACTCATTTGACTTTGTATGTAGTTTATATCGGAATCTTTGAAAGGCTTATATTTGAAAACAGATGGAGTAGATAATTCTTAGTCAGTGGAGCTTCCACGAAGGGAAATCATGGGGTTCCAGCAGCCCTCTCACACCCTATTCTCCCAGTGGCTTAGTGACTCCACCACTGGATGTGGTTTTGTAGCCTGAAGTGCGGACAGAGATCAGGTGACATGCACGTTTGCATGTTACCGCGTGCCTTGCGGTCGAAATTTAAATTTAAACATTGCGAAAAAATCTGAAAAAATTCATACATGTTCATAGCACATATTAAGATAACCCCTAAAAAAATCAGATCAAAATTCGAAACATACATCGAGAGACAAAAAAGAGAAACTCAGATGTGAATAGTCTACACTGAACATTCGCGTACTATTCATGACATATTTCTCTTTTTTGTTTCTCGATGTACGTTTTGAATTTTGATCTGAATTTTTTAGGGGTTATCTTAATATGTGTTGTGAACATGCATGATTTATTTCAGATTTTTTCGCAATGTTTAAATTTGAATTTCGGCCGCAAGGCACGCGGTAACATGCAAACGTGCATGTCACCTGATCTCTGTCCGTTCAACTGACCCAACTAGAGATATGAGTGTATTTTTTTCTCCCGTTACAACGCACGGACCTTTTTGCTAGTATTTACTTAATTACTTAATCTATTAAGGTTTGCAGGGCGAATGAATTTAAGGGGGTCAGGCCTGCTGGGCCGGCCGAAACGTCGAACCAGCAGCCAGCCTCTCTGGACGATTCAAGACGTTGTTTTCTACAAAATGAAACGATTACTGCTCCTGGCCGGCCCAGTAATAAAAAGTGACAATGCATTTCTTTTCCAAGCAAAAAAAAAAGGACAACGCATTTCTTTTCCCTCCTTGTCTCAAATTTTTTTATTTTCCTGCCTATTGTGGCATAACGGATCACAAAAAAACAGAATGATCCTTTTTCAAAACGCAACGTAAAATTAACCCCAAAATTGTGCTGGGACGACACTGGTTTTCCCTCCATTGAGAAATAAGTGACGTGGTTTTAGTTAAAAAAGCATACATGAGCTTCGCATTTCATTTCACAGGATAAACAAAAGGGCATTTCACAGGATAAACAAAAGTGCAAAACAAGAGTTGAAAAGGAAATGTAATCACCACTGCATGGTATCAGTAGTACTTGTATCTTTTGAGCCGGATTTCAACATGGCTCAATCTATTAATTAAGGAGAGAAAATTGAAGATATAATTAACGGAAAATCAACCAGAAACCATCACAACACGTCATAAACTGACGGGGCCGGGCGGTCTAGCTACCCATATTCATTGAATAGAGAGAAATGGTACAGGAGATCGCTCGGTTAATTGACGAAAAACCAGGCTAAAATCCGAGCAAACAGGCAAACCAACTTAGCTAAACAAGGTTTATAAGCACCAACGAACTAACAAGTCACCCTGACACATCAGGACCCTCTACAAGACTCATAAGGCCGCATAACATAAAGATACATGTATTCATTATCCGATCCAACTGGTTGTGCTACATTTCGCACAAGAAGAACCAAAGCAATTGTTATCATCAATGGTTGTCATCCACTAACATTGGTGTAGCAATAGCACGGAGAGGCACGGCCTTCGTGAGTGTCACCCCAAACTTCTCAGACATATTAATCCCACTTCTCTCCACCTCCGCCGGGAGCCTCCACTCGAACCGATGCAACAACGACCCGAGAACTAGATGGACCATCCTGATTGCAAGCGGCATCCCTGGGCACATCCGGCGCCCCGCACCAAATGGGATTAGCTCAAAGTCTCTGCCTCTATAGTCCACCGCCCTCTCGAGAAACCTCTCTGGCATGAACTTGTCTGGCTCAGACCAGATAGCCTCGTCCCGGCCCATCGCCCACACGTTCACCAGCACACGTGCGCCTTTGGGTATTGTGTAACCCGCGATTGTTATGGTCGTGTGAGCTTGGCGCGGTAGCAGCAATGGAGCGGGAGGGTGTAGCCGGAAGGTTTCTTTGATCACAGCCTGGAGGTAGGGCAACTTGTCGATGTCAGGTTCTTCAATGTCTCTCCCTGAGCCGATGACTCTTGCAAGTTCGTCGTGCGCTTTGGCCATTGATAATGGGTTTTGAAGAAGCTCCGCCATTACCCATTCTATTGTGCTGGAAGTTGTGTCACTGCCAGCGGCAAACAAGTCCTAATAAGACATATAGTCAGATGTTAGTGACGTTAATCTAGGAGCCGGACCCTCTAACTTAGAGAAGGGAAATCATGGTGCAACGGTGCTTGTCTAGTGTAAAACGAAGAAGGAATGTTAGGAGCTATTAGTGCGTTTTTTACTTTTGGTAATTACTGTAGATATAAAAAATCCAAAATAAATTTTATCTCACCATCAACTTGTTTGTATGTAATTACTATGAATATATATATTAGATCTGTAATTTAAAAATTAATTTTAAGTTATTTTAGCCTTAATTGTATGAATTAACAAAAAAAAAAGTTAGGATACCGTAGCTTCTCTAACATCCCTTTTGTATGTTAAAGGATCCGGTTCCATTAATCTGTACCGTAATCTCACCACGACTATTGTTTAGGCATGAAAGTAAACGTCGAATGGCAAGTTTAGGCACCGCTGGTGTTATTACCTCTAAAAATAAGTTTGAACTGCACTTTCAGATGTCGTAAGGCGTAATTTGTTTAGTGCAACTTGGTAGACAGCGACCAAATGAAAGGAACCTTATGCACATGGCTCTATCAATTCTTTATGATGTGTTACTTACCGAGAACAGCGCCCGCAGCGTGTCGCGATCCAGCAGCGCGGCCTGGTCGTCGTCCCGCTCCGCGACATCCAGAAGCACGTCCAGGAAGTCGCCGCCGCCGCCGTCGTCGTTCTTCTTCTTCCTGGGCTCGCCAGTGGCGTCGCGCGAGCGGCGGCGCAGCCTCTCGTCCACCTCCCTGTCGAACACCAGGTGCAGCCGCGCGAACAGCCGCGCCAACCGCCGGCGCAGGCCCTGCAGGTCGGCCGCCGCGAGCGCGGGGAAGAAGTCGGACAGGTTCGGGCTGCCGGCCACCTCCATGATCTCCGTCACCAGCTCCTGGAACCCCTTGGACTCTCCGTGGTCGTCGAGGCTCGTCACGTCCGTGGAGAACACGGTGCGTGACAGCAGGTTCAGGCTGGTCGTGAACGCCACGCGGCCGACGTCCACGGCCACGCCGTCACGCGCCAGATTTGTGACGTGCGCCGCGAGCTCCCGCACCTTCTCTGCCCGGAGGCACTGGAGCGCGTCGAGCCGGTGCGGCGCGAACAGCTCGGTGGCCATGATCCTGCGCAGCGAGCGCCACCGCGGCGCGTGGGGCAGCCAGGCCACGGAGCTCCTGGCGTGCGCGCCCACCGCGTCCTGCACGGCCCGCGTGGCGAAGACGGCGTCGTGCTTCTGCAGGAACTCGCGGGCGGCGTCCGGGGAGGAGACGACCACAGCGGTGACCGCGCCCAGCCGGAGCGACATGAGCGGGCCGTGGGTCCTGGCGAGGCGGGCGAGGGAGCGGTGCGGCTGGTCGCCGAGGAGGTGGAGGCTGCCGATGAGCGGCAGCGGGCGTGGGCCTGGAGGAAGGCCGCGTCGGCGTGCCTGGGCGAGGAGGTCTAGTGGGTAGACGGAGAGGAGGAGGAGGGGGACGACGAGCCCTGCCAGCCATGGAAGAAGAGAAGCCATTCACAGAGAGCTCCGCTAGTGTATGGAAATAGTGAACAGTGTGACAGTGAATTTAGCACGCGTATGGTTAGGTGATTAGGTGCCCCTCTATATTGGCCACTGGTTTTGTTTGTGGTGAAGGTAATCCTGGTGGGTCCTAATCCTATTGGGATTGTGTTGCCAGCCAAGAGTGGATGGCTGGATTGGTGATGAGCTATGTTGGATTCAGGTAATAGTACAACCAACTACTGACTACTTTGTTTTTATGGTAATATGTGTCTCATTCATATCATAAGAATTAAAATACAAGTCATGTAAAGATCGGCATGACAAAATTGAAAAGATAACAGAACATTTCTGAGCTTGACATCAACGTCTGTCACTTGCCTCCGGCGCCACCACAGCAACCACGGAAGAAAAGAATGACGGATCACCTCCTCATCCGAGTTCGATGCGGCTTCATTGCTGATATGCAGCTTTGCAGACCTCCTTGGAGGCTCACCAAAAGTGAAGCCCTTGCAATTGAACGAATCAGACCAGGGCAACACTCCGGACGCGCCATCGAACTCCAATCTGGCACCCCACCACGACTAAGACGCCAAAGAAAGAAACCATACCTGCCATCCACGAACCACGAACCCAACACATGTTTCGTCTTTCAGATGCCGTTGATGCAGACCATAATCTGCATCCGCTCCTGGACTAACTCCCAAGCTCCGCGTCGAAGTTGGAGCAAACGTCGTCGCGACGGCGGAGCTCGAGGACACATGTCTACCACGAGGATGACACCGCCACCACCCATTCCTTGATTGAACAGTCTGGTTTCCAAATCCATGCCTAACCATAGGACCGATGGCCTCGTGAGGAAACGATCCGAAGAATCTTTATTCAACGCCGTCATCATCGCCGCCAAAGGCAAGACGCTGAACAGGCTAAAAACCTAGACTATGAGGGAGTAAAAACGATCCACGCACGTGGATCCCCCCCCCCCCCCGCCTCACCACCAAGGACCGAGGTCGCCGGCGGAGGGGAGCTGCCGAAGGATTGGGCTGGAAGATTGGCCTCTCCTGGCGGCGGCGACGGCTAGGGTTCCAGCCGCCGGGGACGAGAGGAAAATGATTCGACCTTCGCGAACAGAAAAAAGGATAGCTAATGGCTACCTGGTCGGTTTTGTTTTTCATGGAAGACAATACATAATTTTTTTGACCACCAAAATGCATGAACATGTATCATGGGCAAAATCCTTGCCAATATTTTATGAAACATGTTCACTTCGACACACAAAGATTAGCCTCGACAATATTTTTGAAAGTGTTTTGGAATGCTAATTTTCAAAAAACAAAAAACATGGCTTCCACGGATGTTATTTCGTGATGGAATTCGTCAAGCATAGAAAACATTTGTTAAAGTTTGCCATAAAACAAATTCAGATATTTTGAATTTTTATTCATTTTTTACTTTTCCCGAGCTCAAGAGTAGAAGAGTTATTTCGCCTAATGGTGTCTTTTTTGTACAGATGAGTGTATGAGATCATATAATGTATTTGAACATATGATCCACACATGTCACTATCATTTTGAGGCTCTTAAATTGTGGGGGATGTATTTGGAACATATGATCCACCATGTCACTATCCATTATTTTTATGTACTCCATGATGTTCCTTTGCCTATCTTACCATGATATGATGAGAAAGTTGGCATGTGTGTG
>LR738712.1:753983815-754003263 GCA_902687465.1 Secale cereale | reverse complement strand
GGTGTTAAAAATCACTATGTCAGGTTAGAAATCATCTAAACTCCAAATTAGTTAGAAAATTTCTGAATGCACAGACAAAATCACCACCTATTGTACTTCAGCTCTCACATATATATGTTTCTTATTCGTCCCTTGCGACATCTTAGTTATGCCATTGTTGTGCTACTCACATTTCTCCAGTACTCCTTCTCCCTTGTGAATCAAGAAAATGGCCGGGACTTGTCAAAAACCGGGCCCTTTTTGTGAAGTTTCTAAATTCTAGGGGTTTTGTGGTAAATAATTAGGCCATTTTCCAGTAGTTTTATATTCTAGGGGGTTGACCGAAATTAATAATGTGTGTTCTTTTTCTTCTTGTGTCACCCTTCTGCGCTTCGTCGCCTCTTCAAATAGAGAATATATTCCACACGGTTACAAAGGGAGTGCTGGAATGTCATACGGCCCAAGAGATTGCTTCCAACAACTTGAACCACAGAAGAGAAAGCTACATGACCTAACCAGAGGTGGCATCTCCAATACAAGACTCTCAACCTCCTGACCCAAAGTTCAGAACTGAAATAAACACACTTGCTTCACTCATAGCCAAAAGCCTTGATGTGTCCTCGGAATTGGAACAAATGCTCAGAACGTCAAGCACTACATATTAGTAGCAACTAACACCTAGAAGAAATGGACCTGCGAGCAATTATCAGATCATGGGCTCATCATTTATTCAATGTATAGGTAGTGTTCAATGATTCATGGATTTGTCCATTAGGTGTTTAGTACCAGAAGTAGCATGTAGCATACGCAAAAAATTGGCAACAACATTTCTTATTCGTAATGCAAATAGCAGTACTATTCACGCATGGTGCACTTCAGGGACAGAGATCAGGTGACATGCACGTTTGCATGTTACCGCGTGCCTTGCGGCCGAAATTCAAATTTAAACATTGCGAAAAAATCTGAAATAAATCAGGCATGTTCACAACACATATTAAGATAACCCCTAAAAAATTCAAATCAAAATTTAAAACGTACATCGAGAAACAAAAAAGAAAAATATGTCATGAATAGTACGCGAATGTTCAGTGTAGACTATTCACATCTGAGTTTCTCTTTTTTGTCTCTCGATGTATATTTCGAATTTTGGGCGTTGACCCCGCAACACAAGGCCGTCCCAGCCCTATGGAGGAGATGACGGCCTGCCCATGGAACCGGCGCGATGTCGCCTGGTTCCACCATTGAAGAGCCTTTTCTTTTTATCTTTTATATATATACGTATATGTACGAGTGAAATAACCTCAATATGCCAAAAAAAGAGTGAAACATACATCGAGAGACAAAAAAAGAGAAACTCAGATGTGAATAGTCTACACTGAACATTCGCGTACTATTCATGACATATTTCTCTTTTTTGTTTCTCGATGTACGTTTTGAATTTTGATCTGAATTTTTTAGGGGTTATCTTAATATGTGTTGTGAACATGCATGATTTATTTCAGATTTTTTCGCAATGTTTAAATTTGAATTTCGGCCGCAAGGCACGCGGTAACATGCAAACGTGCATGTCACCTGATCTCTGTCCAACTCTTTTCCCCCCTTTTCTTCGGGAGAGTCAACTATTTTTTTAACTGGCATAGTGACCCGTTCGATGCGCGGGCTGGGATTTTATAAATGCAATTTACGCAGTCAATATATTAGCCATCTATGTTGTGAAATATATATATTTTTGCGTAAAAATTGGTGCCAAATTTGGTGACTTTTACAAAATGATTATTTTTCATAAGCATAACTTCATCTTAGATATATTTGCTTTTTTGGTTGAAATTTGAATATGTATATTTCAAATTAATCATGTAGCTACATGTTATGCATATTGCAGTATCATTATTTCTTCATTATTGAATCCATTGTGCAATTAATGTTTATTTATTTTTCTGGTCTTTCTAGCGCGTTGCTGTATTTTTAAGATTATTTCTTTTAAGCACATAATACGTATTTGTTATTTGTTTACGTAGGCATAGGTAAATTTCTTAGGAACTATGTAAAATTACACAGTTACTTATTAATTATCGACGTGTGTACAATTAATATTTGCAAGCTTTGTATGTAGG
Organism: Secale cereale; assembly: GCA_902687465.1. Lineage (NCBI taxonomy): Eukaryota > Viridiplantae > Streptophyta > Magnoliopsida > Poales > Poaceae > Secale > Secale cereale. The sequence goes on along the minus strand of LR738712.1, from coordinate 754,001,170 downwards.
GAAATAAAAATATTATGGTTATTTACATGCATTTCAGTAATCCATTTGGCCTTAACCTGTACGCAAGGAGATCTTATGGTAAAACAATTATTCTAGCGAAATACATTTAGGGGCATTAAAGTTGTTAAATTTGTATGGCTCCACTAGATTGTTATTTGTTTTGTTAATGTTTGAATGCTCGCCTTAATTCTTAACTCGAGATGTGCCATTCAGATTAGCTTTCTGGAAATATACATATGGATTTGTGTTGTATCGGTAACTCATGAACTTTTCATATTGGCGCACTAAAGAATTTGTGATGGGTGTTTGTATATGTTGTCACCGAAAAGCATTATAGTATCTCATTATAGAATACAGAGGTGCCAACAGGTAGACTTCTCTAATATAATTTCAGTTTTGAATGAATTGCCAGTTTCTTTCCAAGCACTATGAATCTCATAGAATATTATAAATATGCCAGCACATACAGATATTAAGCAACACTCACATGTTGCCATTCTGAAAGATCATACCATATTCAGATAAGTCTAAACTGTTTAACTTAAGCAAAAGAAAAGTTGCATATTATCTTTGTTTCAGCATATATGTGCAGTGGGGTGCCTAAATCATAAAAGTAAGAAATATCTGATGACTGATGATGGTGTCCCATTCTTTCCACTACGTAATAAGAGAACATAAGGGTCCAAAGACACACGTCTAAGGCGCTCCATGGATGGACACCATGCGCGTAGACAGAAAGCAACGAAGCCGATTAATTCTTCCTATACCAAGCTAACCACGCATGGATGCCCGCCATGGGCATGCCCACCTGGTGCAAAAAATTGGGGCCATTTATGCATGTCCAAAAATAGATCATGTTCAAGGGAGGGTGTTCTGGTAGGGTAGTCGGGTTCATCTGAAAGCAATTTTTTTTTTACCGACATCCATCAAATGGCCTAAAGAATTTCATGCCCTTTTATCACAATTTAAAGGCAGCATGCCTTGTTCTTTGAGCTTTCAACAATTTTTGCATTTTTGGGAGTTTTCTCGATGAAAAAGCTGATAAATGGACGAACATGACACAACATACATACGGTGTCGGAATTGGTTCAAACCTGGCATGGATGTCTGCCATGTGCATGTCAGGCTGCTGCAAGAAGTTGGAGTCATTTATTGATAATCCAGAAAAACCAAGTTGAGAGGCGGTTGCCAGAATTGCCCAGTCAGGTGCATCCATGAGCATGTAACTTTCCCTAATTCCAATGTTTTTGTTATTTTAAATGTGCAATTTTCATAATTATCGACCAACATGAACATTTTCTTATGTCGTAAACATTTTTTGAAATTTGTCAATATTTTTCAAATTTCAAATTTTACAATTTTTTTTTACAATATTTTCTAAACTTATCGAATATTTTTGAAACACCAACATATTATAAATTTCGGAACAAAAAAAATCCCAAAACAAGAACATTTAAAAAATTCATGAACATATTTTAAATTTATCAGCAAAAATTAAAACTAGAAGATCCTCACCAATCCAAACAATATTAAAAAATTTGAACACCTTTTGACAAGAATAGTAAAGTACAAAAAAGAGAAAATGGATTAACGAAAAATGTCAAGAAAAACCAAAAATAAAAAAAACGCCCAGGCCTTCACCAACTACCAGACATCATCAACACTTGTTGGGCCGGCCCGCCAGCTCACCTCGCGCACCCGCACGGGCGGTAGTTGGAGTTTAGCCCCACCTCGCCGAGTGAGGGACGACACTACCAGCTTAAGTAGCCGCGTCCGTGTGAGCCCCAAGCTCCTAAGGAAAAAAAAACCAGTCCAGCTCCTAAGTACGCATGAAGATTATTCTGCATCGGTTCTTGAAGGTAATTAGATGTATAACTGAAAATTATATGGCTACCCGATAGATTATGCTCATTCAAATTATATGGCTACCTGATAGATTTTGCTCATTCCAAGGATTTAGCAAAACTGCATATGAGCATCTACATAAGGAAACTAAGCATTCATACTCTCGTTGTAGACTACACCCTTGATGATAATATCTACATAGTAACGATTATCACAATAGGTCATTCAGAGCTTCTTTGGTTCTTCCCGGGCGATGTCGCGTGTTTGCACATGAACATATCACCGTACCACAACCGAGAATTACACAGGACTTTATATGACAACACATCGTTTCGTAACACAATTGAGAAGGCAAATCTCTCTGCGTCGAAGTAAACATTTTGTCCCTTAATACATTGTGAAGAACTTGGCTCATGATACTTGATCGGCCGTGTTGGTGTTCAAAGAAATTTTGTAATGTTCAGTTTCCATGACAAACAAAACTTATCAAGTTTGTTAGTACTCTCTATTATTTTTACAACATAGTATAATAATGATAATTACATTGAGATGATAAGGACAACTTTAATATACTCCCTCCATTCTAAATTATTTGAAGTTCTAGATTTATGTACGTAAATGTGCATATATGATACATTGTATGTGTATTAATGCCATATGTTTGGGCCTAATACTTAAGTGTTTTAAAAATATTATTTTTCTGAAGTATTTTATAACTAACAACCTTTGTTGTACTAGCATATATTGTATATTCACCATGTGGCGTACGTGGTAAGCAACTCAAAATGACAATGACAAAAAACATATATATTATATATTCAATAGTAGTAAAAATCATTATAACTAACCAAAACTGGAAGATAGAGAAAGCATTAATCACCATTGTTATATCATCCCTTAGTTGGTGTTGGGCGTATTTTTTTATTTGTGGGTTTTAACAGAGATAAAATTTGCTTCCATATTTGTACAAGCAGAATGTCCATATTAGCTTTGCACCATGATGGCCACATATACTAGTACAAGATGTAAGAGTAATTTAGAGATGTGATTAATTTGCATTGTTATATACTTCCTTATTTGGTGTTATTTTTAATAGCGGTATAGTTCGTTTCCATGTTTGCAAAAGTAAAATGTCCATACAAGCCCTACACCACCAATCCACCATGGACATCATATCATCTTACCTCCCAAGAGGTAATAGTAACTCCAGCTGCTAGATGATAAAAAAAAAGAACAACCCATACATGTCTGGGAGCATGTGTTAAAAGAAGTCTAATAGACTCAAAAAATGCAGTGAGTCTGACTGTCTCTTATCATCTTACATCTCATGTGAAAAGATGAGGTAAGAGAGACCATGTTAAAACTGCTCAAAATGTTGATGCGCCGTTTGAGTTGAGTAGCAAAGTAATAAAAGAGGATTAACAAGAAATCCTAATGATCAATGAAAGTGCTTTACACACGATATGATGATGAACGACCTGTGCACAACATGATTAGAAGCCACACAGATTAAAAAGATGAAGCAATCCAATGGCGTAGATGACCTGTCGTCTCTGAATCGTGCACAATCCATCGTGTGCATAGCACTGCTCAATGATCAACTCCTAGACTTCTGTAAGTTATGAGGGAAAATAAATACGGATAGGCCGGGGAGATACTAGACGCCTAGTTAGCATCACCATCCACTTAGTGCGCCAGACGAGGGGCCTTAATTAGTTGTTGCGTTTAGAGTTTTGAAAACTACCGTCGAGGAGAAGAGGATCCATCTTCACATTTGCTCCACCTACAAATAGTGGGCTTTACATCAGATGTAGATGGAGCTTCTCACAAACCACAGGGTATCCATGCCAATCTTCTGGTTTAGATAAGATGTCTGACCCATCTCGAAATGGCGAACCAGCTGCTACTCCTGATCGGATGAGCCTGACCACAGCTGCAACCAAGGACATCTTCTTTGACGTGGAAGGCTACACCGCCGCCATACTCATGTCCACCGGCGACAATTGCTACTACCCGTCGGAAAGGTTCACCGTCGGTGGGTACGACTGGGCCGTCCGCTTCTACCCCAACCAACTGGGCTCCCACATATCCATCCTCCTCGTGCTCCTCAGCGAGCCCAGGGATGGCACCGTGGTCGGCGTAAGGTTCGGATGCGCCGTGCTTGACAGGTCCGGCAAGCCGTCGACGGAGCTCTGGCAGAGCTCGTCGACCGTCCTGTCTTTCTACGGCGAAGAGTGGGGTTTTTGGAGATTTGCGCCGCGTGATGTTCTGGAGGACCCAGATTACCTTGAGGGGGACTGCCTCACCCTGAGCTGCACTGTCTCTGTTCTCAGGAAACCGCAACTATCGTCCAACTGAGACCACCATGGCCTCCTTCTCCTCATCGATCATGCATAAGATTTTTGTATTTGAGGGTCGACCTGCATAATCTTTGGGAGAAATTGGGCAGGAGGTTAAGATTTTTACTTCAAATTCGGATCGATGTGGTTGTGTTTGAGTCAAAGCGTATGTATCGTGGGTATATTTAAGCAAAGTTTTAAATAGAGGGCTATAGCGTAGCTATAGCCCAGCTATAGCTTTTCGGGGACCTCCCACTACAGCTATGATGTTTTAACGACACAGGGAAATTTCCACTAATACCTACGCTAGACATCAAATAGCCCTATCTGTCCCGCCGGCTGGCCCAACACTTAGGCCCATCATCGCGTAAACCGGACAAATAGTCTAACCTAGCCGTCCTAAATCACATCCCCGCATCCATGCTACAATTCGTGCCTAGAAAACTTATTACAGATAACATATTGGTGGCATACAAATGATTTCATACCATCAAGAAAAAGAGAGCAGGTAAAGAAGGATTATGTGCAATAAAATTGGATATGCACACAACTTATGATCAGGTTGAATGGCCTTTTCTCAAGGATCATGCTCAAACTTGGATTCTGTGAGGTGTGGGTAAATTCTGTTATGGAGTGTGTCTCTAGTGTTGAATATCGTATTCAGTTTAATGTGGAGGAAAGTGAAAGTTTTAAACCTACTAGGGGTCTGAGGTACGGAGACCCGTTGTCTCCTTACCTTTTTTTTGTTATGCATGGAGGGTCTCACTGCTTTACTAACGCATGCGGAAGAAAATGGGAATATTCCACGAATAAAGGTTTGCAGAGATGCCCCACCCTTCACGAATCTTATCTTTGTTGATGACTCTTTAATCCTTATGAAAGCAAATTTGCAAAGTGCAGAAACATTGAAATTAGTTCTAGATTCGTGTTGCACAACTTCGGGGCTGATGGTCAGTGTTGACAAATCCAACATCTTTTTTAGCCCTAATACATGAGTGGAGACTAGAGAAAAAATGTGTACAATTCTCAATATAATGAATGAGGCCTTGAATGAAAAATATTTAGAACTGCCAACCAATGCGGGTTTAGATAAAACCGATTGCTTTTAATACTGAATCGATCGTATTGTTCAGAGAATCAGTGGTTGGAAGGAAAAACTGATGTCGGCAGGAGGGAAGGAGATCATACTTAAAGCGGTTGTTTAACCTATTTCCACCTATGCAACATCGGTCTTTAAAATTCCTTTTTTTTTGTAAATGAATTATTGACACAATGGCACATTTCTGGTGGGGAGACAAGGACAACCAAAGAAGGATGCATTGGATGGCTTGGTGGAAATGTGTGTACCCAAGAATTAAGAAGGAATGGGCTTTTGGGATATCCATTGTGTCAATTTGGCCATGCTCTCTAGACAGGCTTGGCGTCTTATCGGGAATCCAGATTCTCTATGTGCTACCATTTTGAGTCAAAGACTATCCTGATGGTGACTTGTTGAACACTGATCTGTAGAAGGGTTCTTCCTTCACCTTCCAAAGTATTATGGCGGGTGTGAGCTTCCTGAAGCATGGTTACATTTGGTGAGTGGGAAATAGTCAGAATATTGACATCTAGGAGGGCGCCTGGATTCCAAATTCCGCAGACCATAAAATTAGTCCTCCTAAGGGAGGCCGGTTGCTACGGAAGGTAGCAGATTCGATTGGTCCAATCCTCAATAGTTGGGATGAAGATCCTCTTAGACAGACTCTATGGCCTATTGATGTTCAGCGAGTGCTTGAGATCCCTATATCGCAACATGATATGCCAGATTTTGTAGCTTGGAATTTCACAAAAAAGGGATTTCTTTGGTTTGGTCTGCTTATTTTGTGGAATGGGACCACCAATATGGGAACAAGTTATGACATACCAATGGGATGGGATGTACCACAATTACTCCTATTTGTGGGAGGATTTGGAAACTTACATGTCCAGGAAAGATTAAAATATTTATTTGGCGTACACTTCAATGCACTCTTCCATGTCATGTTAAGCTAGCTAATAGACCCATGAAAGTCTCACCAAAGTGCCCTGCATGCTCATCTAGGCCAGAAGACACAAATCATTTGTTGTTTCTATGCGACAGAGAAAAGGAAGTCCAGAGAAGGCTAGGGATGGACGATATTATCGACAGAGCTTGTAAAATAGATTATGTGGGTGAGACAGTCTTGAAATATTTACTTTCATTACCAGATCAAAAGCTATGTATGATGGGCACTTGAATGTCCAAATACAATGAAAATTTGCGTGCTCCTTCGCATTGAAGCATCTTCTATGCCAGCAAGATTCAGTTTTTTTATTTTTACTATTTTTTCGAATTTATTGTTCATCGTGTAGATGAGCCCATGGTGGAGTGACTACCAACTTCATATGTACATGTTACAAGGGTCCTTTTTTTAAGCTGGGACTAGTATCTTCGCCATCATGTCCAGTCTTCCATGTAGAAGGGGACACCATGTACTCATTGATAACAAAGTATTGAATTAGCAAGACAAAGACCTCACGCCTCTCCGATCACCCCAACGATTAGGGTTTTGCGGTGGACTTGACGGCGGCCATCTGATTCGATCAGCGGGCCGCACCTGGTCTCCGACGAGGGATGGCAGCAACGTCCCAAAACACAAGTGGAGGGATGCCTCCTGACTCTCCCCGGTCTACTGGGGCGAAACTGGAAGAAGCGCTCGGGAAACTTGGCATCACCGAGGAAGAGGCTACACCATTGGTGATTGATGATGTAGATGAGGGCAAGGCGAAGAAGTGGCTACTAGCAGACAAGGTTTTCTATCGACACCGATTCCACATCCAAACCATTACCGGTGCCCAAGGGGTGTGCAATTCAGATCCATGGTAGAGAACACTTTCGTGGCAGAGTTCAAGACCCAGAGAGATCCAGACAAAATCTGGATGGGCTCGCGATGGCATGTCAACAAACATGCAATCATTCTTGCTGATTTTGAGGATCACATGAGGCCTGATTAGGTCACGTTTGACCGACTCCATCTATGGGTTCGGGTTCGAAATCTGCCCTATAACTTGAGAGATGATGCGTGGGGCAAGCTGATAACCCAACAGATTGTCAAGAATGCAACAACGAATCAGTTTGATCATGTGGGGGCACTAGTAGAAAACGGGGCATTGGTCCAGCCCATTAGCCCCGGTTCAATCTAGAACCGGGACCAATGGGGGTACTGGACCCGGTTCGTTAGCCCAGGGGGCCGGCCGGGCCACGTGGGCCATTGGTCCCGGTTCGTCTGGACCTATTGGTCCCAGTTGGAGCTAAAAACCGGGACCAATGGCTCTTGCTCCTGGCCCACCACTATTGGTCCCGGTTTGTTTTATGAACCGGGACCAAAGGCACCCCTTTAGCCCCGGTTTGTAGCACCAACCGGGACCAGTGAGTTGCCTATATAAACCCCCTCACTCAAGAGCAGAGCTCACTGCTCTGTTTTTTTTTCTGGCCGAGGGGGAGAGGGGTTAGTGGTGCTCTAGCTCACCTCCTATGCACACAACGTGTTCGGTGGAATGCCCGAGCCACACTAGTTAAGCTTTTCTCCTCTCGAAGCTCTATTTTCTCCGAGATTTGTCTAGGTTTAGCGGTCCGTCACGTCCCGTCCCCGTCTTCGCTGCCGTCGATCGCCCCCGCCGATCTCGTCACCGGCACCACCGTGGTGAGCCTCTTGTTATGTCCATGCTTTTCTTACTTTTATTATTGCTTTAGATAGATATTTGTCTAATTTTCTTACGTTTATTATTGCTTGTTATTATATAGTGCGATGGTTTTGATATCCGCCCACGTGGGCCCTCGTCCGGTCTACGATTCGGATGTGGTATATTATCTTTAATTTATAACTATTTGTTTTAGTGCTTATGATAGTTATGCCGACCAACCTGACATGCATAGATGTTTTATTATGTCTAGGAGGTAGTTGAACTGGAAATTCCAACCGACCCTCTTGTGGAGAGGTTAAATTTAGTTGAAGAGGAAAACATTTCGTTAAAGAAAAAATTGGAAAAAATGGAGGAGGAGAAGATGGAATTGGAGTTGCATGTTGCGGAAGTTATCGATGATCACAAGATCAAGATGGAACCTATTGTCGAGAGGTTAAATTTAGTTGAAGAAGAAAAAACTGTTTAGATGACACTGAAAGTATATACCTGGACAAGTGCAGGAAGAATGTGTACCTGGGCCATCGTCGATTTCTTCCGACCAACCATCAATGTCGAAAGAAAGGCAAGCATTTCAAAGGCGAGGCAGATCACCGGAAGAAGCCCGCCATGCGTACCGGTGATCACGTACTTGCTATGGTCAATGATTTACACGTAATCTTCGGAAAGGGCCCCGGCGCACTAGCTGTTCCGAATGACGATGAGGGACACGCACCCATGTGGAAGAAGAAATCTATATTTTGGGACCTACCCTACTGGAAAGACCTAGAGGTCCGCTCTTCAATCGACGTGATGCACGTGACGAAGAACCTTTGCGTGAACCTGCTAGGCTTCTTGGGCGTGTATGGAAAGACAAAAGATACAGCTGAGGCACGGGAGGACCTGCAACGTTTGCACGAAAAAGACGGCATCCCTCCGAAGCAGTATGAAGGTCCTGCCAGCTATGCTCTTACGAAAGAAGAGAAAGAAATCTTCTTTGAATGCCTTCTAAGTATGAAGGTCCCGACTGGCTTCTCGTCGAATATAAAGGGAATAATAAATATGGCAGAGAAAAAGTTCCAGAACCTAAAGTCTCATGACTGCCATGTGATTATGACGCAACTGCTTCCGGTTGCATTGAGGGGGCTTCTACCGGAAAACGTCCGATTAGCCATTGTGAAACTATGTGCATTCCTCAATGCAATCTCTCAGAAGGTGATCGATCCAGAAATCGTACCAAGGCTAAGGAGTGATGTGGCGCAATGTCTTGTCAGTTTTGAGCTTGTGTTCCCACCATCCTTCTTCAATATCATGACACACGTCCTAGTTCATCTAGTCGACGAGATTGTCATTCTGGGGCCCGTATTTCTACACAATATGTTCCCCTTTGAGAGGTTCATGGGAGTCCTCAAGAAATATGTCCGTAACCGCGCAAGGCCAGAAGGAAGCATCTCCATGGGCCATCAAACAGAGGATGTCATCGGGTTTTGTGTTGACTTCATTCCTGGCCTTAATAAGATAGGTCTCCCTAAATCGCGGTACGAGGGGAGACTGACTGGAAAAGGCACGCTTGGAAGGGACTCAATAATATGCAGGGACGGTTATTCTTGGTCTCAAGCACACTACACAGTTCTACAGAACTCTACATTGGTGACCCCGTATGTCGATGAACACAAGAACAGTTTGCGCTCCAAACACCCGGAGCAGTGCGACGACTGGATTACACGTGAACACATCAGGACTTTCAGCAGTTGGTTGGAAACACGTCTCAGAGGTGACAACACTGTTTGTGATGAGTTGTACTTGTTGTCCAGGGGACCATCTTCGACTGTATTGATTTACAAAGGATACGAGATAAATGGGAATACATTTTACACGATTGTCCAAGATCAAAAGAGCACCAACCAAAACAGCGGTGTCCGCTTTGATGCAACAACCGAGAGGGGAAAGGACACATATTATGGTTACATAGTGGACATATGGGAACTTGACTACGGACATGATTTTAAGGTCCCTTTGTTTAAGTGCAAATGGGTCAATCTGTCAGGAGGCGGAGTACAGGTAGACCCACAGTACGGAATGACAACAGTGGATCTGAAAAATCTTGGATACACTGACGAACCGTTCGTCCTAGCCAATGATGTGGCACAGGTTATCTATGTGAAGGACATGTCTACTAGACCGAGAAAAAGAAAAGATAAGGAAGCGAATACATCATACGATGAGCCAAAGCGCCACATACACTAGTAGAAAACAAGGCATTGGTCCAGCCCATTAGCCCCGGTTCAATCTAGAACCGGGACCAATGGGGGTACTGGACCCGGTTCGTTAGCCCAGGGGGCCGGCCGGGCCACGTGGGCCATTGGTCCCGGTTCGTCTGGACCTATTGGTCCCGGTTGGAGCTAAAAACCGGGACCAATGGCTCTTGCTCCTGGCCCACCACTATTGGTCTCGGTTTGTTTTATGAACCGGGACCAAAGGCACCCCTTTAGCCCCGGTTTGTAGAACCAACCGGGACCAGTGAGTTGCCTATATAAACCCCCTCACTCAAGAGCAGAGCTCACTGCTCTGTTTTTTTTTTCTGGCCGAGGGGGAGAGGGGTTAGTGGTGCTCTAGCTCACCTCCTATGCACACAACGTGTTCGGTGGAATGCCCGAGCCACACTAGTTAAGCTTTTCTCCTCTCGAAGCTCTATTTTCTCCGAGATTTGTCTAGGTTTAGCGGTCCGTCACGTCCCGTCCCCGTCTTCGCCGCCGTCGATCGCCCCCGCCGATCTCGTCACCGGCACCACCGTGGTGAGCCTCTTGTTATGTCCATGCTTTTCTTACTTTTATTATTGCTTTAGATAGATATTTGTCTAATTTTCTTACATTTATTATTGCTTGTTATTATATAGTGCGATGGTTTTGATATCCGCCCACGTGGGCCCTCGTCCGGTCTACGATTCAGATGTGGTATATTATCTTTAATTTATAACTATTTGTTTTAGTGCTTATGATAGTTATGCCGACCAACCTGACATGCATAGATGTTTTATTATGTCTAGGAGGTAGTTGAACCGGAAATTCCAACCGACCCTCTTGTGGAGAGGTTAAATTTAGTTGAAGAGGAAAACATTTCGTTAAAGAAAAAATTGGAAAAAATGGAGGAGGAGAAGATGGAATTGGAGTTGCATGTTGCGGAAGTTATCGATGATCACAAGATCAAGATGGACCCTATTGTCGAGAGGTTAAATTTAGTTGAAGAAGAAAACAAATTCTTGAAGGAAAAAATAAAAAAAATTGTGGACGAGAAGATGATATTGGAGTTGCATGTTGCGGATGTCGTCGATGATCACAAGATCAAGATGGATGCAATGCGGTTGAAGATTAAAAAGATTAGAAAATATGCCATTAATACCGAGGCTTGATATCATTATGCCGTTGGATCAATTGTTACCTTGGTTGCGATTATGATAGCATTTGTTTTCGCGTTGAAATGTTTTACATAGTTTCGATGTGTATGGAGAGCTATATGTTGTTAGATGAGAACTATATATGTATGTACTTTGGTTTTAATGTGATGATGAACTTTTATCCATTTGGTCACTTAATTATCTATTTATGATGTTCTGTAATGGTTTTTGACACACTTAATTATATATAAATGCACGCAGATGAACCGCCAATGGATGTACGGTGACAGACACACCTCCGAGTACATTAAGGGCGTGCGTGAGTTTCTAAATGCGGCAGAGGCAAACAAGCAGAATGGTTTTATGTGTTGTCCATGCACTAAATGTGTGAATACGATGTCTTACTCTAACCGAAAAATCCTTCACTCCCACCTGCTTTACAAGGGTTTCATGCCACACTATAATGTTTGGACGAGGCACGGAGAAATAGGGGTTATGATGGAAGACGGCGAACAAGAAGAGTACGATGACAACTATGTGCCCCCCTGAATACGGTGATGCTGCAATGGGGGGAGCTGGTGAAGATCAAGAGGAACCAGACGATGTGCCCAATGATGCTGCAACGGGTGAAGCTGCTGAAGATCAAGAGGAACCAAATGATGATCTTCGCCGGGTCATTGTCGATGCAAGGACACAATGCGAAAGTCAAAAGGAGAAGCTGAAGTTCGATCGCATGTTAGAGGATCACAAAAAAGGGTTGTACCCCAATTGCGAAGATGGCAACACAAAGCTCGGTACCGTACTGGAATTGCTGCAGTGGAAGGCAGAGAATGCTGTGGCTGACAAAGGATTTGAGAAGCTACTGAAAATATTGAAGAAGAAGCTTCCGAAGGACAACGAATTGCCCGACAGTACATACGCAGCAAAGAAGGTCGTATGCCCTCTAGGATTGGAGGTGCAGAAGATACATGCATGCCCTAATGACTGCATCCTCTACCGCGGTGCATACAACGATCTGAACGCATGCCCGGTATGCGGTGCATTGCGGTATAAGATCAGACGAGATGACCCTGGTGATGTTGATGGCGAGCCCGCCAGGAAGATGGTTCCTGCGAAGGTGATGTGGTATGCTCCTATAATACCACGGTTGAAACGTTTGTTTAGAAACAGAGAGCATGCCAAGTTGATGCGATGGCACAGTGAGGACCGTAAGAAAGACGGGAAGTTGAGAGCACCCGCTGACGGGTTGCAATGGAGAAAAATCGAGAGAAAGTACTGGGAGGAGTTTGCAAAGGACGCAAGGAACGTATGGTTTGCTCTAAGCGCGGATGGCATTAATCCTTTCGGGGAGCAGAGCAGCAATCACAGCACCTGGCCCGTGACTCTATGTATGTATAACCTTCCTCCTTGGATGTGCATGAAGCGGAAGTTCATTATGATGCCAGTTCTCATCCAAGGCCCTAAGCAACCCGGCAACGACATTGATGTGTACCTAAGGCCATTAGTTGAAGAACTTTTACAGCTGTGGAATGGAAACGGTGTACGTGCGTGGGATGAGCACAAACAGGAGGAATTTGACCTAAAGGCGTTGCTGTTCGTGACCATCAACGATTGGCCCGCTCTCAGTAACCTTTCAGGACAGACAAACAAAGGATACCAGGCATGCACGCACTGTTTAGATGACACTGAAAGTATATACCTGGACAAGTGCAGGAAGAATGTGTACCTGGGCCATCGTCGATTTCTTCCGACCAACCATCAATGTCGAAAGAAAGGCAAGCATTTCAAAGGCGAGGCAGATCACCGGAAGAAGCCCGCCATGCGTACCGGTGATCACGTACTTGCTATGGTCAATGATTTACATGTAATCTTCGGAAAGGGCCCCGGCGCACTAGCTGTTCCGAATGACGATGAGGGACACGCACCCATGTGGAAGAAGAAATCTATATTTTGGGACCTACCCTACTGGAAAGACCTAGAGGTCCGCTCTTCAATCGACGTGATGCACGTGACGAAGAACCTTTGCGTGAACCTGCTAGGCTTCTTGGGCGTGTATGGAAAGACAAAAGATACAGCTGAGGCACGGGAGGACCTGCAACGTTTGCACGAAAAAGACGGCATCCCTCCGAAGCAGTATGAAGGTCCTGCCAGCTATGCACTTACGAAAGAAGAGAAAGAAATCTTCTTTGAATGCCTTCTCAGTATGAAGGTCCCGACTGGCTTCTCGTCGAATATAAAGGGAATAATAAATATGGCAGAGAAAAAGTTCCAGAACCTAAAGTCTCATGACTGCCATGTGATTATGACGCAACTGCTTCCGGTTGCATTGAGGGGGCTTCTACCGGAAAACGTCCGATTAGCCATTGTGAAACTATGTGCATTCCTCAATGCAATCTCTCAGAAGGTGATCGATCCAGAAATCGTACCAAGGCTAAGGAGTGATGTGGCGCAATGTCTTGTCAGTTTCGAGCTTGTGTTCCCACCATCCTTCTTCAATATCATGACACACGTCCTAGTTCATCTAGTCGACGAGATTGTCATTCTGGGGCCCGTATTTCTACACAATATGTTCCCCTTTGAGAGGTTCATGGGAGGCCTCAAGAAATATGTCCGTAACCGCGCAAGGCCAGAAGGAAGCATCTCCATGGGCCATCAAACAGAGGATGTCATCGGGTTTTGTGTTGACTTCATTCCTGGCCTTAATAAGATAGGTCTCCCTAAATCGCGGTACGAGGGGAGACTGACTGGAAAAGGCACGCTTGGAAGGGACTCAATAATATGCAGGGACGGTTATTCTTGGTCTCAAGCACACTACACAGTTCTACAGAACTCTACAGTGGTGACCCCGTATGTCGATGAACACAAGAACAGTCTGCGCTCCAAACACCCGGAGCAGTGCGACGACTGGATTACACGTGAACACATCAGGACTTTCAGCAGTTGGTTGGAAACACGTCTCAGAGGTGACAACACTGTTTGTGATGAGTTGTACTTGTTGTCCAGGGGACCATCTTCGACTGTATTGATTTACAAAGGATACGAGATAAATGGAAATACATTTTACACGATTGTCCAAGATCAAAAGAGCACCAACCAAAACAGCGGTGTCCGCTTTGATGCAACAACCGAGAGGGGAAAGGACATATATTATGGTTACATAGTGGACATATGGGAACTTGACTACGGACATGATTTTAAGGTCCCTTTGTTTAAGTGTAAATGGGTCAATCTGTCAGGAGGCGGGGTACAGGTAGACCCACAGTACGGAATGACAACAGTGGATCTGAAAAATCTTGGATACAATGACGAACCGTTCGTCCTAGCCAATGATGTGGCACAGGTTATCTATGTGAAGGACATGTCTACCAGACCGAGAAAAAGAAAAGATAAGGAAGCGAATACATCATACGATGAGCCAAAGCGCCACATAGTTCTTTCAGGAAAAAGGGACATCCTGGGAGTGGAGGGCAAGACAGACATGTCTGAAGATTATGAAAAGTTTCATGAAATTCCTCCCTTCAAAGTCAAGGCTGACCCAAGCATCCTGATAAACGATGAAGATTATCCATGGTTACGGCGCAATAAGCAAATGACACAAGCGAAGAAAAAGTGAAGAGTTATTTCCGTAAGTATTATGATGATACCATGCCAACTTTGTAACAAACGAGTATGATACCATTGTCCGTTTGTACTATTCAAATTTCAATACTACTTGCACTAACAAAACAAAACAAACTTGAAAAATAAATAGCAACAATAAGTATTTTGTTGTAAGTATAAACAAAATAAAATAAATAAAGCAACAAAGAAAATAAATAAAGAAAGTAAAATAAATAAAGCAACTCTAAATACAGCAAAAAACAACTTAGAAATAAACAAAGAAAATAAAATAAATAAAGCAACTCTAAATACAGCAAAAAACAACTTAGAAATAAATAGCAACAATAAGTATTTTGTTGTAAGTATAAACAAAATAAAATAAATAAAGCAACAAAGAAAATAAATAAATGAAGTAAAATAAATAAAGCAACTCTAAATACAGCAAAAAACAACTTAGAAATAAACAAAGAAAATAAAATAAATAAAGCAACTCTAAATACAGCAAAAAACAACTTAGAAATAAATAAAGCAAAAAAGGAAGAAACAAAATTTGGGCGCTGCCCAGTGAGCCTGCAAGGCCTATAGCACAGGATCCACCTGTAATATAAGGCCCAGCAAGCTCACAGGGCAGCGCGCAAAGTTAGGCCCAGAAGCCTGCATTTGAGAGGAGCTCGAGAGGGTGGGAGCAGCAGCCCTTATAAACCACTCTCGAGCTCCCTCAGCTAGCGAGGTGGGACTAAACATCCCACCGCACCCGCGCCAGCACAGGGCCTTTGGTCCCGGTTGGTGGCAGAAACCGGGACTAAAGGGGGGCATTAGTCCCGGTTGGTGGCTCAAACCGGGACTAATACCCCACTTTAGTCCCGGTTGCTGCCACCAACCGGGACTAAAGGCCCCTCCTTCCCGCCCTTTGGGCTGCTGAAAAGGGACCTTTAGTCCCGGTTGGTGGCAGCAACCGGGACTAAAGGGTGGCATTAGTCCCGGTTTCAGCCACCAACCGGGACTAATGCCCCTCCTATATAACCAACACTTGCGAAAATTTGGGCAGTTTTCTTCTTCCCCGCCCCGACGCCTCCCTCGATCTGCTCCTTCCCCGTCGCCGTCGCCGTCGCCCCCGTCGCCCCGTCGCCGTCGCCCCCGTCGCCCCGTCGCCGTCGCCGTCGCCCCCGTCTCCCCGTCGCCGTCGCCGTCGCCCCCGACGCCGCTTCGTCGCCCCGCCCCGCGCCGTCGCCGCGCCCCGCGCAGTCGCCCCGCCCCGCGCCGTCGCCGCGCCCCGGCCGGCCCGTCGCCCCGCGCCGCCGCGCGCCCCGCCCCGCCGCCGTCGCGCCGCCGCGCCCCGACGCCGCCTCGTCGCCGCCCCGCCCCGCCGCCGTCGCGCCGCCCAGCCCTGCCGATGTGAGGGGCTCCCTTTTTTTTTATGTTTAATATTGCTGTATATATATATATAGTTGCTGTGTATATATGTATATATGTGTATATTTTTTTTATGTTTATATAAATTACAGTATATATAGTTGCTGTATATATAGTTGCTGTATTTATATGTATGTGTATATCTTTTTTTTCTTCTTAGGAATTTGCTAAATATATATGTTAAATATATATTTATGTGTATATAAATATAGTTTTTCTTAGGAAGTTGCTGTATATATGTGATGTGTGTATATGTGATGTATATATATGTGTATGTGGCTATATAGTTTTATGTTTATATATGCTAAATATATATAGAAAGTTTTATATATGCAAAAGTTACAAATTTAGAAAAAGAAGGATAGGAAAGAAGAAAATAAGAAAGAGGAAAGAAAGAAGAAGAGGAGAGGAAGAAGAGGAGAAATAAATAAGAAGAAGAAAAAAAAGAAAAAAAGAGGAGAAGAAGAAAGGAATAGAGGAGAAGAAGAGAAATTTTCTCTTCTTCTCCTCTATTCCTTTCTTCTTCTCCTTTTTTTTTTCTTTTTTTTTTCTTCGATCTTCTCCTCTAGCGGTTCCTTTTTTCTTCTTCTTCCTCTTTTTTTATTGGATATGTCTATGTCGATATACACCCTCCCCGATAACTTCGACATTAGGGGGGGCCGGGGTCGAGGGTCGTCGAGGGACCGAGAGGCCGAAGGTCGAGGGGTCGAGGGTCGTCGAGGGACCGAGAGGCCGAAGGGCGAGGGGTCGAGAGGTTGCCCAGCAGTCGGGGGTCTAGGGTTGTGGATCGCCGAGCAGTCGGGGGTCAAAGTATTGAAGAATTCCATGACTTCATCATTTGCCAGAAGTAACCGGGGCATTTTGGTACAAAGTTATGCAAAGATATTTTGGAACAGAGTTCCTGATAGAATAATCCATCTTTTGTTACGAATTATCCTATCTGAGACTCCGTTCCAAAATAACTTTGGAGAGCTTCGTACCATCATGCTACTGTTACTTTCGCCTAATGATGAAGTATTGGTTTTGTTGAATCCTTTGACACTCGACAAAATGTGACATGAGGGGGTCTAGGGTTGTGGATCGCCG
>LR738712.1:753926725-753980509 GCA_902687465.1 Secale cereale | reverse complement strand
AAAGAATTGCCGAAGCTTCCCCCGAAGCTACCCCGCCATCTCAGCAGAGAAGCAGCGTGGCTTCCACCGAGCTGCTTCAGCCAGAGCTTGCCTTGACGGCTACTGCCAGGAATCCTGTGGATGCTATCACGCAGGCACAAAATTGCCACCTTATGGCACAGTGGATGAATCTGAAGGTCAAGGCGGCTGCTGGCTCTGTTTATCCTTCTGGACCAGACGACACTTTTCACTGCCGGCCGATTCCAGAAGGATATGCTAGGGTGATGGTCGACGAAATAACGGAGGGATTTGAGGAGCTCCAGCTTGACCACCCTACCGGTGAAGGGGAGACTCGGCTGGGTTCTTCACTGAAGACTCCATGCCTATGGCGGAAGGACCTAATCAACATTCTGAACTGGACGCCTCCGCCTCCTCCTCCTCCTCCGACGAGTCAGGGCACTCCGCCTCCTCCACCGCCTCCTCCTCCGGCGAGTGACCATCAAGGCACTCCGGCTCCTTCTCCGGCGAGTGACCATCAGGGCACTCCGGCTCCTTCTCCGGCGCGTGGCGGCACACCGCCTCCTTCGCCACCGGCGCATGGCGGCACTCCGCCTCCTTCGCCGCCGGCGCGCCCGAGCAGACAGCCTACTCCTCCTTCTCCGCCTAATCAGCAAGGGCGGAAGAGACCTGCCGCCGCTCCGGCTGCTCCTGCTCCGGCGCCTAAGCAAGTAAAAAAGACAGCCGCTTCGTCTGGTCCGGCGACATCTACCAGTACAGCCAGAGGCGGGAGGCGATGCAGATTCGGTCCTTCTCTCACGCCTCTAGAGAAGTTACCGTACGAGAGGTCCGACGAGGAAAACACGAAGATCGCTGAAGGCGAAGTGAAGGACTTTTTTGAAGGGTTGAAAGCACAGAGACATCCACCTCTGGAGGAGAAGATAGATGCGGTGAAAGCAAAGCGCACTCTTGCTGCCCTGAAGCAACCAGCGAAAAGTAAGCCGAAGGGCAACTATGAACGCATTATTCAAAAGACATTTCAAGATGCCAAGCGGTCCGGAAGTACAAAAAGTGATCAGAGGTTAGCAGAAGGGCGAGCTGGGAAACAAATTGCCCAGCTCGGCGAACAAGCGAACCAATCGTGCCCCCCGCTCAAGGTGTCTAGCGACATGGTCGCTAATGATCCGAGGATGGTGCCCGGTTATACCAATCTTGCAGATTACGCGTCCGACGATGTACACTATGATTTCATGGACGTGCAGATAGAAAGATACGAGTACGGGAAGCCTCTCGTAAAAAATGAAAGATCTCTATCAACGAATATGCGAAGATTGCATGATTGGTACATGAAAATCTGCAGAGAGTCTGGGGGGAGGAATAACTTGTATTTGAGAGTTAAACCGGAGCATGACCTCGTTGGAATTGACCTGTTGCCTGTTCCATTTGAGGAGTTCTATCAATTTTTCAATCAATTGGCCCTCGATAAAACAACGATCACCTGCTACTGTCTGTAAGTAGTACTACTTCTGTCATTAAGTCTCTCTATATAGCTGATCTTCATTGCATGTATTTATAATTATCCTCATTATATTATGCAGATTGAAGATCGTCGAATTGAAGAAAAGACAAGTAGGTGATATTGGGTTTATTAACACATACCTCATAGATGCAACCGAGGTTAAATTGCGTCCCGGCGATACCGAGACCAACTTGCTACGATCGTTGGTGGTAAATGAACACAAAGATATAATACTCTTTCCTTACAACTTCAAGTGAGTGTTAATGTCTTGTGCATATTTGGTTTCCCTTATATATCAGTCAAGTTTATAGTGATGTAATTGATGATCTCATGCATTCGTGCGTAGCTTCCACTATATTCTCTTAGAGATTAAGCTTGAGAAGGGAATAGTAACTGTCTTCGACTCTAAACGTAAAGATCCCGAGGAGTATGCGGACATGACTCAAATGCTAGCCAGGTAAGTTAAATCGATCAATATTATCCACCATGCATATATATCAGCAACTTCATTTCTGATATCAACTAATTGTTTCCTTTGTCTGGCAGGGCTTGGAAAAAATTCACCAAAAAAGCTCCGGGACTACCGAAGAAGCTACAATTTAGATACCCGAAAGTAAGTACTATATAGTAGCATGTTCCGCGCGCGCATCTCCTATATCTTGATTCAAGCGCTAGTTTCATCAATACCAATTTGGCATTCTTGCTTATCAGTTTGATTGACCTCTATTTCTTGTAAAGTGGTTGTGGCAGGAACCCGGGAATGATTATTGTGGATACTACATTTGCGAGTCCATCCGCCACACGACCTGTGAGCGGGGCTACACTGATGAACAATTTGAAGTGCGTAAGCAATCAATAATATTCACAAATTTATAGCATCATTTCATGTATTGACCCCCTACTTCAAATTAGATGTTTCGGATGCGGGATGAACTCCTAACACCAGATCATCTGCGAGCAATTCAAGAGGAATTGGCGGCATTCTTCCTTGAACACGTGATCGCTGAAGACGGAGAATACTATATGGACCATGCATCCATGTGTTAGGAGATTATTTTTGTAAGAGATAATTATTGTATATATGTGCCCGGTAGTGTCGGATAGATATACGAGAACTTGTTGTTCGACCAATCTCTCGGAGAAGGAGAGGTGGTCGATATTACTTCTCTCTGTATGCATATATATATATGTTGATTATACGAGATCTTCTGTTCCTTCGTTTGCTTAGTAGCTCTAGCAGCTAGCTATAGCTAGCTAGCGTGACTCTAGTCCTCTCTATATACGTATGTGTAGTATGTAGCGTCGACCAAGCACGGATATAAGAGAGAACACTTCTCTCTATTAATTAGCTAGCTAACACAATATATGAAACACCTAAATTAACCCCCAAAACCTAAAACCCCCCTCCCCTTTCAAAAAAAAAAACAAAAACCACAGCCACAGAAATGCTGACGCGTGGATGCCTTTTGGTCCCGGTTGGTACCACCAACTGGGACTAAAGCCCCTCCTGCCTGGACTCGGTGCACAGGCCACGTGGACACCCTTTTGCCCCGGTTCTGGATTGAACCGGGACTAAAGGGTCAGAGCATTAGTACCGACCCTCTTGTCCCGGTTCCAGAACCGGGGCTAAAAGGCCCAAATGAACCGGGGCTAAAGACCCTTTATCTACTAGTGGGGGCTATCAGAGAGCTCGGGTCTCCATAGATGTCAACAAGCCTCTACAGAGGTGGATTTTGATTAACTCGACCAAGACGAAGACAAAAGAGATATATGATATTCAGTATGAGCAAGTGCCTCACTTCTGCTTCTCTTGTGGCCGCTTGGGGCATAACAATCTGTATTGCCCGACAACAGGTCCTTGGAACAAGAATGAAGATCTTCTATTTGGACAAACATGGAGGGCTCCAAAAGAGAGAAGGAAACCTTCCTTGGGTGATAACATGAGCAAAAATCAGTACTCAGGCCCGAGCAGTAAGAGAGAATCCAAGAACTCAAGCAATGTGGGAGAAGCTACAGAGGTGAATTCTCTTGTTAACAATCGTCCTTATGCTAAACGGAAAGAGGCACCAAAGAAGGTCTACCGCAGAGTTGAGACACCTCTCCTTCTCACCACCGGAGAACAACGGGATCAAGATGGCTATGGGGGTGACACGGGGGAGGGAGGAGACGATGGTGCAAAGGGAGCACACGTAGTTGGAAAGGGAACCGAAAAGGAAGAAACCTACACCTGACAACTCGGCAACAACTGCTGAGCTGCGTTGCCCGTCCCAATGAGCATTATCAGTTGGAACTACCGGGGCCTTGGGAACCCCAAGGTAGTTCAAGAGCTTCGCAAAGTGGTGAAGCAAGAAGGGGCCCGCCCTACTCTTTGTTATGGAGACGAAGATCAGGGCAGCAAGGGTGGAAAGCTTAAAGCTTAATTTGGGTTTTGATGGTTGTTTTGTGGTCGAAAGTGTTGGCCTCAGGGGAGGCATTGGTTTGTTTTTCCAAAGGATGTTTCACTTGAGCTAAAAAATTATAGTACCGACCACATTGATGTTGTGGTGCGTAAGAGGAATCAAAGGTCGTCCGAGGGGAGATTCACGGGGTTCTATGGTGCGCCAAGGGTCGAGGACCGCCACCATAGTTGGAGTTTCCTTCGAACTTTGCATGCGATACCTCATGATGCATAGGTATGCATGGGGGATATTAACGAGACCTTATATGGGCAAGAAGACTTTAGCCGCTCAGTTCATCCCGAGTGACACATGCGGGCTTTCCGTGAGGTCACCGAAGAGTGTGCTCTCCAAGACCTGGGGTGGTCAAGTTTCCGTTTCACCTGGGACAACCGACGGGGAGGAGGAGCAAGTGTCAAAGCACAGATTGATTGGGCCTTCGCAAATGAGGCGTTTAGGCAACAATTTAGTTTCACAAATGTTTGTCACATCAGTGCAGTTGAGTCGGACCAGTGTTTTGTACAACTAGAGTTCCGGGAGCAACGAGGTGACGCAATACACAGGGGAGAAAGTCCCTTCCGTTATGAAAATGTGTGGCAAATACGCTTGGACTATGAAAATGTGGTGACTGAATGCTGGCTCGCACAACAACGAACACCGAATCTACAAGACATTGTCGATTCATTGAGTGCAATGTAACGGTGACTCGAATCTTGGGGCAAGAAAGAATTTGGCTGCCTCATGAGGACAGTCTGAAAACTCCAGCAGAGGCTGGACAAGCTCCGACGGCAGTCTGTAGGGTGTGGACCTTTGGATGAGGAGAAAAGTGATACGTCTCCAACATATCTACTTTTCCAAACACTTTTGCCTTTGTTTTGGACTCTAACTTACATTATTTGAATGGAACTAACTCGGACTGACACTGTTTTTAGCAGAACTGCCATGGTGTTGTTTTTGTGCAGAAATAAAAAGTTCTCGGAATGACCTGAAAATCCACGGAGATTTTTTGGAAAATATCAAAAATATATGCGGAAAGATCTACGTCAGGGGGCCCACACCCTGTACATGAGGGTGCGGGTGCGCCCCCTCCCCCTAGGCGTGCCCCCTGCCTCGTGGGCCCCCTGATGCTCCACCGACGTACCCCCGGACTCCATATATTCACTTTCGGGGAGCAAAAAATCAGAGAGGAAGAATTATCGCATTTTACGATACGGAGCCGCCGCCAAGCCATAATCTCTCTCGAGAGGGCTGATCTGGAGTCCGTTCGGGGCTCCAGAGAGTCGAGACCGTCGCCATCGTCATCATCAACCTTCCTCCATCACCAATTTCATGATGCTCACCGCCATGCGTGAGTAATTCCATCGTAGGCTTGCTGGACGGTGATGGGTTGGATGACATTTACCATGTAATCGAGTTAGTTTTGTTAGGGTTTGATCCCTAGTATCCACTATGTTCTAAAATTGATGTTGCTATGACCTTGCTATGCTTAATGCTTGTCACTAGGGCCTGAGTGCCATGATTTCAGATCTGAACCTATTATTTTTTCATGAATATATGTGTGTTCTTGATCCTATCTTGCAAGTCTATTGTCACCTACTATGTGTTATGATCCGGCAACCTCGAAGTGACAATAATCGGGACCACTCCCGGTGATGATCGTAGTTTGAGGAGTTCATGTATTCACTATGTGTTAATGCTTTGGTCCGGTACTCTATTAAAAGGAGGCCTTAATATCCCTTAGTTTCCACTAGGACCCCGCTGCCACGGGAGGGTAGGACAAAAGATGTCATGCAAGTTCTTTTCCATAAGCACGCATGACTATATTCGGAATACATGCCTACATTACATTGATGAACTGGAGCTAGTTCTGTGCCACCCTAGGTTATAACTTTTACATGATGAATTGCATCCGACATAATTCCCCATCACCGATCCAATGCCTACGAGCTTTTCACATATTGCTTGTTGCTTATTTACTTTTCCGTTGCTGCTATTACAAAAAATACAAAACACTACTGTTACTTTTATTGCTGTTACCGCTATCTTTATATTACTTTGCTACTAAACTACCTTGTTGCAGATACTAAGTTACCTGGTGTGGTTGAATTGACAACTCAACTACTAATACATAAGATTATTCTTTGGCTCCCCTTGTGTCGAATCAACAAATATGGGTTGAATACTTTACCCTCAAAAACTGTTGCGATCCACTACACTTGTAGGTTATCAAGACTATATTATGGCGCCGTTGCCGGGGAGCATAGCTCTATTCTTTAAGTCACTTGGGATTTATATCTATTGATCACTATGAAGAATTTTAAGGACTCAAAAACCAAGATTTATCCCTCAACTACGAGGGGAGGTAAGGAACTGCCATCTAGCTCTGCACTTGATTCACCCTCTGTTATGACTAAACTTGCGACACCTACTCCTTCTATTGAATCTGATATGTCGTATGTTCTTGATGATGCTACTTCTGGCTATGTATGAGGAAACTACTTCTATGCCTGATAATACTGTGCCACTAGGTGAATTTCTAGATGAACAAATTGCTAAGGTTAGGTAGAATGCAAATATTGAAACTGATAATATTTATGAAAGTGATGATGAAGCTTCTCCCCCTAGATATGAATTGCCTGTTGTTCCTAAGGGTTATGTTATGGATGAAGAAATGCTAGAGACTTTCTTGCTTGCAACGATAGATATGATCTTAAGAAAATATTAGCTAAGCTGAAAGAAAAGTTCTTAAATGCTAGAATAAAACTTGACCCTGCTTTTGCTACCTCACCTATATTTGTTACTGATAAGGATTATAATTTCTCTGTTGATCCCGAGTTAATTACTTTGGTTGAATCTGATCCTTTCCATGGCTATGAGTCTGAAACTGTTGTGGCACATCTTACTAAGTTGAATGATATAGCCACCCTGTTTACCAATGATGAAAAGATTCGTTACTACTATATCCTTAAGTTGTTTCCTTTCTCATTAAAGGGTGATGCTAAGACTTGGTTTAATTCTCTTGATCGTGGTTGTGTGCGTAGTCCCCAAGATATGATGCATTACTTTTCTGCTAAATATTATCCCGCTCATAAGAAACAAGCTGCCTTACGGGAAATTTATAACTTTGTGCAAATTGAAGAAGAGAGTCTCCCACAAGCTTGGGGGAGGCTTCTCCAATTACTTAATGCTTTGCCTAATCATCCTCTTAAGAGGAATGATATACTTGATGTCTTTTATAATGGACTAACCGATGCTTCCAGAGACCACCTGGATAGTTGTGTTGGTTGCGTTTTCAGGGAAAGAACATTTGATCAAGCTGAATTACTATTGAATAATATGCTGGCCAATGAAAATAATTGGACACTTCCTGAACCAGCCCCTAAGCCAACTCCGAAGAAAAGGGGTGTTCTATTTCTCAGTCCTGAAGATATGCAAGAGGCAAAGAAATCTATGAAACAAAAGGGTGTTAAAGCTGAAGATGTTAGGAATTTACCACCTATTGAAGAAATACATGGTCTTGATAACCCGACACAGGTAGTAAAGGTAAATTCTCCTTATAGATTTGATGAAGGTGATATTCCTCGTTATAAGTCTGCTAGCCAATGCTTAGACGAGTTTGACAATTTTATAGTGAAACAAGAAAACTTCAATGCTTATGTTGGTAGACAATTGCAACGTAACGCTTATATGATTGAACGCTTGAGTGATTATATGTCTAGAGTCAAAGGTGAATTGAAACTCATTAGTAAACATGCTTCTATGGTTACCACTCAAGTAGAACAAGTACTGATTTGCTCAATGAATTAAATAGTAAGAATAATGATTATGCTGTTAGAGTTGCAACTAGAGGTGGTAAAGTGACTCAGGAACCCTTGTATCCTGAGGGCCGCCCTAAAAGAATTGAGCAAGATTCTCAGAGAACTAATTTAGATGCACCTATTTCTTCTAAGAAGAAGAAAAAGAAAAATGATAGGAATTTGCATGCTTCTAGTGAACCTGTAGCTGACACTCCTGAGAATCCCAATGATATATCTGTTTCTGATGCTGAGACACAATCTGGTAATGAACATGAACCTAGTGATAATGTTAATGATGATGTTCATGATGATGCTCAACCTAGCAATGATAATGAAGTAGAAATTGAACCTGCTGTTGATCTTGATAACCCACAATCAAAGAATCAACGTTATGATAAGAGAGACTTCGTTGCTAGGAAGCATGGTAGGGAAAGAGAACCATGGGTTCAAAAACCCATGCCTTTCCCTCCTAAACCATCCAAGAAAATGGATGATGAGGATTTTGAGTGCTTTGCTGAAATGATTAGACCTATCTTTTTGCATATGCGTTTGACTGATATGCTTAAAACAAATCCTTATGCTAAGTATATGAAGGATATTATTACCAATAAAAGAAAAATACCTGAAGTAGAAATTTCCACCATGCTTGCCAATTACACTTTTAAAGGTGGAATACCTAAGAAACTAGGAGATCGAGGAGTACGTACTATACCTTGCTCCATTAAAAGAAACTATGTTAAAACCGCTTTATGCAATCTTGGAGCCGGTGTTAGTGTTATGCCTCTCTCTTTATATCATAGACTTGACTTGAGTAAGTTGACACCTACTAAAATATCTTTGCAAATGGCCGATAAATCAACTGCTATACCTGTCGGTATTTGTGAGGATGTGCCTGTTGTGATTGCAAATGTTACTATTCTAACAGACTTTGTTATCCTTGATATCCCCGAGGACGATAGTATGTCTATTATCCTTGGTAGACCCTTTTTGAATACTGCAGGGGCTGTTATTGATTGCAACAAAGGCAATGTCACATTTCATGTCAATGGTAATGAGCATACGATACACTTTCCGAGGAAACAACCTCAGGTCCACAGTATCAATTATATTGGAAATTTTTCAACTATCACTATTTGAGGTTTTGAATTTCCCCTTCCTACTGTCAAGAAGACATATGATATTCTTATTGTTGGGGACATACATATCCCCATTGGGGTAACCAAGTGTTATTCGAAAATTCTCCGGTTTCATGTTATTCGGAAAGAGCTTATTAACAAGACTTGATCAACCTTATTAATGGATTCCTTTTGATGAGCATGAGATGGGTGAATCTAGATAGCACAACCTTCTGTACCCTCCTTTTACTTTCTGTTAATTAGGATAAATAAAGCAAAAATAGTATTTTTTTTGTCCGTTTCCAGGCTTATCCGTTGATAAGTCTCCAACGTATCTATAATTTTTGATTGTTCCATGCTATTATTTATGATGTTATGGATGTTTAATGGGCTTTGTCATACACTTTTATATTATTTTTGGGACTAACCTACTAACCCAAAGGCCCAGTCCAGATTGCTGTTTTTTGCCTGTTCAGGGTTTTTCAGAAAAGGAATATCAAACGGAGTCCAAACGGAATGAAACCTTCGGGAGAGATATTTTTGGAGAAAATCACGCACGGGAGACTTGAGAACCACGGAGTAGGGGCCACGTGGTGCCCATGAGGGTGGGGACGCCCCCCCTAGGGCGCGCCCCCCTGCCATGTGGTGCCCATGAGGGTGGGGGCGCCCCCCCTAGGGCGCGCCCCCTACCTCGTGGGTCTCACGTAAAGCCCCTGGTGCCCTCCTTCCTCCTATATAATCCTACGTACGCCGAAACCATCAGAGGAGAAGAGAAAACCCTAGTTCCACCACCGTAACCTTCTGTTCCCGTGAGATCCCATCTTGGGGCCTGTTCCGGAGCTCCGCCGGAGGGGGGATCTACCACGGAGTGCTTCTACATCATCATCATCGCCTCGCCATGAGTTGTGAGTAGTTTATCACAGACCTTCGGGTCCATAGCTAGTATTTAGATGGCTTCTTCTCTCTC
Source organism: Secale cereale (assembly GCA_902687465.1). Taxonomy (NCBI): domain Eukaryota; kingdom Viridiplantae; phylum Streptophyta; class Magnoliopsida; order Poales; family Poaceae; genus Secale; species Secale cereale. The sequence goes on along the minus strand of LR738712.1, from coordinate 753,970,700 downwards.
TTTGGATCTCAATACAAAGTTCTCCTCGGTCTTCGAGGAGATCTATTCGATGTAATCTCTTTTTGCGGTGTGTTTGTCGAGATCCGATGAATTGTGGGTTTATGATCAAGATTATCTATGAGAAATATTTGGTTCTTCTCTGAACTCTTTATGTATGATTATAATATCCTTGCAAGTCTCTTCGAATTATTGGTTGTGTTTAGCCGACTAGATCTATAGTTCTTGCAATGGGAGAAGTGCTTGGCTTTGGGTTCAATCTTGCGGTGTCCTTTCCCAGTGACAGTAGGGGCAGCAAGGCACGTATTGTATTGTTGCCATCCAGGATAAAAAGATGGGGTTTATATCATATTTCTTAAGTTTATCCCTCTACATCATGTCATCTTGCTTTAGGCGTTACTCTGTTCTTATGAACTCAATACACTAGATGCATGCTGGATAGCGGTCGATGTGTGGAGTAATAGTAGTAGATGCAGAATCGTTCCGGTCTACTTGTCTCGGATGTGATGCTTATATATAATGATCATGCCTAGATAGTCTCATAATTATTCGCGTTTCTATCAATTGCTCGACAGTAATTTGTTTACCCGCCGTAGAATATCGCTATCATGAGAGAAGCCACTAGAGAACACTATGGCTCCGGGGTCTATTTTCTCAACATATCAATTTACATCTACTTTACTTTTTCCGCTTTTACTTTCTGTTCTTATAATAAAAAATACCAAAAATATAAACTATCATCTCTATCAGATCTCACTTTCGTAAGTGACCGTAAAGGGATTGACAACCCCTTATCGCGTTGGCTGCGAAGTTCTTATTTGTTTGTGTAGGTGCATGGGACTCGCGCGTGGTCTCCTACTGGATTGATACCTTGGTTCTCAAAAATTGAGGGAAATACTTACGCTACTATGCTGCATCTCCCTTTCCTCTTCGAGGGAATACAACGCAAGCTCGAGAAGTAGCATCCGTGCAATAAAAAATACCCCGAAAATAAAAGTTCTCCAAATGCCCTGAAATTCAAATATGATTTTTTTCTAGAATATTTGAGAACGTTTGGCACAGAAAACACAGCGAGGGGAGCCAGCACCTGGCCACGAGGGTTCATGGCACGCCCACCCTCACAGGGCGCGCCCCCTGCCTCGTAGGCCCCATGTGGCCCCCCTCCACTTATTCCTGCAGCCATACCCTTCTTCTTCCTCCAAAAAAAAATCACCAACCAGCTCAAGCACGAGTTCTAGCTCATCTTGCTGCCATTTTCGATCTCCTTGCTCAAAGCTCCATTCACAAAACTATTTGGGGAGATTGTTCCTTGGTATGTGACTCCTCCATTGGTCCAATTAGTTTTTGTTCTAGTGCTTTATTTATTGCAATTTTTTGCTGCTGTGGTGACCTTGTTCTTGAGCTTGCATGTCAAATTTCTTTGGTCCCAAGTAGTTCTAATGCATGATATAGTCTCTAGGCACTTGTAGGAGTTGTTGCTATCAATCTTGTTGAGTTTGGTTAACTTTTATTTTGAGTTACAAAAAATTTCAGAAATTTACAGAGGAGGAAAATGATAATGAGGTTGTTGAGAGGCTCCTCCAGTAAAAGTTCAGAGGATAAGAAGAAGGAAGAAAATAAGAAGCCCAAATATAATCTTCCATGCATGCCGGAAGTTCGTCCGTGTGAATGGCCTTGTAATGAGTTCATGAGGCCTCACCGACTTCCTCCACGACCAGCGCGATCAGTATCTCTTACTCACTAATATTTTCACGCAAAATTTTCATTTTCATGCTAAGAAAACACCACCTACAGTGGAGTTTCGTTTATATGATGAAGTTAAGGAGATGTCATTCTTTGAGTTTTGTGAAGTATGCAAGATACCCGTTGAAGGTAGACTTGATGAACCACGTCGTGAAGACGTTGAAGGGTTTATTGACATGATAGCTGTAGGGGAAAGTAGGCAAGTCTCAGGAGCAAGAATTACTAGTATACATTTTTCTGTTTTGCGCTACTTTGCTTTATTTGCTAGTAGATGTTTAATTGGTCGCGTGAACAGTGGGAATCTTAGTGCCCCCGATATTGTCATTTTAAGCCATGCTTTGTTTCGAGACACAACTTTTCGCTTGGGTGCCGTCGTTGCTAAACGACTGAGTTTGAACCGCTCAAAGGGCCCCGTCTTTGGAGGCATCTTTGCTTCTCACCTTGCTGAACATTTTAGAATACCTATTAGGCATCATGAGAAGGATGAAAAATTTCTTGCCCCTATTTATCTAGATTATAAGAGCATGATAGCACATGATTTTATTGTTAAAGACAAGGATGTGTTGCTTAATTATAAATTAAGGTGTGATGAAAAATATTATGAGATTGTTACCTTGCCTGCACCATCTCTGTTTGATCTGTCTTCAGGCATATATCTTGTTACGTCATATGCCTTCTACAAGTACCAGGGCCAGGCATGAGCTTCAGAGCCCGAGCCGGAGCCACCACTCGATCGTTACCGCCAGTCTGTTTATGGGTGGGATCTGGATGAGCTTGCCAACCAGTGGCACCCAGAGGACACATCTCAGTACACTGGAGAGAGTAGCTTCGATCCATGGCCATAGACCAACTTAGGCCAAAAGCCTAAGCTTGAGGGAGATGTGTTTCTCACCGACATTACATTCATGTTCACACACTTATTCTAGTAGTCAGTGCTCACACTCTTTCATTGTAATATCCATGCTTACTTTCATTTCCTTTTTTCTTAGTCCTTTTCTTGCGTGCTAGAAGAAAAAAAAACCATAAGAAAAAAAATATTAGTTGTAGCCTTTAGCTAGTTTACTTTCCTTGCCAGTAGTAGCTGCAATTAAAATAAAACCCAAAAAGATTTATCGTTCTTCTTTTGCTTGTTGGGAGCTTTCCCGTGTAAATAGTTTCTTTTCTTTTTCTTTGGGAGTCAAGAGTAGAAGTCCGTGATTTAAAATGCTTAGTGGCTCTCATATGCTTCATTGTTGATTTAACCTTAAGCCATATTACCTTGTCATCTCTCTTGTATTAAAATGCTTGCATATTCCAGCTTAGTCCAATTCACATGCACTGTTATTATTATCCACACCATTCGGTCGTGCGAGTGAAAGGCAATAAGGATGATATATGATGAACTAATTGATATGAGAAAAGCTGGTATGAACTCGACCTCTCCTGTTTTTGTAAATATGATAGTTCATCGTTCCTGATTCAGCTTGTTATGAATGAAACATGCTTGCAATAACAATTAGAGATCATAGCTACTTATGCCATGCTTAATTAGCTGAGAGTTTATAATGGTCTATCTTGCGTGCCAACATGATATTAAAATGGTTGTGATGTGGTATGATAGGGTGGTATCCTCCTTTGAACGATTCAAGTGGTCTGATTGGCACATGTTCACGCATGTAGTTGAAACAAAATCAACATAGCCTCCACGATATTTATGTTCATGGTGATTTATATCCTACTCATTCTTGCATTCACTGTTTATTAATTTTAATGCATGTTCATGACTATTGTCGCTCTCTAGCTGGTCGCTTCCCAGTCTCTTTCTAGCCTTCACCTGTACTAAGCGGGAATACTGCTTGTGCATCCACTTCCATAAACCCCAAAGTTATTCTATATGAGTCCACCATACCTTCCTATATGCCGTATTTACCTGCCGTTCCAAGTAAATTTGTATGTGCCAAACTCTAAACCTTCAAATGAAATTCTGTTTTGTATGCTCGAACAGCTCATGTATCAACTAGGGCTGTCTATATCTTCCATGCTAGGTGGGTTATTCCCACGATGAGCGGACTCCGCTCATCATTGATGAGAAAATGGCTGGTAACCGGGATGCCCAGTCCCATGCTCAAAATCATAATAATTAAACAAAACTCCTCTAGGGCTGTTGTTGGTTTGGACGGTACCCATTGCTTCGGACCAGCCGTGGAGTGTGCTTGTTGGTGGTTGGGGGAGTATAAACTTTACCATTCTATTTGGGAACCGCCTATAATGTACGTAGTATGGAAGATATCGAGATTCTTGGTTGTTATGTTGACAATGAGAGTATACCGCTCAGAATGTTATCTAGCTCTATTTAAAAATCGAGCTCTAGCACCTCTACAAATCCCTGCTTCCCTCTGCGAAGGGCCTATCTATTTACTTTCATGCTGAGTCATCATCCTCTTATTAAAGAGCACCAGTTGGAGAGCACCTCTATCATTTGCATGCATTGCTATTAATTTGCATTGAGTATGATCATGACAGGATCTCTTTTACCAGGAATTACAATGTCTAGTCAGTCCTTGATCTTAAAAGGTGCTCTGCATTTATGTTTTGCGGTCTCCGAAAGGGCTAGCGAGATACCATCTTGTTATATCATATTATGATTGTTTTGAGAAAGTGTTGTCATCCGAGGTTTATTATTATTGCTCGCTAATTGATTATGCCATTGATATGAGTAGACTTGAGACCTGAAAGTTATTGTGAATATGGTTAGTTCATTACCTTGCTGAAAACTTGAATGCTGGCTTACATATTTGCAACAACAAGAGCAAACAGAGTTTGTCAAAGTTTTTCTTTATCAGTTTCAGTTTATCAACTGAATTGCTTGAGCACAAGCAAAGGTTTAAGCTTGGGGGAGTTGATACGTCTCCAACGTATCTACTTTTCCAAACACTTTTGCCCTTGTTTTCGACTCTAACTTACATGATTTGAATGGAACTAACCCGGACTGACGCTGTTTTCAACAGAACTGCCATGGTGTTGTTTTTGTGCAGAAATAAAAAGTTCTCGGAATGACCTGAAAATCCACGGAGAATTGTTTTGGAAAATATAAAAAATATCTGCGGAAAGATCTATGTCAGGGGCCCACACCTTGTCCACGAGGGTGGGGGGCGCGCCCCCTCCCCCTGGGCACGCCCCCAGCCTCGTAGGCCCCCTGATGCTCCACCGACGTACCCCTGGACTCCATATATTCACTTTCGGGGAGAAAAAAATTAGAGAAGAAGAATTATCACGTTTTACGATACGGAGCCACCGCCAAGCCCTAATCTCTCTCGAGAGGGCTGATCTGGAGTTCGTTCGGGGCTCCGAAGAGTGGAGACCATCGCCATCGTCATCATCAACCTTCCTCCATCACCAATTTCATGATGCTCACCGCCATGCGTGAGTAATTCCATCGTAGGCTTGCTGGACGGTCATGGGTTGGATGAGATTTACCATGTAATTGAGTTAGTTTTGTTAGGGTTTGATCCCTAGTATCCACGATGTTCTAAGATTGATGTTGCTATGACTTTGCTATGCTTAATGCTTGTCACTAGGGCCCGAGTGCCATGATTTCAGATCTGAACCTATTATGTTTTCATGAATATATGTGTGTTCTTGAGCCTATCTTGCTAGTCTATAGTCACCTACTATGTGTTATGATCCGGCAACTCTGAAGTGACAATAATCGGGACCACTCCCGGTGATGACCGTAGTTTGAGGAGTTCATGTATTCACTGTGTGTTAATGCTTTGGTTCGGTACTCTATTAAAAGGAGGCCTTAATATCCCTTAGTTTCAACTAGGACCCCGCTGCCACGGGAGGGTAGGACAAAAGATGTCATGCAAGTTCTTTTCCATAAGCACGTATGACTATATTCAGAATACATGCCTACATTACATTGATGAACTGGAGCTAGTTCTGTGTCACCCTATGTTATAACTTTTACATGATGAATTGCATCCGACATAATTCCCCATCACCGATCCAATGCCTACGAGCTTTTCACATATTGCTTGTTGCTTATTTACTTTTCCGTTGCTGCTATTACAAAAACTACAAAAACACTACCGTTACTTTTATTGTTGTTACCGCTATCTCCATATTACTTTGCTACTAAACTACCTTGCTGCAGATACTAAGTTTCCAGGTGTGGTTGAATTGACAACTCAGCTGCTAATACTTAAGAGTATTCTTTGGCTCCCCTCGTGTTGAATCAATAAATTTGGGTTGAATACTTTACCCTCAAAAACTGTTGCGATCCCCTACACTTGTGGGTTATCAAAAAGCACGGTGTTAAAATTTCGCGAAGCTCTTCGACAGGAGGATATTTGGCTTCGTCAATGCTCGCGTGTGTTATGGCTACGCGACGGTGACTGAAACACGGAATATTTCCAAGCACAAGCGAAACAACGACAAAGAATGAATAAAATTATGGGGCTGAGGAGGCCAGATGGCTCGTTGTGGGCTAACGTTGAGGAAGACAAAGTAGAGATCATGAATTTCTACCAACAATTATACACCTCGCAGGGACCCTTAGATGCCAGCAAGCTGTTATCACATGTGCCTGCGCACATTACCCCAATGATGAGTGGAGCTCTGGACAAACCATTTGAACGAGAATATGTGCGTAAGGCCCTGTTCCAAATGCCGCCGTTTAAGGTACCGGGTATAGACGGTTTCACTGCAGGATTCTTTCAAAAACACGGGAAGCTACCCCGTGATGATGTAACCAATACAGTTATGAGTTTTTTAAATGGTGGCGAGTTGCCTGTGGGTCTAAATGATACATCGATCACACTTATCCCAAAGGTAAGGAACCCACAGTCTATCGTCCAATTTCCCTGTGTCTAGTCTTGTACAAGTCCGCAGCCAATGCCATCACAAACAGAATCCGGGAGTTCAAGGACGACATAATCAGTGAGGAACAAAGCGCCTTCATCCCCAGACGGCTGATCACTGACAATGTACTGGTTGCATTCGAAAGCATCCATGCTATGAGGCAAAGATAGAAGGGGACGGACTACACTTGCACTGTCAAAGTTGATATGATGAAAGAGTATGACCGATCGAGTTGAATAGATATTTGGAAGCCATCTTACTCAAGTTTGGTTTTGGTGTCCATCCTGTTAGACTGATCATGAAGTGTGTAACTTCGGTTCGGTTCTCAGTTCATGTGAATAGGGAACTACTACCATATTTCAGTGCCTCTTGAGGTCTACGACAGGGATGCCACATGTCTCCTTTCTTGTTCCTCTTGTGAGCAGAAGGGTTCTCTTCACTTCTTAAATACTATGGCACAATAGACAGAGGGATCAGAGTTAATTTTCGAGCTCCTTGGGTCAATCATCTGCTTTTTGCAGATGATAGTCTCATCTTTATGAAGGCTCATGTCACTAGAGCAGCTCGGTTGAACAATATCCAGCAGGTATAAGGTAATGCAATATTCTTCAGCCCGAATATACCGAATGGCTACATGCAAGTTGTCAAGAGTGTCCTGGATGTCCATGTTGAGGCGTTCAGTGAACGGTACCTCAGTCGCCCAGCTGCAGTGGGCAAGATCACTAGTGGTACCTTTTATCACATAATGAGAAAATCAAGGAGCAAGATGCAAGAATGGTCAAAAAGACTCTTTTCTTGTGCTGGAAGCAATGTTGGGGATATCGCTTATCGGGAACTTATCGGTCGACCCATGATAAGGGGTAAATCGACCAGTTTATCGGCATATCGTCCGATTTATCGCCATATCAACTAATTTATCGGCTGATTTATCTTATCGGTCAGACAGTGGTAAGCGATAAATCGGCCGATTTATCGGCATATTAGAAGATATCTTGAACAGTGGCTGGAAGAGAGAATTTGTTGAAGTCAATCATTCATGCAATACCAACATTTAGCACGAGTGTCTTTCTCTTGACCAAGAAGGTATGTAAGAGTCTCACATCTTGCATGGCAAAATTTTGGTGGAGCAGTTCCATTGATAAATGTTCTTTGCGTTGGATATCATGGAAGAAACTTGCATCACCAATGTGTACATGTGGCATGGGTTTTCAGGATCTCCACCTATTCAACTTGGCACTCTGATAACCCACAAGTGTAGGGGATTAGTTGTAGCCTTTTTCGATAAGTAAGAGTGTCGAACCCAACGAGGAGCTAAAGGCAAAACAAATATTCCCTCAAGTTCTATCGACCACCGATACGACTCTACGCACGCTTGACGTTTACTTTACCTAGAACAAGTATGAAACTAGAAGTACTTTGTAATTTTTGTGGGATAGGTTTGCAAGAATATAAAGAGCACGTAAATATAAACTAGGTGCTGTTTAGGATAAAGAGGCAATAAAGTTAATGATAGCGAGTGTGGAAAAGTGGTGGTAGGAGTTGCGAAATTGCCCCTAAGCAATTGACTACGTTACTAGACCGATAGCAAGTTTTATGTGGGAGAGGCCACTGCTAGCATATCATCCCTTACTTGGAATTCTATGCACTTATGATTGGAACTATTAGCAAGCATCCGCAACTACTAACGTTCATTAAGGTAAAACCCAACCATAGCATTAAGATATATTGGTCCCCCTTCAATCCCGTATGCATCAATTTCTACGCTAGGTTAAAGCTTCTGTCACTCTTGGCCTCCAATACGTAGTCCTATCAACATACAACTAACCCTATGGTGTGATCCACGCGCGCGCTCATATGATGGGCACCAAAGGACAACAACATAACCACAAGCAATTTAAAACAATCATAGCAATTCACCAATCACCGATATGACAACGATAATCTACTCAGACATCATAGGATGGCAACACATCATTGGATAATAATATGAAGCATAAAGCACCATGTTCAAGTAGAGGGTACAATGGGTTGCGGGAGAGTGGACCGCTGTAGATAGATGGGGGAAGGTGATGGAGATGTTGGTGAAGATGACGGAGGTGTTGGTGTAGATTGCCGTCACACGATGATGGCCCCGATGGCACTCCGGTGCCACCGGAAGCGAGGGGGAGAGAGCCCCCCTCCTTCTTCTTCTTCCTTGACCTTCTCCCTAGATGGGAGAAGGGTTTCCCCTCTGGTCCATGGTCTCCATGGCGGCGGAGGGGCGAGATCCCCTCCGAGATTGGATCCGTCTCTCTGTCTCTCTCTGTTTCTGCGTTCCTAGATTCTGGCCCTTCACCGTTTCTTAAATTCATGGAGATCCGTAATTCCGATTGGGCTCATCTTTTGACACAAGTTTTATCTGGTAATTAGCTTTCCTGCGGCAAAAGAAGGGCATGAACCGCCTTACGGTGGGGCCACGAGGGCCCAGGGCGCGCCCTGGGCAGGGGGCGTGCCCCCCACCTTCGTGGCCCACTCGGGCATCGTCTCGTGTTACTTTCGCTTCCCAAAATTCACATATATTCCAAAAAAAATCTCCGTCCGTTTTTATTCCGTTTGGAATCCGTTTGATATGGATATTCTGTGAAACAAAAAACATGCAACAAACAGGAACTGGCACTGGGCACTGGATCAATATGTTAGTCCCAAAAAATAGTATAAAAAGTTGCCAAAAGTATATGAAAGTTGTAGAATATTGGCATGGAACAATCAATAATTATAGATACGACGGAGACGTATCAGCATCCCCAAGCTTAATTCCTGCTCGTCCTCGAGTAGGTAAATGATTAATTTTTTTTTGATGTGGAATGCTACCTAGCATAATCTTGATCATGTAATCTATTCATGGCATGAATATTAAGACACGAGTGATTCAAAGCAATAGTCTATAATTTGACATTAAGACAATAATACTTCAAGCATACTAATAAAGCAATCATTTCTTTTCAAAATAACATGGCCAAAGAAAGTTATCCCTACAATATCATATGGTTTGGCTATGCTCCATCTTCACCACACAAAGTATTTAAATCATGCACAACCCCGGTTTTAGCCAAGCAATTGTTTCATACTTTAGTATTCTCAAACTTTTTCAACTTTCACGCAATACATGAGTGTGAGCCATGGACATAGCACTATGGGTGGAATAGAAGGTGGTGATAGACAGAAGTTGGGAGAAGGTCTCACATCAACTAGGCAAATCAATGGACAATGGAGATGTCCATCGATCTATATCAATGTGAGTGAGTAGGGATTGCCATGTAACGAATGCACTAGAGCTATAAGTGTATGAAAGCTCAAGAGAAAACTAGTGGGTGTGCATCAAATTGCTTGCTCATGAATACCTAGGGCATTTGAGGAAGCCCGTCGTTGGAATATACAAGACAAGTTCTATAATGAAAATTCCCACTAGTATATGGAAGTGACTAAACAAGAGACTCTCTATTATGAAGATCATGGTGCTACTTTGAAGCAGAAGTGTGGAAAAGGATAGTAGCATTGTCCCTTCTCTCTTTTCTCTCATTTGTTTTTGTTTTTTTTGTTTTGTTTTTTTGGAGGGGCTTTCTCTCTTTTTTTAGCCCCCCCTCTATATATATATATTTTTAGGCCATCTCCTTTTTTTGGCCTTTCCTCACATGGGGCAATGCTCTAATAATAAAGATCATCACACTTTTATTTACTTACAACTCAAAGATTACAACTCGAAGCTAGAACAAAATATGACTCTATGTGAATGCCTCCGACGGTGTACCGGGATGTGCAATGATCTAGCGTAGCAATGGCATAAAAAAGGAACACGCCATGGAAACATCATGCTAGCTATCTTACGATCATGCAAGGCAATATGACAATGATGGTGCGTGTCATAATAAACGGAACGGTGGAGTTACATGGCAATATATCTCGGAATGGCTATGGAAATGCCATAATATGTAGGTATGGTGGCTGTTTTGAGGAAGGTATATGGTGGGTGTATGGTACCGGCGAAAGTTGCGCGGTACAAGAGAGGCTAGCAATGGTGGAAGGGTGAGAGTGCGTATAATCCATGGACTCAACATTAGTCATAAAGAACTCACATACTTATTGCAAAAATTTATTAGCCATCGAAACCAAGTACTACACGCATGCTCCTAGGGGGGAGGTTGGTAGGAGTTAACCATCGCGCGCCCCCGACCTCCACACAAAGGATGTCACTCAATAAATAAATCATGCTCCAACTTCGTCACTTAACGGTTCACCATACATGCATGCTACGGGAATCACAAACCTCAACACAAGTATTTCTACAATCCACAACTACCCACTAGCCTGACTCTAATATCACCATCTTTATATCACAAAACTATTGCAAGGAATCAAACATATCATATTCAGCGATCTACAAGTTTATGTAGGATTTTATGACTAACCATGTGAATGACCAATTCCTGTCAACTCTCTAAATAGATATAAGTGAAGCAAGAGAGTTTTAATTCTTTCTACAAAAGTTATGCCCACGCTCTAACAATTAAGTGAAGCAAAAGAGCATTCTACAAATGACGGTTTTCTATGTGAAGAGAAACAGGCAATCCAAACTTCAAATGATATAAGTGAAGCACATGAAGTATTCTATAAAGCCAAGGACTATCTCATACCAGCATGGTGCATAAAAGAAAAGGTGAAAACTAAATGCAAAAGACGCTCCAAGATCTGCACATATCACATGAATGAAACAAATCCAAAAACATACCGATACTTATTGAAGAAAGAGGGGATGCCTTCCGGGGCATCCCCAAGCTTAGACGCTTGAGTCTCCTTGAATATTTACTTGGGGTGCCTTGGCCATCCCCAAGCTTGAGCTCTTGCCTCTCCTTCTTCTCCTCACATTGAGACCTCCTCGATCTTCGAACACTTCATCCACACAAAACTTCAACAGAAAGCTCGGTAAGATCCGTTAGTATAACAGATTACTCTAATTACTGTTGCAAACCAATTCATAATTTTTTTGCATTGTAGCTACTGTAATATAACTTTTCCATGGCTTAATCCACTGATAGAAATTTATAGTTTCATCAAAACAAGCAAACTCTGCATCCAAAACAAAATCTGTCTAAAACAGAATAGTCTGTAATAATCTGAACATTCACCATACTTATGATACTTGAAAAATTATGCCAAAATTAGGGAAAATAAACAATTTTTATAGAAAGACAGTGCAAAAAGTTTCAGAACCATTTGACGTTCCAGCAAAAATGTAAAATCGCGCACTACAGCCAAAGTTTCTGTCCTGCACCGCACGAACCAACAATCATTGTAAACATCCTAAAGGCAAACCTTGGCACATTATTTTTATAATACAATGGAATTGTACAAGGGGATAATTATTTTTGTTGAAAAGTTTCTGTAATTAAGATTCACAAAGTTTCCATGGGCATGAACAAAGTTCAAGGACGTCCCCCACTTTCACAACGCTCGTCTATCTCACTTTCACTTTTCTTATTGAAAAGTTTTGGGTTCCCCTCTTTATTTTTTTTTGTTTTTAAACTTTATAAAAGAACACAACAGAAATAAATGACTCTCTAAAACTTCCAGGTTGTCTCCCTGGCAGCGCTTTCTTTAAAGCCATTAAGCTAGGCATATAGTGCTCAAGTAATGGATCCACCGGATCCCAAGGTATATCAAAGCCAATTTTAATTAGCAATGATTTGGCATTTAGTAGTGAGCATAACGTGATATGTGTCATGCAAGAACGAAGTCTAACTCACTTCCTATGCATAGGCATGTCATACAAGAACAATTCATGCACATCAAGTAAAGGCCAATGCATAGTATAAGCGGCTTCTTGCAATTTTATCATGTTGGAAACATAGAGAGGCGGAGATGTAGTTCCTCTCTCATAATAATTGCAAGTAGGAGCAGCAAGAACATGCATATTATATTCATCAAAATCATCATGTGTAACGGAAAAAGGCAACCCATCAATATAATCCTTAGTAAGTGCAAACTTATCCGATATAGTGTAGTTTGGACAACTCAAAAAGATAATAGGACTATCATGCGTGGGTGCAATAGCAACAATCTCATTTTTAACATAAGGAACTATAGCAAGTTCATCTCCATATGCATAATTCATATTGGCATTCTTGGCCACAAGCATAGGAAGCATCATCAAAAAGGGATATTTCAAAAGAATCAACAGGATCATAGCAATCATCATAGCAATCATCCTTCGGTAAGCACGAAGGGAAATTAAACAATGTATTAGTTGAAGAGTTACTCTCATGAGAAGGTGAGCACGGGTAGCTAATACACTCTTCCTCCTTTTGTTCTTCGCTCTCCTCGTCATCTTTTTCATCCAATGAGTTCACAGTGTCATCAATTTCCTCTTCCATGGACTCCTGCAAAATATTAGTCTCTTCTTGGACAGCGGAGGAGTCCTCAATATATGGTTTAACATAAGCATTAGAGGCATAATTATCATAACAATATTTAAATATGGCAAAATTTTCAGATTTGTAAAGAGTAGCATCATACTTTTCAATCAAAGAAGCAATTTCATATGCACCCTTAAAAGCAACAAATTATTCAATTTGGTGAACATCATAGTAACTATGAACACCCTTAGCATACGAAGATACGACTCCATTATCACTAAACTCACATTGGTAGGGAATGTGTTTCTTAGGGTCTTCAGAACAACAAGTAAAATCATATATTTCACATAAATTCCAAGCATAGCATTGCAAACAATGAATTTGATCCAGTAAAAGTTCCCCTTTTTCAGATATGCGGTGTCACACATAACAAGCATGCACATCTAAAGATTTGCCCTCAACTAAGCTAGTTGGGGTTTAAGCCCGAGAACATATGGATAGAAGATGATCCAAGTAGAAAGCTTCAGGAGTGTGATATATTTTGAGTGGTTCTTTAACCATTGGTTCAGCAGGTACCACATTTTTTTTGGTATTTTGCGTTTCCTACCCATAACTAAAGATGTAAAACAACTTAGAACAGCAAATAAAATCAACTTAGTGATAAAGCAAACAAGCACACACGAGAATATTCACCCCACGCTATTGCTCCCCGGCAACGGCGCCAGAAAAAGGTCTTGATAACTCACAAGTGTAGGGGATCAGTTGTAGCCATTTTCGATAAGTAAGCGTGTCGAACCCAACGAGGAGCTAAAAGCAGAACAAATATTCCCTCAATTTCTATCGACCACCGATACAACTCTACGCACGCTTGACATTTACTTTACCTAGAACAAGTATATAAGTACTTTGTAGTTTTTGTGGGATAGGTTTGCAAGAATATAAAGAGCACGTAAATATAAACTAGGTGCTGTTTAGGATAAAGAGGCAATAAAGTTAATGATAGCGAGTGTGGAAAAGTGGTGGTAGGAGTTGCGAAATTGCCCCTAAGCAATTGACTACGTTACTAGACCGATAGCAAGTTTTATGTGGGAGAGGCCACTGCTAGCATGTCATCCCTTACTTGGAATTCTAGGCACTTATGATTGGAACTATTAGCAAGCATCCGCAACTACTAACGATTGTTAAGGTAAAACCCAACCATAGCATTAAGATATATTGGTCCCCCTTCAATCCCGTATGCATCAATTTCTACGCTAGGTTGAAGCTTCTGTCACTCTTGCCCTCCAATACGTAGTCCTATCAACATACAACTAACCCTATGGTGTGATCCACGCGCGCGCTCATATGATGGGCACCAAAGGACAACAACGTAACCACAATCAATTTAAACCAATCATAGCAATTCACCAACCACCGATAGGATAACGATAATCTACTTAGACATCATAGGATGGCAACACATCATTGGATAATAATATGAAGCATAAAGCACCATGTTCAAGTAGAGGGTACATCGGGTTGCGGGACAGTGGACCGCTATAGATAGATGGGGGAAGGTGATGGAGATGTTGGTGAAGATGACGGAGGTGTTGGTGTAGATTGCCGTCACACGATGATGGCCCCGGTGGCACTCCGGTGCCACCGGAAGCAAGGGGGAGAGAGCCCCCCTGTTCCTTCTTCTTCCTTGACCTTCTCCCTAGATGGGAGAAGGGTTTCCCCTCTGGTCCATGGTCTCCATGGCGGCGGAGGGGCGAGAGCCCCTCCGAGAATGGAGTATTTATCAGCAGGTCCTTGGCATATCAAACATGCCACTTTGGAAATGTCAGCCTGTAGCATACCTTGTTGCTGCAATTCCTCAAGTAGCAGTTGTGATATGTGCTGACTATGTGACGATGAGTATTTATCAAGTGTTAGAAATGTTATAATTGGTGTTATCTATCCGTGCAGTTCCCCTAGAGTTTTGCTCCGTGTCCACCTCATCGACAGAGCGCTCCATGGGATCTCAACGCTCGAAGCCTGAGGACATCTGAAGCGAATTCATCGGGCATAATATCATACCATGTTCACCAGATCAGTATCTGACCTGACCCTCAATAGGAGACAGTTTCGCTGATGTCCATCCTGTTCTGTAAGCTAACCAGTCCCTGTTAATCTGTTATGTCCACCTGTGTGTCTGTTCATCTCGCTGAACATGGAAGCACATGCCTTTCATTTTTGTATTTGGTTTGGGAGCTGTGTTGTACATCTCCCTTCAAAATGTTTTCTAGCACAAAGGCAGGTAGGTAACATTGGCGGTTCATTCCCTTTTTTGGTGGCGGTCCTGTCCTGTAACTGTAAGATACAAAACTTCAAGCTTCCCGTGATAAATTGGAAGGGCAAATTTTCTGCCCTGTTCTTCAAAATGTAGTGCGGGGTCTCAAATTTGGGGGAAAGGGGTAGTAGCTAGCTGCAAATTCAATGGACTCGTTATGATTTGCTGGTTACAAGATTGGAGCTGATTATATGTTAGACACTTGAAACCACTTTTCGTTTCAGTCACTTTGTTCCCATCCATCAGATGTGCATCCAATGGCTCAGGCGCCTCAATATTTTTTGCTCAACTTCATCGACGGGCTCTGGTTGGTGCACGGTGGTGATCGGATCATTGTTTTCACGATGAACCACCTCGACAAGCTTGAGACCGCACTAATCCGGGGTGGGAGGCTGTGCAGATGACACCCGCAGACGTTGCGGAGTGCCCCATAGCGTCCAAGCGTGACGAGGATGCTTGCATCAGCCGTCTCATGGACGAGCTCGAGAAGAAGGCCGAGAGGAACAAGGTGGCTGATGACAACGAGAAGCATGATAAAGAGGCTAAGGACCGTGTTCCACTGAAAAGGGCGAAGAAGGATGGTAAATCCTATAGGATGCTCACTGCGTCGTAATGTCGATGCTTCGCATAGGCGGATACGAGAGAGAGAGAGATGCAGTGGGCTGACCCATTCTAGCATTTTTATTATTCTGTATTGTTTTTTTCTTTCGGTTTTGGGAACCTTGTAGAAGGTTTCTGAACTGGTTTTGTCCTGGTTTTATCGCTTTTTTGGGTTTTCATTTTTGTTTCTTCGTTTTCTATATTATTTCCTTTTTCCTGTTTCTTTTGTCCTTTTTGTTCTTTTTTTCTGTTCCTTTTTTGTTTATCCTCAAATTCAGAAATTTCATAAAATGTTCCGAATTTAAAATTTTGTTCAAACATTAAAAAATGTTCATGTTTTAAAGTGTTGTCATCCAAAATTATTCACTTTTAAAAATGTTCCACAACTTTTCTAAAAAATTGGAGATTTCAATAAATAATTCCATTTCAAAAATTGTTGCAAATTTTTGAAATGTTCATGTTTCCAAATTTGTTTGGGAGATTCAAAAAATGTTCACATTTTATAAAAAACACAAATTTAAAAAAAAAATCATGCTTTAAAGTGTTGTTCGAGGGTCTAAAACAATGTTCCTGTTTCAATAATTGTTAAGAATTTTTAAAAAATGTTCTTATTTAAAATTTGTTAAGGAGTTTAAAAAAAGTTCCAGTTTGTTTTTTTAAAATCACGTTCCAAATTTTGATCTTGAATTTCAAAGAAATGTTCCAGTTTGAAAAAATGTTCGTGTTTCCAAATTTTGTTCCAAAAGTTCAAAAAATGGTTGTGTTACATTATTTTGTGGAACTCAATAAATGTTTGCATTAAAAAAAAGATAGTTTTAGAAAAACATGTTTCAAAAAATTGTGCATTAGTTAAAAAAACTTTTTTTCTGAAAATGTGTGAGTTTTTTTTTAACGAATTTGGAATGTGCTCGCGTTTAAAAAAAAGAATGTTAAGTGTTCGATTTTTTTAGAAAAAAACATATCGTCGCTGGTTTTGGTTCTTTAACTATTTCGTGCAGTTGTATATACAACAACGTACGCTGGCAACAATGGTAATGGCACCTCTTCGGCGACAGGAGATCTTGGTTCGCTAGCTTCGGCCGGCCCAGTCGCGGCGCCCTCTGTGCGCCGACGCGCTATTGGACGCAGCGAGCGTCCAATAAGAGCTCCCAAGAAGGATAACGTTGATTGAGGTGCTGCTGCAAAGCAGAAAGGCCTCTGGAAGGCCAGGGTCCAGGACAACGGGGAATAGAAGCGGGGCCTTCATGTGAAAAATAGAAAAATGCAACATGGGCCTCAGATGTTTGATGGATGTCAGAGAATTTGTGGGAGAGACATGGTGGTGGGATTTGTATCGTACTCCCTCCGTTTCTATAGTTTAGTGGTAAAAGTGTGATTCGTTCTATTAATAACTGAATTTGAAATATAAACTTTTGTAAGGATATCAATACGGACCACATAGTAATGTATATAGACGTATTTTAAAATGTGGATTCACTCATTTGACTTTGTATGTAGTTTATATCGGAATCTTTTAAAGGCTTATATTTAAAAACAGATGGAGTAGATAATTCTTAGTCAGTGGAGCTTCCACGAAGGGAAATCATGGGGTTCCAGCAGCCCTCTCACACTCTATTCTAGTCTTCCTCTGAAGGGCTAGCGTTTTGTGCGGTAGACAATTTAGATGATTCTTATTTTTCTGGCTGTGACGATCATTACTAGGGAGCAATGTGTGATCGTTTCTGTCTCTGTGGAGTTAGGATCGTTGCCAGGCTCACTGTCTGTCTCTACTGTGCTTCCTGCTATATGGCACACATCTAGCGATTCCAACTTGCCCTCTTTTAGTGAGATAAACTAAAGTCAGAAATCAAGCCGGTATACTGTAAATCCATAGCTGGACACGAGCACATCTGATCTGGAATGAACAGTAAAATCTAATAAAATAGCAAAAATAATTTAAACAAATCTGAAAATTTTATATACATCAAAGATGAAGATGTTTTCTGTGGGCGTGCAAAGTTCCATGGAAATGTGACATAGGAGGAGCTCGAGATTGAAAAGCCAAAATCAGTGCTCCAAAATCAAAAATCCGGAGCCTTTCTCAAAACTTTGTTTTTTTTTGTCTGGAGCTTCTAAGATGTCATATCGCCACAAATTTTTGCACACACCTAGAAAACTTGTTCATCTCTCGTGCCAATAAAATTCAATCTTTTTGAATTTTTATTTCTTTTGTTTTTACTGTTCATCACCAGTAGAAGATGCTTCCAGCACTAAAATGTCGTCCTCCCGTTATACACCATGCTCATAAAATGCAACGATTCGGTGCCCAGGTGCAGATGTATACTCTATACTCATAGAGTGCAGTGATTTGATGAACAGTAAAATCTTGTAAAATATCCAAAAAATGGAAATATATGAATTTTTTTTGTCATCCAAGATTCTCGAGTGCGTGTGCATGCAAAAAATCGTGATGTTTGAACATTCGAAGTGGCTGTCGCAAAAAATTAGTTGTGAAAGAAACTTTGAAAAGTACAATGTTTGTGCCAGTTTTTGTCTTTTTTGCTAGAGCTCCTCGAATGTCCAAACACCACGAAATTTTGCACGCTCCTTTCGTATTGAAGCATCTTCGATGCCAGCAAGATCCAATTTTGTTGCTATTTTTTAATTTACTGTTCATCGTGTAGATGAGCCCATGGTGGAGTGACTACGCCACGTGTGTACGTACATGAATTATCCAT
Organism: Secale cereale; assembly: GCA_902687465.1. NCBI lineage: Eukaryota > Viridiplantae > Streptophyta > Magnoliopsida > Poales > Poaceae > Secale > Secale cereale. The sequence continues at coordinate 753,952,101 of LR738712.1, read as the reverse complement.
ACGCATATGTCTTTTCTCTACCATCTCTTTGTCCTGTTCTGGGCTTAGAAGTCACAGAAGATAGTTAGACCAGTAGTGGTGGAATGACTAAGCCGTCGGCAGAAGATAGTTAGACGAGTAGTGGTGGAATGACTAAGCCGTCGGGCATGCCCCCGTTCACCATCTCTTCGGCCGTCGAAGAATGGCAGTTTTGTCTATTCTCCACCTCTTTCTCCCTACCGCTTCGAAAATTGCGATAGAAACATGGTTGATTACCTTCAATCTGGTTTTGGATGTAGATAATGGCTTTTTTCCTCCTAAAGACCCTATTTCAAGATATGCCCCCCCCCCCATCCCATCTATTAATGGCTTCTTATCCTCTTAATATGATTTCTAAGTGAAGAGGATTTTTTCGAGAGATTGGATCATTTGCCCTACATTACTTAGGCCCTTAATAATTTGCCCCACTTTAGTTTGCATTAGATGATTTGCCCCATATTACCTTGATTTATTGATCATTTGCCCTATCTCTTGATTTGATCAGTTCTTAGTAATTTCAGTCCAGAAAATCAACGTGAGATGACCTGGACACCCATGTGGCATTTTTGCAAATCCTTTCAACTCATCTTTTTTTTTTGCGGGGTGAAAAACTTATATTACTCAATCACAATGTCCTTACAATCTACGGAGTTAATCTCCAAGACCTCACTCGGGCCAGCTCCTAACCATGTCATGGACCTGCCATGTGTTCTGGCAAAGGAAACTAACATATCACTAGCTTTATTTTGAGATCTAAACACATGAGTAATACAAGTTTGTCTAAGACTCATCAAAAACTTAATCTCCTTCACTATAGAGGCATAGACTGAACGATGAACCTCCGTGGCTTTGATTAAAGATACCGCTTCGAGAGAATCCAGTTCCACAACAATAGGAAGATTCGACCTTTGAATGGCCAGGGAGAGCCCCTCCATGCAAGTGCATAGTTTCGCTTCCAAAGCATCTCTGCATGTATAGAGAGCTCTGCACGATGAGAAGTTAATCGTGCCTAGATGATCCCGCAAGATCATGCCCGCTCCTGCAACATCTGGGGAATTAAACGCCCCGTCTGTATTCAATTTCATTCATCCCGCCCTTGGCGGCGTCCAACAAAGCTGAACTTGCTGTTGTCTACTGGCTAACATCGATCTGGGAGCCTCATACTCAATATACGCCTTCCCCTTAGCTGGGTCTCCATTTGGGTTCATCTTAACACCAATAAGGGAGTCAACATATCCCTGTAAAAACCGAACTGAGACATCCATGGGAGGTGCCGTTTTTCCATGGACCAGCTCATTCCGAATGAACCATATTCTCCAGAAGATCATAAGTATCATCAAGCGACCAAAGTCACACAACGGTGCCAACACATGCAGTAGCCATTCTCTCCCATTATTTTCCATTGAGTGTAAGTCAGGAAGATTCCAAACTCTAGCCATAGAAAGGTACAGATCACGCCCCATCTGGCAGCGAACGAACTGATGAATATTGTCTTCCTCCTCAGTACCACAGACCGGACATTGGCTTGTGACCTCCAACCCAATTCTATGCTTCCTTTGCCAAGTCGGAAGAGCATTCGTCGCCAGTTTCCACGCAAAGGACCGAACCGCTGGAGGGGCCAAGCTTTTCCAGATGTAATTCCAACATGATCTAGTCCCCGACGGCATCGAGCTCGACGAGACCGCAGCTCCCCTCTGTGATTCATCAAAGGCTAATGAGTATGCAGATTTAACAGTGAAAACACCATGCTTCCCTGGGCCCCAAGCAATCGTGTCTTCCTCCAACCCGGGGGATGCTTTGATTTTCATTATCTCATGCACATGTGCTGTGACAAAATGCTCATTCAGGAGATCGATGTTCCAAGATCCATTCTCGGTTAACAAATCAGAAACAAACCGAATTCTACACTTGCCCTGGGCTGAAATTGGTTTGTATGAGAAAGGTCTCGGGATCCAATTGTCACACCATATACGAATGCTTGTACCATTACCCACTCTCCATACAATTCCCTTCTTTAGTAAATCCATACCATGAGAAATGGCTTGCCATGACGGTGATGAATTCCTGGCGAAAACCGTATCTACCAAGTTACCCAGAGGGTAGAATCTTGCCTTCAGTACTTGAGCACACAAACTCGCCGGTTTTGTCAGTAATCTCCAAGCTTGGCGGGCCAACAAAGCTTGGTTAAACATTCTAAAGTCATGAAAGCCAAGACCACCTCTATCTTTTGGCTGTAGTAGGTGCTCCCAGCGTCTCCAATGCACCTTCCTTTTACCATCTGATGAGCCCCAATAAAAATTCCTGACCATACGTGTTAGGTCATCGCAAACTGAGAATGACACTTTGAAGACACCCATTATATATGTTGGTAGTGCTTGAGCTACAGACTTAATCAGAGCTTCACGACCCGGCTGTGCCAAATGTCCGTCGCCCCACTGAATTAGTCGTTTAGTAAGGCTCGCTTGGAGGTTCTGAAAACGACCCTTTGACATTCTACCTTCTGGTGTTGGTAAACCCAAGTACTTTTCCTCAAAAGTCATGCTGGTAACAATTAAAGCTTCACGCACCTCTTCCTGGATCGGTAGTGGGCACGACTCACCAAAGAAAACTGAGCACTTGTTATAGTTGAGGCTCTGTCCTGTAGCAGCACCATACACATCTAAGACAGATTTAACACTCTCCGCTTGCACTTTCGTAGCCTCAAAAAATATCAGTGTGTCATCAGCAAAAAGCAAGTGTGAAATGCCAGGTCCTCTTCTACTTACTCTAACTGGTGTGATCTCACCCGAAGCCACTCTACTCCTGAGCAAAGCTGAAAGACCATCCGCCACAAGCAAAAATAGGAATGGAGAAAGTGGGTCCCCTTGCCGAAGCCCACACGACGGCGCAAATGAATCCACGAGGGTTCCATTTAATTTAACAGAGTACCTCACCGACGTGACACATGACATGATCCAGTCCACCCATCGAAGAGAAAAACCCAACTTTTGCATCACCTGCCTCAAGAAGACCCAATCAACCCTATCATAAGCCTTGGAGAGATCGAGTTTATAGGCACAAAAACTCTTTGTGGGATCCTTTTCCTGTTTAATATGATGAATGCATTCGAAGGCGACAAGTGCATTGTCTGTAATCATCCTCCCAGGAATGAACGCACTCTGTTCTGGAGATATTATGTCATCCAAGAGAGGCCTCAATCTATTCACTAAGCACTTGGAGATAACTTTGTAAATCACATTACAAAGACTAATGGGCCTGTAGTCAGTCATCCTTGCGGGATTAGAAATTTTTGGGATGAGAACTATAGAGGTTGTATTCACTCCCTCCGGCATAATACATATTTGAAAAAAGTCCTTTACAGCCATTACAACCCCCTCCTTTAGGGTACTCCAGTTTCGCTGAAAGAACCGGGCCGGGAAACCGTCCGGTCCCGGGGCCTTTAATGGTCCAATCTGGAATAGTGCATCAGATATCTCCTCATCAGTAAATGGTGCACAGAGCTTAACATTATCTGCCTCTGTTACTACATTCTCCAGTAGCTCAAGCACCCGTGATGCATCCAAAGAAGAATCAGCTGAAAAGATGTTATGGAAATACTCGTTTGCTAGTACCCCCATAGCAACAAAATCAGTATGGACCACACCAATACTATCTGTAAGTTCTTGAATCTTATTTTTCCGCGCCCTCCACACTGCTTTACTCTGGAAGAATTTGGTGTTTCTGTCGCCCTCTTTCAGCCATGTTATCCTCGATCTCTGCAGCCACAACATTTCCTCTTGATATAACAACTCATTCATTTTATCCATTACCCTTCTGATATCCTGTCTATCCGCGTTCATATGCATAAGCTCCTCAAGCTGTGACTGTGACTTAGCAAGCTCCCTCGTAACATTACCGAACTTCCTACTCCACGCACTAAGTGCAGACATCGTTTTTGAGAGAGCATTCCGTAGTTGGGAAAGGTTCTGGACTGCTCCTACCACCCCCACGCTTCCTTGATTACCTCTGGCAGCGCCGCATCTCGTTCCCAGAAAAGTTCGTACCTCCGCTGCTTGGCCCCATACGGGCCCAAATCCGCAGAACCTTTCACCACAAGAGCCACGTGATCCGAGCATGGGGACTGCACATGTAATACAGAAGAAAACGCAAACATATTCCTCCACTCATTTGTGGCTACCGCCCTGTCCAAGCGAACCCTCACATTGCTAGCACCCCCTCTCTTATTATGTTATGTGAACGGCAGTCCAATAAACCCCAGATCCACTAACCCACAAATCTCCAGCGTGTCTCTGAAAGCGATCATCTGTGACTCCGCTCGGGGTGTAGCTGATAGGTGCTCAAAGTCCCACATTGCCTCATTGAAATCGCCGACTACCAACCATGGTAGAACATTTATATTCTTTAGTATCTGCAACTTCTCCCACATGAGATGCCTGTTTTCAACTCATGGTTCTCCGTATACGCAAGTTATCCTCCATTGTTCAGCCCCTTTCTGCACTCGCACGAAAGCATCAATGAACCGTTCCTCCTTGTCTAGAATTTCAACAGTGTAAGCCTCATGCCAGAACAAAGCCAAACCTCCACTCATTCCATTACTATCAACTCCTGCAAAACCCTTCAAACCAATCCTTCCACGTATCTTCCTCATCTTTTCCGCCTTTTGTCTAGTCTCGCACACAAACACCATATTGGGGGAACGCGACTTGCAAATAGTCGCTAGTTCACGAACTGTCCGGGGATTCCCCCCACCCCGGCAGTTCTAGCTTAGCACATTCATTGGGCCCGGTGGTCCTCCTCGCGGGAGGCCGCCTCAATTGTCATCATTGTGTTCGCATTGTTTCCTTCGCCATCTTGCTTCCTTCTTTTCACAATAGGAACTCTTCCTGGTGTAGATGTAGATGGACTCGCCCCGATACCTCCGGAACCACCACTTCCTTCTATTAGCAGAACTGTATTTGGGACCTTTCCCACTAGGTTTGGCATCGGTTGCCCTCTGACGATAACCACACCATCATTGCCAATAAGTCTTTTGCGAACTGATTTGCCATCATCTTCTCCCAGATTTTTCAAGGGAAGGTCCGACGAGACATCCCCCCTCCTTTTGGTGCAGCAGCAACATCCTTCCCCTCTGGTTGAGAACCTATACCACCCTACCTCCGAGGCCTCCGCCTCCTCTGCCACCCCCTCTACTGGAACCATACGGGGCGCCAACCCCTCTGCCTAGAGCTGCCCCTCCTCTACCTCTACCCCAACCAGCTCCGGCCATAGCAGGCTCATTGCTCCAATGCAACCAATCTCCCCACTCACAAACAGCCGGAGTATGAACTCCATCCCCACACTCTTCCACCACATGTCCCATGCATCCGCAGAAGTAGCAAAAATCTAGCAGCTTCTCATAGCTGACCGGGTATTTCTTTCTTTCCTTTAAAGTGATTGGAACAAACCTAACCAGGGGCTTCTTGACATTCACAAAGACTCTCACCCTCAAGTGACTCGAAGGGTTGATTTTCCCCTCGTTGACTACCACCGTAAAGGGTGGCTCCCCCACTTTCCTGGCCACTTTCTCCGCTAACTCCTTCTTCCTCATCAGACCATCTGGCAGCCCTTTTATTCTTGCCCAGAGAGGGTACATGTCCAATGCATATTCGGCCACATTAGTAAACCAATCATATTCCATCATGACAACTGGATCTCTGTGGAATTGCCATGGACCTCCCTCCATCACACGCTTCCAATCCCCCAAGCAATGAAATTGCGCTAAGAACAGGTTCGGCCCTTTGACATTGAAGGTCACACCTTGAGCACATGACCATGCGTTCCTCATCAAATTCAACAGAGCAGCATGGCTAAACGACCTCATTGTATGAACCCTAAATAAGCACAACCATCTCACATCCTTGATTAGTTCTTCCACTTCCCCTGACAGGTCGAGGTCCTCCTCCTCCTCACCATGAAGTTTAAGCCCTTCGAAAGCATCCTCCAGCGCTGGATCGGGACCAAATTGGTCCCAACCCTCATCCTCCTCTTCGCCGTCTACCTCGGCCTCTTCCTCCCTTCTCTCATCCGAAGATGCGCCAGCATGATGTTCCCTGTTTGCCTCAGTCTCCTTTTGATCATCTAATCTAACCGCATTCTCTCCCCTAAACCCTAGCTCCTTCTTCTCTCCCGCCTTACCACCCCCATCGTCATGAGTTTCTTGTAGCTCCATGCCGCCTCACGGGAAAAAACTCTCACAGTATAAGGCGGAGCGATCGTAGACCCAAGGAGGAGTCGCGATCGATCTCGCTCGGTAAGATTGTGGTAGAACTCCGCCGTCGCCGACGGAGGAAAAGGTGGACTCTAGGAAACCCTAGAGGAAAAGGTCCTTTCAACTCATCTACTCGGCAAAACCTACTCGATCAAATCAGATGAATTGATTTTGTCCTGCTGTTCGCATGTTCTTGAAGCGGAGGAGAGGGAAGGACTATTTACTGAGTGATTTGCGTGTATGAAAATCACATGTATACGTCACTTAGTTCAGGCTGAATATAAACTGCTCCAGATACATTTGGTTGTTCTCTTTTTTCAGCATGACTCGCTTCTAATTACTTACTCCCTTCGTTCCAAAATATAAAAATGTTTTTGACCAGGGTCGTACGAAGGCAATCATGAGAACTTTTCTCGTGAGCTATCGCGTGGCGATACAAATCTCAAAGCAGCAGCCCCATCTCGTTCCCCCACTTCCCTGTTTGCAAATCCCGATTCAATCTCGGTGGCCCGTAAATTCTAGCCGCCGGTGTGATACGCCCCTGCTGCTCACCATATCGGCGTCAGTGTGCTCCTCGACGCCAAGCACACCACCCCAGATCGGCGCAATCCATCCCCGTTGGCGGCCCAGCTCGTGGCACCGCCCTAGCTACTTCTTCCCGCCAGCCACGGCGATGCTCTTAGGCGCCTCCACTCGCGCCGACGCCGGCTACACACGCCCCTTGGCTACGACCAAACTTCTCACATGCCGGTGTGTTGCTCTCCTTCCATGGCCACCCTCCTCAGCTTGGCTCCATCGGTTTTGGCCTAGCTACCGTGCATTGACCTGCTAGCTGCATCTTGGCGAATAACTTCAACTTCAGAGGATGATGGATCATCTGCTGGTTGCAAACACAAGCACATAACTATGGGAAATGTCGGTGCAATTTGTTTCACTCAACTAGACCAAACAATCGGGAACTCAGATCAAGTAGCTTAGTATTGTTGATACTTTTCCTATTTTTCTTCTGAATTTTCTCCTCAAGTCAAGATAGGATAGTCGAAGCACATTGTAGAGCTTTTTACTGTATGACTGACGAGATAGGGTTTTCAGCACCCAGGTGCCCCTACACCCTCTATGAATAGTAAATTCAATTAAAAAAAATCAAAAAAATCTGAAACTTTGGGACATCGAACATCATGAACCTTTTGATGAACTTGCAAAGTTTTAGCTAAAAATAACATTCGAAGAGCACTCAAATAAAAAAAACAAAATCATTGTTCAAAGTTTATGTAGATTTTTCAGTAGTGATTTTGTTTATTTTTTTGGCGAGGGCTCCACGAAGATTGTTTGTTGCTGAAACTTTGCAGGAACATCAAACCTTTGATAATCTTTGATCCCTGAAAGTTTCAGATTTTTTTCAATTTTATAGGAATTTACTGTTCATGAGGGTGTAGGGGTACCCGGGAGCTGTTAGACATTTCTCATGACTGAATCCGGTGTACATGTGAATAAAAGCTCCTTGTATTGCATTGTATGTTTGTTGTTGTCCACTCTTGTGATAACAATGAGTACAATTTGTAGTGTGATTTTGTTGCTGTCGACTCTTGTGATAAAAAAGATTCTTTGTTAGTCAAGAATACATGCTCCTTATAAATTTTGCATTGTATATTTGTTGTTGTCCGCTCTTGTGATAACAACGAGTGCAATTTGTAATGTGATTTTGTTGCTCTTATGATAAAAAAGATTATTTATCTCTCAAGATACATCCTACAAGCATGTATGCCTATATGCTGATTTAATAAGCTCGCATGCCCTATATGCTTCCATTATATTAACAAAAACATATGTACTACTTCAGTACAAGCATGCCTCCAGGACCCTAACAATGGCATGTCTCTGTTTATCACTTTAGAAACAAGCAAGCAACATTACACACATTAGATGTATTCTAGGTTGCTAAAAAATTTCTTTTATCACAAGAGTCGAGAACAACAGATACACACTGCAAACTACGCATCATTATTATCACAAGAGATCGATAGACCTATGACTAGGAGTCAAAAGAAAAAAGGGGATGGCAAGGCTGCCTTGGATCATGGCAGACCTGCTAGGGAGAGGGGGAAACCTGAACGATATAAATGAAAGGAATCTTTTGGAATTGTAGGGGGGCAGGTAAGAAAGGCATGTCTACCTGCCTCACTGATATGATTATTGATCATGATGTTGATTTTATTGGTCTCCAGGAGACTATGAAAATTTCTTATAATCCTTCCTTTCTTAGGAAGCTGGACCCTAAACAAAACTTTATTTGGGAATGGGTACCTTCTAGGGGCAAATCTGGTGGTATCTTATGTGGTATCAACAAAGATAAGTTTGATATTATTGATGTCAAACATGGTAGGTATGTGCTGCAAATGGATGTGTTTGACCAAAATAAAAAATATGGTTGGTCTCTGATGGTTGTATATGGAGCAGCCCATGATGATAATAAACCTGAGTTTATTGCCGAGCTATCTAATATGTGCAATAGAACTCGTATCCCGTATTTGGTAGGAGGAGATTTCAATATACTTAGACACAGCGGTGAAAAAAACAAAAAAAAACCTTGTCTCATTTTTCTGATGTATTCAACTCTGTCATCCACTTGCTGGGGCTGAGGGAGATCAATATGTTGGGGGGTTGATATACCTGGTCCAACAAACAGGAAAATCCTACCCTAGAGAAGCTGGATAGGGTGCTAATGTCATCTGATTGGGAAGATCTATACCCAATGGTTTCGGCTAGAAAACTGGTCAAGGAGATATCTGACCAGAATCCTTTGTTGTTGGATGGGGGATTGGCTTCTTCTAGAGCACCAGGTAATAGGTGATTTAGGTTTGACAACAACTGGCTTAACAATCCGGATTTTTTACCTTTGGTTGCTGACATTTGGTCAAAACCTGTGTATACTGAGGATCCCATTGATATTTTAAATATTAAGATGAAAATAATTAAGAAATTTTAAAAGGGCGGGGGTCTAATATTTTTGGACACAATAAAATCAAGAGAAATGTGATTAATATCGAGCTGCAGGAACTGGAAAAACTCGAGGAAACTGTTTGGTTATGTGGAGAGGCTTATAACAGGAAATTGGAGATTATGATAGAATCAAATAACATGTATGTGGAAGAAGAGGTGTATTGGCATCAATTCTCTAATGAGAGATGGCCACTGAAAGGAGACAACAATACAGATTTTTTCCACAAAGTAGCTAATGGGCGTCGTAGAAAAAACTCCATGATTTCGCTCGAATGCGGGTCGATCATTGTAGAAGGGACTAAGAATCTTTTAGCTCATGCTACTGAGTACTATAAATCTCTCTTCGGGCCAGCTCCTGGTAATCTATGCCATATAGATGAGAACCTCTGGTCTCAAGAGGAGAAAATCTCACCTGAGGATAATGATGATTTGACTCGGCCCTTTTCCATGGATGAAATTAGAAAGGCGTTGTTTGATATGAAAACTAATCGTGCTCCTGGGCCAGATAATATCCCTGTTGAGTTTTATCAACACTGCTGGAATGTGGTAGCCTCGGACTTATTTGCTCTATTTGAATGGTTTTATGAAGGGAAGTTGGATGTGCAAAGATTGAACTATGGCATAATTACTCTACTGCCTAAGTCGTCCGATGCTAAGAAAATTCAACAGTACAGACCTATCTGCCTGTTACATTGTCCTTATAAGCTTATTACCAAGGTTATGGACCTTAGGGTTGGTAAATATGCTAATAAGATGTTCAGCATCCAGCAAAATGCTTTCATCAAAGGGAGACACATAGTAGATGGCATCCTATCTTTGCATGAGGTTGTGCACTATACTCATGTTAAAAAACAAAAAGGGGTTGTCCTAAAGCTGGATTTTGAGAAAGCTTACGATAAAGTTAACTGGGATTTTCTGCTGGAATGTCATAAAAACGAGGGTTTAGCCAAAAGTGGTGTGGGTGGGTTGCTCAAATCCTTAGACATGGGACTATTAGTGTTAAAATAAATGATGAGCTGGGACCTTATATACAGAGTGCTAAAGGGGTCAGACAGGGAGACCCGCACTCTCCTTTTCTCTTTAATCTGGCGGCAGAATGCCTTACTAAGATGATGGTATCAACCCAAAAAAATGTTCTTATCAAAGGATTGGCCGCAGATCTTATAGCGGATGGGGTGGGGATTTTGCAATATGCAGATGATACAGTCATTTGCTTCGAACACGACATTGACAAGGCGGTTAACGTCAAACTCCTGTTATATCTGTTAGAACTCATGTTTGGGTTGAAGATCAATTTTGATAAAAGTGAAGTTATTGTTATAGGAGGAGATAATGAGACTGGCGCAACTTATGCTGGGATGTTTGGGTGTCAGGTGGGTACTTTACCTATGAAATATTTGGGTACACCGATTACTTACTCTATTGTGAAGAATGTGGAGCTGAACTTTCTGGATGTGAAAATGATTAAGAAACTCGATGCTTGGATTGCCTATGCGGCATCATCTGGGGCTAGGCTTACCTTGTTGGGCTCAAGCTTGGATGGGATTCCCTCTTATCTTATGTCTATGTTCTTGTTCAACAAGACGTTTATTGAAAAGATTGAAAAACATCGTAGAAGGTTCTTTTGGAGAAGAAAAAACAAGAAACGGGCTTATCATATGGTTAAATGGACAAGGGTTTGTCGTTCCAAGAGAATAGGGGGCTTGGGGATCAAGGATCTTCATAAACAGAATATTAGCCTGTTAGTCAAATGGTGGTGGAAGTTGGAAACAAAAGATGGGCTGTGGCAGCGAATAGTTCGTGCTAGGTACTTCAAAAACAAAACTGTAGCCAATATACAGAGTCGCTTCTCAGATTCCCCATGCTGGAAAGCTATTATGAAAGTTAAAGAGACATATATGGCAGGGAGGGCTGTTAAGATCAATTGTGGGGATCTTGCTAGGGTCTGGCATGATCCATGCGTAGGGGATAATTCTTTGTGAGAAAAATTTCCTGTATTATTTAGTATCTGTCAGGATCAGGATAGGACTATTGTCGATTTTGCGGCTAAAAATTACAATATGAGCTTCAGGCGTAGGCTCTTTGGGGAGATTAAAGATCAGTGGGATTGGGTGGTTTCTGAGGCTAAGAAGATCAACCTAAATACTTTGCCTGATACGATCTTTTGGAAATTCAATAAGAGTAAATTTGTTACTACCAAATCCGTATATAGATGGTTGGAAAGAAATCTAGCTGGTCCTAATTTCAAATGGATTTGGAAGGCTAACATTCCTTTGAAAATTAAGATATTTCTTAGGCATCTTTTTCAAAATGTTGTGCTTACGAGGGACAATCTGCGGAAAAGGAACTGGACAGGGAATCCTATGTGCTCTTTTTGTAACAATATGGAAAACGCAAACCACCTGTTTTTTACTTGTTCTTTAGCTCGAACGGTCTGGGGAACTTTGGGCATTACAGCTGGGGCTTCGTGTTGTCCTCGGTCTCTATGGCAATGCTGGGCATGGCTGTTCAAAATTTTCCCACGAGGGAAAAAAATTTATATGATGATTATTGCTGCTATGTGCTGGGCGATCTGGTGCCTTCGGAATAAAGTCACTTTCGATAATTACAATGCTCGCACTCCGTTGGAGGCTGTTTTCAGTGCTTGTTCTTTTCTGTTGTATTGGGCAGGATTGTTGAAAGAAGAAGACAGGATGAAGCTAAGGGCTAGTGTGAAAAGGTTGGCGTACGCAGCAGCAGTTTTAGCGGACATGCCTTACTCGCAGGGTGGGACGCTCTTGAAGAATGGAGGTGGGATCCAGATCGGCTAAATGCCTGTTCTTTTCATCGGTATTTTCACTGGGGTTTGATGCCCGCCCTGAAAATATGTTAGAAGTTGGAGATTGGTCTATTTCTGCAGCTGGAGTAGGTGCTTGCAGACTTGCGGTTTTGTTTTGGTTCGGGTGTTGGATAGATAGTGTCGTCAGTTTTTCGTCCCATGGCGGTTTGGTCCGTTTCAGGATCTTTCCTGCGGTGGGTTTCCTGGCGATGCCCCAGCTTGCTCCGCCCCTTTTAGTCCTATGTTGGCATGTTAGCTGTGATATCGGGAGAATCAACTAGACTTTGTATTTCTGTTGATTGCAAAATTAATGGAAAGGGGTGTGAGCCCGGTTAGAAAAAAAAAAATTATCACAAGAGTGGACACCAACAAATATATACTGCAAATTTCACAAGGAGCTTCAAATACCAGTCTGGACCGATTTTCGGACAAATACCATGTCCGTTTGTGAGTCTGCATTGGAGATGCCCTAACTTTACTTTGTAGTATCCGCGTGCTAAATTCACTGATATGACCATGGAAACAAAGTAGTCAGTAGTTGGTTGTACTATTAGGCTAGTCATGGTGGGAGTAACTGAGCAAGTAACATAGCGCACTTCAAGAAATTTTTGCTTATGTGGCAAGTAGTTAATGAGAGGTGGTAACATAGCGCTTTCCAAAATAGGATGATTCTACAAGCTAATAAATGAAATTATATATGACACTACTACTATATTACTCCATTCGTTCCAAAATAAGTGACTCAAAAATGACCCAACTTTGTACTAACTTTAGTACAAGTTGGGTCACTTTTGAGTCACTTATTTTGAAACAGAGGGAGTACTTTGCACTATGAAAATAGTAACTTAGACTAGTGTCATAGGCATGACACTAGTATAAATTACTATCCCACTATGACCAGCCTTACCTGAATCCAACATAGCTCATCATCAAACCATGGGATTTCCATTGGCTGGCAACACAATCATCCAAATAGGATTAGGACCCACCAGGATTACCTTCACCACAAACAAAACCAGTGGCCAATATAGAGGGGCACCTAATCACCTAACCATACGCGTGCTAAATTCACTGTCACACTGTTCACTATTTTCATACACTAGCGGAGCTCTCTGTGAATGGCTTCTCTTCTTCCATGGCTGGCATGGCTCGTCGTCCCCCTCCTCCTCCTCTCCGTCTACCTACTAGACCTCCTCACCCAGGCACGCCGACGCGGCCTTCCTCCAGGCCCCCGCCCGCTGCCGCTCATCGGCAGCCTCCACCTCCTCGGCGACCAGCCGCACCGCTCCCTCGCCCGCCTCGCCAGGACCCACGGCCCGCTCATGTCGCTCCGCCTGGGCGCGGTCACCACGGTGGTCGTCTCCTCCCCGGACGCCGCCCGCGAGTTCCTGCAGAAGCACGACGCCGTCTTCGCCACGCGGGCCGTGCAGGACGCGGTGGGCGCGCACGCCAGGAGCTCCGTCGCCTGGCTGCCCCACGCGCCGCGGTGGCGCTCGCTCCGCAGGATCATGGCCACCGAGCTGTTCGCGCCGCACCGGCTCGACGCGCTCCAGCGCCTCCGGGCCGAGAAGGTGCGGGAGCTCGCGGCGCACGTGGCCCGGCTGGCGCGCGACGGCGCGGCCGTGGACGTCGGCCGCGTGGCGTTCACTACCAGCCTGAACCTGCTGTCGCGCACCGTGTTCTCCACGGACGTGACGAGCCTCGACGACCACGGAGGTTCCAAGGGGTTCCAGGTGCTGGTGACAGAGATCATGGAGGTGGCCGGCAGCCCGAACGTGTCCGACTTCTTCCCCGTGCTCGCGGTGGCCGACCTGCAGGGCCTGCCAGTGGCGGAGCTACACACAGGCAAAACAATGCCATGGCCCGCCCAGCCCTGAACCAATATACAAAGGATTGAAGGAAAATCAGTACCAAAATTTAGGATCCTCTGCAGTCAAACCCGTCTGGCCCGCCCAACATTTTAGCCGTAGCTTCGCCAGTGGGGCCTGCGCCGGCGGTTGGCGCGGCTGTTCGTGCGGCTGCACCAGGTGTTCGACAGGGAGGTGGACCAAAGGCTGCGCCGCCGCGCGCGCGACGCCACCGGCGAGCCCAGGAAAAAGAAGAAGGACGACCACGACGGAGGCGACTTCCTGGATGTGCTTCTGGATGTCGCGGAGCGGGACGACGACCAGGCCGCGCTGCTGGATCGCGACACACTGCGGGCGCTGTTCTCGGTAAGTAACACATCATAAAGAATTGATAGAGCCATGTGCATAAGGTTCCTTTCATTTGGTCGCTGTCTACCAAGTTGCACTAAACAAATTACGCCTTACGACATCTGAAAGTGCAGTTCAAACTTATTTTTAGAGGTAATAACACCAGCGGTGCCTAAACTTGCCATTCGACGTTTACTTTCGTGCCTAAACAATAGTCGTGGTGAGATTAGGATACAGATTAACGGAACCGGATCCTCTAACATACACAAGGGATGCTAGAGAAGCTACGGTATCCTAACTTTCCTTTTGTTAATCCATACAATTAAGGCTAAAATAACTTAAATTAATTTTTAAATTACAGATCTAATATATACATTCATAGTAATTACATACAACATGTTGATGGTGAGATAAAATTTATTTTGGATTTTTTATATCTACAGTAATTACCAAAAGTAAATAACCCGCTAATAGCCCCTAACATTCCTTCTTCGTTTTACACTAGACGAGGACTGTTGCACCGTGATTTCCCTTCTCTAAGTTAGAGGGTCCGGCTCCCAGATTAACGTCACTACATCTAACTATATCTCTTATTAGGACTTGTTTGCCGCTGACAGTGACACAACTTCCAGCACAATAGAATGGGTAATGGCGGAGCTTCTTCAAAGCCCATTATCAATGGCCAAAGCGCACGACGAACTTGCAAGAGTCATCAGCTCAGGGAGAGACATTGAAGAACCTGACATCGACAAGTTGCCCTACCTCCAGGCCGTGATCAAAGAAACCTTCCGGCTGCACCCTCCCGCTCCATTGCTGCTACCGCGCCAAGCTCAGACGACCATAACAATCGCGGGTTACACAATACCCAAAGGCGCACGTGTGCTGGTGAACGTGTGGGCGATGGGCCGGGACGAGGCTATCTGGTCTGAGCCGGACAAGTTCGTGCCAGAGAGGTTTCTCGAGAGGGCGGTGGACTATAGAGGCAGAGACTTTGAGCTAATCCCATTTGGTGCGGGGCGCCGGATGTGCCCAGGGATGCCGCTTGCGATCAGGATGGTCCATCTAGTTCTCGGGTCGTTGTTGCATCGGTTCGAGTGGAGGCTCCCAACAGAGGTGGAGAGAAGTGGGATTGATATGCGTGAGAAGTTTGGGGTGACACTCACGAAGGCCGTGCCTCTCCGTGCTATTGCTACACCAGTCTTAGTGGATGACAACCGTTGATGATAACAATTGCTTTGGTTCTTCTTGTGCGAAATGTAGCAAACACAGTTGGATTGGATAATGAATACATGTATCTTTATGTTATGCAGGCTTATGAGTCTTGTAGAGGATCCTGATGTGTCAGGGTGACTTGTTAGTCCATCGGTGCTTATAAACCTTGTTTACCTAAGTTGGTTTGCCTGTTTGCTTGGATTTTAGCCTGATTTTTCATCAATTAACTGAGCGATCTCTTGTACCATTTCTCTCTATTCAGTTCAATCTCTATGAATATGGGTAGCTAGATCGCCCGGTGCTGTCAGTTTAGGGCGTGTTGTGATGGGATTTTCTGTTAATTACATCTTCAATTTTTTCTCCTTAATTAATAGATTGAGGCATGTTGAAATCCGGCTCAAAAGATATCAGTACTATTGATACCATGTGGTGGTGATTATATTTCCTTTTCAAATCTTGTTTTGCACTTTGTTTATCCTGTGAAATGCGAAGCTCATGTATGCTTTAAAAAAAAGCCTCCACGTCACTTATTTCCGAACGGAGGGAGTATTTGTTTCTTGCAGGACTTCGAATTTACTATACGAGAAATCCTGTGTCGTGCCAGCACAATTTTGGGGTTAATTTTGCATTGCGTTGTGAAAAAGGGTCATTCTATTTTTCTTTTTGACTCGTTATGCCACAATAGGAAGGAAAAGAATTTTTGTTGAGACAAGGAAGGAAAAGAAATGCATTGTCCTTTTTTTCGCCCGGAAAAGAAATGCATTATCACTTCTTATTACTGGGCCGGCCAGGAGCACTAATCGTTTCATTTTGTAGGAGACAACGTCTTGAATCGTCCAGAGAGGCTGGCTGCTCGTTCGACGTTTCGGCCGGCCCAGCAGGCCTGACCCCCGTAAACTCGTTCGCCCTGCAAACCTTATTATATTATTATCTTTATCTATATCTATACCTATACCTCTTTACCTAATAATAAAGAAAGTTCGGTTTCAGCCCGTCCGTCGCATGTTTTTACAGAAAAGCCGTTCCGTTTTTGATAAATTAACCCGCCTATGTTCGTAAGAATTCAGCCAGCGATTCTTTCATTATCCAGACAACTTCCTTTCCAGTGCAGAGGGGCGGCGCCCTTCACGGGGGCGACAACTCCGGGTGGGCTCGTGGGCGACCGTGTTGCAGGATGCTTCGCGCGAGCACCCGATCTCCCGTGTGTCCACCCCTGGGTTCTCGTCATCACGCCGGCGGCTGCCCTTGCCGCCACTCTCCGTTCCTCTGCCTCCTAGCAGAGGAGGCAAAACTAAAATCATCACTGCTCGGGATCAAACTCTCCACCTGCGAACCAGAGAGGATTCGACTTCATATTAGAAAAAAGATAGTACCACCTCGCTATTTTAGATTACATTTCACCAATATATATATATATATATATATATATATATATATATATATATATATATATATATATATATAGGGATTGACTATTCGTCACCCAGGGTGAAGAATTGTTATTTCTCACCCCAGCCAAACCATGCGCCCAACACACTCACGTAACAGCCATGCCACGGTGGAGGCATGTGAGGTAATTTTCAGCATGCATGAGGTAAGATTGCGGACAGGGTCATGATACAAGGACCGTAAGAGGAGTATGAGTGTCCAGTAAAATTACTACACACCTTCCATCGTGGAGGCTAGAACCGAACATGGCCGCACCAAATGCACCACCAAAACAAAAGGCACCTGATGTAAAATTACATTGTGGTGGCTAGCAGTTAATAAATTCTGGTTGCGTTGCTACTCTTTTTTAATAAGATTACATTCCTAGTAAATTACGGCAGTAATCATTTTTTTGGATAAGGTTGTCTTCCTGGTAATTATGGCAGTACATTACAATTTTTCTTTCATTTTTCTTTCAAATTTGAATTTTGGACACAAAGTTGAATGTTGATCTAAAAAAGATATTCTCTATAAAACCATTAGTCTAAATGGTATGAAATGTTGCTAGATATCAGCTGTGCACTTTTATGAATTGCCGATTTCTTATTGTACATAGACGATTTGAATTTTGAACTACAAATTTGAACAACGAGCCTAATTAAAGAAGCCCTTACAAAATTCTGGGCATTTATGTCAGTTTTGCAGCATGGGGAGTCTGTTGCTTCATACTATTATGTTTTTTTCCCAAGAACTTTTTTAAAGAAAATATTTACTGAATATGCCATGATGTTGGAGAACAAATACAAGAAAGAGTTTCAAACAGATGAAGAATCCTCCCGTAGAACTTCATTCACTGTAACCAAGTTCTACATGGAAGAGCAACTGGCCAAAGCCTACACAATGAACATGCTGAGGAAATTTCAGGATGAGCTGGAAACAACAATGTATTGTGCAGATATGCCAAGTAAAGCTGATGGTTCATTTGTTACTTTTGAAGGGAAATAATACTCATATATGGAAGAAGGGAAGGAGACGTGTGTGGCGTTTCCGAACAAACAAACATGAGCTAAGAAGATAATGAATGGATATTTCCTAATAAAGTAATAGTGTTTTGGTTTGCAAAAAAAAAATTCAAACATGTAACAAAGATGGAACGCAATTAATATTGCAGTAAATAATTTTTAGCATAACTGAATATTGTAGAAAATGCTAAACATAAATAAAGCAATTGGAATCCTTCCATTAACTGCAGTACAATATCTCAATTTCATTTTTGTAAGGACAGACCAAGTACCTTGGTTTACATATTTCGTTGTATTTACAAAGTTATAACAAGATAAAGAAGATGTCAATCATTGACCTGAGCTATTGTTTCAACTGAATCATACTATGCTGGTGACACATGTCATTCTACTTTAAGGACCGAAACATGAAATGATCGTTCACCGTTTGATGAGCTATTCTTTTGGTGTGGCTGTCTAAACTTCACGTGCAGGCTGAGCCAAGGTAATTTTTTGTCTCATAATACATAACTGAGAATGCAGATGAGAAGGCAATCATGTGAGAAGGTAATTTAGATGATTAAAAGATAAGCAACTAGGGCAGGACTGGTTTCCGAACAGATATTGTTTGGGGGTCATCATTTGATCAAGAAGAAGTCGCCTCACATGCGTTTGACAAGTTTTTCGTGCGATCTCTATGGTGCTTTGGTCTCTCGTCAAACACGAAAGGAGGTACAGTATGAAATTGTAAAAATAGCAAGGCACACTATGCAAAAATAATAAGGCACGCTATAAGAGAATAAATAGACATATACTCACGTAAAATTATGAAGACCTGGGGAGAATGGGCAGACTGCATTAAAAAACATGCCAACAGCTAGTGTAACTGTCAGGCCTGCTGCAAATCCACAACCATGCACCACGGCGCAAAAAGTTAGGAATGTTCCTAAGAAAAAGAAACAAGTGTAGAGTGTTAGATGCATGAGTACAAAGTACAAACACAGTCAAGCATATATGATAATATCTAAATTACCACTTCGAGCAGGATGTTCAAGGCTAACTTATGATCCCTGGAGAAAAAAACTAGAAGTGATCGTCATCGCAGACTATAAACGAATGTTGCTGAATATTTCACTTTGGATTAGTTGCTTGTAAGTTGGAAGACTATAGCTTTCGAGTCTTTATGAGATCTTCCGCATTTCATAGCGGAGATGCATGAACTGTTGTGCTATTCTGCTCTATGTTACCTGCAATTATTTTCAGTTTTTGAAAATGTCAAATGTCAACAATGTGCAGTTTCTTAGAAGAACAAGATCACCTTATTTCAACAAAATTGTTCTATTTTTCTGGAGGAAGAGGTGTAGAAGTAATATCATGAGCGGTGCACCAAATAATAAAATTACACAAGATTAACACAATGCTTTTGTGATGCGTAGTAGGGGAGATTTGATCTTTTTGCTGAAGTGGAAGGGAACCTGCAGGCGGATGTGTCACTGCAAAATTCTCGTGCTTGGCATCAAATGCATTTTGTTCATTGCTCAATGATCATCTTTCCAATCTGCAGGCTCCTCAGGAAATGAGCACCAAATTAGAAACATGGGAAGAACAGGACCAATAGGCACATAATTTGTGAAGGGCCACAGCCTAACACCAGGGAGCCGCCGCAGCCGGCAAGACGTGCCCACGATTATGCCTGACTTCCTCAATGGACTTCGAGAGGACAAGAGGATAAATACAGGGGCATAATCGTGGCAATGAACCAAAGTATCGCGAGCTCATCGTGTTGCCGTCGTATCTCGCGACATCGAGGAGCGCCGTGGTGGCCGGCGCACGAAGCGGGCACAGTCGATGTAGCCCACGGCCACGCTGCGTTGCCCGGCACCGGGAAACCCAGAGAGCTCACCACACCGCCGAGGCCACCGACTTCCACCGAGCACCTCGCCGTTGAGCCCGCACCGCCATCACCGACCACGGCGTCGCGCAAGACCTAGCCAACCCGTCGAGCACCACGCCGCCGCCCACGACCTAGCCAACTGTTCGCAACTTTCTAAAAAAGTTAAAAAAAACTATTCGCAGCAGATTAGAAAAAGACGGGGAGTTGGGAAAATTACCTCGACCCTGATGTAAATTTACGGCGAGGGACGATGGGCCTTTTTTGCGATCGCACAGGTGCGGCTTGCTGGTTGGGCGTAAGGTCTGGTCAATTGACCCGGGTGAGGAATTACTTATTTCTCACCCTGAGTGCTAAATAGACTTTCTATATATATATATATATATATAGGACTCCTCTTTTGTACTCCTGTGAGTATGTACTCCCATCCTCAATATACCTCATATACGCATTAATTATACCTCTTTATCATTCTCAATATACTTCATTAAATATTCTAAGATACCCCAATACGAGTTTTATTGAAAAAATATCATCTGCGATGTACTTTTTGTAATATACCTTTTTCACGTACAAACACATCAGTATATACGTAAATATTTAAAATATATAGACTCGCATGAATTTTTTCATGAAAATCATTTTGAGGTATCTAATAATTACTAATGAAGTATATTAAAAATAATAAAGAGGTATAAAAGATTCATCTATATGGTATATTAGGAGCGGGAGTACGTACTCCCAGGAGTACACAACCATTTTCCTATATATATATATATATATGTGGGCGATCTTGAATCAACAAGGCGCCTCAAAATCAATCAAGGGAAGGGATTAAAAAAAGGAGAACCTGCTCGAGGGGACCTATCGACCAATTACCGTAGAATGGAAAGAACGAAAAAAGAAAGATTGGATCCGACCTGATGGTGGGAGGTTTGGCACATCCAGCGTTGACAGCCGTGGGGGGAGTCGGACGAGCCTGCGACTGTCAGAACGGGCCTTGCGCCGGAGTCACGGGAAGGGAAGGCGCGGCCAGGGGAGCAGCTACCCCGGATCTGATCTTGCCACCAGGGGGGACACACTCCATTGGCCCTCCCGAGCGCCGGGCTGACAGCTCGGGGGAGGGGAGGGGGCGCACGCAACGGGCTGGCAACGATGCAGGTGGTGGTGGTGGCGACCGTTGGCGGGGAGGGGAGGGGCCGTTGGCAACGGGCTGGAGATGGAGATGGGGCGCTGGTGCCGGCACGCTCCGGAGAAGCCCTCGCGTGGATAGGAATGAGAGAGATTGATAGATCGACAGAGAAGAAGAGCCCATAACGGTGGAGGTAGGTGGAGATGGATGGATAAGGGGCCTCTCTAGAAGCGTACACGTAATGGTTACGTGTCCGCTCGATTTTTATCAGCCGGCTGGATTTTCTAATCCTTTCCTAAACAAAAGGCAACATGCACGATGCTCTCAGCACTGGGACCTTTTATATAAGAAATCAAAGAGATGCTACGATCGACACAAGAGTACAAGGTCACTTGGGCTCGGCGTACAGCTAATCTAGCTGCTCTTGTTTTAGCTAAAGTGGAGGTTAGCAATGATTTAGAGATGGTTTGGCCTGATGTGCCACGGACTGCATTTTACATTTTGTAGCGAATGACATTCCCAACGTTGTTCAAGTAATAAAGTTGGGAGTATCCCAAAAAAACTATTTGTGCGTAGTATACATACATGACTTGTAAACTGAAACGAAGGGAGTACTATATTGGTGTGTTTTTATGTCTATTCGGTTTATGTTGAGTCAAGATATTGATGGCCTCACACCGTAATTTAATTTGCATTAATAATTATTGTTGTGCGCACACTCAATAAGAAAATGTTTCGCCTGACATGTTATAACATGATAGGTTTTGAACAACATGAATATGTATGTGACGGTTGCAACGCATGAGGAATTACAAGGTGGTCCAGGCAGGGGCTCGCGAAATCGGCATGGTGAGTGTGATGACCAAGATCACCACCTTAGGACAGATCACATTTGTTGTAATAGGTGGGCAAGTGACTATCACCGACATCGACGACAAAGAGAAGAATTGGAACACAGATGACTCGCTAGAGGTGTGCGAGAGTTTATTTCTCCCGTTGCAACGCACGGGCACTTGTGCTAGTAATAATAAAGAAAATTGGGTTTCAGCCCGTACGTAAAAAAAAATACCCCCGAAGTTGCTACAAATTACCCATCATGCCACCCATAAGTAAAGAAAACGATTCGATTTTTCGGATTAAAAGCCACCGCGCGACTGGTTGTTTTATAGTAGCGAGCCGGGTAGAAAACTGAGATCGACAAGTAGCGGAGTGGTTCACGAGCTGCTCTTGAAGCGTCGAGACCAGGGTTCGATCCCCGTTTCCCACAATTTTTATCTCTCTTTCTCACGCATGTCTTCTCCATGTATCCTTTCATGGGCCGGCCCATGTTCAATGCGTCACTCCCCTGTTTGTTTTTATTTTATATTTTTGTCTTCTCTTTTCTCATTCTGTTTTCTTTCTTCTTTAAATAAATTTGGATTCCTTAAATTTTAAAAGTTGCGAGTTTCCAAAAAATATGTTTGAGAAATCATAAAAAATATGTGTATTCAAAAATGTTAGAAAATCATAATAAATTTGCAGATTCAAAAAATGTTGGTGGCTTTGCAAAACTATTCGTAAATTATAAAATAAATTCACAGTTTGGAAAAAAATGGTTGGGAAATAAAACCATGTTCATGATTTTGAAAGCACATTGTGTATTCAAAACATATTCGGGAATATAAAAATAAAATGTCTGTGAAATTTTAGAAAATGTTCACATAAATAAAAATAAATATTTTTTGAAAACTTTCTTCACCAATTTTTCAAAAAGTTAATCGATTCAAAAAATATTTGTTAAGTCAAAAAATGTTAATGAATTTGGAAACTGTTCATACATTTTTTAAAAAAAATAAACAAAACTAATGTTTGTGTTTTTTTAGAAAATTCAAAAATTCAAAACAGAATTGTTTGTCCATTCGAAAAACTGTTCACCTATTCAAAAGCATTTTATGTCTAGAATTTGATTAGTTTTTCGAATGTCTTTATATGTCTTGGCATTGGGAGTAGTTCGTGGTCGATGAGATTTGTTTTTAAAGTTTTAGGCGTTCCCTTGCGCAACATAATGACAAGTGTGTCATGCACTGGCAAACTCATAGCCTTGGGATTTACCACGTCGAATGCAGTGTGATCACGTGGACATCGCGACCATCATCGACGAGGGTGAGAAAAAAAGTAAATGGCGACTTGGTGAGACATTGCGCTAAAATAGAGTATGCTTATATATCACGATATTGAGTCATACTTAATTGGTTAGCGCATAATTTTTTTGTCCCCCGTTGCAACGCACGGGCATATTTGCTAGTCTAATAATAAAGAAAATATGGTTCAGCCCGTCCGTCAGATCATTTTGCAAAAAAGCCCCTATACTTTCTTGAAATCAACCCGCAGTCCAAACATAAGTCAGCCGAACCGTTATTTTACCGTTTTACAAAAACACCCCTGTATTTTCCTAAAATCAACCCGCACTCCGGACTTAAGTCACCCGAACCGTTATTTTACATTTTTTCGAAAACACCCCTGACCTTTTAGGTAATTCATCCGCGGCTCATATTTAACTCAAACAAATGATTTTCTAAATCATCCATATCTTTTAGACCGTAACCCCGATTTAAACATGTTATATATGAAATTTGATTAGAAAAATATGTAGAATATGAATATGAGATTATTTTAATCTGTTATGTATTTCTAAATATTATTTTAGCAGATATTAAAGTCAAACAAATGGTTTTCTAAATTATCCGTATCTTTTAAACCGTAATTCCAATTTTAGCATGTTATATATGATTTTTTATTAGAAAAATATGTAGAATATGAATATGAGATTATTTTAACTTGTTAAATTTTTCTAAATATTATTATAGAATATATTATAGTCAAACAAATTGTTTTCTAAATCATCCGTATCTTTTAAACCGTAACTCCGATTTTAACATGTTATATACGCAATTTGATTAGAAAAACGTGTGAAATCTGAATATGATGTTAATTTTACCTGTTGGTTATTTTTTAAATGCTTTTTGAAAAAGAAATTTATCATGGCGAGTGTGAGAGAAAGCGAGAAAGAGAGAAAGAGAGAGAGAGAGAGAGAGAGAGAGGGGGAGAGGGAGGAGAGAGGGAGAGAGCGACGCCTTAAGATTAATCATATTCAAACATGTTTTGATTTTGTGTGAACACTGAGTCCACCACCGGCGAGGGTGTGAGGATAAGCGGCATCACAAATATGATGTCTCGCTAAAATAAAGGAGATGGACCTATTTGTGGTCTTGACTGATGGTTGTTGGGTTAAGAGTGTGTGTTGTGCTTTTTCTCCCGTTGCAACGCACGGGCTCTTTTGCTAGTATAAGTAAAAAATAAGTACCACGACATATATACATAGCACCAGTCGTTGCACCTGCCGAGCGTCGTGGCGCATGCCTGTAACTCCACCCTCGGAGGGCTAAAGGAGTTGGTTCATGGGTGTTTTTTCGGTGGGCCTCAGTGGCATCTTGAGGTATCCACCCCGCGATCAGGGACGGAGCCAGAAATTTGGCATAGGGGGGGCCGAGTTCCACGGTTGAGCCCTACTAGACTAATGAGCTCAAAATTGAATATTTTAGAGTGTGAAAAAAAGGCTAAATTTGAACTCATGTTTTCGTTGATGTTTGGTACACGACAAGAAGACCATACAAATTGTCCACTCTGACAAGACAAAATTAGTTTCCAAATTAGTTATACAGAGAATCTTGGCCCGTAATTCCCTATATGTTGGTTAACGACAAATGATCGATTGAGGGTCTCAATGCTTGGACGGTTAGATGCTGTGCCCTGGCAAATGTTTTCCATTGTTCTTGTCTTCTACATATGTTGATATCTTCACAAACATATTGGGACAATCAAGTACTTCCTAATTAATCTCAACTATTTGTAGTTTTGAATGGCACAAACCACACAGATTTGAACAAATTAAAGATCAAGAGATGAACTACATGAGTAAGGATTAATTGTGCACCTATGCAGCCGTGGAGGATCTCGTTTAATCCTCTTCTGATTTCTGATTGGAAACTGGAGGAAATTCGCCCCGGCGGCTATAGGCGGAGACTGGAGCATAGAACGGGTAGGAAGATCTATTTGTGTTCTTGCCGCTCATCCGCGCGTCCGGTCTGCCGTCAAGTGTCTGCCTGTCCCGGCGTCCCCTTCCCTTCTGTCCTTCTCGATGGCGGCGCGATGGAGACTCCGATAGATCCGCAGGCCCTTGCAGCTGCATGCGTCGGTTTAGGTAAGAGAAGCGGCAAAACGAAGAGGTTAGCGATTTTTTAGAAACATGAGGTTAGCGATATGTGTGTGACTACGTGGGTAGTACAACTTGGGCTGACATTTTTATTTCTTTTGTGCTTTGCCGGAAATTGGATTGGGCTGTACATGGGCTGAGCAGTTGAGGCTTAACGTAAGTTGCAAAGGCCGAAAGAGATA
>LR738712.1:753902339-753926608 GCA_902687465.1 Secale cereale | reverse complement strand
AGGGACGGACCTCCCATTTAGCCACTGGTGTCAATTGACACCAGTGACTCTCAGGTTAATACCTTTAGTAAATATTGTGAGTGACCCCACTCCCAAAAATCAATTGACCCCAGCCCAACAGCTTTTTTTTTTTTTGAGACAACCCAGCCCAACAGCTAATGTCAAAGTTACAGCTTAGAAAAAAGCTTGTATAACACCACTTACACACATGTCATCACGCAAGGGCAAGGCCCATTGGCCCGGCGCATGTGGATATGCGTATTAATTAACAGTTAAACGTTCTGTGTTCCCATTCTTGTACGCTAATTACTCCACAGTTTCTTTTTTACTCAGTGTATTAGATTTCTCCAAAGTCAAGCTCTTCAAAGTTTGGCCAAACTTATATTAAAGAATATAAACATTTATAATATCAAATAAATATAATATGACAATATATTTCACGATGGATCTAATGATGTTATGTTTGTATTGTGAATATCAATAATATTTTGTATAAACCGGGAGGCAGGCTAGCGGCTGCCTGGCAGGAGGCAGGGTAAACCCTAGTATCGGTGCATTGCATGCTTAGGAGCGAAGGGGTATATTCAGTAGGAAATTGCAAATTATTTTGGAATGGTAAATAATTATTGATTTATTGATTAATACAATTTATCTCTCCGAACACTCGAAATGATATGTTCTCTTGTTTGAACAAATAACATTGGATTCTATTTTTCGAAGAAATTGGCGGTGATGTTTTCAGTGTGTTGATTAATGAGGCTTCCGATGTGTCAGACACTGAACAAGTGGTTTCATGACTTTGCACAACCAGTAATTGGTATGGAAATCTTTTCAACATAATAACATTTGTATCATTGTATCACTACTTATTTTCGCTCTTTATACTGTCGTTAGATGTTATTTATACCGTGTTGCCGTGCGAGTGTTGTAGTGGGCATCTGTTGACACCAGTGGCGATTTTTTCTAGCTTCGTCCCTGCTCATCCCCCCCTCGTCGCCCCCTGAATCCGTCCCTTGCCCGCGAACATATTTCATCAGAATTATATTAAAAGAAAAGGCAGTAACTGGACCGTAACCCCATTTCATCAGAATTATATAAAAAGAAAAGGCAGTGCTCTCGTTCCATGGGCAGGCCGTCGACGGCCTTGTGCTGCGGGGTTCTACTCCTCCAGCCGTAGCCCAGTTGGACTTTGCTCACCGAACTTAACTGCCCCCCATGCCAACCCTTTATTTTTATCCCTCTTTTTTGTGGGGAGCCAACTCTTTTCCAATTTTCTTTAATATTATTAGCAAAAGAGCCCGTGAGTTGCAACGGGAGAGAAAACATAACACACACTCTTAACCCAACAACCATCACTCAAGACCATAATAGGTCCATCTCCTTTATTTTTGCGAGGCATCATATTTGTGTTGCCGCTTATCCTCCTTCTTACCCTCGCCGGCGATGGCCTCGGTGTTCACACAAAACAAAAAAAAATTGTTTGAATATGTTTAATCCTAAGGTGTCTCTCTCTCTCCTCCCTCTCCCTCCCTCCCTCCCTCCCTCTCTCTCTCTCGCTTTCTCTCACTCTCGCGATGAGAAATCTGTTGTTTTCCCGTGCGATATTTTTCAGGTATGCATGTGTAGTTATCGATGTTTTCTTTTCTCTATATTGTTATAGTGGGGTGTTTATTTGCAATCCGGGTCGCCGCCGGTACGAAAGGAAAACGGATCTTACGCTATAAATTAAAAGTTTGCTCCCAAAATGATATTTTAAAATATTTAACAGGTAAAATTAACATCATATTTAGACTCCACATATTTTTCTAATAAAATTTCATATATAATATGTTAAAATCGAAGTTACGGTTTAAAAGATACGGATAATTTAGAAAATCATTTGTTTGACTTAAATATGTTCCAAAACAATATTTAAAAATACTTAACAGGTGAAAGTAATCTCATATTCATATTCTACAAATTTTTCTAATAAAATTTCATATATAACATGTTCAAATCGGAGTTACGGTTTAAAAGATATGGATGATTTAAGAAAACACTGTTTGACTTAAATAAGATCCGTGGATGAATTACCTAAAACATCAGGTTTTTTTTTTGGAAAATGTAAAATAACGGTTCGGGTGTGACTTAAATCCGGACTACGGGTTGATTTCAACAAAACACAGGGACTTTTGTGTAAAATATGAAAAAACGATTTGTTTTAACTTAAAACAGGACTGCGGGTTGAATTCTCTGAAATAGAGGGACTTTTCTGATAAATGGGCCGTTATGTGTTCTCGTTATGCTGCAGTTAGGAAAATATATATGATGCAGTCGTAATCCGGATTCAGGGTCATGACGTGTTATCTGCCTTCATTTATGGTGAGCTGAGAGGCGAGGTGGGGCTGGAACTAACAGTAACCCTAACGCGTCAGCGAAGTGGTGGGCTGGCGCATGAACGCACTTGACGATGAACGGCGCCGACGTCAAAGGTGGCGATGTACACAAAGTTGAGTTTGCCGTCGCCGACCTCCTTGACGGCGAGCTCGACGATGAGGCGCTGAGCCTGGCTGCGAGCGCCGAGATGGCATGGAGATGTAGGCCACCAAGGACGCAGGCGGATGTTGCAGAACTGAGAGACATCGAGATTGATGAGCGAATGGAAGAGGGAAGATTTTAGATGGTTTTGTGATTTGGAAAGTGTGGGCCTAAGTAAGAAAAGTTAAGATTTTTGCCAGGATTGTTTTTGTGATTTGGAAAGTGTGGGCCACATCCACACTTGATTGCTTGAAAATTAGTTAAATGTAAATCTTTACCCAAGAAGGAAAGAATCCTATGTAATGGGGAAATACCAGTGCCGAGATGGAAAAACAAGAGGAAGGATCATGGGAGTTGATTTGGTTTTTAATGGGAGGGGCGAGGGACATGAGACGAGAATAAACTAGACGAAAATAAGCCAGACAAAAATAAATCATGGAACGGAGACTACCAACTCCTTCATTAGGAGTAGAGATTACACAACAAACCAGAACATAGGAATGTAAAAACATGATCCATATCTTTGAAACATGGGTGCCAATGCAATACACCGGAATTCATTTTTAACTTGGCATGGATGCCTGCCATGGGTATGCTCACCTGCTAGAAAAGTAGAGGCCATTTAATGGATGTCCAAAAATAAAACCATGTTCACCAGCGGGTGCTCATTGGCAGAAGTGTTCGTTTGAGAGGATGTTGTTTTTCGACATTCCTCAAACGGCCTCAATTTTTTTTGCATGCCCTTGTATCACCAATTCCATGCACCATGCCAATTTGTTTTGATTTTTGCATTTTCTGGGGTTTTCTTGTTGAAAAAAAACCCCTGATAAATGGTCGAACGTGACACAACGTGCATACGGTGTCGGAATTTGTTCAAAACTAGCATGGATGCCTACCATGGGCATGCCAACCTGGTGCCCCAATTATGCGTGTCCAAAAATAGATCATGTTCAAGGGACGGTGTTCTGGTAGGGTAGTAGGGTTCATTTGAAAGCATTTTTTTTACTGACATCCATCAAATGGCCTAAAAAAACCATACCCTTTTATCACAAATTCAAGGCACCGTCCCAAGTTCTTTAAGCTTTCGACAAGTTTTGCACTTTCGGGAGATTTCTTGATGAAAAAGCTGATAAATGGCCGAACGTGACACAACGTACATACGGTGTCGGAATTCGTTCAAACCTGGCATGGATGTCAGGCATGTGCATGTCAGTCTGCTGCAAGAAGTTGGAGTCATTTATTGATAGTCCAGAAAAACCACAAGTTGAGAGGCGGTTGCCAGAATTGCCCAGTCAGGTGCATCCATGAACATGTAATTTTCCCTAATTCCAATGTTTTTGTTATTATGTGCAACTTTCATAATTATCGACCAAGATGAACATTTTCTTATGCCGTAAACATTTATTGAAATTTGTCAACATTTTTCAAATTTCAAATTTTACAAACTTTTATAAATTTATCAACCTTTTTTGAAACACCAACATATTATAAATTTGTGAACAAAAACAAATCCCAAAACAAGAACATTTTTAAAATTCATGAACATATTTTAAAATTATCAGAAAAAAAGAAAACTAGAAGATCCTCACTAATCCAAACAATATTGTTAATTTTGAACACCTTTTGACAAGAATACTAAAGTTCAAAAAAGAGAAAATGGATTAACGATAAATGTCAAGAAAAAAAAAAGCTCGGGCCTTCACCAATTACCCGAGAGCATCAACACCTGTTGGGCCGGCCCGCCAGCTCACCTCGCGCGCCTGCACATGCGGGAGTTGGAGTTTAGTACAACCTCGCCGAGCGAGGAACGACTCTACCAACAGAGGATGTTAGGGAGCACCGCAACATGACAACATCCAGTAGCTGCGGCCTTTGTGGGCAACCAGATTCGTGGCGCCACTCTCTTCTGGATTGCACGGTCTCTAGGTGCACTTGGGCGCTGGTAGATGAGGAGTTAGCTTGCACCATGGCGGCGACTACAGAGACAAGGGCCAAAAGCTGGCTTTTTAATCTTCTTGAATCACTTACCCATGACAAATTTGTCCTCTTAGCAGTCACACTTTGGGCGATATGGTCTTCCAGGAGGAAAGCAATTCACGAGGCGATTTTTCAGACTCCTCATTCAACTCATGCGTTTATTACTCGCTTCATTGCTGATTTGGAATCAGTTCGGGTTACAAAACCCTCAACTAGCAACAATGTAAGGACTGCTCAACCATCCCCGAGACCGAGTGCTCCACCGGCGAGTTTTGCAAAGATTCATGTTGATGCTGCTGTCCGAACTAACAGAGGAGGGGCAGCTGCTGCAGTGTGCCGAGATGGAAATGGAGTGTTCTTAGGCAGCTCAGCCTTGGTCATTGAAGGTGTGTGCGATCCAGCCACACTTGAGTCCATTGCGTGCCGTGAAGCATTTGCCCTCGCTGAAGATCTCAATGTTCATCGATTCATTGTTTCGTCCGATTGCAAGCAAGTCATTGGTGATATTTCAGGAGGAATTCAGGGTTCCTACGGTGCAATTATTAGTGAAATAAAGGCGAGAGCTGCTCACTTTTCTTGTAATTTTATTTTCGAGAGTCGTCGAGTTAATGTAGAAGCTCATAAGCTAGCTAAGTTTGCTTCTTCGTTATCCTTGGGTCGTCATGTGTGGCTTGGCCAGCCTCATGATCAACTTTGTATCCCACCTCATGTGGACTTTGAGTAATAAAGAGGCCTTTTTCCCTCAAAAAAAAAAAAAGTACAACCTCGCCGAGCGAGGAACGACTCTACCAGCTTAAGTACCCGCGTCCGCGTGAGCCCCCAAGCTCTTAAGGAAAAAAAATAGTCCAGCACCTAAGTAGGCATGAAGATTATTCTGCATCGGCTCTTGAAGGTAATTAGATGCATAATTGAAACTTATATGGCTACCCGATAGATTATGCTCATTCAAGGATTTAGCAAAACCCGCATATGAGCATCTACATAAGGAAACTAAGAATTCATACTCTCGTACAGAGAATTACCCGACTTTCTATGACAACACATCCGTTTCGTACCACAACTGAGAAGGCCAATCTCTCTGTGTCGAAGTAAACATGTTGTCCCTTAATACATTGTGAAGAACTTGGCTCATGATACTTGATCGGCTGTATTGGTGTTCAAAGAAATTTTGTAATGTTCAGTTTCCACGACAAACAAAACTGATCAAGTTTGTTAATACTCTCTATTATTTTTGCAACATAGTATAATAATGATAATTACATTGAGATGATAAGGGCAACTTTAATATACTCCCTCCATTCTAAATTATTTGAAGTTCTAGATTTATGTATGTAAAATGTGCATATATGAAACATTGTTTGTGTATTAATGCCATATGTTTGGGTCGTAATACTGAAGTGTTTAAAAAAATATTTTCTTAAGTATTTTATAACAAACAACCTTTGTTGTACTAGCATATATTGTGGATTCACCATGTGGCGTACGTGGTAAGCAAGCCAAAATGATAATGAAAAAAAACATATATATATATATATATGTATATATATTATATTCAATAGTAGTGAAAATCATTATAACTAACCAAAATTGGAAGATAGAGAAAGCATTAATCACCATTGTTATATCATCCCTTAGTTGGTGTTGGGCGTGTTTTACAGTGATAAAATTTGCTTCCATGTTTGTACAAGTAGAATGTCCATATTAGCTTTACACCATGATTGCCATCATATACTAGTACAAGATGTAAGAGTAATTTAGAGATGTGATTAATTTGCATTGTTATATATTTCCTTATTTGGTGTTTTTTTTAATCGCGGTATAATTTGTTTGCATGTTTGCAAATGTAAAATGCCCATACAAGCTCTACACCACCATGGACATCATATCATCTTACCTCCCAAGAGGTAATAGTAACTCTAGCTGCTACTACCTCCGTCTGGTGAAGAGTGTACATCTAGCTTCAAAATTTGTCCACAAAAGAGTGTACTTCTAGCTTTCCAATGCATTTTAAAGTGGGAAAAAAATAATTCTCTCTCATCACACCGTAATCAAGACCAATAACAATCTACACATGGTCTTCTTAGTTTCTACATGCACTTAACTCATTGGGGGTTGAGTAATTAAAAAGGTGAGAGATGGTGGTTTGCATCTTTCCAATGCATTTTTTACTCAACTCCATAATTTGTCCTAAAATTTCTAGATGTACATTCTTCACCGGACGGAGGGAGTAGATGATAGAAAAATAATGAACGATGTCTGGGAGCATGTGTTAAAAGAAGTCTAATAGACTCAAAAAATGCAGCACGTCTGAGTATCTCTTATCATCTTACAGCTCATGTGAAAAGATGAGGTAAGAGGGTAGAGAGACCATGTTAAAACTCCTTAAAATGTTGATGCGGCGTTTGAGTTGAGTACTAGCAAAATAATAAAAGAGGATTAACAACAAATTTTAATAATCAACTCCTAGACTTCTGTAAGTTATGAGGGAAAATAAATAGGTATAGGCCCGCGAGCTACTAGACGCCTCGTTAGTGCGCCAGACGAGGGGCCTTAATTAGTTGTTGCGTTTAGAGTTTAGAAAACTACCGTCAAGGAGAAGAGGATCCATCTTCACATTTGCTCCACCTACAAATAGTGGACTTTACATCAGATGTAGATGGAGCTTCTCACAAACCACAGGGTATCCATGCCAATCTTCTGGTTTAGATAAGATGTCTGACCCATCTCGAAATGGCGAACCAGCTGCTACTCCTGATCGGATGAGCCTGACCACAGCTGCAACCAAGGACATCTTCTTCGACGTGGAAGGCTACACCGCCGCCATACTCATGTCCACCGGCGACAATTGCTACTACCCGTCGGAAAGGTTCACCGTCGGTGGGTACGACTGGGCCGTCCGCTTCTACCCCAACCAACTGGGCTCCCACATATCCATCCTCCTCGTGCTCCTCAGCGAGCCTAGGGATGGCACCGTGGTTGGCGTAAGGTTCGGATGCGCCGTGCTTGACAGGTCCGGCAAGCCGTCGGCGGAGCTCTGGCAGAGCTCGTCGACCGTCCTGTCTTTCTATGGCGAAGAGTGGGGGTTTTGGAGATTTGCGCCGCATGATGTTCTGGAGGATCCAGATTACCTTGAGGGGGATTGCCTCACCCTGAGTTGCACTGTCTCTGTTCTCAGGAAACCGCAACTGTCGTCCGACTGAGACCGCCATGGCTTTCTTCTCCTCATCGATCATGCATAAGCTTTTTGTATTTGAGGGTCGACCTGCATAATCTTTGGGAGAAATTGAGCAGGAGGTTAAGATTTTTACTCCAAATTCGGATCGATGTGGTTGTGTTCGAGTCAAAGCGTATGTATGGTGGGCATATTTAAGCAAAGTTTTAAATAGCGGGCTATAGCTATGATGTTTTCAGGGACCTCCCACTACAGCTATGATGTTTTAACGCCACAGGGAAATTGCCACTAATACCTACGCTAGACATCAAATAGCTCTATCTGTCCTGCCGGCCGGCCCAACACTTCGGCCCATCACCGCGTAAACGGGACCAATAGTCTAACCTAGCCGTCTTAAATCACATCCCCACATCCATGCCACAATTCGTGCCTAGAAAACTTATTACAGATAACATATTGGTGGCATACAAATGGTTTCATACCATCAACAAAAAGAGAGCAGGTAAAGAAGGATTATGTGCAATAAAATTGGACATGCACACAACTTATGATCAGGTTGAATGGCCTTTTCTCAAGGAGATCATGCTCAAACTTGGATTCCGTGAGGTGTGGGTAAATTTTATTATGGAGTGTGTCTCTAGTGTTGAATATCGTATTCAGTTTAATATGGAGGAAAGTGAAAGTTGTAAACCTACTAGGGGTCTGAGGCAGGGAGACCAATTGTATCCTTACCTTTTTCTGTTATGCACGGAGGGTCTCACTGCTTTACTAACGCATGCGGAAGAAAATGGGAATATTTCAGGAATAAAGGTTTGCAGAGATGACCCACCCTCCACGAATCTTCTCTTTGTTGATGACTCTTTAATCCTTATGAAGCAAATTTGCAAAGTGCAGAAACATTGAAATTAGTTTTAGATTCGTGTTGCACAACTTCGGGGCTGATGGTCAGTGTTGACAAATCCAGCATCTTTTTTAGCCCTAATACATGAGTGGAGACTGGAGAAAAAATGTGTACAATTCCCAAGATAATGAATGAGGCCTTGAATGAAAAATATTTAGGACTGCTAGCCAATGTGGGTTTAGATAAAACCGATTGCTTTTAATACTGAATCGATCATATTGTTTAGAGAATCAGTGGTTGGAAGGAAAAACTGATGTCGGCAGGAGGAAAGGAGATCGTACTTGAAGCGGTTGTTTAAGCTATTCCCACCTATGCAACGTCGGTCTTTAAAATTCCTAAAAATTTTGTAAATGAATTATTGACACGATGGCACATTTCTGGTGGGGAGACGAGGACAACCAAAGAAGGATGCATTGGATGGCTTGGTGGAAAATGTGTGTACCCAAGAATTAAGGAGGAATGGGCTTTTGGGATATCCATTGTGTCAATTTGGCCATGCTCGCTAGACATGCTTGGCGTTTTATCGGGAATCCAGATTCTCTATGTGCTACCATTTTGAGAGTCAAAGACTATCCTGACGTTGACTTGTTGAACACTGATCTAAAGAAGGGTTCTTCCTTCACCTTCCAAAGTATTATGGTTGGTGTGAGATCCCTGAATCATGGTTACATTTGGCGAGTGGGAAATAGTCAGAATATTGACATCTAGGAGGATGTCTGGATTCCAAATTGTCCAAACCGTAAAATTAGTCCTCCTAAGGGAGGCCAGTTGCTACGGAAGGTAGCATATTTGATTGATCCAATCCTCAATAGTTGGGATGAAGATCCTCTTAGACAGAATCTATGGCCTATTGATGTTCAGCGAGTGCTTGCGATCCCTATATCGCAACATGATATGCCAGATTTTGTAGCTTGGAATTTCACAAAAAATGTTTTTTTGGTTCGTTATGCTTATTTTGTGGAATGGGACCACCAATATGGGAACAAGTTACGCCATACCAATGGGATGAGATGTACCATAGTTACTCCTATTTGTGGGAGGATTTGGAAACTTTCATGTCCAGCAAAGATTAAAATATTTATTTGGCGTACGCTTCATGGAACTCTTCCATGTCGTGTTAAGCTAGCTAATAGACCTGTGAAAGTCTCGCCAAAGTGCCCTGCCTGCTCATCTGGGCCAGAAGACGCAAAGCATTTGTTGTTTCTATGCGACAGAGAAAAGGAAGTCCAGAGAAGGCTAGGGATGGACGATATTATCGACAGAGCTTATAAAATAGATTATGCGGGTGAGACGGTCTTGAAATATTTACTTTCATTACAGATCAGGAGCTATGTATTATGGGCACTTGAATGTCCAAATACCACGAAATTTGGCGTGCTCCTTCACATCGAAGCATCTTCTATGCCAACAAGATTCAGTTTTTTAACTATTTTTATGAATTTATTGTTCATCGTGTAGATGAGCCCACGGTGGAGTGACTACCAACTTCATATGTACAAGTTACAAGGGTCCTTTTTTGAAGCTGGGACTAGTATCTCAGCCATCATGTACAGTCTTCCATGTAGAAGGGGACACCATGTACTCATTGATAACGAAGTATTGAATTAGCAAGACAAAGACCTCAAGCCTCTCCGATCACCCCAATGATTAGGGTTTTGCGGTGGACTTGACGACGACCGTCTGATTCGATCAGCGGGCCGCACCTGATCTCCGATGAGGGATGGCAACAACGTCCCAAAACGCAAGTGGAGGGATGCCTCCTGACTCTCCCCAATTGACTAGGGCGAAACTGGAAGAAGTGCTCGGGAAACTTGTCATCACCGAGGAAGAGGCTACACCATTGTGTTGGAAATATGCCCTAGAGGCAATAATAAAAGAGTTATTATTATATTTCCTTGTTCATGATAATCGTTTATTATCCATGCTATAACTGTATTGATTGGAAACTCAAATACACGTGTGGATGAATAGACAGACTTTGTGTCCCTAGTGAGCCTCTGCAGGACTAGCTCGTTGATCAAAGATGACCGCGGTTTCCAGGTCATAGACATGAGTTGTCATTTGATAACGGGATCACATCATTAGGAGAATGATGTGATGGACGAGACCCAAACGTTAACATAGCTTTTGATCGTGTCAGTTATCGCTATAGTTTTCTGCATGTCAAGTATAAGTTCCTATGACCATGAGATCATGTAACTCACTGATACCGTAGGAGTGCTTTGTGTGTGCCAAACGTCACAACGTAACTGGGTGACTATAAAGGTACTCTACAGGTATCTCCGAGGGTGTCTGTTGAGTTGACATGGATCGAGACTGGGATTTGTCACTCCGTGTGACGGAGAGGTATCTCCGGGCCCACTCGGTAATACGTCATCTCAATGAGCTCAAAGTGACTAAGTAGTTGGTCACGGGATTATGTATTACGGTAACGAGTAAAGAGACTTGCCGGTAACGAGATTGAACTAGGTATAGAGATACCGACGATCGAATCTCGGGCAAGTAACATACCGACGAGACAAAGGGAACTGTATACGGGATTACCTGAATCCTTGACATCGTGGTTCATCCGATGAGATCATCGAGGAACATGTGGGAACCAATATGGGTATCCAGATCCCGCTATTGGTTATTGACCTGGGAGTGTCTCGGTCATGTCTACATGGTTTCCGAACCCGCAGGGTCTACACACTTAAGGTTCGGTGACGCTAGGGTTGTTAGTGAGAAGAGTGCATGGTTACCGAAGGTTGTTCGGAGTCCCGGATGAGATCCCGGACATGACGAGGGTCTCCGGAATGGTCCGGAGACGAAGATTGATATATAGGATGAAAGGTTTCGGAGTCCGGAAGTGTTCCGGGGAGCATCGGGAAATCGGCGGAGTACCGGAAAGGGTTTCGGGGGTCCCGGAAGTGTTTCTGGGCCTAATGGGCCACAAGGGGGGACACCACAGCCCTCATAGGGCTGTGCGCCCCCCCTGGGCCCTCTCCTTGTGCACCAAGGGAGGTGGGACCCCCTAGGGTGGCCGCACCCCCTTAGCCTTGGGGGGCAAGGCACCTAGGGGGGGAAACCCTAGGGCCTGGCCCTTGGCTGCCGCCCCCCCCATGCCCTGGCCGCCGGCCCCCCTAGGGGAAACCCTAGGGGCGCCCCCCTCTCCTCCTTCCCCCTATATATAGAGAGGTAGAGGGAGGGCAGCCAACACAAGTTCGTGCCTCGGTGCTGCCCTCCCTCTCCCATAACATCTTCTTCTCCCGCGGTGCTTAGGCGAAGCCCTGCTGGAATTCTTCTACACCATCACCACCACGCCGTCGTGCTGCCGGTTCTCCATCAACCTCTCCTCCACCCCTTGCTGGATCAACAAGGAGGAGACGTCCCCGAGCCGTACGTGTGAAGAACGCGGAGGCACCGTTGCTTCGGTGCTTGGATCTTCAGCGATCTGAATCGCGGCGAGTACGACTCCATCAACCGCGTTCTTAACGCTTCCGCTTAGCGATCTACAAGGGTATGTGGATCCTACTCTCCCCTCGTAGTTGCATCTACTAGATTGATCTTGGTGAACGTAGAGAAAAATTTTTGTTTTCCATGCAACGTTCCCCAACAGTGGCATCATGAGCTAGGATCTTGCGTAGATGCTTTCTCGAGTAGAACACAAAAGGGTTTGTGGCGTTGATGTTTAAATTGCTGCCCTCCTTAGTCTTTCTTGATTCAGCGGTATTATGGGATGAAGCGGCCCGGACCAACTTTACATGTCCACGTACATGAGACCGGTTCCATCGACAGACATGTGACTTTTGTTGCATAAGATGGCTGGCGGGTGTCTGTCTCTCCTATCTTAGTTGAATCGGAATAGAACAAGGCGGTCCTTGTAGAAGGTTAAATAGCAACTTGAATATCACCGTTGTGGTTTTGCGTAGGTAAGAAGCGTTCTTGCTAGATACCCATAGCAGCCACGTAAAACATGCAACAACAAATTAGAGGACGTCTAACTTGTTTTTGCAGGGTATATATGTGATATGATATGGCCAATGACATGATGAGATATATTTTGATGTATGAGATGATCATGTTGTAATAGTTAATATCGACTTGCATGTCGATGCATACGGCAACCGGCAGGAGCCATAGGGTTGTCTTTAATTTTTTGTATGACCTGCGTGTCAATCATTAAGCGCTTTGTAATGCTTTACTTTATCGCTAAACGGTAGCAATAGTAGTAAGAGCATGGTGGGCGCTGACAACCCCGATGGCGACACGATGATGGAGATCATGATGATGGAGATCATGGTGTGGCGCCGGTGATGATGGAGATCATGCCGGTGCTTTGGAGATGGAGATCAAAAGCACGAGTTGATGGCCATATCATGTCACTTATGATTTGCATGTGATGTTAATCATTTTATGCATCTTATTTTGCTTAGGACGACGGTAGCATTATAAGGTGATCCTTCACTAAAATTTCAAGATAAAATTGTGTTCCCCCCGAGTGTGCGCCGTTGCGAAGGTTCGTCGTTTCGAAGCACCACGTGATGATCGGGTGTGATAGACTCTACGTTCGCATACAACGGGTGCAAGCCAGTTTTGCACGTGCAGAACACTCGGGTTAGACTTGACGAGCCTAGCATGTACAGACATGGCCTCGGAACACGGAGGACCGAAAGGTCGAGCATGAGTCATATAGTAGATATGATCAACATGTTGATGTTCACCATTGACACCACCTCATCTCACGTGATGATCGGACTTGGGTTGGTGAATTTGGATCATGTCACGCTCGAATGACCGGAGGGATGTCAATTTGAGTGGGAGTTATAAATAATTTGATTAGGTAATAACTCACTTATCATGAACAATAGTCTAAAATGTCTTTGCAAATTTTTGGTTGTAGATGGCTCGCGCAGTAGCTCCCCTGAATTTTAATGCGTTCCTAGAGAAAGCTAAACTGAAAGATGATGGGAGCAACTTTGTGGACTGGCTCCGCAATCTGAGGATCATCCTCACAGCTGCCCAAAAGGTTTATGTCCTAAATGCACCACTAGGTGAACCCCCCGCTCCTGGAGCCTCTGCGGACGTTATGAACGTCTGGCAGACGCGTTCGGATGACTATTCGATAGTGCAGTGTGCCATGTTGTACGGCTTGGAAGGAGGACTCCAAAGGCGTTTTGAACGTCATGGTGCATATGAGATGTACACGGAGTTGAAATTCATCTTTGAGAAGAATGCTAAGATCGAGAGGTATGAGACCACCGATAAATTCTTCGCTTGCAAGATGGAGGAGAATTCGTCTGTCAGTGAGCACTTGCTGAAGATGTCTGGGTACTATACCCGCATAGCTGATCTGGGACTTGTGTTCCCGGATGAGGCTATCATTGACAGAATTCTCCAGTCACTCCCTCCAAGCTACAAGAGCTTCGTGCAGCAGTATAACATGCAAGGGATGAACAAAACCATCGCCGAGCTGTTCTCGACGCTGAAAGTCGCTGAGGCAGACATCCAGAAGGAGTATCAAGTGTTGATGGTCAATAAAACCACCAGTTTCAAGAAGAATGGCAAGGGCAAGAAGGGTAACTCTAAAAAGGGTGGCAAAGCAGTTGCTAATCCAGTGAAGAAACCCAAGGCTGGGCCCAAGCCAGAGACTGAGTGTTTCTATTGCAAGGGGAACGGCCACTGGAAGCGGAACTGCCCCAAGTATCTGGCGGACAAGAAGGGGGCCAACAACAACAAAGGTATATGTGATATACATGTTATTGATGTGTACCTTACCAACTCTCGTTGTAGTGCCTGGGTATTTGATACCGGTTCGGTTGCTCACATTTGCAACTCTAAACAGGAACTGCGGAATAAACGGAGGCTGGCGAAGGACGAAGTGACGATGCGCGTGGGAAATGGTTCCAAGGTTGATGTGATCGCCGTCGGCACGCTCGCTCTTCGATTACCATCGGGATTAGTTATGAACCTGAATAATTGTTATTTTGTGCCTGCGTTAAGCATGAACATTATATCTGGATCTTGTTTATTGCGAGACGGTTACTCATTTAAGTCAGAGAATAATGGTTGTTCTATTTATATGAGTAATATCTTTTATGGTCATGCACCCGAAGTTAGGGGTTTATTCTTATTGAATCTCGATAGTGATGATACACATGTTCATAACATTGATGCCAAAAGATGTAGAGTAGATAATGATAATACCACTTTCTTGTGGCACTGCCGCCTCGGTCATATCGGCGTGAAACGCATGAGGAAGCTCCATGCTGATGGACTTTTGGAGTCTCTTGATTTTGAATCACTTGACACGTGCGAGCCGTGCCTCATGGGCAAGATGACAAGGACCCCGTTTTCAGGGACAATGGAACGGGCAAGTGACTTATTGGAAATCATACATACTGATGTGTGCGGTCCGATGAGTGTAACGGCGCGCGGTGGATATCGTTATTTTCTCACCTTCACTGACGACTTAATTAGATATGGGTATATTTACTTGATGAAGCATAAGTCTGAAACTTTTGAAAAGTTCAAGCAATTTCAGAGTGAAGTTGAAAATCATCGTAACAAGAAGATCAAGTTCCTACGATCTGATCGAGGGGGAGAATATCTGAGTTATGAGTTTGGTGATCACTTAAGAAAATGTGGAATTGTTTCACAGTTGACGCCACCTGGAACACCACAGCGTAATGGTGTGTCCGAACGTCGTAATCGAACCCTATTAGATATGGTACGTTCTATGATGTCTCTTGCCGATTTGCCGCTATCGTTTTGGGGATATGCGTTAGAGACAGCTGCATTCACTTTAAATAGGGCTCCATCTAAGTCCGTTGAGACAACACCGTATGAACTGTGGTTTGGTAAGAAACCTAAGTTGTCTTTTCTCAAGGTTTGGGGTTGCGATGCTTATGTCAAAAGGCTTCAGCCAGAAAAGCTCGAACCCAAAGCGGACAAATGTGTCTTCATAGGATACCCAAAAGAAACAGTTGGGTACACCTTCTATCTCAGATCCGAGGGCAAAGTGTTTGTCGCTAAGAACGGGTCCTTTCTCGAGAAAGAGTTTCTCTCGAAAGAATTGAGTGGGAGGAAGGTAGAACTTGATGAGGTTATTGAACCTCTGCTTCAACCAGAAAGTAGCGCAGCACAGAAAGATGTTTTTGTGGAGCCTGCAGAGGTTGAAGAGGAAGCCAATGATGATGATCAAGAAGCTTCTGATCAAGTTACTACCGAGCCTCGTAGGTCGACAAGGGTACGCACTGCACCTGAGTGGTATGGTAACCCTGTATTGGAGGTCATGTTGTTAGACAACGGTGAACCTACGAGCTATGGAGAAGCGATGGTGGGCCCGGATTCCGACAAATGGTTAGAGGCCATGAAATCCGAGATGGGATCCATGTATGAAAACAAAGTATGGACTTTGGAAGTATTACCTGAAGGGCGGAAGGCCATTCAGAATAAATGGATTTTCAAGAGGAAGACGGACGCTGACGGTAATGTCACCGTGTATAAAGCTCGACTTGTGGCAAAGGGTTTTTCACAAGTTCAAGGGATTGACTACGATGAGACTTTCTCACCCGTAGCGATGCTTAAATCCGTCCGAATCATGTTAGCAATAGCTGCATATTTCGATTATGAAATTTGGCAGATGGATGTCAAAACAGCGTTCCTTAACGGTTTTCTTAAGGAAGAGTTGTATATGATACAACCGGAGGGTTTTGTCGATCCAGAGAATGCTGACAAAGTGTGCAAGCTCCAGCGTTCCATTTATGGGCTGGTGCAAGCATCTCGGAGTTGGAATCTTCGCTTTGATGAGGTGATCAAAGCGTTTGGGTTTATACAAGTTTACAATGAAGCTTGTATTTACAAGAAAGTGAGTGGGAGCTCTATAGCGTTTCTAATATTATATGTGGATGACATATTGCTGATTGGAAACAATATAGAATTTTTGGATAGCGTGAAGGGGTATTTGAACAAGAGTTTTTCGATGAAAGATCTCGGTGAAGCTGCTTTCATATTGGGCATCAAGATCTATAGAGATAGATCAAGACGCTTGATAGGACTTTCACAAAGCACATACCTTGATAAAGTTTTGAA
Organism: Secale cereale; assembly: GCA_902687465.1. NCBI lineage: Eukaryota > Viridiplantae > Streptophyta > Magnoliopsida > Poales > Poaceae > Secale > Secale cereale. The sequence goes on along the minus strand of LR738712.1, from coordinate 753,909,968 downwards.
GAAGTTCAAAATGGATCAATCCAAGAAGGGGTTCTTGCCGGTATTGCAAGGTGCGAAGTTGAGTAAGACTCAATGCCCAGTGACTGCGGATGATAGAGAAAAGATGAGTGTCGTCCCCTATGCTTCAGCCATAGGCTCTATCATGTATGCAATGCTGTGCACAAGACCAGATGTCAGCCTTGCCATAAGTATGGCCGGAAGGTTTCAAAGTAATCCTGGTATGGATCACTGGACAGCGGTCAAGAATATCCTAAAGTACCTGAAAAGGACTAAGGATATGTTTCTCGTTTATGGAGGTGATCAAGAGCTCGTCGTAAAGGGTTACGTCGATGCAAGCTTTGACACTGATCCGGATGACTCTAAGTCACAAACCGGATACGTATATATTCTCAACGGGGGAGCGGTAAGCTGGTGCAGTTCCAAGCAGAGCGTGGTAGCTGATTCTACATGTGAAGCGGAGTATATAGCTGCCTCGGAGGCAGCTAAGGAAGGTGTCTGGATGAAGGAGTTCATGACAGATCTTGGAGTTGTGCCTAGTGCACTGAACACAATGACTCTGTTCTGTGACAACACTGGTGCCATTGCTCTAGCCAAGGAACCAAGGTTTCACAAGAGGACCAGACACATAAAGCGACGCTTCAATTCCATCCGCGATTCGGTCAAGGAGGAGGACATAAACATTTGCAAAGTACACACGGATTTGAATGTTGCAGATCCATTGACTAAGCCTCTTCCACGGGCTAAGCACGATCAACACCAAGACTCTATGGGTGTTAGATTCATTACCTTGTAATGCTAGATTATTGACTCTAGTGCAAGTGGGAGACTGTTGGAAATATGCCCTAGAGGCAATAATAAAAGAGTTATTATTATATTTCCTTGTTCATGATAATCGTTTATTATCCATGCTATAACTGTATTGATTGGAAACTCAAATACACGTGTGGATGAATAGACAGACTTTGTGTCCCTAGTGAGCCTTTGCAGGACTAGCTCGTTGATCAAAGATGACCGCGGTTTCCAGGTCATAGACATGAGTTGTCATTTGATAACGGGATCACATCATTAGGAGAATGATGTGATGGACGAGACCCAAACGTTAACATAGCTTTTGATCGTGTCAGTTATCGCTATAGTTTTCTGCATGTCAAGTATAAGTTCCTATGACCATGAGATCATGTAACTCACTGACACCGTAGGAGTGCTTTGTGTGTGCCAAACGTCACAACGTAACTGGGTGACTATAAAGGTACTCTACAGGTATCTCCGAGGGTGTCTGTTGAGTTGACATGGATCGAGACTGGGATTTGTCACTCCGTGTGACGGAGAGGTATCTCCGGGCCCACTCGGTAATACGTCATCTCAATGAGCTCAAAGTGACTAAGTAGTTGGTCACGGGATTATGTATTACGGTAACGAGTAAAGAGACTTGCCGGTAACGAGATTGAACTAGGTATAGAGATACCGACGATCGAACCTCGGGCAAGTAACATACCGACGAGACAAAGGGAACTGTGTACGGGATTGCCTGAATCCTTGACATCGTGGTTCATCCGATGAGATCATCGAGAAACATGTGGGAACCAATATGGGTATCCAGATCCCGCTATTGGTTATTGACCTGGGAGTGTCTCGGTCATGTCTACATGGTTTCCGAACCCGCAGGGTCTACACACTTAACGTTCGGTGACGCTAGGGTTGTTAGTGAGAAAAGTGTATGGTTACCGAAGGTTGTTCGGAGTCCCGGATGAGATCCCGGACATGACGAGGGTCTCCGGAATGGTCCGGAGACGAAGATTGATATATAGGATGAAAGGTTTCGGAGTACCGGAAGTGTTCCGGGGAGCATCGGGAAATCGGCGGAGTACCGGAAAGGTTTTCGGGGGGTCCGGAAGAAGTTCTGGGCCTAGTGGGCCACAAGGGGGAACACCACAGCCCTCAGGGGGCTGTGCGCCCCCCCTGGGCCCTCTCCTCATGCGGCTAAGGGGGGTGGGACCCCCTAGGGCTGGCCGCACCCCTTGGCCTTGGGGGGCAAGGCACCTAAGGGGGAAACCCTAGGGCCTGGCCGCCCCCCCTGCCTTGGCCGCCACCCCTCCTTGCCCTGGCCGCCGGCCCCTAGGGGGAAACCCTAGGGCGCCCTCACCTCTCCACCCCCCCTATATACAGTGAGGCAAAGGGAGGGCAGCAAACACAAGTTCGTGCCTCGGTGCTGCCCTCCCTCTCCCGCAATATCTTCTTCTCCCGCGGTGCTTAGGCGAAGCCCTGCTGGAGTTCTTCTCCACCATCACCACCACGCCGTCGTGCTGCCGGTTCTCCATCAACCTCTCCTCCACCCCTTGCTGGATCAAGAAGGAGGAGACGTCCCCGAGCCGTACGTGTGAAGAACGCGGAGGCACCGTTGCTTCGGTGCTAAGATCTTCGGCGATCTGAATCGCGGCGAGTACGACTCCATCATCCGCGTTCATAACGCTTCCGCTTAGCGATCTACAAGGGTATGTGGATCCTACTCTCCCCTCGTAGTTGCATCTACTAGATTGATCTTGGTGAACGGTAGGAAAAATTTTTGTTTCCCATGCAACGTTCCCCAACACATTGGTGATTGATGATGTAGATGAGGGCAAGGCGAAGAATTGGCTACTGGCAGACAAGGTTCTCCATCGACACCTATTCCACATCCAAACCATTACTGGTGCCCAAGGGGTGTGTAATTCAGATCCATGGTAGAGAACACTTTTGTGGCAGAGTTTGAGACCCAGAGAGATCGAGATAAAATCTGGATGGGCTCTCCATGGCATGTCAGCAAACATGCAATCATTCTTGCTGATTTGGAGGATCACATGAGGCCTGATGAGGTTACGTTTGACCGACTCCATCAGTGGGTTCGGGTCCGAAATATGCCCTATAACTTGAGAGATGATGCGTGGGGCAGGCTGATAGCCCAGCAGATTGTCAAGAATGCAACATCGGTTCAGTTTGATCATGTGGGGGGCTACCAGAGAGCTAGGGTCTCCTTAGATGTCAACAAGTCTCTACGGAGGTGGATTTTGATTAACTCGACCAAGAAGAAGACAACAAAGATATATGATATTCAGTATGAGCAAGTGCCTCACTTCTGCTTCTCTTGTGGCCGTTTGGGGCATAACAATCTGTATTGCCCTACACCAGGTCCTTGGGACAAGAATGAAGGTATTCCATTTGGACCAACATTGAGGGATCCAGAAGAGAGAAGGAAACCTGCCTTGGGTGATAACATGAGCAAAAAACGGTACTCAGGCCCGAGCAGTAAGAGAGAATCCAAGAACTCAAGCAATGTGGGAGAATCTACAGAGGTGAATTCTCTTGTTAAAAATCATCCTTATGCTAAACGGAAAGAGGTACCAAAGAAGGTCTACCGCAGAGTTGAGACACCTCTCCTTCTTACCATCGAAGAACAACGGGATCAAGATGGCTATGGGGGTGACACGGGGGAGGGAGGAGACGATGGTGCAAGGGAGCACAAGGAGCTGGAAAGGGAACCGAAAAGGAAGAAACCTACACCTGACAACTCGGCAACAACTGCTGAGCTGTGTTGCCCGTCCCAATGAGCATTATCAGTTGGAACTGTTGGGGTCCTTGGGAACTCCAAGGTAGTTCAAGAGCTTTGCAAAGTGGTGAATCAAGAAGGGCCCGCCCTACTCTTTGTTATGGAGACGAAGATCAGGGCATCAAGGGTGGAAAGCTTAAAGCTTAATTTGGGTTTGATGGCTGTTTTGCAGTCGGAAGTGTTGGCCTCAGTGGAGGCATTGGTTTCTTTGGCCAATGGATGTTTCACTTGAGCTAAAAAATTATAGTACCGACCACATTGATGTTGTGGTGCGGAAGAGGAATCAAAGCTCATTCGAGTGGGGATTCACAGGGTTCTATGGTGCGCCAAGGGTCGAAGACCTCCAATATAGTTGGCGTTTCATCCGAACTTTGCATGCGATACCTCATGATGCATAGGTATGCATGGGGCGGGAATTTAACGAGACCTTATATGACCAAGAAGACTTCAGCCGCTCAGTTCATCCCGAGTGACTGGTGTCTACTATGCAACCTTCTTCTTGTAGACGTTGTTGGGCCTCCAAGTGCAGAGGTTTGTAGGATAGTAGCAAATTTCCCTCAAGTGGATGACCTAAATTTTATCAATCCATGAGAGGCGTAGGATGAAAATGGTCTCTCTCAAACAACCCTGCAACCAAATAACAAAGAGTCTCTTGTGTCCCCAATACACCCAATACAATGGCAAATTGTATAGGTGCATTAGTGCAATATGGATGGTAGATATAGGTTTTTGTAATCTCAAAATATAAAAACAGCAAGGTAACTAATGATAAAAGTGAGCACAAACGGTATTGCAATGCTTTAAAACAAGGCCTAGGGTTCATACTTTCACTAGTGCAAGATCTCTCAACAATAATAACATAATTGGATCATATAACAATCCCTCAACGTGCAACAAAGAGTCAATCCAAAGTCACTAATAGCGGAGAACAAATGAAGAGATTATTGTAGGGAACGAAACCACCTCAAAGTTATTCTTTCTGATCGATCTATTCAAGAGTCCGTAGTAAAATAACACGAAGCTATTCTTTTCGTTTGATCTATCCTAGAGTTCGTACTAGAATAACACCTTAAGACACACATCAACCAAAACCCTAATGCCACCTAGATACTCCATTGTCACCTCAAGTATCCATGGGCATGATTATACGATATGCATCACACAATCTCAGATTCATCTATTCAACCAACACAAAGAACTTCAAAGAGTGCCCCAAAGTTTCTACCAGAGAGTCAAGACAAAAACATGTGCCAACCCCTATGCATAAGTTCACAAGGTCACTGAACCCGCAAGTTGATCACCAAAAATACATCAAGTAGATCACGTGAATATCCCATTGTCACCACAGATAAGCACATGCAAGACATACATCAAGTGTTCTCAAATCCTTAAAGACTCAATCCGATAATATAACTTCAAAGGGAAAACTCAATCCATTACAAGAAGGTAGAGGGGGAGAAACATCATAAGATCCAACTATAATAGCAAAGCTCGTGATACATCAAGATTGTGCCATATCAAGAACACGAGAGAGAGAGAGAGATATCAAACACATAGCTACTGGTACATACCCTCAGCCCCGAGGGTGAATGTAACATCCCAAATTTTTCAATTTGGAATGTTATACATATATCATATTGCATAGCATGTTTTTATTTGCATTTGTATGTTGCGACCCTCGAAAATTCTAAGCAACTCAAGGACCCACGGAGAGAGTTGGTGATTTTACCGTTTTCGTATTTGAGTTTTCTCAAATACCGGTACGAGGATCACATTGGTTTTAATTATTTTCTCTTCGTATATATTGCTTAATAAAATATATGAGCAGAGATAATATGACTTCTCGAAAATAAAAGAAATATTGGAGGAAAAATATTAAAATCAATTTTGGTAATTTATTCGGATTTATTTGCAATTTTATTTGCATAGGAAAAATGGGTGTTTGTCAAAATTGCACTTAGGTACGGGAAAAATGTTCACTTTGTCCTAAATATTATTAGAGGACGGCAAAAATTTATTTTGGAAATTTTCGAGTCCGTTTAGTACTTTTTCGCCTGTTTTGCCGTGTCATGACTGTTTATATAAAAAAGGGAAACGACCTAACCGGGCGTGTCCAGCTAGGACTCTGCCCGGGGGCCTTTATAAGCCTAGCCGGCCGCCCCCAGCCAGCCCACCCGCCCGAGCCGCCTAACCCTAGACCGCCACGAAAAGCGTGCGCCGCCGCCGGTGCGAGCCGCCGTCGCCGCCCCGTCGGAGCGCCGCCACCGCACCGCCGCCCCGCCGCAGCCCGCTGCCTCGCCGAAGCCCACCGCAGCCGAGGTACTCGCCGCCGACGGTTTTCCGAAGAAAACCGATCGTTTTTTTCGAAACCCTAGATCTGTTTTTTTAGATCGTTTCGTTCGGTTGTTTCCGGTTTAGTTAAATAGCAGACATTCGTCCGTACGTTCTTTTTAACGAACATTGTTCGCCCGTTAGTCACAGACAACGAACGTTCGTTCGTTAGCCTGTTCGTCAGTTTTTCTTTTTCAGGGTTTTTCCGCGATTATTTTCGATCGTGATTTCTGCCCTGATCTTCGTTTTAGTTTTTCTTTTCGCTCGTAAGTCGGAATCAGGCGATTCAAGCGCCTAGATCTTCGCCTCGAAGCCCTCTTTCCGTTTAACCAACTAGAACAAGGTTTTGATACTGTAAAATTTGACTTTAGTTCAATCTAGTAAACATATCTTGTTTCTTTCGTAGTTTGAGTTTCGTTGCTTCGTTTGATTTGATTCTATTTGCAAACCGGAGTTCTTAAGTTGAACCTTTTGGTTAGATCTTCTTATTTTGGAGTATTATCTGTGCATCTTTGCTTGGTTGCTTATGTATGCTATTGTTTGCTTGCGATAGAATTCCCGAAGTGCGAAGCGTGCTACTACGAGTCCCTAGGTTTTGTGAATCATCAGCAAGGCAAGTAACACTTTGATCATACCCTTTATTACCCAGTTTTTGTGCATTGGATCAAACCCTCACACATTGCATGAGTAGGGTCTCTTAACTTGTGGGTCGGGGAAGTAGATTGAGGTAGAACCTATTACCTGCATTATTTTCAAACCCTTGGTAGTTACTTCTACGTTATGCTTATGTTGCCATGCTATGCTCGTAGACGTGGATTGGGTTTGAGAGTATCCATGACAGATGTGAGATGTTAATTAAGGTTCAACTTAAGGTGGCTACTTTAATACACATCTGGGTTGATTGGTTGCAGGGCACCTGGAGAATCCAGTGTTGTCCTAGGAAGTCCCAGAGGAACCGTGTGACTTTTCCTATGGAATGCCAACGAGGCTCAAAGGGATCATAAGATTATTCATGCTAGAAACTTCCATGTGCAGCCACAATGCCATTATGGGCTCTGGCATAGTTGAGTACGTTGTGTGAGCTCTTTCAGTAGTGGACTAGCAGATGTAGGGGAAAGTAGGTGTACCGGTCCACCCGGGGTAAAGAGTAAATGCTTGTGAAAGACTGTGTCTTAGTCATCCGTTTCTCAAACACCATGCAGTGCGAGAAATCCAACGGAGGAGATCGAGTCTTGTGGGGAAAAGTGCGCAAACCTCTGCAGAGTGTACAAACTAATCATGATTAGCCGTGTCCCCGGTTATGGACATCTTGAGTATCTGGTACTTGAATTATTGGTTGATCTCATCACTCTAAAACTAATTTGTTGGGTTGTTAATGACTACTTTAATTGGGATTGAGTTGGAGGAACCTTCTCAATGATGTTTCAACTACCATGACAGTTAAAATAAAAGTTATTCCACTAGTAGATAAAGGGACATCTAACCCGGTTCGTTAGGGCCTTTAGCCCCGGTTCTTGAACCGGGACTAAAGGGTCGGTACTAATGCCCTGGCCCTTTAGTCCCGGTTCAATCCAGAACCGGGGCAGATGGGTCTCCACGTGGCCTGTCCGCGGTGCCCAGGCAGGAGGGCCTTTGGTCCCGGTTGGTGGCTCCAACCGGGACCAAAAGGCATCCACGCGTCAGCATTTCTGTGGCTGTGGTTTATGTTTTTTTTG
>LR738712.1:753821239-753887298 GCA_902687465.1 Secale cereale | reverse complement strand
TGGTTGATACATCCTTTGATGGCAAAAGAAAAAAATGTCTTGTCCCTTGGAGTACATCCTTTGATGGCAAAAGAAAAAATTCTTGCCCCTTGGTTGATACATCCTTTGATGGCAAAAGAAAAAAATGTTCTTGTCCCTTGGAGTACATCCTTTGATGGCAAAAGAAAAAATTCTCGCCCCTTGGTTGATACACCCTTTGATGGCAAAAGAAAAACGTTCTTGCTCCTTTGATTAAATCCATTGATTGGCAAAAGAAATCATTGCTCCTTGGATTGCACCCATTGATTGGCAAAATGAATCATAGCCCTTTGGTCGCATCCATTGATTGGCAAATATGGAGCCTGGCAGCTCGCAAAAAGCCTCGACTACATGGTCTTATTTGCAAACTGTGTTTTGTGTTTTGTGATTTTTCAAAGTTTTCTATGGTTTTTTGATCCGGAACTGGGCAACTTCAAAAGTTGACCATGTATTTACAAAAGTCTGGGTCATAGAGCACCAGCCTGATTTAAACCGGTAGTTACTATAACCCGGAACAATCATTGGGCAAACACCAACAGAGCCAAGAGCCTCCTCGGAATCTACAATGTCCACCGGATTAAGGATGTCAAGCATACTTAATTAAAGGTATGAAAGTATTTTTGGGTATAAAGCAGATACTCGTTCAACATATATGCCTATGAGAGCACTATAATCGGTCCGGCGGTAAACCGCCAGGACATTCTCTTAGTGTTGTCTATGCAGATTCAGGTAATATAAAGGATCAACCATAGCAGACAAGGGATTAAAATTGGCAGATGCCAAATCAAAGCTGTGACATCCGGATTAAAGACAGAAAATGTTTCGAACTATCCTATTACAAGGCACTGGCAAGCCTGAACGGATTAAAGTTTTCAAGGCAACAGATTACAACAGCTAAAAGTTAAACTGAGCGGCTTATGCTTCTTCTTCCTGCTGCGAAGGCTGAGGATCGGCTTGCTCCGGAACTTCTTCGTCTTCTTGAAGCGGCTGAAAATCAGGAACGCGCCAGTCGATCTTGGATAGTGCACGGAAGTACATCTCCTCAGTAATGAGATCGGACGGATCAACATCTGGGGCGAAAGTATGGGCGCGCACTGGTGGGATTAGATTCTCGGTGTCATAAACCGGCCGGTCCACCCGCTCATTCTCTAAGTCATATGCCGGATGATACCTGGTCAGGTCCGCTTCATCAGCAAGCTTGCTGGCAAGAGGGCGCATTTCCTTAGTTAAAGCACGAAGGTCCTTGCCAGAGAAGGCAGATCCATCCTCCTTGTTGCTGGGGTACCCGTTCATAGCTTCCTCCGGATCAAAGTCCAGAACCCATGCCCTGGCTCTAGTCAGCGCTACAAGAGAGCCGGCCCGTGCAGCAGATTTCTTCACTTCTTCCAAGCGTACACGCAATATAGAAAGCTTCTCCAAAGTACCTTGGATAGTAGTGTGGGCCGCTTTGTAATGGGACATCGCACTTATAATCCTTTGAGCGCCGGAATACAACTGCTCAACTAGAGTATAAGAGGCCTTGAGTTTCTTCCGGATATCATCCCCAAGGTGGGTGATGCGTCGCCCTGCATATGATTATTACGGTTAAACCGGAGCAGATTAAAGATTGCAGAGATGGAAGCATATGTAAATTAAGTGCTCACCAAAGATGGCAGAGGTCATAAGCTCTATTTTCTGCCTTAAGCCGGCCAGCTCTTGCGCTACCGGATTAAGGGCCTCTTCAGCATCCTTTGCCCTTTTCTCAAGGGCGTTCCTCTGTACTTCCCAGGCTGATCGCTCCGCTTCAAAATATTTTTTCAATTTTCAGCATTGGTTAAGCTCAGCGCCAGATCATCTTTGGCTTTGGCAGAAGCAGTTTCAGTGACAGCAAGTCTATTCCGGAGCTCAGTTACTTCTGCAGCCCTCCGGGTCAAGTCAGCCTACAAGAAAATCAAGTGGAGTAGACGACAATTAAGACAAGTCTCAAGCACATAAACAAGTTATCCACTTGACACTTGGGGGCTAATGGGCAGTTGAAGTATCAAAACAGAAATTCAGACAAGTCCCAGGCACATAAAACAAGTTATGCCCCTAGCACTTGGGGGCTAATGTAAGTTCATTTTTTTTGGAAGTACCGGTTCACCTACAACGAAGCTAAACCGGAACTTGGGGGCTACTATGGCATAAAGACAGAAGTACAAAGAAGGCAAAACAAAGACAAGTGAAGGAAGGTACCTCGTATTTATCCTTCATCATATTAACCAAGCCCAATTCATAATCGCGGCTGGTATGAAGCCGGTTCAAATACCCGGAATAAAGTTCCTGGGCACTCAATTCGGCATAGTTGGACAAGTCCGTGCTCCACTTGCCCTTCTCTGGTTGAAGCTTCTCCGCTTTAGCAGTGTGCTTGGCCAAGATGATAGGCTCAGCAGGAGCAGTAAAACCTGTCCCGGTTATCTGAACATCCGGAGAAGAGGTAGTGGTTGGCTGAGTAGGGGCAGCAGTAGGAGCCGGACTAGCATGAGCTGGATTAGTCCGAGGAGGGCTAACCCGGACAGGAATCGCCGGTTCAATGATATTTTCCACATTCGTGTCTTCCGGAGCAACAATGTTATCATGGTCCATGGGAGCATAATTGTAATGCCCCGGATGTAATACTTTCCATTTTGGGCAATATATATATCTTTGGCTCCATTAATTCCATTCCGGGTTCTTCGTCTTTCGGGGTTTTCGTCTTTTGTCGTGTGCGTGTGTGGCATTCATCCGTGTCATGTTGTCATGTGCATCGCATTGCATTTGTGTTGTCGCTTGCATCCGGTCCCACTCGTTCCATACCGTTGTCCATTTAGAGTTCCGGAGCTCTCTCACGTGTCCGTGGCATCCCCGAGGCCTACTTTGGTGTTTGACCGTGTAACCCGAGGCCTACTTTGGTGTTTGACCATGTAACGTTTCCGGTTTGGCGTGAGACTTGTCGTGCGATGTTGTTTTGGTGTGTGTAACCCGCCTGTCAAATCTCGTCGCCTTTGGAGTTCGTTTGATACTCCAACAGTTATTCTCGTGGGCTGAAAGTACCTCCTCTTTGAGGCCCAAGAAACCCCTCCTACAGCCCACCAACCCAACTCAAACCCCTCCCTCCATCTAGGCCATCCAATTGTGATCACGTGGCCGAAAACCTCCCCTCATTTGGACAACCCTAGCTCCTTGTGCCTATATAAACGTCCACCTTCCCCAAATTTTGCGTCCAGAAACCCTAATGCTTCCACAGTTCGCCGCCGGTGCTTCCACCGTTGAAGCGCGGTGCTTCCACCGTTGAGCCGCCGTGCTTCCGACGTCCCAGCGAGCCGTGCTTCCATAGTTCGTCGCCCGTGCTTCCGAGACCCGACACGTGGGCCCGCGCCGAGGTCGTCTTCAACCTCCGGCCGCGCCGTCGTTCTTCTTCCTCGCCGACCGAAGCTCCTCACCGCCGCCGCCGGAGCCTCCGCGCCGCCCTCTCTAGCCCGCCGCCGCCGGCCCCCCTCACTCACCGCCGCCGCGCCCCTTCCTCCGGTCGCCGCCGCCGCCGCCGCCGCGGGCCTTGCGCCGCCGGCCCCAGCCCGCCGCCGCCGGCCTCCCCTTCGCCGGCCCTTGCCTTCGCCCCGCCGCCTGTCCCGCGGGCTCGGGAAGCCGCGCCGCCACCTGCGCTCGAGGGCAGCGAGCGCTCGAGGGAGCTCACCCGAACGGGAGCCCCCGATCCCGATCTCCCAGCCGCTGGAAACCCTAAACGGGCCGAAGCCCGTTAGCCTGGTGGGCCGCGCCCGGATTCGCGAGCCCGCGCCCGATCCACCGCCAGATCCAGCCCGCGTTGACCCCGCCGGATTCGTTGACCCCGTTTGACTCTGGAGGTAGTCTCCGTTTTTTTCACTAAGTCCCTGGTAGTTTTTATTGTCTGATGCTGTTTTGTTTTGTGGATAACTTTTTGTGTGCTTGTCCGATTTGAGCAAATGATATGTCAAAATGATCGTGGTGACATGTACTATGTTTTGTTCCATTGTGCCATGCATGTTTGAGTTCATCTAGATGCTTAAATATCTGTTGCAAGAGTGCTACTTGTTATAAACTGCTGTTAGTAGTTGTTTTCATGCCATGTTTACAATGTGATAACTTGGTGCATGTTTATCCAAATGAAGCAAATGATATGTCCACATGTTCATCATGTCATGCTCTACATGTTGGTTGCTTTAGCTTGCATGATAGATTTCATATTGCCATGTTTATCTCCTTTGCAAAAGCACTAGTGGCTGTTATGTTGTTAAACTTGTTACGAGATGCCTAGTTGAGGAGCTCGTTGCTATTGATGTGTTTGTCCCCTTGATGCATGCTTAGATGTTTTGTATTCACCATCATGTGTACTTTGCTGTGGTGCAAACCACTTTTCTTGTTTAGTTTTGAGGTGACTTAAACTTGCTCACAAAGATGCCATGATAAAACTGCTGTTTTAACACTTCGCGAAATTTCACTAAGTCTGGAATCTGTAATTTCCAGATGCCATGTTTGCTTGTTGTTCTAGGCAAATCCATGATAGTTTTGGGATGACTCTTGATGATTCCTTGTTGTATAAGTTGTTGGCTATCCATTCATGCTCTCACATGCTTATTTGGGTGGCTGTAGCATATTTACCTCTTGCTCCCAAGTTGCTATAAAATACTGCTGTCAGGATTTTGTTGTCAAGTTCAAAATGTCATAGCTTGTTGCTAGTGATCCATGCCTCCTTTGTGGATGCTCCAATGGAATTGTTTGCTGTAGAGTATGTCTACTTTATGTCCATGCTCCTTGCCATGATGTTTGAGTGCTGTAGACTATTTATCTCTTGCTCCGAAGTTGCTATGCGGCTGTTAATTTCAGCTTTGCCATGTTTATTGTTTCGGGTGTAACTTTTGGCCCGTTGCTCCGTTTTGAGCAAGTCCTATATGAAACTTGTGTGTTTTTGCCTGTAGTTTCATAATATCCTCATGTTATCATGTTTTGAAGCATTTTGCTTGTTGCACATTGTCATGCTCCTTGCGCTGTAACCCTGTGCTTCCTATGTTGACTTTCTGTGCTTCCTAAGTGCATCTGTAGTGCTTCCTTAGTGCATCAGCCATGCATCCAGTAGTTTTGTGCATTGCATCTTGTTGATTTCGTGCCTTGTGTGTTTGTGTTGAGTAGAGCCGGAAGCTGAGACCGAGTACGAGAACGAGGTTACTACCGAGGTTGAGAACGAGGAGACCGCTTACGATCCCATCGACAACTCTTCTGGCAAGATGACCTGACCCCGATAACATTACTATCTTTGCCTATTGCTAGAAGTCTCGCTCTATAGTTTTTGCCTCGATGCCCATGTTTTTCCTGTCAGCCTCCTATTGTAACCATGAACCTGTCTAACCACCCTACCTATGCAAACCATTGATTGGCTATACGTAGGCTTCGCTCAACCCCTCTTATAGCATTGTTAGCTGCAGGAGAAGAATTGAAGATTCTTGCTTCTTGTTGAAGCTTGTTGGGAAATCACACTATATTAATTATTAAATGAAATCATCTATATATTGGTAATGGGTGGAAGGCTAAGCCTTTTGCTTGGTGTTTTGTTCCACTCATGCCGCCCTAGGAACCGTATAAACCGGTGTTATGTTCCTTGATTATGCGTTCCTCACACGGTTGGGGTTATGGGACCCCCTCGATAAATTGCTAAGTGCTAAGTCTTTTCCAGCAAGTCCCAACATTGGTACTATTTGTCTAATAACTAAAAACTTGCATAGGGAGTAATTAACCCTCTTCTTAATCAACAACCCCGGGCCAGTGCTCCACATGAGTGTTGGTCCGAACTGGGGGTCCTGCGGGGCCACCTCAAGGAAACTCGAGGTCTGGTAAAAACCCGTAGCATCACCAATCCGGTCGTGGCCTGAGACTAGATACGTGCGGCTATTGTCAGGGTGTCGGCATGCCGGGAGGATTTGCTGGATTAGCCTTACCTTAGTCGGAGTATCTTGAGCACGGGATTCCGAGGATACTCGGGCCTTCCCACCTTGGAGTTGCGACTCCGCGGATCGTGGGCTTGTCATGGGCCAAGTTGGAACACCCCTGCTGGGTTATGAACTTTCGAAAGCCGTGCCCGTGGTTATGTGGAAGATGGGAATTTGTTAATATCCGGTTGTAGAATACTTGACACCATGTGCAGAATACACTACCAGCGTGAGTACCGTGACGGTCATTTTCCGAAAGGGATTCGGGAGATGAACACGGTGGGGTTATGTTTGACTTGATTTAGTTAGGATCATTTCGTGATCATCTTATCGTCCGAGGCACTCCTCTTCTCGCTCTCTTTTACGTAAGTTAGTGCTAATGCTGCTGCAACCTCTTATTCTTTCTTCAGCCTTGTTCCACACCCAAGGCTTAGATAGTCGTGTTACCCGGGAACGGGATTGCTGAGTCCTCTGTGGCTCACAGATTCTACCACCACACCAGATGCAGGTACTCAGGCGATCTACGCAAGTGACGGCACCGAGCTGTACTGGGAGTACGACGAGGACCGTAGCCGTTACTACGTGCACTATCCCGACGATCAGTAGAGGTTTCTACTAGGGGCGATTCAGACCTGTGGTTTAAGTTATGTTTGGTATCTTTCATTCGCATTTTTTACCCGTAGACGGGCTGTGATGTTTATTTGAATGGTGTTTGGACATGTAATGATTTGTGTGACGTGGCGAGTGTAAGCCAACTATCTTTTCCGCTTTCATCCCTATTTTTACATGAGATGTGCAAAGGTACCAAACTTGCGATCATTCCAGAATGGGCTTATATCTTTAAGTCGTGCCTCGACACGTAGGAGATATAGTCCCATCCTGGGCATTACAAGTTGGTATTCAGAGCCTTCTCCTACCTAGAAGCCCCCACTGTTTGATCGAATCGTTGACAGTCGAGTCTAGGCACACACTGAAAATGTTTTGAGTCCTATATTTATATCGGAGAGTAGGAATTCTTTTGCTCCTCATCTCTTTTCACTCTGGTGAGGACTCCTGACGACTACTCTTGCCTCTTCTACTTTCAAAATTGCACCAATTTTTTTTTAGGAATCTCGCGAGTATTGTTTGGATTGTTTCGATGTCTTTGTGATGAGAATATTGTTCTTGATGCCTCCTGACATTAGGGATTGTGGCAGTGTCCCGGGGAGTTGAGCTTCGGGGTATTGTCGTCACAAACATATCGTGGAAGTTCTAGAATACTTAAGACGGCCGACATCGAAAACTCTCCTATGCGGTTAGTGGCAAGATAACCCCGACATCACCCAGTACTGGGGAGGTAGTTCGGGAGTATTGCCATAGCTTGTATAGTAGATGCGTTTCGAAGGTCCGAGGTAGACGGTTTCCGAAAACAACTGGTTATGTGTTGAAGGATGGATATAGCTGGATGTAGGATTAGAGTTGAGTGCGCGATGCTTCCCCTGTATCCCCAACACCTGATTGCATAACTGGAAACTTTCGGAAATTAATAGGTGGGTTCATCCAGTAGATCGTAGGCATTCTTCCAACGAATGCAGGTTACGGAGTTCGGGGTTCTACATTGAGTGAAGGGGTTTTATGGCCGATGTTCCGATCGGGAGTTGCATCTTAAAGGGTCCTTGGCTATGCTGATCCGGGGATTGCAAAACCCTTTCGTAACACGTTCCATAAGCTTTCAGCACAAAGATGTCGAATGAAGCTCCTATCTTGTGTTTGTTCTATCTGCACCTTGTTGTTTTCTTATTTACCTTTTGTCCCTCAGTGGCTTCTCGTGAAGATTGTTGTTATCATTAACCTGAGAATTTCATTCGTTCCTCTTGTTCGAATGATTCTTGTGAAGACTATGTTGCATTTCTATCCGTTGTTTCAGTTTATATCTTCTTTCAATCAATTGGCTGATTGGTGGTCATCTCTTTCAGGATGACTCCGAAACGGGTTTCCAACGCTAACCCAGAGGGTGAAGAGGTTCCTGACCGTCCTCCTTCCCCTCCTCCTCCGTCTGAGGCCTGGAGAGCAATTATGCAGACTACAAACCAGAACACCCAGTTGCTTATGTAGATGATGCAACACATGCAAGCAAATCAAGCAAATCAGGGTGCTCCAGGGAATCAAGGCAATTTCTTCAACCAACAGCACCATGCTATGCTCAACCAGTTCTTGGCTAATCAACCAAAGGCTTTCAGTTACTGTGTCGACCCTCTCGATGCTGAAGATTGGATTACTGATATCAAGAAGCATTTTGAGTGCAGTAACGTCAGGCCTGAGGACTATGTGAAGTTTGCAGCCTTCCAACTCAAGGACCAAGCAGCTGATTAGTGGCAGCAGTACAAAGACTCCAGAGAAAGGCGTGTGATCTCTTGGGAGGATTTCTGCAAGGACTTTTGCTCTCACCACATTCCAACAAGTGTCATGGAGGGTATGCGTGAGCAATTCCGCAACCTGAAGCAAGGCTCTATGTCTGTCTACCAAACTAATGTCAAGTTCCAGAACCTTGCCCGCTATGCCAAGCAAGACATTCCAGATGCCAAGAGCAAGATCTATCAGTTCCGTGGAGGTCTGAAGGATGAACTTCAACTTGCTCTCACCTTGTTCGAGCCCGATGTGTTTGACAAATTCTATAACATGGCACTTAAGCAAGAGGCAGCCCAGCTCAAGATGGAAGCTTCCAAAAAGAGGATCTGAGATGCTGTTCACTCCTCCTCATCTTCTCAAGTGGTCGCGAAGCAACAGAAGTTTTGGCTTCCACCTCCTCCAGTGACCCGAGCTCCCTACAACAACAACACGAACTCTGGTGGCCGTGGTTTCTCCCACCCACCCAACCCAAGAAACCAGTCAAAGCATCAGTCTCAAGGTTCCAAGTCAAGTGCTCCTCATCACCGTCCTCTCTCAGAAGTGGTCTGGAACAAGTGCACTCAGAAGGGTCATTATGCTAACAAGTGCCCCAACCCAAGGCGCCTTCCGCCTCCTCCACCTGTCAGCACAGCTATTGTCAAGCATAATCCAAAGGCTGCAAGAGTGAATCTGATGAATGCAGCGCAAGCGGAGAATTCTTCTGATGTGATTTTGGGTAACCTTCCAGTTAACTCTATCCCTGCAAAAGTTTTGTTTAATTCGGGTGCTTCATGTTCTTTCATGTCTCAACCATTTGCATCCAAGCATAATGTTGACATCAAAAGTCTGCCAAGGGAGTTATCAGTTATTTCTCCGGGGAGACGAATGCATTCCAGTATATTTGCTCCGGATGTATCTATTCGCATGGGTGATTATCGCTTTCTGGCTAATCCGGTGGTTCTCGGCAATTCCGACATCGACCTCATCCTCGGGATGGATTGGCTTTCTCAGCATGATGCTTAAATTGATTGTGCTCAAATTGATTGTCCAGATGAAGACGTGATTATCTTCGCCTCTCGGGATAACACAATCCGGCTTTTCTCTCTCAATGACAAGGGCGAGATTAATGCCATCTCTCAAATTCCGGTGGTTAACGAATACGAAGACGTCTTTCTTGAAGAACTTCCAGGCATGCCTCCACATCGCCAAGTGGAATTCGTCATTGAACTCGAGCCTGGTACTGAGCCAGCATGCCGGCGTCCGTACAAGCTCTCTCCTAAAGAGTTGAAGGAGTTGAAGAAACAGCTTGATAAACATGAGCGTATGGGTCTGATCAGGCCTAGTACGTCTCCTTGGGATTGTGGTGTCTTATTTGTCAAGAAGAAGGATGGCACGGAGCGCCTTTGCGTAGATTACCGGCCATTGAACAAGAAGACAATAAAGAACAAGTATCCGCTCCCCAACATCAATGAACTGTTCGAGCAGCTCAAAGGAGCTAAAGTGTTCTCTAAGCTCGATCTCCGAATGGGCTATCACCAGATTCGCATTCGTGAAGAAGATATCCCCAAGACTGCCTTCAGAACGAGCTACGGCTCCTATGAGTGTACAGTCATGTCTTTTGGTCTCGCCAATGCTCCACCTACCTTCTCGAGAATGATGCACTACATTTTCAACCCCTACACCGGCGAGTTTGTGCTTGTGTATCTGGATGATATTTTGGTATTCTCCAAGAATGAAGAAGATCATGAAAAGCACCTCCGTCTGGTTCTCGACAGACTCCGTGAACATAAGTTCTATGCCAAGTTCTCCAAGTGCGAATTTTGGCTCGATAAGGTCTTATATCTGGGCCATATCATCTCCGCTGACGGTATTGCGGTAAACCCCGAGAAAGTTGAAGCAATTGTCAACTGGGAACCTCCTCAGAACGTCAAGCAACTCCGAAGCTTTCTTGGTCTTGCCAGCTATTGCAGAAGGTTCGTTGAGAACTTCTCCAATATTGCCAAGCCACTTTCCAACTTGCTGCAGAAGAATGTCAAGTACTACTGGTCTCCAGAATGTGAAGTGGCATTCAAAACTCTCAAAGAAAAGCTCATCTCTGCTCCAATTCTTACTCCTCCAGATGAGTCCAAGCCCTACGAAGTATTCTGTGATGCTTCTCTTCAAGGACTTGGTGGTGTGCTAATGCAGGACAAGAAGATTGTGGCATACACTTCTCGTCAATTGAAGCCAAGTGAGAAGAACTACCCCACACATGATCTCAAACTAGCAGCTGTGGTACATGCTTTGATTACGTGGAGACACCTTCTGTTGGGCAGAAAAGTCGACATCTTCGCCGATCACAAGAGCTTGAAGTACATCTTCACACAGCCGAATCTGAACCTCCGCCAGACTCGTTGGGTCGAGATGATCCAAGAGTATGATCCCAGCATTGAATACACACCTGGCAAGGCGAATGTGATTGCAGATGCCTTGAGCAGAAAGGCATATTGCAACAGTCTCCTTATCAAACCGTTCCAGCCTGAGCTTTGTGAAGCATTCAGGAAGCTCAACCTCCAAGTTG
Source organism: Secale cereale (assembly GCA_902687465.1). Taxonomy (NCBI): domain Eukaryota; kingdom Viridiplantae; phylum Streptophyta; class Magnoliopsida; order Poales; family Poaceae; genus Secale; species Secale cereale. The sequence continues at coordinate 753,876,396 of LR738712.1, read as the reverse complement.
TTCCGCAAGGTTTTCTTGCAAATCTCCAAGTTGCTCCTACCTTGGAAGATCAGATCCGTGAGGCCCAACTCAGTGATGCTATGGTGCAGAAAGTGAAACATGGTATTGCAAAGGGTACTCCTAAATACAAGTGCTATCGCATTGATGAGAGAAATACCTTGTTTTTCGAGGACAGACTTGTGGTTCCCAAAGGTGATCTCAGGAAGCTCATAATGGACGAAGCACATGATTCCCTCCTTTCCATTCATCCTGGTAGTTCCAAGATGTACCAAGACCTCAAGCAATCTTACTAGTGGACTCGCATGAAAAGGGAGATTGCCCAATTCATGAATGAATGTGATGTCTGCAGAAGAGTGAAGGCAGAGCATCAACGTCCAGCCGGTCTTCTCCAACCTCTTCCTATTCCCGAGTGGAAATTCGACCACATTGAAATGGATTTCGTCACTGGTTTTCCTAAGTCCAAGAGAGGGAATGACTCTATCTTTGTGGTGATTGACAAGCTTACCAAAGTCGCTCACTTCCTTCCAGTCAAAGAATCCATCAATGCAGCTCAACTGGCAGAATTGTACACTTCCAGAATTGTGTCCTTACATGGCAATGCTCAAGTTATCTCCTCAGACCGTGGAAGTTTGTTCACTTCCAAGTTCTGGGACTCCTTTCAGTCTGCCATGGGCACTAAGATTTGTTTCAGCACTGCATTTCACCCTCAGACTAGTGGTCAAGTCGAGAGAGTGAATCAGATTCTAGAAGACATGCTCAGAGCATGTGTCATATCTTTTGGCATGAAATGGGAAGATTGCCTTCCATTTGCCGAGTTCTCTTACAACAACAGCTTCCAAGCAAGTGCCGGCAAAGCTCCGTTTGAAATCCTCTATGGCAAAAAGTGCCGTACCCCTCTCAACTGGTCCGAGACAGGTGAACGTCAACTTCTTGGCAATGACTTGATCTCAGAAGCCGAAGAAATGTGCAAAGTCATACATGAGAATCTCAAGGCCGCTCAGTCGCGTCAGAAGAGCTACTATGACGGCAAGCATCGTGATTTGGCTTTCAACATTGGGGATCATGTCTATCTCCGTGTTTCTCCGATGAAAGGAACCCAAAGATTCGGTATCAAGGGAAAGCTTGCTCCTAGATACGTCGGGCCTTTCAAGATCCTTGGCAAAAGAGGCGATCTAGCCTATCAACTTGAGCTCCCTTCCAACTTCGCCAATGTTCATGATGTGTTTCACGTGTCTCAACTCTGCAAGTGCTTCAAGACACCTGAACGCACCATTCCGTTTGAGGAGATTGATCTTCAACAAGACTTGTCTTACCGAGAGCATCCCGTTGCTATTCTCGAAGAAACAGAGCGCAAGACCCGCAACAAGTCCATCAAATTCTTGAAAGTCAAGTGGTCACACCATACCGATCGAGAAGCTACGTGGGAACGAGAAGATCACCTTCGTTCCGAGTACCCTTCCTTCTTCCAGTCCTAGATCTCGGGACGAGATCTTTTTGTAGTAGAGGAGAGTTTGTAATGCCCCGGATGTAATACTTTCCCTTTTGGGCAATATATATATCTTTGGCTCCATTAATTCCATTCCGGGTTCTTCGTCTTTCGGGTTTTCGTCTTTTGTCGTGTGCGTGTGTGGCATTCATCCATGTCATGTTGTCATGTGCATCACATTGCATTTGTGTTGTCGTTTGCATACGGTCCCACTCGTTCCATCCCGTTGTCCGTTTAGAGTTCCGGAGCTCTCTCACGTGTCCGTGGCATCCCCGAGGCCTATTTTGGTGTTTGGCCGTGTAACATTTCCGGTTTGGCGTGAGACTTGTCATGCGATGTTGTTTTGGTGTGTGTAACCCGCCTGTCAAATCTCATCACGTTTGGAGTTCGTTTGATACTCCAACAATTATTCTCGTGGGCTGAAAGTACCTCCTCTTTGAGGCCCAAGAAACCCCTCCTACAGCCCACCAACCCAACTCAAACCCCTCCCTCCATCTAGGCCATCCAATTGTGATCGCGTGGCCGAAAACCTCCCCTCATTTGGACAACCCTAGCTCCTTGTGCCTATATAAACGTCCACCTTCCCCAAATTTTGCGTCCAGAAACCCTAATGCTTCCACAGTTCGCCGCCCGTGCTTCCACCGTTGAAGCGCGGTGCTTCCACCGTTGAGCCGCCGTGCTTCCGACGTCCCAGCGAGCCGTGCTTCCACAGTTCGTCGCCCGTGCTTCCGAGACCCGACGCGTGGGCCCGCGCCGAGGTCGTCTTCAACCTCCGGCCGCGCCGCCGTTCTTCTTCCTCGCCGGCCGAAGCTCCTCACCGCCGCCGTCGGAGCCTCCGCGCCGCCCTCTCCAGCCCGCCGCCGCCGGCCCCCCCTCACTCACCGCCGCCGCGCCCCTTCCTCCGGTCGCCGCCGCCGCCGCGCCCCTTCCTCCGGTCGCCGCCGCCGCCGCGGGCCCTGCGCCGCCGGCCCCAGCCCGTCGCCGCCGGCCTCCCCTTCGCCGGCCCCTGCCTTCGCCCCGCCGCCGGTCCCGCGGGCTCGGGAGGCCGCGCCGCCACCTGCGCTCGAGGGCAGCGAGCGCTCGAGGGAGCTCGCCCGAACGGGAGCCCCGATCCCGATCTCCCAGCCGCTAGAAACCCTAAACGGGTCGAAGCCCGTTAGCCTGGTGGGCCGCGCCCGGATCCGCGAGCCCGCGCCCGATCCGCCGCCAGATCCAGCCCGCGTTGACCCCGCCGGATTCGTTGACCCCGTTTGACTCTGGAGGTAGTCTCCGTTTTTTTCACTAAGTCCCTGGTAGTTTTTATTGTCTGATGCTGTTTTTTTTTGTGGATAACTTTTTGTGTGCTTGTCGGATTTGAGCAAATGATATGTCAAAATGATCGTGGTGACATGTAGTATGTTTTGTTCCATTGTGCCATGCATGTTTGAGTTCATCTAGATGCTTAAATATCTGTTGCAAGAGTGATACTTGTTATAAACTGCTGTTAGTAGTTGTTTTCATGCCATGTTTGCAATGTGATAACTTGGTGCATGTTTATCCAAATGAAGCAAATGATATGTCCACATGTTCATCATGTCATGCTCTACATGTTGGTTGCTTTAGCTTGCATGATATATTTCATATTGCCATGTTTATCTCCTTTGCAAAAGTGCTAGTGGCTGTTATGTTGTTAAACTTGTTACGAGATGCCTAGTTGAGGAGCTCATTGCTATTGATGTGTTTGTCCCCTTGATGCATGCTTAGATGTTTTGTATTCACCATCATGTGTACTTTGCTGTGGTGCAAACCACTTTTCTTGTTTAGTTTTGAGGTGACTTATACTTGCTCACAAAGATGCCATGATAAAACTGCTGTTTTAACACTTAGTGAAATTTCACTAAGTCTGGAATCTGTAATTTCCAGATGGCATGTTTGCTTGTTGTTCTAGGCAAATCCATGATAGTTTTGGGGTGACTCTTGATGATTCCTTGTTGTATAAGTTGTTGGCTATCCATTCATGCTCTCACATGTTTATTTGGGTGGCTGTAGCATATTTAACTCTTGCTCCCAAGTTGCTATAAAATACTGCTGTCAGGATTTTGTTGTCAAGTTCAAAATGTCATAGCTTGTTGCTAGTGATCCATGCCTCCTTTGGGGATGCTCCAATGGAATTGTTTGCTGTAGAGTATGTCTACTTTATGTCCATGCTCCTTGCCATGATGTTTGAGTGCTGTAGACTATTTATCTCTTGCTCTGAAGTTGCTATGCGGCTGTTAATTTTAGCTTTGCCATGTTTATTGTTTCGGGTGTAACTTTTGGCCCGTTGCTCCGTTTTGAGCAAGTCCTATATGAAACTTGTGTGTTTTTGCCTGTAGTTTCATAATATCCTCATGTTATCATGTTTTGAAGCATTTTGCTTGTTGCACATTGTCATGCTCCTTGTGCTGTAACCCTATGCTTCCTATGTTGACTTTCTGTGCTTCCTAAGTGCATCTGTAGTGCTTCCTTAGTGCATCAGCCATGCATCCACTAGTTTTGTGCATTGCATCTTGTTGATTTCGTGCCTTGTGTGTTTGTGTTGAGTAGAGCCGGAAGCTGAGACCGAGTACGAGAACGAGGTTACTACCGAGGTTGAGAACGAGGAGCCCGCTTACGATCCCATCGACAACTCTTCAGGCAAGATGACCTGACCCCAATAACATTACTATCTTTGCCTATTGCTAGAAGTCTCGCTCTATAGTTTTTGCCTCGATGCCCATGTTTTACCTGTCAGCCTCCTATTGTAACCATGAACCTGTCTAACCACCCTACCTATGAAAACCATTGATTGGCTATACGTAGGCTTCTCTCAGCCCCTCTTATAGCGTTGTTAGCTGCAGGAGAAGAATTGAAGATTCTTGCTTCTTGTTGAAGCTTGTTGGGATATCACACTATATTAATTATTAAATGAAATCATCTATATATTGGTAATGGGTGGAAGGCTAAGCCTTTTGCTTGATGTTTTGTTCCACTCATGCCGCCCTAGGAACCGTATAAACCGGTGTTATGTTCCTTGATTATGCGTTCCTCACACGGTTGGGGTTATGGGACCCCCTCGATAAACCGCTAAGTGCTAAGTCTTTTCCAGCAAGTCCCAACATTGGTACTATTTGTCTAATAACTAAAAACTTGCATAGGGAGTAATTAACCCTCTTCTTAATCAACAACCCCGGGCCGGTGCTCCACATGAGTGTTGGTCCGAACTGGGGGTCCTGCGGGGCCACCTCAAGGAAACTCGAGGTCTGGTAAAAACCCGTAGCATCACCCATCCGGTCGTGGCCTGAGACTAGATACGCGCGGCTATTGTCAGGGTGTCGGCACGCCGGGAGGATTTGCTGGATTAGCCTTACCTTAGTCGGAGTATCTTGAGCACGGGATTCCGAGGATACTCGGGCCTTCCCACCTTGGAGTTGCGACTCTGCGGATCGTGGGCTTGTCATGGGCCAAGTTGGAACACCCCTGCAGGGTTATGAACTTTCGAAAGCCGTGCCCGCGGTTATGTGGCAGATGGGAATTTGTTAATATCCGGTTGTAGAAAACTTGACACCATGTGCAGAATACACTACCTTCGTGAGTATCGTGACGGTCATTTTCCGAAAGGGATTCGGGAGATGAACACGATGGGGTTATGTTTGACTTGCTTTAGTTAGGATCACTTCGTGATCATCTTATCGTCCGAGGCACTCCTCTTCTCGCTCTCTTTTATGTAAGTTAGTGCTAGTGCTGCTGCAACCTCTTATTCTTTCTTCAGCATTGTTCCACACCCAAGGCTTAGATAGTCGTGTTACCCGGGAACGGGATTGCTGAGTCCTCTGTGGCTCACAGATTCTACCACCACACCAGATGCAGGTACTCAGGCGATCTACGCAAGTGACGGCACCGAGCTGTACTGGGAGTACGACGAGGACCGTAGCCGTTACTACGTGCACTATCCCGACGATCAGTAGAGGTTTCTACTAGGGGCGATTCAGACCTATGGTTTAAGTTATGTTTGGTATCTTTCATTCGGATTTTTTACCCGTAGACGGGCTGTGATGTTTATTTGAATGATGTTTGGACATGTAATGATTTGTGTGACGTGGCGAGTGTAAGCCAACTATCTTTTCCGCTTTGATCCCTATTTTTACATGAGATGTGCAAAGGTACCAAACTTGCGATCATTCCAGAATGGGCTTATATCTTTAAGTCGTGCCTCGACACGTAGGAGATATAGTCCCATCCTGGGCTTTACAAGAATCGTCAAATTGAGTTGCAGGATTGCTCTTTGGAGGGATGACTTCATTCGGATCAGCGGCAGCAGTTTCGGCAGCCGCTTTGGTAGCCTTCGCTTTCTTGCTAGGCTTGGGCTTGCTGAAGGAAATTTAAGGGACAATGAGAATCATCAAGGAACAAATACAAATATAAACCGGATGTTGAAAGGAACTTACCCAGGCACGGTCTTCAGTACAGGAACCTGTGTGGCAGTCGATTCACCGGAAGATGATAAAGGTGTCTCCTGATAGTTAGGATCAGACGGTTTAAGCGGTTTGCGTATAAGTCCGGCCTTTGGATGGAGAAGAGTTGGAAAAAGTAAAACCTCAGAGCGTCGCGTGCAAGCCGGAGTGAGAGATATTCCGGAAGATTCTACTACATGGCCACTATGGCGCGTAGTCCGGTGGGCTTCATGTTGCTGCTTCTTCAAAAGAAATTTGGGGTCCAGTTGAGCGTAAGGATGAGAAAAAGGGTACTTCCGGGATGCCCGACGAATTTTGGGCACCGGCGGTTCAGAGTCTGAAGAAAGAGAGATTACCTCAACTTCTGCCTCTTTACTTCCTTCAGCCAAATCCTGTGGAAAGACACTGTTAACATAGATTTGGATAAAGAGAGATCAAAACATATCAGGATCAACTCATACCTCAGAATCCGGATCATCTTCCTCAAGATGTGAACCGGAGGCAGCGGCCGCCTTCTTCCTCTTGACAGCGCATGTCTTCCGGCGTGGCTGTTTGCCTGACTTGTCCTGAGATTTTCTTTTCCAAAAAGGATCGTTGGCCTGGGCAGAAGATGAAAGATGAATAGAAGATAATTGATATGGACGGATTAGAAACAAATAGAAGAGGTCAGAAAAAACTTACTGCTGGCAGTTTGTTGTTCTCATAGTATGGAGCCAATCCGGTCTGACTGCACTCTTCCAGTGAGATGTTGAGCATTTTCTTTGCGGATTTAGTGACTTCCTTCTTAGGAAGCATTATGTCAATGTGGCGTTGAGGGTCATCCGTCTTTCTGGTATACTCATACATCAGACCGGAGCACCGACTCAGAGGAAGGATGCTCCAGGCAAGCCAACAACGAACGAAATCGACTGCAGTCAAACCGTTGGCCATAAAAGCCTTAAGCTTGGCAAGCTGAGGGGCAAACCGGGCCCGCTCTGAGGAACTAAGGCGCTGCGGCAGGGGATGATCTTCAGGAAGACGATGTTCACGGTAACCCGGCAGTGGGTTTTCTCCTTCAGGAGAGGTATCTTTGCAATAGAACCAGGATTGGTTCCAGTCCTTGGGGTGTGTATGGAGAGCAGCATGAGGGAAGACCACATCTCTTCTCTTCTGAATACTAACACCGCCCAGCTCTTGATGTGGTCCGGCAGTAAACTCTGTCCGCCGGCTTAAGTGAAAAAAGTCCCGGAACAAGTCTACTGATGGTTCTTCTTGAAGGTATACTTCCGAGAAGACTTGGAAATTGCAGACGTTTGATATAGAATTCGGACCTATATCTTGAGGATGGAGCTGAAAAGCGGCCAGCACATCCCCGAAAAACTTAGAACCGGGAGGGCTAAAACCCCGAGCCATATGATCAAAGAAAACGATGACTTCTCCTTCTTTAGTGGTAGGAGGACACTCGTTCCCTGGGGCCCGCCATTTCAGAATCGCTTGGGGGCCCAGAATACCAATTGAAGCGGCGTTGGTTAAGTCCTCTTCCGTAATGCGGGAAGGAACCCAGTTTGCAACAAACGAATTGCTTGGCAGCCATCTGAGCAAAAGGAAAATGCTGAAAAATTACAGTGCAAAATCCGGATTATTAAGTACTGAAGCATAAACCGGAGTGTATTATCAAATTATATCGACGGTTTAGACATGGGACTAATGGCATTGGCAACCCGGAAGCAGATGTGAAACGAACTGCTACTGGTTTATGATAACAAAAAAAGAGGAGGCTAAACCGTCGGGCTCATGGTTAATTCTTTGCCAGAGGAGTATATGATTGGTTAAACCGGTGAGTAACTTACATATCTATCAAGACGAAGAAACAAGTTTCTACAGAAGGCTAAAGTAAAAATGGATCTGAGCGGTAAGAAAAAGATGAAATATACGCAAGTCTGATACAGGAAGAACTACAAAGGATTTCTACAGATCAAATGAATCTAAGGGTTGAATCTAAAGGTCCGAATCTAAGTTTAAACTACGGAGCAGGAGCGCGTTGGAAACAAATCCAGGGTTTGAATCTACTGCAAATATAACCTACATGGTGAACAGCAAAGCTTCGAGTCTTCATGGCGGACGCCATGGCGGAACCCTAGATTAAAGATCTACAGCGAGAAGAAAGGAATACCTGAGAAAGAAAGAGACGGCGGCGAAGCACTCTGGACACGTTTCAGGGTGATGCAGCGGCCTGGCTGGACAACGGCAACGAGCTCGAAGGCAGCGGTGGAGCTTCGGGCGACGGAGGAAGAAGAAGTGCGGAAGGAAAGAAAAGAATAGGGCTCAGCGGTATTTATAAAGACTGGTGAGGTGAAACGGCAAGCGCGGGAATCAAGTTGGTCAGAGATTGGATAAAGATTCCGTTGTCGCCTCGATTTTCGGGATAGTCTTTAAACAAAGGTAACAAACAGCTGTGAGCAATAAATGCGAAGGTGATGTCACGACAGATTGAGATGATCTCCGGAGATGACGTCATAGCCGGTTTACAAAATAGAAGAAACTATAGAGAGGAAAATTATGCAGAGATTTAGAAGACTGACATGAACAAGTTCAAATCATTCTGGGGCCTAATGTCAGGGATATTGCTAGCAGGTATAAACCGGCTAGGAGGATCCGGATTATATTAATGTTGCTGTGTTATCATAAGCCCAGTAGAGGTTACGGCCCATGAAGGCTTAGGGCCTATATGTAAAGTTTACGGTTTATGAACCGTCCTATCATGTAACTTGAGGTATAAGGTAGAAAGGGTAGAGACCGAGGCGGACACGATTATGAACCGGCCTCGGGACTTTGTAAACCGGACTGGGCGTTTCCTCCTATATAAAGGAGCGACCCGGCGACGGTTCAAGGACAAGTAACAACCCGTCGAGACACAGGCAAGCAATCCGCTCCCTGTTCATCGACGCCCAAGCAATACCAAACCAAACTAGACGTAGGCCTTTACCTTCATCGAAGGGGCCGAACTAGTATAAACCCTCTGTGTTCTTTGCGTGCTTTAACCTCTTCAAGCTAACCCGCGCGATGGCTCCACACCTAAGTCCTCTGAGCCGGACATCTGCCGTGCTAATTCCATGACAATTCACCTAATGATGTGATCTCGTTATCAATGACATCCAATGTCCATGGTCAGGAAACCGTAACCATCTGTTGATCAACGAGCTAGTAACTAGAGGTTTACCAGGGACACGTTGAGGTGTATGTATTCCCACATGTATCACTGTTTCCGGATAATACAATTTAAGCCTGAATAACAGACAATTATCATAAACAAGGAAATATAATAATAACCATTTTATTATTGCCTCTAGGGCATATTTCCAACAGTCTCCCACTTGCACTAGAGTCAATAATCTAGTTACATTGTGATGAATCGAACACCCATAGAGTTCTGGTGTTGATCCTGTTTTGCTCGTGGAAGAAGTTTAGTCAATGGATCTGCGACATTCAGATCCGTATGCACTTTACAAATATCTATGTCTCCATCTTGAACATAATTCCGGATGGAGTTGAAACGGCGCTTGATGTGCTTGGTGTTCTTGTGAAACCTGGGCTCCTTGGCAATGGCAACAGCTCCAGTGTTGTCACAGAAGAGAGTCATCTGGCCCGACGCGCTTGGAATGACTCCTAGGTCGGTGATGAACTCCTTCATCCAGACTCCTTCCTGTGCTGCTTCGCAAGCAGCTATGTACTCCACTTCACATGTAGAATGCGCCACGACGCTTTGCTTGCAACTGCACTAGCTGACTGCCCCACCATTCAAAATATACACGTATCCAGTTTGTGACTTGGAGTCATCCAGATCTGTGTCGAAGCTAGCATCGACGTAACACTTTACGACGAGCTCTTCGTCACCTCCATAAACGAGAAACATATACTTAGTCCTTTTCAGGTACTTCAGGATGTTCTTGACCGCTGTCCAGTGTTCCATACCTGGATCACTTTGGTACCTCCCCACCAAACTTATGGCAAGGTTCACATCAGGTCTGGTACACAGCATGGCATACATAATAGAACCTATAGCTGAGGCATAGGGGATGAAACTCATCTTTTCTCTATCTTCTGTTGTGGTCGGGGATTGAGCCGTGCTCAATCTCATACCTTGCAATACAGGAAAGAACCCTTTCTTGGACTGATCCATATTGAACTTCTTCAATATCTTATCAAGGTATGTGCTTTGTGAAAGACCAATGAGGAGTCTTGATCTATCTCTATAGATCTTGATGCCTAATATGTAAGCAGCTTTCCAAGGTCCTTCATTGAAAAACTCTTATTCAAGTAGGCCTTTATGCTTTCCAAGAATTCTACATCATTTCCCATCAGCAATATATCATCCACATGTAATATGAGAAATGCTACAGAGCTCCCACTCACTTTCTTGTAAATACATGCTTCTCCCCAAGTCTGTATAAACCCAAACGCTTTGATCACATCATTAAAGTGAATGTTCCAACTCCGAGATGCTTGCACCAGCCCATAGATTGAGCGCTGGAGCTTGCATACCTTGTTAGCATTCTCAGGATCGACAAAACCTTCCGGCTGCATCATATACAGTTCTTCCTTGAGGAAGCCATTAAGGAATGCCGTTTTGACGTCCATCTGCCATATCTCATAATCATAGTATGCGGCAATTGCTAACATGATTCGGACGGACTTTAGCATCACTATGGGAGCGAAAGTCTCATCGTAGTCAATCCCATGAACTTGTCGATAACCTTTAGCGATAAGCCGAGCCTTATAGATGGTCACATTACCATCCGCGTCAGTCTTCTTCTTAAAAATCCATTTATTTTCTATGGCGTGCCGATCATCAGGCAACTCCACCAAAGTCCACACTTTGTTTTAATACATGGATCCTATCTCGGATTTCATGGCTTCAAGCCATTTGTTGGAATTCGGGCCCGCCATTGCTTCTTCATAGTTCGAAGGTTCACCGTTGTCTAACAGCATGATTTCCATGACAGGGTTACCGTACCACTCTGGTGCGGAACGTGTCCTTGTGGACCTTCGAAGTTCTTTAGTAACTTGATCTGAAGCTTCATGATCATCATCATTAACTTCCTCCCTAGTCGGTGCAGGCACCTTAGGAACAACTTCCCGCGCTGCGCTACTTTCCAGTTCGGGAGGGGTGACTGTCACCTCATCAAGTTCCACTTTCCTCCCACTCACTTCTTTCGAGAGAAACTCTTTCTCCACAAAGGATCCATTCTTGGCAACGAAGACCTTGCCTTCGGATCTGAGGTAGAAGGTGTACCCAATAGTTTCCTTTGGGTATCCTATGAAGACGCATTTTTTGATTTGGGTTCGAGCTTTTCAGGTTGAAGTTTCTTGACATAGGAATCGCAACCCCAAACTTTCAAAAACGACAGCTTAGGTTTCTTGCCAAACCAAAGTTCATATGGTGTCGTCTCAACGGATTTAGACAGAGCCCTATTTAAAGTGAACGCGGCAGTCTGGAAAGCATAACCCCAAAAGGATAGCGGTAAGTCGGTAAGAGACATCATATATCACACCATGTCCAACAGAGTCCGATTACGATGTTCGGACACACCATTACGCTGAGGTGTTCCGGGCGGTGTCAATTGTGAAACAATTCCACAGTTCCTTAGGTGCGTGCCAAATTCGTGACTTAAATATTCACCTCCATGATCCGATCGTAAGAAATTTATTTTTCTGTCACGTTGATTCTCGACCTCATTCTGAAATTCCTTGAACTTTTCAAAGGTCTCAGACTTGTGTTTCATCAAGTAGACATACCCATATCTACTCAAGTCATCCGTGAGGGTGAGAACATACAGATAGCCTCCGCGAGCTTCAACGCTCATTGGACCGCACACATCGGTATGTATGATTTCCAATAAGTTAGTCGCTCGCTCCATTGTTCCGGAGAACGGAGTCTTGGTCATCTTACCCAATAGGCATGGTTCGCACGTGTCAAATGATTCATAGTCAAGAGACTCCAAAAGTCCATCTGCATGGAGCTTCTTCATACGTTTGACACCAATATGACCAAGGCGGCAATGCCACAAGTATGTGGGACTATCATTATCAACCTTACATCTTTTGGCATTCACACTATGAATATGTGTAACATCACGTTCGAGATTCATCAATAATAAACCATTGACCAGCGCAGCATGACCATAAAACATATCTCTCATATAAATAGAACAACCATTATTCTCGGATTTAAACGAGTAGCCATCTCACATTAAACGAGATCGAGATACAATGTTCATGCTCAAAGCTGGTACTAAATAACAATTATTAAGGTTTAAAACTAATCCCGAGGGTAGATGTAGAGGTAACGTGCCGACGGCAATGACATCGACCTTGGAACCATTCCCGACGTGCATCGTCACCCCGTCCTTCGCCAGTCTCCGCTTATTCCGCAGCTCCTGTTTTGAGTTACAAATGTGAGCAACTGCACCGGTATCAAATACCCATGAGCTACTACGAGCGCTGGTAAGGTACACATCAATAACATGTATATCATATATACCTTTGACGTTGCCGGCCTTCTTATCTGCTAATTATTAGGGACAGTTCCGCTTCCAGTGACCCATTCCCTTGCAATAAAAGCACTCAGTCTCAGGCTTGGGTCTATTCTTTGGCTTCTTCCCGGCAACTGGCTTACTGGGCGCGGCAACTCCTTTGCCGTCCTTCTTGAAGTTCTTCTTACCCTTTCCTTTCTTGACTTAGTGGTTTTATTCACCATCAACACTTGATGCTCTTTCTTGATCTCCACCTCCACTGATTTCAGCATTGAATACACTTCGGGAATGGATTTCTCCATCCCTTGCATATTGAAGTTTATCAGGAAGCTCTTGTAGCTAGGTGGGAGCGACTGAAGGATTCTGTCAACGACCGCTTTGTCTGGGATATTCATTCCCAATTGAGACAAGCGATTGTGCAACCCAGACAATTTGAGTATGTGCTCGCTGACAGAACTATACTCCTCCATCTTACAACTGTAGAATGCGTCAGAGACGTCATATCTCTCGACTCGGGCATGAGCTTGGAAAACCATTTTCAGCTCTTGGAACATCTCATATGCTCCGTGGTGCTCAAAACGCTTTTGGAGCCCCGATTCTAAGCTGTAAAGCATGCCGCACTGAACCAGGGAGTAATCATCACAACGCGACTGCCAAGCATTCATAACATCTTGGTTTGCTGGGGCGGGAGCACCACCTAGCGGCGCTTCAAGGACATATGTTTTCTTGGCAGCTATGAGGATAATCCTCAGGTTACGGACCCAATCCGTATAGTTGCTACCATCGTCTTTCAGCTTGGATTTCTCTAGGAACACGTTGAAGTTGAGGGTAACATGAGCGTGCGCCATTGGATCTACAAGACATATTGTAAAGATTTTAGACTAAGTTCATGACAATTAAGTTCATCTAAACAATTTAATGAACTGCCACTCAGATAGACATCTCCCTAGTCATCTAAGTGATACATGATCTGAATCGACTAGACCGTGTCCGATCATCATGTGAGACGGACTAGTCATCAACGGTGAACATCTTCATGTTGATCGTATCTTCTATACGACTCATGTTTAACCTTTTGGTATTCCGTGTTCCGAGGCCATGTCTGTACATGCTAGGCTCGTCAAGTGAACCCTAAGTGTATTGCGTTTATAAATCTGGCTTACACCCGTTGTATGCGAACGTTAGAGCCTATCACACCCGATCATCACGTGGTGCTTCGGAACAACGAACCTTAGCAACGGTGCACAGTTAGGGGGAACACAATTCTTGAAATTTTAGTGAGAGATCATCTTATTTGCTACCGTCGTTCTAAGCAAATAAGATATAAAAACATGATAAACATCGCACACTACTGGAATCAGCTAGTTTGCCATCTGCTAGCTCTTTGCTGTCTGCTAGCAGATGACAAAGAAGCTCGTTGCCATCAGCTACCCAAAAGCAGACGGCAAAGAACTGGCTGATGGCAAAGACCGTCTTTGCCATCAGCCAGTTCTTTGCCGTCCGCTAGCAGACGACAAAGATTCTTTGCCGTCAGCTAGCAGACGGCAAAGAGGGAGGTGGCCCACACTAACGGGCTGATTAGGGAGGTGGCCCACACTACATGCAATCAAATAGTGACATGATATGGCCAATATCATTCAGCTCCATTGATCTTCATCTTCGGGGCTCCATGATCATTATCGTCACCGGCATGACACCATGATCTCCATCATCATGATCTCCATCATCGTGTCTTCATGAAGTCGTCTCGCCAAAAATTACTTCTACTACTATGGCTAACGTTTAGCAATCAAGTAAAGTAATTACATGGCGTTATTTGGTGACACGCAGGTCATACAATAAAATAAGACAACTCCTATGGCTCCTGCCGGTTGTCATACTCATAGACATGCAAGTCGTGATTCCTATTACATGAACATGATCAATCTCATACATCACATATATCATTCATCACATCCTTTTGGCCATATCACATCACATGGCACATGCCGCAAGAACAAGTTAGACGTCCTCTAATTGTTGTTGCAAGTTTTATGTGGCTGCTATAGGTTTCTAGCAAGAACGTTTCTTACCTACGCCAAAACCACAACGTGATATGCCAATTTCTATTTACCCTTCATAAGGACCCTTTTCATCGAATCCGATCCGACTAAAGTGGGAGAGTCTGTCACCCGCTAGCCACCTTATGCAACTAGTGCATGTCAGTCGGTGGAACCTGTCTCACGTAAGCGTACGTGTAAGGTCGGTCCAAGCCGCTTCATCGCACAATGCCGCCGAATCAAGATAAGACTAGTAGCGGTAAGAGAATTGAACAAATCTACGCCCACAACTGCTTTGTGTTCTACTCGTGCAAGATACCACGCATAGACCTAGCTCAGATGCCACTGTTGGGGAACGTAGCAGAATTCAAAAAATTTCTACTTTGCACCAAGATCAATCTAAGGAGTCATCTAACAACAAGGGCGAAAGGAGTGCATCTACATACCCTTGTAGATCGCGAGCGGAACCGTTCAAGAGAACGTGGATGATGGAGTTGTACTCGTCGTGATCCAAATCACCGATGATCCCAGCGCTGAATGGATGGCACCTTCGCGTTCAACACACGTACGGTGCAGCGACGTCTCCTCCTTCTTGATCCAGCAAGGGGGGGGGAGGAGAGGTTGATGGAGATCCAGCAGCACGACGGCGTGGTGGTGGATGCAACGGTATTTCTGCAGGGCTTCGCCAAGCGCTGTGGGAGGAGGGAGAGGTGTAACGGGAGGGAGAGGGAGGCGCCAGGGGCAAAGGTGTGGCTTCCCTCCCTCCCCCCACTTTATATAGGGGGCCTAGGGGGTGCGCCGGCCCTAGAGATGGGATCTCTAGGGGGGCGGCGGCCTAGGGGGGGGGGACTTGCCCCCCAAGTCACATGGGGGCCCCCACCCCTAGGGTTCCCAACCCTAGGCGCAGGGGGAGGGCCCAAGGGGGCGCACCAGCCCACTGTGGGCTGGTTCCCTTCCCCTTTCAGCCCATGGGGCCCGCCGGGATAGGTGGCCCCACCCGGTGGACCCCCGGGACCCTTCCAGTGGTCCCCGTACACTACCGGTGACCCCCGAAACTCTCCCGATGGCTGAAACTGGACTTCCTATATATAATTCTTTACCTCCGGACCATTCCGGAACTCCTCGTGACGTCCGGGATCTCATCCGGGACTCCAAACAACATTTAGTTTACCGCATGCATATATCTCTACAACCCTAGCGTCACCGAACCTTAAGTGTGTAGACCCTACGGGTTCGGGAGACACGTAGACATGACCGAGACGACTCTCCCGTCAATAACAAAGAACGGGATCTGGATACCCATGTTGGTTCCTACATGTTCCTCGATGATCTCATCGAATGAACCACGATGTCTAGGATTCAATCAATCCCGTATACAATTCCCTTTGTCTATCGGTATGGTACTTGACCGAGATTCGATCATCGGTATATCGATACCTTGTTCAATCTCGTCATGGCAAGTCTCTTTACTCGCTCCGTAATACATCATCCCGTGACCAACACCTTAGTCACATTGAGCTCATTATGATGAAGTCTTACCGAGTGGGCCCAGGGATACCTCTCCGTCATACGGAGTGACATATCCCAGTCTCGGTTCGTGCCAACTCAACATATACTTTCGGAGACACCCGTTGTGTACCTTTATAGCCACCCATTTACGTTGTGACGTTTGGCACACCCAAAGTATTCCTACAGTATCCGGGAGTTGCACAACCTCATGGCCTAAGGAAAAGATACTTGACATTGGAAAAGCTTTAGCCTTACGAACTACATGATCTTATGCCAGGCTTAGGATTGGGTCTTGTCCATCACATCATTCTCCTAATGATGTGATCTCGTTATCAATGACATCCAATGTCCATGGTCAGGAAACCGTAACCATCTATTGATCAACGAGCTAGTAACTAGAGGTTTACCAGGGACACGTTGTGGTCTATGTATTCACACATGTATCACTGTTTCCGGATAATACAATTCAAGCATGAATAACAGACAATTATCATGAACAAGGAAATATAATAATAACCATTTTATTATTGCCTCTAGGGCATATTTCCAACACTAGAGTGCTCTGATACATCTCCAACGTATCTATAATTTTTAATTGTTCGATGCTGTTATATTATCATTCTTGGATGTTTTACAATCATTTTATAACAACTTTATATCATTTTTTTGGGACTAACCTATTGACATAGTGCCCAGTGCCAGTTGCTATTTTTTGCTTGTTTTTTACGTCGCATGAAATAAATACCAAATGAAGTCCAAATGCAGCGAAACTTTTTGGATAATTTTTCTGGACCAGAAGACACAATATGGGCCAAAGAAGTACCAGCGGGGAGTCCCGAGGTGGGCACAACCCACCAGGGTGCGCCCAGGGGGGTATTGCCCCCCTCAGTGGCCTCCCGCACCGTCTCTTCGCCCTATAAATCCCCAAATATTTCAGAAACCCTAGGGGAGTCGACGAAAAACAATTCCAGCCATCACAAGTACCAGAACCACGAGATCCAATCTAGACACCATCACGGAGGGGTTCATCGTCCTCATTGGTGCCTCTCCGATGGTGCGTGCATAGTTCACCATAGACCTATGGGTCCGTAGGTAGTAGCTAAATGGCTTCTTCTCTCTTTTTGATTCTCAATACAATGGTCTCTCAGAGATCTATTTGATGTAACTCTTTTGCGGTGTGTTTGTTGGGATCTGATGAACTTTGAGTTTATGATCAGATCTATATCCATGAAAGTTATTTGAGTCTTCTTTGATCCCTTATATGCATGATTACTTATAGCCTCGTATTTCTTCTTCGAATCTTTGGTTTAGTTAGGCCAACTAGATCAATTTTTCTTGCCATGGGAACATGTGCTTTGTGATGGGTTCGATCGTGGAGTGTTCTTTCCCAGTGACACAAGGAGCGGCAAGACATGCATGTATCGTTTCTATTAAGGATAAAAGATGGGGGCTATTCCTACATGCACTACAAGAATCAACATGTTTGCCGTCTGCCATGGTAGACGGCAAAGGTACCAACAACGGACGGCAAACCTCTTTGCCCTCTGCCACCGACGGCAAAGAAAGCTACGGTAAACAGGTTCTTTGCCGTCAGTGGTAGACGACAAAGAACATGGACGGCAAATAACATGTGTTATCGACGTTAGGTGGCTAACGACAGCCTTTGCCGTTTGCCAACAGAAGACAAACATGCCCTCCAATTTGCCGTCTGCTATCTGACATCAACCACACGTGATCCCCCCCAAGTCTTTGCCATCCTCCACAGACGGCAAACTCCCACAGCCTTTGTCGTCTTCCACGGACGACAAAGTAACCAAATGGGTCAGCTCCCAGATTGCATAGTTTGCTGCCATGTGGCCTCTTTGCCGTCTGTGGCGGACGGCAAAGGCCCCTTTGCCGTCGGTGGCAGACGACAAAGAGGCTGCATTGTTTCTTTTTCTTTTTCTTTTTTCTGTTATATCCCTGCATTTTCAAAAGATATATATGATATATATAGTTTCAACCTCAAACATAGCCCATGTATCAAACATCTAGCAGTCCATCAATTCAACATAACACGTAGGGTATTATAAGATCCAATACATACATAGTTTCACGGAGTTCATCCATATATACATACATAGTTTCACATTGTTCATCAATACAAATGAAAACAAAAACTAAACACTAGCAGTCCATCAATTCTTCTTCCATGAAGTGAGTCAAACCAGAAAAAATGAGGGTAAGAAAGTTAGAAGAAGAAGAAGCGTAGAAGAAGAAGAAGAAGACTAGAAAAAGAAGAAGAAGAAGAAGAAGAAGAAGAAGAAGAAGAAGAAGAAGAAGAAGAAGAAGAAGAAGACTAGAAGAAGAAGAAGAAGAAGAAGAAGACTAGACGAAGAACAAGAATTCTAGTCTTCTTCTTCTTCTCTCATTTATTCTTCTCTTCCATCTTTTAATCCTTTTCCTCCTCATTCTCATTCTTCTTCTTTTATTCTTTCTTTTTCTTATGTTTCCTCTTCTATTCTTTATGTTTCTCCTCTTCCTTCTTTTTCTTATTCTTATTCCTTATTTGTGTCATTTTAGAGCTAACATAGGTAATAATGTCATTCTTAGCCAACTAAGCTTATTATGTCAATTTGGAGGAAAATAAGGTAAGTATAGGTCATTTTTGTGCTAACCTAGGTGATGATGCCATTTTTGAGCCAAATTACGTAAGTATAGCTCATTTTTTATCCAACTTAGGTAATTATGCCATTTTGGAGGAAAATAAGCTAAGTATGTGGCATAATAGGGCTAACAAGCATGTACGAAGCTAAATATGCATTTGTTAAGAAAAACATTAGAGAAAACTTATCCTCATCACAACAAATGCAATCAAGATCACAACTAAGGTAATAATTGATCCAACGGCATTATGATACCAAGCCTCATTATCAATGGCATGTTTTCTAATATTCTTAATCTTCAAGAACATTGCATCCGTATTCAGGCGCATTGCATCCATCTTCATCTTGTGATCATCAACGACATCGACAACATACAACTCCAATTTCATCTTCTCTTCTTCAATTCTTTTCATTTTTTCTTTCAAATGCTCATTTTCTTTTTCAAAAAAATTTAACTTCTCGACAAGAGGGCCGGTTGCAATTTCTGGTTCACATACCTCCTAGGTAAAAATATCTCTATGTCAACTTGATGGCCATAATTTTCATAAATGTGAAATGCAACAAATAGATATAAAAGAGAATATACCACATCCGAATCAGAAACCGGGCGAGGGCCGACAAGGACGGATATCAAGACCATGGCACTATGTATAACAAACAATCATACAAAGTAAGAAAACTATACAAGTAACTATATAAATCATACAATCATACAAGTAAATATATAAATAAAGTACAACATAAAATTTTTAAATGCCTAATAATAATCTTGATCGTCGGGTTTAATAAATGCTCCGGGATCAATAAATGCATCATCATCATCACTATAATGAATGAACTGCTCATCGGGTTCAGCAACATCATCATGTGGAAGGCCACCTTCATGTAACCTGTCAAGCATTGACATGTCATCCGCTGTAGTAACCTCTTCTTGTTCCGGCTCATGGGTGAAGTTGGATTCACTATCGCTGTCTACTTCAATGTTCTGGGGTGAAGTATAGCGTTTCTTGAAGCGTTTTTTTGGAAAGAAGTGTTTCTTGGAAGAATTCACATTCATATGTATCTGGGTTAATGTGAGATTCATAATCCTCTTCATTGGGGGGAGGTGGTCTAACACGTGGCAGCACTTCATAAACGACATCCCAACCATTCAGATTTGGATCAGTTTGGCAAGCCCACGATAGATAGAAAACTTCGGTTGCCTGTTGAGCCGTAATATAGACATCTAGATCATCTAAATGGGTGTTTGTTTGATTTCGACTAGCCCTATATGTTCATGAGTCCTTCTAGTCTCCTTCGGCTGGAACCAATAACATTTGAAGACTACGACGTTCGGTGGGTTTTCACCATAGAATACAAGTTCATATATTGCTTCAACACTCCCATAATACTCAGTACCCCCTTCTCCGATAACAGAGACACAACAATTTGTGGACTTTCGGTCAGCCATACATAGCTCTTTGGCAAAGGTACGAAAGCGATACCCGTTGATGTCGTACTTGTTAAATGAATGGACCTTATAGTCAAAACCATTAGCGACTTGTCTCAATTTGGCGTCCATAAATCTGAATTAGCCTACATGTTCAATACGAAAGGATTGTTGCATTCGCCGCAAATTAGACGAAGAAATGTGAATGGTTAAATGGAAATTACCGTTTGTTTGAACCAAGAGATGAAATCGGGAAAGCGGCCTCCATGCTTTGCCAGAAGCTCATACACTTCGATGGATTCCTTTTTGATCACCGCTCCATCCAAGAATTTGGCGACGTACCGACAGTATTAAATATACGGGAATAAGAGCAGTTCAAAGAAATTAGAAGTTGCGAAACAATGTACCGAGAATGTCGGTGTACTAAAGTAGGGGTACCTTAGTATCCCAACTTGTGCACGGGCAGTAGCAGCGTCCCGTGGCAGGGCTTGCCACGCGCCCGCCGAGGACCACTATGGTTCCTTTGGAGCCATTCAAGAACAAAGTATTCAAGTTAAAGAAACAAGACCCCAGCAAGAGGAGCTTGCCGGGAAGACCGCTCCAGGCTCAAGACCACCCCTTTGGCACAAGACCCTGGCAAGAGGAGCTTGCCAGGAAGGCCAAACATGGCATTTCAGGAGACTTGCCGTGGCGCGTCGCGCGCCCCGGCAAGGCCCGGAGAGCGACAAGCTCCCGGGCGCGGCAAGTTAACAACCGCGGCAAGGTGCAAGCCGCGGCAAGCTTCCACTACGTGCCCACGCTCCAGCTCATCCGGCCACGCGTCGCCCTGGGGCCCTTCCAGGTGCACGTGGCGGAAGGCTGTGCAGCCTGGGGTACACGGTGGCAAGCTGCGATGACGAGGCCACCATCGTGGCGAACGGAGACGCCCTGACGGACGGTTTTTTACACTGTTTGGGGCGACGGCGACGGGCATTTAATGGCCTTGTCCCCTGCCGTCAGGGTTAGGTATAGAGCACTATGCATACACTGTTCCAACTACCACCATTTTTACACTTTTACCCTCATCTGCGTTGCCACCTGTCGGTGACCCCTTTGACCTATAAAAGGAGGCCCATGCGCAACGTAGAAGAGGTTCCGACCTTTGATCACTCTCACGCTCGGGGTAGCTAGCTAAAAGCACTGTAGTTCTTCTTGCTTCCGAGCTAAGAACGCAATAGAAACCAAGGCAGGAGTAGGGTTTTACGCCTCCGCGCGGCCCGAACCTGGGTAAACTGTTCGCGTGTTCGCCTCGATCCGCTCTTCGTGCATCCTCCGCTCCCTTACCGTACCGAAAAGGGGTTACGGTCCCATAGGTGTTCGTGGGCGATCAGTTTCCCCGACATCTTTGGCGCGCCAGGTAGGGGGCGTCGAGATTGTGGGAACCCGATCCGGCGTTCACGCGGGCGGAAACTTCAGCAACTTCATCAACTTCATCGACTACATCAACATGCCGCCGAAGAAGAAGGCTTCGGAGGTAGCAGGCCCGTCCGCGTCGATCCCGCCGCCACCGGAGCCAACGGTCGGTGGGGTAGACGTTGGCGGAAGGACGGACGCCGGCGAGGAAACTCACGGCGCCGCCATGTCCAAGGACAAGACGGACGACCGGGCGCACTCCAAGACCTCGGCGTCCGTGCACGCGCCGCGCCCCTCTCAGGAGGTGCCGGACCGCCAGCGACGTGGTACCCAAGGTACCATACGCTTGCTGGGCCAAGGTCAAGTTGGCGGGTCGCGGGACGCTCAAGGCCAACGTGCTGGCACGAGCAAGGCGCGGTCGCCGGGACGAGACGTTGCTCCTTCTGACGCTGTTAGAAGTCCGAGCATATCTCGCTTCTTGCACCGCTCACCACCGCTCCCCGCCACTCCAGTAGAAGCTCTAGCTCGAGCTCAGCTGCTCCTCGACTTCCCTCCAGTGGCAGACAAGGCCGAAGACTGGAGGGCCACCATCCAAAGCCTCATCGCCTTCGCCAACAACGACACGCCGCAGCAGCCGACGACATCGCGGCCGCGGCAAGTCAGCCAGGCGCGGGCTGATGGAGACAAGACCGCAGGGGGTGCAACTACCGTGCACTCCCCGCCCCGAAGGCCGAAATCGCCGACCCGTCGGATCAATATCGACGACGACTCCACGGCGTCGTCGGATCCACGAGCTCGCCGCGATCAATGCCAAGTCCTTGACGACAGACGACAAGAAGACGCTCGAACTCGCATCGAGCGTCGAAGAGAAGCGCGACGACAGTCCGACCAGCGCGCTGGGCCCGCTGTCGACATGTACGCGCCCGGAGAACCGGGCGACCTGCCGTACGCGGCGGGTTGCCCTGCGTTCACCCGTGAGCTGCGGCAAGTCCAGTTGCCCAGCATGAAGAACTTCAAGCCCGACGTGCCCGAAAAGTACGACGGCAAAACTCATCCGTCAGAGTTCCTCAGCATCTACACCATCGCGGTGCAGGCCGCCGGGGGACGAGACGAGAAGATACTCGCGAACTACTTCCCGCTCGTGCTCAAGCCAAACGTCAGATCTTGGCTCATGCACTTGCCGGAGAACTCCATCTCTTCTTGGGCCGACATGTGCCATCAGTTTGTCGGCACCTTCACGGGTGGCCACAAACCCCATGGCCAGGAGAGCGACCTTCACATACTCGCCCAGAAGGAAGGAGAGTCCCTGCGAAAGTACATCCAAAGATTCAGCCGCGTCCAGCACAACATCCCAGACGTCCACCCTGCCGCGGTTATTAGCGCGTTCCACCAGAACGTGCGTAACCGCCGGATGAGGGAGGAAATGGCGATGTGCAAGATCCGAGACATCAGCGAGCTCTATGCCCTGGCCGACAAGTGCGCACGCGCTGAAGAGGGGAGGAGACTCCCCGGGGAGGATACTGGAGCAGGGGGAACAGATAGTGAGGATGCCGCCCCGGCAAGGAAGAACCGGCGGCGGAACAACAAGAAAAAGAAGAACAAGGAAGTACTAGTCGTTGAGCAGTCCGGCAAGGAGGCTGGCGCCAAGAAAGCTCAGGCTGGTGGCTCCGGCAAGGAAGCTACCACCGTAGCAGCAGCCGACAAGCAGGACGGCTCCGACAAGCAGTACTGCAAGATCCACCGCACCAAGGGCCACGATCTTCAGAACTGCAAAAGGGTCGAGTACCTCGTCGAGCAGCAAAAAGCTGAGTACGAGCGACGCGACAAAGAGAAGGCCCAGGGAGGTGGAGGAGTGATGGGCCTCTAACCCCTCGTTGGTTACCCCAAGTGGAAGGTGTAAGATGCAGTGATGTGGAAGTGTTTTCCCTTAGCAAAGATGCCAAGGATCGAATCCCCAGAGACTCCTAGGTTCAACAAGTAGGTGTCAACTGCTAACGGCGCCAGATATTAGCAATCAACGTGGACCTGCACACAGATACAAATAACTTTGCTCCCAACGAGTACAGAGAGGTTGTCAATCCCTCCGGCCTTGTAGTTCACAAAGGATTAAACGCAAATGATAGTAGTGATAGATAATGTTTGCAATAGTAAATAAAAGCGAAAAGTAAATAGCGGATGTGATCAATGATGGTAATATGGACCGGAGTCTCATGATGTTCACTAGTGATGTCTCTCTCCCAAAAGACGATAAAACAGCTATGTGAGGTAAACGAATTACAGCTGGGCAATTGACAGGACCATGAACGCAAACCAATGCTGACTACATTGCAAGAAAGGTTGAGGTTCAAAGCATGGGCGGTACGCCAAAATAAGTAGATCGAAATCCATCAATATCTACTACTAATCACACACCTTGAGATATCTATCCAGAACATCTCGCTGGTATTAAGTTGCGAGTCCCACCAATAGTGTAAACTCAAAGCAACAGACAACTGCATTAAAAGAACTTTGCGTAAAGTAAACAATCCTTGCACCCGCGGGCACAAGCACCGTTGTTTTCCCCCTTGTGGCAACAGCACATCCCCTAGACTCATGTTTCTGTCACTCAAGCTAGTCATCGAGGGGCATGAACCCACAATCGAGCATAACGTTCCCTCTTGGAGTCACTACCTACTACTTGGCCAAAGCAATAAATAACAACAGAGAACATGCAAGAATTACTTATGAACATAAATATAAAAGAGGTAGATCAAATATATTACTCAATCACAATCTGAACATAATCTCGTAATCCATCGGATCCCAGCAAACTCATCATAGCAACAGCATAAGGATTACATATGTGCCTCGATCATGTAGGGCAGCTCACGAGGACTAATTAGTGAAGCACAAGAACGGGAGGAGAACATCACATAGCTACTGGTCATGGACTCATGGTCCAAGGGAGACTACTCACAACTCATCCAGGAGGCGTCCATGGTGGTGGAGAAGCTCCCGGTGATGATCCTCCCCTCCGGCAGGGTGCCGGGAAGAGTTCTCCTGGTGCTCCTGATCTTGGAAGCGGCGGCGGCGGCGGAACAGAGATGAGATCGCGAAAAAGAGTTCCCGTCCCGAGGGTTTCGAAGGACGCTCTAAATATATGCCGAAGGGGGGCACCAGACGGGGCTCGGGGGGCCCAGGCGCCCCCCCGGCGCGGCCCAGGGGGGGGGGGCGCCGCCAGGGCGCCTGGGGCCCTGGTGGCCCCCCCTGGCTGTACTTCGGGCGCAAGGTAGGTTCTTGAACGCTGATTTTTTATATAATTTTTCTGGATTTTTCCTGACAGTTCTCGTAACGTGAAAACCTGAAATACAAAAACAGCCGAAAACAGAAACTGGCACCGGGGTGCACTGGATTAGTAGGTTAGTCCAAATATGATCAAAAGTGTATGGAAGTGTATGAATATCATAGAAATATCACCCAAAAGTGGCATGGAGCAAGCAGAAATTATAGATACGTTTTGGACGTATCAACATCCCCAAGCTTAATTCCTGCTCGTCCTCGAGTAGGTAAATGATAACAAGAATAATTTCTGTGGTGACATGCGATTAACCATATAGGACTTATTCATAGTCATATGACAAAAGCTTACTGAGACAATGATTCTATAGTAATTAAGTTGCCTCATGAGAAAATCACAAATGACTGAAAGTTTTTCAATATGAAACTGAAACATCAAATAGATTTGCAATGAACATGATGTGCAAATATGATAAAGTGATATCTAGCTTGCCCCCTTTAGTGAAGCAAAACATAAATGCAGGGGCACCTTCAAGGTTTAAGTGATGACTAGATACAATGATTTCAAAATAAACGATATCACAATCATGCAAAAGACAATGCTACTTTGGGACAATGCACATTACACTTAGAATGACAATCATGCTCTCAGTAGTTGGTGCTTTAAGAAAGAAGGTGGAGACTCAACATAAAAGTAAAAGGATGGTTATGTGCTGGAGCTTTTTATTTTAAAAACATAGAAGCAATTTTGTCAACGGTAGTAGTACTTCATATGTGTCATGCATAAGACATCCTATAAGTTGCAAGCCTCATGCATCGAATACCAATAGTGCTCGCACCTTGTCCTAATTAGCTCGGATTTCCATGGGTTATCATTGCATTACATATGTTTCAACCAAGTGTCACAAAGGGGTACCTCTATGCCACCTGTACAAAGGTCCAAGGAGATAAATCGCATTTGATTTCTCGTTTTTGATAGATCTCAACTTGAGGACATCCATACCGGGACAACATAGAAAATAGATGATGGACTCCTCTTTAATGCATAAGCATATTCTCATAAGAGATTGAGGATTAATGTCCAAGCTAAAACTTCCACCATGATACATGGCTTTGGTTGGCGGCCCAATGTTCTTCTCTAACAATATGCATACTCATTCAACCCACGGAAAATCACCCTTACTTCAGACAAGAGGAACATGCATAGCAACTCACATGATATTCAACAAAAGTGCGATAGTTGATGGCGTCCCCAGAAACATGGTTACCGCTCAGCAAGCAACTTATAAGAAATAAGATACATAGGCAACATATTCTTTACCACAATAGTTTTTAAGCTACTTTCCCATGAGCTATGTATTGCAAAGTTAGTCTGCTTAGTACAGGTGGAGGTTAGCAAAAGACTGGGAGCGACCAACTAAGAGAGCAATGACGGTCATAATCATGCAGAGCGACAAAGTAACATTGAATCATGCATGGTAGTTATATCGCCACTCAGAAATAAAAGATCATCAAGGCTTGACAGACTTTCTTTACAGTCTTAAATATGCGTGAGCATACGCCAAGTCAATCAAAATAAATTCTCGAAGGAAGATATTACTAAACCATACCACATCATAGGCAAACAAATCATGTTGGTACTCCAATAACACATTGGGAATCCCCCAGCTATTTGAGACTAACCATAAGAAAACCTGAACTACTAAGCGCCATTATGCACGTAGCATCTTTATCATAGACATATTAACCAATGCAACGGAAGCAAACTCTCTTAATAAGGTGAGCATGGTAATTAAAGAGAGTTCAAGCAACCAACTAAACAAAAGCTCTTTGAAAAGATAAGCATGAATACTTAAGAGCAGAGTGTGATAGTAGCTATTAAAAGACAAAGAACACACACAACAAAGATAGACATGAAAATTTTATGTTATGTTCTAGGTAGAAGTGGAGCGTGTTTCTCTCCCACATAAAGAACGCTGAGTTCCGACTTGTTATCAAAAACTAAAAATAAAACTAAAAGCAAGACGCTCCAAGCATAGCACATAACACATGAAGTGATAAAAATATAGCGGAACGAAAGACGAACTGATAATGTTGATGGAGAAGGGGATGCACGGGGGCATCCCCAAGCTTAGATGCTTGAGTCTCCTTGAATATTTCTTGGGGGTGCACGGGGGCATCCCCAAGCTTGAGCGCTTGACACTCCTGAATCTTTTTATCATCTTCCCTCGCACACTTGAAAACTCCCTTCATACATAACTCATCATAATCTGATTAGTGAGGTTAGTACCCTTAGTAAAATAATTGTTCCTTGCTGGAAATAAAGATATTCTTGAAGGTCTACTGTTTCTCAAGATTGCCAAAAGGTTTTTGCAAAGAAAAAGCAAGCTCTTGGTTTGCAAACTGAAGGAAAGGCAAAACAGGACAGAATCTGTGAAAAACAGAACATCAGGTAGTAAATGATTTGTTCGGGGTACTTCTGCAACTCAAATAAAAAAACTCAGAACAGACACACGAAAGACAATTATATAGAGAACGCTGTCGAAAAAATTCAGACCAAAAAGATGATCTGGTGATTTTATACGAATTTTTCTATCCAAGGACAGAATGTGTTTCCTGGACAGCACCTCACAACTTTTGAACTTTCTAGCAATCAGAGGCTATACTTGGCACAAATATGAAAAGCAAAGATACAATGATGATGCTACAGTAGTAAACAACATCAAGACACAACAAAAGCAAAATAAATTTATTCATGTGGGCTGCCTCCCAAAAGCGCTTTCTTTTATGCCTTTAAGCTAGGCATAATGCATATAGATCAAGTTGTATCAATTGAACCATCATCAAGATAATCAAAAAGCTCTTCAATATTACAACTAGTCTTAAGAGGACTCTCAAATAAAGGCCTCATAGAGATACTCCTAGGTAGAGGACCAAAAGGATAAAAGTCAAGGGAAGATTCATTTATAAATTTATCAAAGACAGGTGTTTCTTCCAAGGTCTTTACAGTTTCAACCCCTTTGGCAATAGATGGATTACTTTTAGAACGGGGAGCCTTTGGAACGTGAACGAGCTTAGGCTCCCTCTTTGCCGGAGTTTCTACCTTTTTGGTTTTGATCGAGGAGAAGGTAGTTCCTAGGGTATCAAATATTTCCTCAATCTTGTCTATCCTAGAAGAGTCCAAGTCATGGAATTTGACGGTCTCCAAAATTTTAAATTTTTTATGAATGGAGCTATCAAGTCTATTCAAATTCCCTTGGATCTTACGATCCAACTCATTTATCTTATTAATGCTTGGCATCTCTAGCTCTATCTTTTCAAGTTTTTTCATAATGTGAGCTAGGGTGATGTCCTCTCGAATGCTAACAATAGGGAGATTCCCAACAAGATTTTCAATAATACTAAGAGACTCCCAAACTGGGGCCTCTAGGAAATTCCCATTGATAGCAGTATCTAGAATAAACCTATTCCAAGAAGTAATTCCAACATAAAAATTTCTAAGCAAGATAGTAGTAGGTTGCTTCTTGGTGGCTCTTTTTTGTGAATCATTAATTCTATACCAAGCATCTTTCAAACTTTCCCCACCTCTTTGTTTAAAGGTGAGAACTTCTGCCTCGTCAAAGACAAAAGGACCCGACATAATGACAACTAAAGAACGAGATAACTATTTTTGTGATTTTCGATAAAAGGTACTTAAAGCAAAAACTGAAAGGTAAACTAACAAGACTAAAAAGCAAAGGTAAAAGATAGCATGCAACTCCCCTATCCTGAAGAGTGGAGTCCCCGGCAACGGCGCCAGAAAATACTCCTTGATGGGCCTCTAACCCCTCGTTGGTTACCCCAAGTGGAAGGTGTAAGATGCAGTGATGTGGAAGTGTTTTCCCTTAGCAAAGATGCCAAGGATCGAATCCCCAGAGACTCCTAGGTTCAACAAGTAGGTGTCAACTGCTAACGGCGCCAGATATTAGCAATCAACGTGGACCTGCACACAGATACAAATAACTTTGCTCCCAATGAGTACAGAGAGGTTGTCAATCCCTCCGGCCTTGTAGTTCACAAAGGATTAAACACAAATGATAGTAGTGATAGATAATGTTTGCAATAGTAAATAAATGCGAAAAGTAAATAGCGGATGTGATCAATGATGGTAATATGGACCGGAGTCTCATGATGTTCACTAGTGATGTCTCTCTCCCAAAAGACGATAAAACAGCTATGTGAGGTAAACGAATTACAGCTGGGCAATTGACAGGACCACGAACGCAAACCAATGCTGACTACATTGCAACAAAGGTTGAGGTTCAAAGCATGGGCGGTACGCCAAAATAAGTAGACCGAAATCCATCAATATCTACTACTAATCATCCACCTTGAGATATCTATCCAGAACATCTCGCTGGTATTAAGTTGCGAGTCCTACCCATAGTGTAAACTCAAAGCAACAGACAACTGCATTAAAAGAACTTTGCGTAAAGTAAACAATCCTTGCACCCGCGGGCACAAGCACCATTGTTTTCCCCCTTGTGGCAACAACACATCCCCTAGACTCATGTTTCTGTCACTCAAGCTAGTCATCGAGGGGCATGAACCCACAATCGAGCATAACGTTCCCTCTTGGAGTCACTACCTACTACTTGGCCAAAGCAATAAATAACAACGGAGAACATGCAAGAATTACTTATGAACATAAATATAAAAGAGGTAGATCAAATATATTACTCAATCACAATCTGAACATAATCTCATAATCCATCGGATCCCATCAAACTCATCATAGCAATAGCATAAGGATTACATATGTGCCTCGATCATGTAGGGCAGCTCACGAGGACTAATTAGTGAAGCACAAGAACGGGAGGAGAACATCACATAGCTACTGGTCATGGACTCATGGTCCAAGGGAGACTACTCACAACTCATCCGGGAGGCATCCATGGTGGTGGAGAAGCTCCCGGTGGTGATCCTCCCCTCCGGCAGGGTGCCGGGAAGAGTTCTCCTGGTGCTCCCGATCTTGGGAGCGGCGGCGGCGGCGGAACAGAGATGAGATCGCGAAAAAGAGTTCCCGTCCCGAGGGTTTCGAAGGACGCTCTAAATATATGCCGAAGGGGGGCACCAGACGGGGCTCGGGGGGCCCAGGCGCCCCCCCGGCGCGGCCCAGGGGGGGGGGGGGCGCCGCCAGGGCGCCTGGGGCCCTGGTGGCCCCCCCCGGCTGTACTTCGGGCGCAAGGTAGGTTCTGGAACGCTGATTTTTTATATAATTTTTCTGGATTTTTCCTGACAGTTCTCGTAACGTGAAAACCTGAAATACAAAAACAGCCGAAAACAGAAACTGGCACCGGGGTGCACTGGATTAGTAGGTTAGTCCAAATATGATCAAAAGTGTATGGAAGTGTATGAATATCATAGCAATATCACCCAAAAGTGGCATGGAGCAAGCAGAAATTATAGATACATTTTGGACGTATCAAGGAGAGTCCGGCAAGAAGCGGCCATTCAATGGCCGGGGAGGACGCCGCGGCAAGGCCAAGCAGCGGCAAGGAGATAGACCTCCCCGCGGCCGCGACAAGGACGAAGACGAAGACGACGACGAAGACATGGAGGACGGAGACAACAGCGAGCAGGAGTTCCAGAAGGCCACGGAAGTTCTGTGCGTCGATGGAGGTGCCTCTCTGCATACTTCCCACCGCCAACTCAAACAATGGGTGCGGGAAGTTAATGCAGCAGAGCCGCCCATCGAGACGCGCAAACTTCTGAAGTGGTCCAGCACGCCCATCATCTTCGACATTGAGGACCACCCTGACCGCACAACTGCGGTCGGGTGTTTGCCGATGTTGGTTTCACCAACCATCCGCAACCTCAAGGTCACCAAGATGCTGGTTGACGGCGGGGCCGGCCTGAACCTGATCTCCTCTGCTGTGGTCCGGAAACTACAGATCCCCGATAGCGAGCTCGAGGAAACCGGCACATTCCAAGGGATCAACCCGGGAAGGAGCAAGCCGAAGGGGAAGATCACACTGCCAGTGACCTTTGGCGGCGAGCTGAATTTCAGGACTGAGAGGATCACCTTTGACGTTGCCGATATCCTGTTGCCATACAATGGGATACTTGGCCGTTCGGCGCTCACCAAGTTCATGGCAGCCTCTCATTACGCCTACAACATGCTCAAGATGCTAGGCCCGATAAGCGTCATCTCTGTCCCCGGCGACAAGAAGGACGCGCTTATCTGTGCCGACAAGATTTACCGGTACGCAGCAGCTGCAACTGACAGCAAGGCACTTGCCGCTGAAGCTCCCGGGGGGAAGAACAAGACAAAGTACGGCAAGAGCTCTGGGGCCCACTCCGGCAAACGCACCTCCTCGGAGTGCCGCGCTGCCGTCGAGGACGCACCATCGAGCTCCACCGGCAAGTGCAAGAAGGGAATGGCAGCTCCGCCTGCAACCAAGAAGGTGTCCGCCAAGGAGGACGGCACTGGTGGTACTTTCACCATCAGTGCCACGCTCGATCCTAAATAGGAAAGCGCGCTCGTTGCTTTCCTGCGGGCGAATGTCGACGTGTTTGCATGGCAACCGTCTGACATCCCCGGTGTTCCCAGGAAAGTGATTGAGCACAAGCTTGCCATTTGTCCTCACGCGCGGCCCGTCTAGCAGAAGGTCAGAAAGCAAGCGGTGGAGCGCCAAGAGTTTATCGCTGAAGAAATCAAGAAGCTGGAAGCGGCAGGCCTTGTCAGAGGTGTACTTCATCCCACGTGGCTGGCCAACCCTGTTGTCGTGCGCAAAGCAAATGGGAAGTGGAGGCTTTGTATAGACTTCACCAATGTGAATAAAGCTTGCCCCAAAGACCCATTTCCCTTGCCGCGCATTGACCAGATCGTTGACTCCACGGCTGGATGTGAGTTGCTTTCGTTTCTTGATGCATACTCCGGATACCACCAGATATTTATGGCTGAAGAAGATGAAGAGAAGACCGCGTTCATTACTCCATGCGGCACTTACTGCTTCATATGCATGCCCTTTGGATTGAAGAATGCAGGTTCAACGTTTGCGAGGGTAGTCCACACTGCTTTTGAGCCACAGATACACAGGAATGTGGAAGCTTACATGGATGATATAGTGGTCAAGAGCAAGGACAAGGATACCCTGATTCAAGATTTAGATGAAACTTTTGCGAATCTGCGCAAGATACAACTCAAGCTTAACCCTGAGAAGTGCGTGTTCGGAGTCCCCTCCGGCAAGCTTCTCGGGTTCTTTGTGTCCCAAAGAGGGATTGAAGCCAATCCCGACAAGATTAAAGCCATTGAGCAGATCGAAGCTCCGAAGCGCGTCAAGGATGTACGAAGGCTTGCCGGTTGTGTGGCTGCTCTCAGCAGGTTCATTTCTAAGTCTGCAGAACGCACCCTGCCGTTTTTCAAAATCTTGAAAAAGGCAGGTCCAATGAAATGGACTCCGGAAGCGGAGGCAGCGCTGCAAGACTTGAAAGGGTACCTGTCCTCCACTCCAATACTTGTCTCACCTAGGCCACAAGAGAAGTTGCTGCTGTACTTAGCAGCGACCAATCAAGTCGTTAGTGCTGCGTTAGTAGCGGAAAGAGAGGCGGATGAGGAGCCCGTAGCCCCGGCAAGCACATCCAGCGACAAGCAGGAGGCTTCTCCGGCAAGCTCTGGTCCCGACAAGGATGAGTCTGCACAGATGCAAGAAGAGGTGCGGAAGAAGATGGTGCAGCGCCCAGTTTATTTTGTCAGTTCCCTCTTGCAGGGGGCTAGGTCAAGATACTCTGGGGTGCAGAAGCTGCTCTTCGGCCTCCTCATGGCCTCGAGAAAGCTGCGCCACTACTTCCAAGCACATGAGATAACGGTGGTCACTCGCTTTCCGCTGAAAAGGATATTGCAAAATCCAGAAGCAACAGGCAGGATTGTCGAGTGGGCACTGGAGCTGTCAAGCTTTGGCCTCAAGTTTGAAAGTACTTCTACTATCCAGAGCAGAGCATTGGCAGAGTTCATAGCAGAATGGACACCAACGCCAGACGAAGAAATTCCAGAGACAAGCATCCCCGTCAAAGAAGGAAGCAAAGAATGGATAATGTACTTCGATGGTGCCTTCTCGCTGCAAGGCGCCGGCGCTGGCGTGCTGCTTGTCGCGCCCATCGGCGAGCACCTCAAGTACGTCGTCCAAATGCACTTTCCCAAGGAGCAAGCGACGAATAATACTGCAGAGTATGAAGGTTTGCTTGCCGGCCTCAGAATCGCAGCAGAGCTTGGGATCAAAACGCTGATTGTGCGGGGTGATTCGCAGTTGGTTGTCCGCCAAGTAAACAAGAGCTACTAGAGTCCATTGATGGAAGCTTACGTCGACGAAGTGAGAAAGCTTGAAGAGCACTTTGAAGGCCTACAGATGGAGCACGTTCCAAGAGCTCAAAATGACGTCGCAGACGGCCTGTCAAAGTGTGCTGCACTAAAGCTACCTGTGGAACCAGGGATCTTTGTGCTCAAGTTAACTCAACCATCTGTTACACCGTCAATTGGACAAAGTAAGAAGAGAAAGTTGGTCTCCGGTGACTACTTGCCGGCAGAAATTCCTGAAGCTGCCGCCAAGGTCCCCAAGGCCAACGACAAAGTTGCTGAGGAACAGTCTGCTCCTGCGGACCCTAGGGTCCGTACAGTTGAAGCAGGCGTTCCCGACAAGTTTTGCCCCGGCAAGCTTCCCGAGGAACGTCCAGCTCCGGCCGAGCCACAGGTTCTGGCTGTGGAAGCTGACGTTCCCGCAGCAGCACTGATGCCTTTAGTCCTTGTTGGTGAGCCTCAGACTCCAGCATGGGCGCAGCGAATTGTCCGTTTTCTTCAAACTGGAGAACTTCCCGAAGAGCTAGAAGAAGCAGAAAGAATAACCCGACAGTCAAGTATGTACCAGTTTGTCGGCAACGAACTGTACAGAAGAAGACTCAACAATGTCAAATTGAAGTGCATTCCCCGGGAAGATGGGCAAAAGCTGTTGGCAGAGATACATGGAGGCATATGTGGCCACCACATTGGCGCAAGAGCACTTGCCGGCAAGGCGTTCCGGCAAGGTTTCTTTTGGCCAGAAGCCCTCCAGGATGCAACTACACAAGTAACCAAGTGTGAAGCGTGCCAGTTCATGCCAAGCAAATACATCAGCCAGCTCAAGCTCTCCAGACGATCCCTTTGTCCTGGCCATTTTCGGTCTGGGGGCTCGACATCCTCGGCCCCTTTCCTCGCGCAGCCGGGGGCTTTGAGTACTTGTACGTCGCCATCGACAAGTTCACAAAGTGGCCGGAAGTGGAACCAGTGAGAAAGGTGACCGCACAGTCAGCAGTCAAGTTCTTCAGGTCAATTGTCTGCCGTTTCGAAATCCCTAACATGATCATCACCGACAACGGCACACAATTCACAAGTCGCACCTTCATGCAATATGTCCAAGACCTTGGCGCCAAGGTCTGCTTCGCATCTGTTGCTCACCCGAGGAGCAATGGTCAAGCGGAGAGGGCCAACGCTGAAGTGCTGCGCGGGCTCAAGACAAGAACTTTCGACAGGCTGCATAAATGCGGAAGAAACTGGATTGAAGAGTTGCCGGCGGCTCTTTGGTCAATCAGGACGACACCAAATCGAGCCACTGGACAGACACCCTTTGCTCTTGTCTATGGAGCAGAGGCAGTTCTCCCCACGGAACTCGTATACGGGTCGCCTCGAGTGCTCGCTTACGATGAGCTCGAGCAAGAGCAGCTGCGGCAAGATGACGCACTGCTCCTTGAGGATGACCGTCTTCAGGCTGCTGTTCGAGCTGCTCGATATCAGCAAGCTTTGCGCCGCTACCATAGCCGCAAAGTTAAAGCCAGAAGTCTCGAGGAAGGCGACCTTGTTCTTCGGCGCGTTCAGTCCGCCAAGAATTCCAACAAGTTGACGCCGAAGTGGGAAGGCCCTTATCGGGTGAGACAAGTCACAAGGCCCGGCGCTGTCCGCCTTGAGACCGAAGAGGGCTTACCGGTGAGCAACTCCTGGAACATTGAGCACCTTCGCAAGTTTCACCCATAAGGCGAGGTTGCCGTGATCCGCTCCGGCAACCGCCTTTTGTACAAGTGTAGGATCGAAAGTATGTCTAGAGGGGGGGTGATTAGACTACTTGACAATATAAAAAATCTGCCTTTTGATTAAGCAAGGTTTTTGGCAGTTTCACAATTAAGATCAATTCAAGCATCACCCTACACATGCAATTCTAGAGTAATAGCAGCGGAAAGTAAATTGCACATGTAAAAGAGAGGTGGAGAAGATCAAACGCAGTTTGGTGACACGAAGATTTTTGTCGTGGTTCCGATAGGTGGTGCTATCGTACATCCACGTTGATGGAGACTTCAACCCACGGAGGGTAACGGCTGCGCGAGTCCACGGAGGGCTCCACCCACGAAGGGTCCACGAAGAAGCAACCTTGTCTATTCCATCATGGCGTACGCCCACGGAGGACTAGCCTTACTCGGGGTAGATCTTCACGAAGTAGGCGATCTCCTTGCCCTTACAAACTTCTTGGTTCAACTCCACATCTCAAAGACGGAGGCTCCCAAGCGACACCTAACCAATCTAGGAGGCACCACCCTCCAAAAGGTAATAGATGGTGTTGATGATGATGAACTCCTTGCTCTTGTGCTTCAGATGATAATCTCCCCAACACTCAACTCTCCTCACTGATATGGCTGTGGTGGAAGAAGGGTTTGAGTGGAAAGCAACTTGGGAAGGCTAGAAATCAAGTTTCATATGGTAGGAATGGAATGGCTTGATCTCAACACAAGGGTAGGTGGTTCACTTCTCAGAAAGTGTATGGTAGGAGTGGTAGACTTTCTGATGGCTCTCTCCACGAATGAAGAGGGGGTGGAGGGGTATATATAGCCTCCACACAAAATCCAACCGTTACACACACATTTGACCAATCTCGGTGAGACCGAAGTTAAAACTCGGTCAGACCGAAAGTTCAAATATAGTGAACGTTGGGATTTTCGGTGGGACCGAAAATACCATCTCGGTGTGTCCGAAGTGAGTCAAAGGTTGGAGCTTGCCATCTCGGTGGGACCGAAAATAACAACTCGAATATTCCGAAGTGATGTCAATTGGTTACAGAAGGTTGGCAGTCCATTTTCGGTGAGACCGAAACTCAAAATCGGATGGACCGAGAAATTAGGGTTTGGAAGAATAACTGAGGTGGTTCATCTCGGTGGGACTGAGTTTGCAGAATCGGTTTGTCCGAGATTACTTATGAGTGTGTTAAGTAGTGAAGAGTGCTGATAGTTGAGGGAGCTAGATCACCAAGCACTTGAGCAACCAGATCATTAACACAACCTCATCCCCTTTTAATAGTATTGGCTTTTCCTATGGACTCAATGTGATCTTTGATCACTAAACCAAAAATAGAGTCTTGAGCTTTTGCCAATGCTTGTCTTAGCATTTTGAGGGGTCCACTTCTTCAGACATTTCCATACCCATATCATCGAACTTTTCTGAAATGATTCTCAAGTAAATATTAGTTCAATGATATATATGTTGTTATTAATTACCAAAACCACCCGGGGATTAGTTGCACTTTCAATCTCCCCCTTTTTGGTAATTGATGACAACATATAGATCAAAGCTTCGACAAAGGATATAATCAATGAATAATATCGTCGCTTTGAGAAGTATGTGATAAACAAGAGCTCCCCCTAAATTTGTGCATTATTTAAAATTTGCGTTTGAATGCAAATGCACAATCGATTAGGATTATGGGTCACTCTTCCATGTCACATACATCTTGGTGGAGCGCACAAAATGATAAGAATGAATAACATGCACTCAATCACCAAGACAAGAGTAAATAGCCATACAAGAAGGAATAGCATATGATAAGAAATAAGCACACATTAAAGCATAGTATGACTAGGCACTCATTAAGGTAGCATCAAACGTAGTATCAAGCATACTGAAAGTTTCAGGAACCAAAAGAAACCAATGTAACACAAAGAAAACCGGCAAAAGAACGAAAGACGAAAGAGCACTCTCTCTCTCGAAGCCCTATGATCTATAACAATTTCTCCCCCTTTGGCAACAAGTTACCAAAAAATTCGAAAAGGTATAGAGCTAAGCGTCACTGCGGGCTCTGCTGGCGGCTCCCGTCTGGGTAGATGTCGGTGTAGAGATAGCTGCATCGGCGAAGACTTTTGCTGATGTCTGCGCTGGAGGAGTGGATGCTGAAGCTGGAGTAACTGCTGGAGCTGTAGCTGGTGCTGAAGTGGTAGCCCTGGAGTCAGTCACTGGAATAGCTGCAGATCTGGATCCTCTGGGAACCGGAGCAGTCTGGCGATGAGAGTCCTGGACTAGATCATCCTGCATAAGCTCTGCTCTCTCCTGCCTTGTTTCCTCCAAGTCTGCCTCAAGCTTGTTGACGGACACCTGAATCTCTGTCAGCTTCACGTCCAGAGCGTGGATCTTGTCCTCAACAATCCTCTCTAGGCTCTCCTGAGATTGCTCAATGCTGGCCAGGCGTTGTTCAATCCTCTGGGTAGCTTCAAGAATTTGTTCTCCAAAGCTCTTTGGCTTAGCTGCTGCTGCTGCTGCCTCTTTGTCAGCTTTAGCCTTCTTCGCAGCTTCGATTTTGGCCTGTCCTTCAACTGAGGTAGGATCCTCTTCATCCATCACAACTATGTTGTCCTCATGCTCTGGCTGCAGTGGCAAGTGCTTCCTATCCAACATGAATTTGCCCGTGCCAAACTTGGCGTTGATGAGCATCTGAATCTGCGGAGCAAACCCACACGACCTCTTCTGGTCAGCTGCAGTCCTCTTAATGGTCTCTACCATCAAGTCCATCACCTTGAAAGGTGCCTTCTCATCGAGAATGTGCAGCATGTTGATAGAATAGCCTCGAATCATGCGGTGGTCTCCAGACTTAGGCATCAATGTATGCCTCAAAATAGTGTTAGTGGTGGTCAGACCTGCCTGGAGATAGTACACTGAGCCAAGCTTCCATCCTTCCAAATCAGCAGCCGGGATCTCCTTGTACATGTTCTTCATGGAATCATGACTCTTCTTAGGAATCCCATAGACATCAATGTCGTCCTCTCTCTGCACTGGAGCGTTCAGAAGTGCTGCCCATTCTTCAACAGTTGAAGAAAACCTTTGACCTTCAGTTATCCAGGTGATCTTGCCATCAGGATAAAAGTGGACTGTGGCGTAGAACTGCATGATCATCTCGTCATTCCAAGCTGTCAGCTCTTGACCCACAAAATCAGCAACTCCACATGCAGTAAAGCTCTCATGCACATGGGGAAAGAAGTCCCGGTGCTCTTCACTGTCAATATACTTCCAGTCAACATACCTGGTGTCAGCAACAATGGGCTTCTTATCCATCAGCACGGTCTCATAGAAATCCTGCTGCTCTCTGGTGTGGAATCTGGGGTCCACAGCAGTCCTTCTCCTTACAGCATATGGATCAGACTGTCTCCATAGCCTGAGACCTTTGTCCTTCCTTGCCTTCATGTCCTCAGCTTGAGGATGAGCATCATTGTGGAGTGGCAACTTGGGACGGAGCTTAAGCAACACATGCTCTTCATCTGATTCAGACGGTGGCATCTCACCTTTGTTCTTCTCAGAAGCTGGAATGCTTCTGGTTGTTCTCTTGGGCTTGACTGGAGCTGCCTTGGCTTGAGCAGGCTTCTTGGGCTTAGAGGAGGCTTGAGCCCGAATAGCATCACCCATGAACTTAGCTTTCTGAGGAGGAGGCTGGGGTGCATCTTCTTCTTCTTCTTCTTCTGCAGCATCAACTTGAGGTTCAGCATATACTACCCTCTTCCTTTTGGAAGTCTTCTTTACCTTGCTTGGAGCAGGCTCTTCCAAGTTGAGCTTCTTTGCAACTGCTGACTGCTTTACTTTGCTTGTGCCTTTCCTTGACTGCTGCCCTTGGTGCTCTTTGGCAACCACATTCCTCTTGGGCTTGGAGGTAACTTCCTCAGCAACAAAGTCAGAGTCCTCATCATCAGAAGTTCTCTTCTTCCTGGTTCTGGTGGCTGCAGGAGGCAAACCACTAGGGGTGCTCCTCTCACCATCATCACTGGAGCTGCTAGCAGGACTTGTATCTGCCTCTGGAATCTCAGCAAAAGGTGACTCAGACCTGTTCTGGCTGTCACTGACATCTGACATGGCTGATAACCTGTGAAAAGTTAAGGTATAGGCAGAGTAGAAGAGTTATCACAACTGCAGAGGTTTTTGCAAAAAAAAAGAGTTCAAAGCTTAGTTTTGAGTTTTCACAGAATGTATTTCGGTCAAACCGATTTTAAGTTTCGGTGAAACCGAAGTGTTCAACAGAAACCTACACACCACTTTCGGTCAGACCGAAATGGGTTTCGGTCCTACCGATAACTTAGGGTTTCACTGAAACTGCGTTTCGGTCATTCCGATGTGCACAACTCGGTTAAACCGAATGATGCAGTGCAATGGCCAGAGGCCAAATCGGTCATTCCGAGTTTCAAAATCGGCTTCACCGAGATGCGTTCCGTGGAAACCTAAACCTAAGAATTTTGCTCGAAACAAGAGGATCTGAACTAATGTATAGGGAATATCTCAAACATGGATTGAATCATGGCAAGCCTATCGTGCAAGAATCGGATGGGGAGCACGAAAGGGATCGGGATACACCCTAACTTGGTGGAATCCCTCTACGGCGGCAATGGTGGAGATGATTACCGTTGACGGCGGCGGAGACCTGCGGCAAGGGCGCACAGGCGA
Organism: Secale cereale; assembly: GCA_902687465.1. Taxonomy (NCBI): domain Eukaryota; kingdom Viridiplantae; phylum Streptophyta; class Magnoliopsida; order Poales; family Poaceae; genus Secale; species Secale cereale. The sequence continues at coordinate 753,836,908 of LR738712.1, read as the reverse complement.
CGACGGCGACGATCCGTAGACCAGGGCGACGGCAGCAGGGGTCTTGGGGGCGAACGGTTTGAAGAATTAAATCGCGCGCAGCCCTCAGGTATATATAACCCCATGCTGTCGGTGGGACCGAGTTGAAAAACTCGGTGTCACCGAGATGTATAACTGCTGTGCAGTTACGCATATCGGTCAGACCGAGATTTTGAACTCGGTTTCACCGAGATGAAACCTAGATCAGTCTAAGCGTTTCGGTTGGACCGAGATTGAGAAGCCGGTCAGACCGAAATGGACTTAGAAGGTTTTGGAAGTCAGCCTTAGACGAATCGGTGGCTCCGAGTGCTCCTCACTCGGACTGTCCGAAAAAGACTTGTTCAAAGTTGTGATATGAGCATGAATAGAATTTGAGACAAGAAAGCATAGATAGCTAGAGAAGGTGCTTAGGCATTCTTGTCCATCCATTTGGCCAGAAAAATCAAAACAATCAAAACCACAAATGGATGTCCTTGAATGGATAAAATCATGCATTCAACATGCTCACACAATAAGATAGCAACTGAAATATGTGTCAAACATGCACAACCAACACTCTAGCTACTAGCACACAATTTGTCGATGACTAGGTCATCTATATATGAGTATATTGACTTAGGAGCCAAATGAGAACATTTGATCATAGGTCATACTCATCGTTTAAGCACAAGTGGGGTTACCACTTTTACATAAAGCATTTATGTGTTCACATCATTTGGAGATGCTTTAGCTCAATTTTTAGAGCAAAGCTCCCCCTAGATGTGAGAACCCCTTTCAAAGGGTCAAACTAACCTTGGGTTGTCGTAGAAGACTTCATGTAGATGTTGAAGATGTGGATGCTCAGTGTTGATGCAGATCATCAAGAGTTGGGAGCAATCCTTTGGATTAGGGCACTTTCAATACCTACATGGGTTAGTCCCACAAGGAACAAACAAGAATATCCATAGACATAGAGTGAAGTACACAAAAGATGATGTCCATGAAAGCAATGATTACCTTGTCCCTTGACTTACCAACAAGAGGGTTTGTGACTCCATGAACTAGTGCATGATGTGGAAGTTGATTGCACAAGTTCTTGCCAAAATGAATATGAGTGAAGTTTGTTGGCGGAGTCACCCTCAAGAACCTACTAGTTCTTCTTCTTTGGGATCCACATCATCTTGATGGGAATCCTTGGTGTTGTAGTTGAGCTTGACGAAGTAGAACTTGATGTGTCCTTGGGAACCCACTTGACCATGGCTTGAGGTGCTTCAATGAATGCATCAATCTCCTCAAAGTTCTTGCTTCCGGCAAGACTCTTGTAGACACCTTTCTCTATGATTTCCTTCAATAAGCTATTTTCTTGCTCAAGTGTAACTTGGCTTGAAACATTGTTAGTGGAATCAATAGAACTACTAGAAGCAATAATATTGGATTTAACATTGTTATTGTTACTACTAGAGGAAGAATTTTTCTTATGCTTGTCATGCTTAGTCTTAATAGGTGGCAAGAAATTAGACAAGAGAAGTCGTTTGGCAAGATATGAAGAACTCTTCTTTCGAAGATCGTCATTGATCGCTTTTAGAAACTCATGTTCTTGCTCTAGAGTGAGCTTCTCGAAGCGTAGCTTCTCATGAGATCTTAGGAGCTCTCTATGATCTTCTTGAGTTGTTTCATGAGCTAACTTAAGAGTGTTTAGTTCTTTAGTTAGACGCTCAATCTCCTTCATAGCATTGTCATTCGACTCTTCTCGACTATAAAGACTACTAGCATTTTCATCATTACTAAGCTCACTAGATTTATCATGCAAGAGCTCATCTTCACCAAGCAAGTCATCCTCATCACTATCAAAGCCAATGAATTCAGGGTGTGTTACCTTGGGGCCTTTAGCCATGAAGCATCTTCCAATTCCCTCATTTGGTGAATCAAATAAGTCGTAGGAGTTGGGGTTGGAGGATACGAGTGCAAGTCCGGCAACACCTTCATCTTGACTATAGTCGGAGTCGGAGTGATAGCTTCCATCAGATTGATTGTCGGAGTCGGAGCCGGAGACCCATTCACCTACATGAGCTTGATGTCTTCTTCTTGTGTAGCTCCTTGATGACTTGTCTTTCCTCTCCGAATCCTTGCTTCTCCGAGAGGGTCTTCGTTCATAACGATCATCTCTACTCCTTCTCTCTCTCCGAGGTGACTCTTCTCTTGCTCTTCTTCTTGGAGATTCTTCTCTTCTCTTGTGGGGAGCCGTACACTCATTTGAGAAGTGTCCGGGTCTTCCACAATTGTAGCAGTTTCGATCACGACTAGAAGATCTCTTTTCATCATATGATCTAGACTTTGAGCTTCTTTCTTTGCCTCTATTCTTGTAGAACTTGTTGAAGTTCTTGACCATTAGGCTTATCTCTTCATTGGAAATTAGCTTGTCACTTGAGGTAGTAGGAGCATCACTTGTAGCTTTGTAAGCACCACTTGACTTGTTGTGAAGCTCTTCCTTATCCTTAAGAGTCATCTCATGAGCAACAATTCTTCCAATGACTTCAGTTGGCTTGAGAGTCTTGTAGTTTGGCATCATTTGGATCAAAGTGCACACGGTGTCATACTTCCCATCCAAAGCTCTGAGAATCTTCTTAATGATGAATCGGTCGGTCATTTCTTCGCTTCCTAAGCCGGCAATCTCATTTGTGATGAGAGCAAGCCTAGAGTACATTTCAGTGACTCCTTCACCATCCTTCATCTTGAACTTGTCAAGTTGACCTTGAAGAATATCTAGCTTTGATTCCTTCACAGATTCAGTACCTTCGTGCATTTCAACCAAAGTATCCCAAATCTCTTTAGCATTCTCAAGACGGCTGATTTTGTTGAACTCCTCGGGACACAAAGCATTGAAGAGAATGTCACAGGCTTGAGCATTGTTTTGCAACATCCGCAACTCTTCCGGTGTAGCTTCGCGATCCGGAACTTTTCCTTCTTCGAAGAAATCACCTTGCATACCAACACAAATAATGCCCCATGCGGCTGGGTTATGACCAAGAATATGCATTTTCATTTTATGCTTCCAACTAGCAAAATTTGTACCATCAAAGTAAGGACCTCTACGATAATTACCCTCACTAGACGCCATACTCTCCTAGGTTGTGAAACCAAGCTTATGGAGTCCAATGCAATGGAAACCAAAACAATGGAGACCAAAGCTCTGATACCACTTGTAGGATCGAAAGTATGTCTAGAGGGGGGGGGTGATTAGACTACTTGACAATATAAAAAATCTGCCTTTTGATTAAGCAAGGTTTTTGGCAGTTTCACAATTAAGATCAATTCAAGCATCACCCTACACATGCAATTCTAGAGTAATAGCAGCGGAAAGTAAATTGCACATGTAAAAGAGAGGTGGAGAAGATCAAACGCAGTTTGGTGACACGAAGATTTTTGTCGTGGTTCCGATAGGTGGTGCTATCGTACATCCACGTTGATGGAGACTTCAACCCACGGAGGGTAACGGCTGCGCGAGTCCACGGAGGGCTCCACCCACGAAGGGTCCACGAAGAAGCAACCTTGTCTATTCCATCATGGCCTATGCCCACGGAGGACTAGCCTTACTCGGGGTAGATCTTCACGAAGTAGGCGATCTCCTTGCCCTTACAAACTTCTTGGTTCAACTCCACATCTCGAAGACGGAGGCTCCCAAGCGACACCTAACCAATCTAGGAGGCACCACCCTCCAAAAGGTAATAGACGGTGTTGATGATGATGAACTCCTTGCTCTTGTGCTTCAGATGATAGTCTCCCCAACACTCAACTCTCCTCACTGATATGGCTGTGGTGGAAGAAAGGTTTGAGTGGAAAGCAACTTGGGAAGGCTAGAAATCAAGTTTCATATGGTAGGAATGGAATGGCTTGATCTCAACACAAGGGTAGGTGGTTCACTTCTCAGAAAGTGTATGGTAGGAGTGGTAGACTTTCTGATGGCTCTCTCCACGAATGAAGAGGGGGTGGAGGGGTATATATAGCCTCCACACAAAATCCAACCGTTACACACACATTTGACCAATCTCGGTGAGACCGAAGTTAAAACTCGGTCAGACCGAAAGTTCAAATATAGTGAACGTTGGGATTTTCGGTGGGACCGAAAATACCATCTCGGTGTGTCCGAAGTGAGTCAAAGGTTGGAGCTTTCCATCTCGGTGGGACCGAAAGTAACAACTCGGATATTCCGAAGTGATGTCAATTGGTTACAGAAGGTTGGCAGTCCATTTTCGGTGAGACCGAAACTCAGAATCGGATGGACCGAGAAATTAGGGTTTGGAAGAATAACTGAGGTGGTTCATCTCGGTGGGACTGAGTTTGCAGAATCGGTTTGTCCGAGATTACTTATGAGTGTGTTAAGTAGTGAAGAGTGCTGATAGTTGAGGGAGCTAGATCACCAAGCACTTGAGCAACCAGATCATTAACACAACCTCATCCCCTTTTAATAGTATTGGCTTTTCCTATGGACTCAATGTGATCTTTGATCACTAAACCAAAAATAGAGTCTTGAGCTTTTGCCAATGCTTGTCTTAGCATTTTGAGGGGTCCACTTCTTCAGACATTTCCATACCCATATCATCGAACTTTTCTGAAATGATTCTCAAGTAAATATTAGTTCAATGATATATATGTTGTTATTAATTACCAAAACCACCCGGGGATTAGTTGCACTTTCAACAAGTCTTGCCGCTGTTGCATGTAAACCTTTGTACAAAGCCGGGCGCAGACCCCGTGCATCAGTAAAATTTATGTGCCTCGCACAACTTGTCGTTTCATGCCTTTTCGTTTTTCCTGCATGTACTATCTCACACTTTGTGCAGCACGCATCCTCGGTAAGCAATAACGAGCCGCAAGGCCCCATATCTATATTCCCTCCCTTTCTTTTTTATTCTCAAGCAGAAGAAGTTTTCCTCGCGCACAAGTTTGCCGGGGGGGAAGGAGACAGTGGTATGGACCAAGTGCCGTTCAAGAAAGCCTCGCCTTGCCGGGAAGAAGACGACACAAAAGCTAAGTTGCCAAAGTTTGAGCATTCGAATTTTTAAATTTAGCGTTATCTTCCTTGAACGACCGCACTTTGTATGGAAAACCTGTGCGCGGAGGAACCAACTCGTGACTAGCCGCGCCCTTACTTTGTTTCGAGCACACTCAACGGCTTAAGCGTGCTGCGACAAGTGTCACGCCCTTACTTCGTTTTCGAGTTCGCTCAACAACCTAAGTGTGCTGCGACTAGCTGCGACAAGGTTTCTTGTCGGCGACGGCACTGCCAGCAGGCTGCTGAAGTTCCGCACTCAGAGCTCACGGCAAGGGTCCCTTCACCGGCAAGTTTCCTAAAAGCGTAGGGTAAAAGCATACAAAGCGAAGAAGTCAAGTAAAGGAAATGATATTGCATTAGCTCCCCAAAATAGAGTTATATTACAAAGTAGCTTGCCGCAGCACTAATAGATTTTTTGTCCATGACATGACAAGCAGCAACAAAGGAAAACAGCCTAGTCTGCGCGGTCGCCGTCGACTCTCTTGATCTTGCCCACCTTGGCCACAATAGGTGCGACAAGGGCCTTGAGCGTCTCCTGGTCGGCGTCGGGCGGCAAGGTCCGGAGAACGTTGTTGAGGTTGAGCCCCGGGTTGCGGAAGACTATCTTCATCAGCACCCTCTCCAAGACGCCCGTGCAGAGCCTGCGTGCCTCGTTCGCCAGCTGCGTGGGGATCCTCTCCCGGAGCTGCTCGAGGGCCGGCGCTACTCCCCTGAAGAACAAGCTCAGCTTGGCGCTGTGAGGGAGATTCTCGTCGGTAGAGTACCCGAGGTGCTCTGTCCCCAGCCCCGCCAACTCCCTGTCGATATCAGCGGCGGCGGCGACAAGCTCCTCGGTCCAGTGCTCCACCGTCAGCCTGAAGTTGTTTTGGGAGAGGGCGGCGCTGTCCAACAGTGCCCTCTCAGCTCTGAGATCCTCCTTCAGCTTCGTCTCCCGCTCTCTGGCGCCATCAAGCGACGCGGTAAGGGTGGAAAGTTTCAACTCCAGATCAACGATGGAGTCCTTGGCGACGGCAAGCTCCTTGCCCTTGTCGGAGAGACGGACCTGCAGCTCGGAGTGGCTGTGGGCGTCCTTCTCCCTCTCCGACACAAGTGCGGCAACCTTCTCCTCGCTCGTCTTCAAGTGGACCTCCAGTTGCGCTACCCTCGCCTCCAGGTCCCTCTTGGCAGTCTCAGCGGCTGCAGCGGCGTCCTTCGCCTCCTGCAGAGCTCTGCCAAGGGACTATTCGCGCACGGCAAGGTCGTCCTCGTGGCTGTCGAGGTCGACCTTCCGATGCGTTAGTTCTCCTTCCCGCCGGGACTGCTCTTCGGCGGCGAGCCGTTGCTGCTCCTCTGCTTCGGCCTTCTCAAGTATGAACGCCTGATGCGCCCCGGCGAGCTCCTCCCGCTCCTCCGCCAAGGATCGGAGGCCCGCCTGGTTGGCGGCCCGGAGCTCTTCGGCGCGCTTCTCCAAGTCGACACCCGCCTTGGCGGCCAGAGCCTCTCTGGACTCCAGCTTGGCCTGCCTGGCGCGGTACAGGGCCAGAAGCCTCCGCAGAAGCCGCTCCTCCTCGGGCTCGCCACTGCTGCCGGGCGCGTCGACGAACTTCAGCCCGGCGGAGGTGAGGACTTCCTCGTCGAAGACCTCTCCCTCCGCGGGCGCCCTGAACGTGGACGCCCACGTGACCTGAATGAAGACCCCGTTTCCAGCCTCCAGGTAGGCGCCTGTTTCGGCCGCGGCAGCAGCAGGGTCGGCGGTCGGCGCAGCGTCCGACGCTCCTGCGGCCTCAGGGCCGTTAGTGTGACCGCCGGTCCCCTCCTCAGCTGCCGCGCCGGCGGCCTCAGCTGCCTCTTTGACTGGGGGCTCGTCTGTGCCGATCGCCTCTTCAGTAGCCGCGGCATCACCAGTGTTGCCGCGCGCGTCCTCCTCGGTGGCGGCCTCCGTCTCCATCGGCTCTGCGGCGGACGAGTCTGAAGACTAGAAAAGAAGAAGAAAGAAAGAAGAAAATAATAGTCAAGCAAATATCCAAAAAGAAAAATTCAAGAGAGGAAAAGTCCAAGGGTTACCTGCGCGGGCCTCTTCTTCGACAGGGTTCCTTGCCGGGGAGTTCTCCCTCGGCGGCGTGGTGGTGGCCCCCGCCGGCGGAGGGCCGCTGGCGCCTTCTCTTGGCGGAGTGCCCACCCTTGGCGGGGTGCTCGCCCTTGGCGGAGTACCCGCCCTTGGCGAAGTATTCTCCCTCGCCGGGGAGCTCCTCCTTGGCGGAGAGATCGAGACGTGCAGCTCGTCGGGAGCAACCTCTTGGTGCTCCTGAGGCTGCGGCTCCGCTTCTGCACAAGTCAACAAACAAGCAAAAAGATTAACAAGGATGAGAAGCCTACGCGTGCCCGACAAGCGAAGAAGTGAACAGAAGACTTACGCTGGGGGCTGCACTGGGGGCTGCGCTGGGGGCTGCTCTGAGGAGCAGTTGCCTGGTCCGGCAAGCTTGTCGCTGGCGCATCCCCTGCCGCTGCGACGGGCTCGTCCTCAAGACCGACCACCGGGATCTTGGCCCTCTTCGTCGCCCTCTGGGCCAGGGTCCTGGAAGAAAAACAAGATCAGAATCAGGCAAAGAAGATTCAAGACAAGAGCAAATCGAAGGAAACAAGAGTTGACAGTGCTTACTCTTCCTCCTCCTCGTCAGAGCTGAGCACGGAGAAATCAAAGTCCACCTCGCGCGTCCCGGCGCGAGGAGCTGGAGGAGTAGGCTCCCTCGGCCGCTTGGCGGGAGCAGGGACGGTGGTCTGAGAAGACCCCGCTCCGGTTGTCGTCGAGGCCCGAGGGGCGGCAGGAGCGTTAGCCCCAGCCCGGGAAGACCCTCCTCCGGCCACTGTTGAATCGCGGGGCGCTCCCTTGGCGGCTTTGCTTGTCCTGGTGGCGCGCGTCGAGCGGCGCTGCGGCTGCTGGCCCGCCGGACGCTCCGCCACATCTGCGGCTTTGCGGAGGCGCCTCCTCGCTGGAGCCGGAGGGCTTGCCGGTGGCGGTGAACTCCCCGAGGACGAAGAAGAGGAGTCGAGATTCAGCGACCCGCCTGAGTCTTCGGCAGAATCGCTTGATTCGGCGCCCTGCTCGGCGGGCTCGCTCGACTCTGTGCCTTGCCCGGTGGCCTCGCTCGTCCCAACAGGTTGCCCGACAGGCTTTATCACCTTGAGGAGCTCTTCCTCCTCGGCCAGACTTACCGCCTCCGCTACATCCGCCTCCTCCAAAGTATATCCGAATTCGCCCGCGGCCCTGGCTGCGGCTGCCTCCTCCAACCTGCTGGCAATATAAGCCATCTCTTGGTCGGTGGTGTCGCGGGTGAGGCCTCTCTTCTCGTCAGGATTGATTGGATGCTCCACCAAGTTGTCGAAGAACGTTTGCACGGCTTCGTCAGAAGGCTCCCGCCAAGTGGGGTCAATCCCATGGGAGTCACACAACAGCATCGCCGCGCGGATGGCGCTGAGCGACGAATTATTGCATAGCGGAACTACGCCCCGCGGCAATGCGAACCACTCTGGATGTTTGGGGTCGTGCTTGAATAGCTCATGGAGCATTCCGTTGAGTTCCATGACAGTGAAATTGTAGTTGAGGCCTGGGCGCAGCCTCATAAAGTCTGCCGCGTTACCAAACTCCCAAGCAGGCCTTTTCCTCTCCTGCAAGGGAGCGATGCAGCGGCGAAGGAAATCTGCTCCGACAGCCCCTACAGTGAGCCTGGCTTGCCGGAGGTGAAGAATCCTAGTGATGGCTATCTTCAGCTTGTCGTCCTCAGGGGCCAGGTCACTCCAGTCATTGCCGCACACTATTGCAACTTGGCGCAGGGAAGTGAACTGCTGGGGTTCATCCTCCATGATCCAACACCAGTTGGCCCTCCACTCCTCCCACTTGCCGCGGAGTTCCCCAGTCAAGTATGCCTCTTTCTTATGAAGCCTAAATATCCAAGAAATCCCGCCGGACAGAGGAGACCCAGACTCGACTCAAGGCGTAAAATAATGGCGGAAGAGGGCTACGTTGGGGTAGACTCCGACAAAGTTCTCGCACAGATGTCCGAAAACGGCCATGGTCAAGACAGCGTTTGGGGTGAAATCAAGGAGATGAAACCCGTTGGTATTCATAATATCACAGAAGAATTCGGAATATGGCGGGCAGAGTCCACAGTAGAAGAACAGAGGAAAAAAGGCGTATCCTCCCGGAAACATGTCGCAGGCCTCAGCGGGGAGTACCTTGGTGCGCGGGTGTGCTTTTGTCTCCCTCGACCAGAAGAGGTAGAAGGAGTCCTTCAGCTCCCTCGCGCTGAGCCTCGGCGGGAAGACCGCCATCTTCTTCCGCATTGCCGCTAGCTTCAGTGCCCTGGCAGTCTTCGCGGTTTTCGCCTTGTCGGCCTTCGGGGCCATGGCGGGGACGGCGGGGGAAGTCGACGGCGCTGGGGAGGCCGGCGGCGGCGGATGAAGAGCGGAGCGCTGCTCTCTTTCAACTTTCGGGGAGGAGGGGAGCAGCGAGGGTTTCTGGAGGATGAAGAAGCAGCGGGCGAATGTATGGAACTACCCATGTCTCCCCTGCTTTTAAGGAGGGGAGGGGGGGGGGGGGCGTTCCGCATTTCCCCCATTAAAGAAACAGGCCACGATCTCTCCCACGACGCCGCAATCAATGCGTGCCGTTAGGGAGGGGCGCGGTGGATACGGAGTGGGATGCGGCGCGCCGTGGGCCGCGTGTGCCTGTGCACTGTTTTGGGCCTGGCCCAACAACGCTCGGCACCGTGTGTGGCCCAGGCCCGGGGGCTCCTGTCGGTGTACTAAAGTAGGGGTACCTTAGTATCCCAACTTGTGCACGGGCAGTAGCACCGTCCCGTGGCAGGGCTTGCCACGTGCCCGCTGAGGACCACTATGGTTCCTTTGGAGCCATTCAAGAACAAAGTATTCAAGTTAAAGAAACAAGACCCCGGCAAGAGGAGCTTGCCGGGAAGACCGCTCCAGGCTCAAGACCACCCCTTTGGCACAAGACCCTGGCAAGAGGAGCTTGCCAGGAAGGCCAAACATGACATTTCAGGAGACTTGCCGTGGCGCGTCGCGCGCCCCGGCAAGGCCCGGAGAGCGACAAGCTCCTGGGCGCGGCAAGTTAACAACCGCGGCAAGGTGCAAGCCGCGGCAAGCTTCCACTACGTGCCCACGCTCCAGCTCATCCGGCCACGCGTCGCCCTGGGGCCCTTCCAGGTGCACGTGGCAGAAGGCTGTGCAGCCTGGGCTACACGGTGGCAAGCTGCGATTACGAGGCCACCATCGTGGCGAACGGAGACGCCCTGACGGACGGTTTTTTTACACTGTTTAGGGCGACGGCGACGGGCATTTAATGGCCTTGTCCCCTGCCGTCAGGGTTAGGTATAGAGCACTATGCATACACTGTTCCAACTACCACCATTTTTACACTTTTACCCTCATCTGCGTTGCCACCTGTCGGTTACCCCTTTGACCTATAAAAGGAGGCCCATGTGCAACGTAGAAGAGGTTCCGACCTTTGATCACTCTCACGCTCGGGGTAGCTAGCTAAAAGCACTGTAGTTCTTCTTGCTCCCGAGCTAAGAACGCAATACAAACCAAGGCAGGAGTAGGGTTTTACGCCTCCGCGCGGCCCGAACCTGGGTAAACTGTTCGCGTGTTCGCCTTGATCCGCTCTTCGTGCATCCTCCGCTCCCTTACCGTACCAAAAAGGGGCTCCGGTCCCATAGGTGTTCGTGGGCGATCAGTTTCCCCGACAGAGAACTTACTCGATGTACGGCCGCACTTCTGTTAGGATGTTGAAGATATACAACGAAATGGCCCGCCATTTGTCGACATCCAACGATATTGTTTTAGAAGCACCAGCTGGTGCGAGATTCCCTTTGAATAGGCTGAGGTTCGATCCACCTTTTTTAGGGTCGCTAGCATTGTACCAAGGCTTCAGATTATGCAAATGATGATTATTGGCTTTGTAGTGTGCTGTCACAAAGTTTTCCGCCTCCTCAGTAATGAATGCCTCGGCCATCGATGCTTCAATTCTATGTCTATTTCTACATTTTGCTCGGAGCGTCTTCTGCATCCTCTCAGTTGCGTAGTTCCAACGATTTTGCACGCCCCCCAATCTTGCCGCGGTCAGGAGATGCAAAATCAAATGTTTCATTTGATTAAATAAGCCCGACAGAAAGATCTTCTCTAACTTGCAGATCAACTCCGGCGCGAACTCTACTATTTCTTCAAGCACGCCAGGTGATAGTTCTTTCGCACAAATAACACAAAAGAAATAACTCATAGCTGCTAGTACAAAGCCAGGCAACATCACCGGCATTACCTGCTCAATCCATATGTGCCAATCATGACACTTGAGACCAAATATGTTAAAATTTTCAAGACTCGCTCCCCTCTTTCGATTCGTTGCATACCCATCGGGGAACATCAACTGCATTTTCACCCACAAGATAATTTTCCTCATAGCTGGACTTCCAAGTTTGAACCATGCCTTTTGCTTCGTCCAGTTCTGCTTTTCTTTAAGTTCTTTCATGTTTTGTATAGGTCTATCACATAGCGCCTCTTGATCGACTCTAGCCTTGGTATTATCCTTTGACTTCCCCTCTATGCCGAACAATGTAGCAAATAGGGCCTCGGCGATATTCTTTTCAGTGTGCATCACATCGATGTTGTGTGGGCAAAGGAGGTCTTTGAAGCAAGGCAGATCCCACAAGCATGTCTTGTGAGTCCATGCGTGTTCCGAATTATACCCCTTGAAATACCATGGACGCCCTGGATCTGGCTCCAGAGTGTTTAACGGATCCAGGGTCTCTTGGCCTGTCAGCGGAGGTGGTGCAGAGTTTTTGACAACTCTACCTTTGATGAAGTTCTTCTTGTCTTTCCTGAACTTATGTCGAGATATTTAGGAACTGTCTATGCAAGTCAAAGCAAGAAAACATGCGACCCGCCTGCAGCCAACGAAACTCAAGAGCTGCCTTGCATGTGGGGCACGGGAACCTTTCATGCACACACTAGCCAACAAATAGCGCATAATCCGGCAAGTCATGCGTCGAGTACATGTACTAAACACGCATTATGAAGTTCTGTTTGCTAAATGCGTCGTATGTCTTGAACCCATTATCCCAAGCTTCTTGCAATTCGTCCTTAAGCGGCTGCATGTACACATTCATATCCTTCCCCGGATAGTTCTACCTTATCAATGTCAGGAAAATGTTCTTTCTTTGCATAATTTGTCCAGGGGGGATGTCGGAGATATTGACCATGGGTACCCTCGGAGACCACCCTTGGTATTTCAAGACAAATAATAGCTGCCAGCTCTGCTCCATCCGTCAGCTCATTGGACCGCCTCCTAGGGAATCCTGCCCTAGGAGCCGGCTGCTAGCAGGCGGCAGGGACCCAGCAGGCGGCATCACCAACACCAACAACTAGCAGACTGTCCCACGACCCCTCCTCAGGACGCGTGCTAGGGGATCTCCACGCCGCAGAGATGTGGCTACAGGTGAACATGTCCTTAGAGAATCTATAAGGGCGTGGCTACAGTGAACGTGTACCTTATGAATATCTCCTAAACGGCGGGTCACTGTAGCCATGCTACTCGTGACCAAGCATCGGTCAGAGGAGGCCATGATCCCACTACTCACAGACGGCAGGGCCAGCAGGCGGCTGGCCTCATTGGCCATCGAGTAGGCTCATAAACAAGCCACCCCTGGCAGACGGCCAGGGGAGACGGCCGCCTGGTAGCAGGCGGCAAATCTCACCCTAGAAGTCTGAACCTCATCAAGATGACGAGACAGGGCGTGGTGGCAGTTTACGGTAGGAGACGGCGGTACTATAGCCACTTCCCTCCTGACGAGGTTGTCATTAGCAGGGGCGCGTCTACAGTGAAAGACAATCACGTGGGCCCGCAGGCGGCGGGCCCCAGCAGGCGGGCGGCAAGGCTGGCACCAGAAGACACTGACGGCTGGGAGCCACACCGTCGAGATTACCGTTGTACCCCTGGGGGGTAGGCCTATATAAACCCCCCAGGGTCCTCCATGAGGAGGGGTTAGAAGATTGGAAGATTGGACTCAGAGAGAAAGAGATATAAACCCTAGCAACCTTTCCCGAACCCTAGGGCATAGGAGGTGAGCTAGCCTTGTTCATCTTCTTCCTCTAGACCACACAGCTCGAGGAGCAACCTTGTAACTACCATAGTGAGATCAGTCATGACGCGGAGCCCCCGCAGAGCAGGACTAGGGGTGTTATCTCCACGGAGAACCCCGAACCTGGGTAAGATCCGTAGGCGTCCTAAGTTTCGCTTCATCACGCTTCCCGAGCCCGGCGACGTTCTTTTGACCCCATGCATGATAAGACATCCTTTGGCATATGTCGCTCCAAAACCCCGACATTTGGCGCCCATCGTGGGGCTAGGTGCACCGTCGTCCGGAGACATGCTCTGGACGGGAACTTCGTTCCTTCCTGGCGATAGTAGCCAGCCCGGCACGCCTGCTGGTGTGGAAACCGGCATGCTTTGCGGCGCTGAGGCCGCATGTGCCGCGAACGGGCTCGCCGACTTTCTCGGCGGCGTCCACATCCATGGCGAGCCCTCTCCGGTGGCCGGGCTAGTCGCGCCGGAGAGTTTGCTCGTCGAGCTCCTCGACAAGCTCCACATCGTCGATGAGCGCGCCTCCGACGTGGAGTCAGTGGGCTCTTCTGATCCACCAGTAGACATGATCATCGACCTCGGCGTGGAGCCCGTCGATTTCTTCCCCGAGCATGTGGTGATCATCGACGACCCCCTCCCCGCTCTTCCGACCGGTGGCATCGTCGGCACCGCCACGGAGGTGCTCGTCACCGACCACGGCGAACCATCGACCGGTAGGGCAGGCCAAGACCCGTTCGAGGCCGCTCTACAGCACCTCGCCGCTCCTGTCGCGGCAGGGGCAAACGACGAGGCGTTAGAGGCGCTCCGCGTTTCACTCCTCGATAGCGCTAACAAACTGGTTGCCTCCCGACGCCTCATCGAAGCTTACCACCGTGAGATGGACCGCGCCATCTGTGGCACACCGGCTGCAGGAGAGCCTAGCTGAGCCGATGCCGTCCGCGATCGCGGCGGGCTGCTAGCAGACATGCTGGGGGCCCCGCGGCCTGTGTACCTCACTCCGTCGGAGAACCTGAGGGCTGCCCAGACGGCAGTCGATGAGATGGGCCACTTGGAGGGAGACGAGCTTCGTTGCATGATTCAGCGCGCCCGCCAGCTCCTCGACACTGCTGCCACGCAGCAGGAGGCCCGTCACCGGGTATCAGAGGCCGGCGCGCACGCAGACAACCGCCCTTTTCGGCGGGAGCAAGGAGCCACGTCTCGCTCTCCAACAGTCGGCGCCACCAACCGGTGAGACTCAGAGCTGGGTGCCAGCCAGAGCCGGCAGACTCGCGTCACCATCGAGCGCGACGAAGACGGCCGCCCAAGGGCCGTAGAACGGCGAGGGGAACATCCACCTCCTCCCAGGTGGGAGAGGCGCGTGTCTCCTCCGCCTGTTGACCACCCCTCTCTGGCGGGCCGTTTGGGGCGCCGCGAGGGGGTTGGGGAGAACGACGCCCGCCACCGCCTGGACCGTTTAGCTTGGTCCCAGGCGGTCGAAGAAGAAGATGACCTCGGTCCGGCTTGCTTCGGCCCTCGCATCCGCGATGAGCCTTTCCCAAGGGCTTCTCGCTCCTTAGAGATACCCCCAAGTACAACGGATCAGTGAAACCAGAGGACTGGCTGGTGGACTACTCCACAGCCATCAGCATAGCTACCGGCAACAGACGCGTTGCGGTGAAGTACGTGCCCCTTATGCTCCAGGGCACGGCTCGGACCTGGTTGAACAGCCTCAAGCCCAATAGCATCAAAGGATGGCTGGACTTCACCGACGCTTTCACTCGCAACTTCACCAGCACCTACAAGCGTCCTCCCAAGCCGCGTCAGCTCTCCCCGTGTGTCCAAGTCCCAGACGAGTCGGCCCGCGATTATCTGATGCGCTGGGCAGAGCTGCAAAACTCTTGTGAAGGAGTGCATGAGGTACAAGCCATCGAGTATTTCACGGCCGGGTGCAGAGAAGGCACCTTACTCAAGCATAGGCTCCTTTGTGACGAGCCGGCCACGTTGGATGAACTGCTAAGCATAGCAGACAAGTACGCCACCGCTGACACCTCCATGAAGACCGAGCTACAAGTGGATGCTTCAGGCAAGATGACTCCTCCAACTTCCAAGATGCCGGCAGGAGAGTCCGGCCAGCGCCAGCAGACAAGCAACCAAAAACGCAAGAACCACGCGCCGGCTGCCAGCAGCCGGCTGGTGGCAGCACTCGACGGCCAGCAGCCAGAAGCCCAAGTAGGACTGATACGTCCAAAACGTATCTATAAGTTCTGCTTGCTGCATGCCTCTTTTGGGTGATATTGCTATGATATTTATACACTTCCATACACTTTTGATCATATTTGGACTAACCTATTAACTCAGTGCACCCCAGTGCCAGTTTCTGTTTTCGGCTGTTTTTGTATTTCAGGTTTTCACGTTACGAGAACTGCCAGGAAAAATCCAGAAAAATTATATAAAAAATCAGCGTTCCAGAACCTACCGTGCGCCCGAAGTACAGCCGGGGGGGGGGGGG
>LR738712.1:753801657-753821198 GCA_902687465.1 Secale cereale | reverse complement strand
GGGGGGGGGGCACCAGGGCTCCAGGTGCCCTGGCGGCGCCCCCCCTGGGCCGCGCCGGGGGGGCGCCTGGGCCCCCCTGACCTCCGCTGATGCCCCCCTTTGGCATATATTTACACCGCGTCGAGGAAACCCTGATTCCGGACCCTTTTTCTCCAGACGCGATTCCGATCTCCGCCGCCATCACCATCAAGCTTCGGGGCACCAGAATTCCTGTGCCGGCACCCTGCCGGGACGGGGAAGTGCCCCAGGATTCATCTCCATCGACGTTGCTTCCTCCCTCCATGATGCGGGAGTAGTTCCTCCTCGGGGCTGAGGTTCTTACCAGTAGCTATGTGGTCAATTCTCTCTCCCATGATGTGATCTTCGTTGTGATCATAGGCTATGTTAATCTAGGGTGATCCCATGATATTTCCCCTTCCTCTATGTATTGGATTGATGTACTCACTTGTCTTTATCTAGTATAATCCCTAAGACCAAGGTGACAGCGGTCTATTGGACATGGATTAGAACAATATTTTCATGAGTGATTTCCTCTCTTGTGTGTTGATTGAAGATTGAGAGTCTCTTGGTGCTTGTCTTTGACTATCCTTTAGATATGTTGTGGTGATTGTGGGACTCTCTTTGGATGGCCGCGGTGACATTGGGAAATCCTTAGATTGAGAACTACGAACTTTGAGGTGTGCTTTTGTAGCCCTACATAATTCTCGTCTTCTCTTGACCACGAAGGAATGACCTCCGAGTGCGTCCCCTTTGCATGTTTTATGGGAAATATCATGTGATTCGATTATGTTAATGTTGTTGGGAGTTGCCACTAGTGAAAGTATGAACCCTAGGCCTTGTTTCCACCATTGCAATTCCATTTGTGCTCACGTTTACCACTTGTTTGCTTGCTGCACTTTTTTATTACAGATTTATATTACTTTGTTTTGCCATCCATATCATTTGCCATTTAACATCTCTTCGCCGAACTAGTGCACCTATACATCTAACAAGTGTATTAGGTGTGTTGGGGACACAAGAGACTTCTTGTATCTTAGTTGCAGGGTTTCTTGAGAGAGACCATCTTCAACCTCTACTTCCCTGAGTTCGATAAACCTTAGGTCATCCACTTGAGGGAAATTGCTGCTGTCCTACAAACCTCTGCACTTGGAGGCCCAACATAGTCTACAAGAGTAGAAGCGTGTGTAGACATCAAGCTATTTCTGGCGCCGTTGCCGGGGAGGTGAGCGCTTGAAGGTATATCTTTAGATCTTGCAATTAAATCTTTTTGTTTCTTGTTTTTATTTCACTAGTTATGTTTATGGAAAACCTTGCTATTGGATCGTTGCTTGCGGGAAGACGCCCCACACCTGTGGTGATTGCTCCTCCCCTCACTGAAATTGTGCCCTATAAAATACCAGCTGGTATTATCGATTATGTCTTGGCTAATCGTTATGCAGGAGACAAACACCCCGGTGAACACTTGCTATATCTGTCACAATTATGTTCATTATTTAAGCTTGCAGGTGTATCAAGGGAGTTTGTCATGAGGAAATTGTTCGCCGTATCACTTATAGATAAGGCTTCTGATTGGTATAAGCTTCTCGATAACTCGCACTTGCTTGATTGGCAAGAGCTTATGTCTCTCTTTTATACTAAATTCTATCCTCTTCATGAAGTCCATAAGAATAGGAATTATGTTTATAATTTCTATCCTCATGACGGAGAGAGCATAGCTCAAGCTTGGGGGAGACTGAAAACGTTAATGCTAAAAAGTCCTAACCATGGGCTCCCCAAAGATATGATTATTACTAATTTCTATGCGAGGCTCTCTCGACAGGATAAAGATTTGCTCGATGCTTCCTCTATTGGTTCTTTCACAAACGAAAAGACTGATGCTAAATGGGAACTCCTTGAAAGAATTCAACGCAACACTGAAGATTGGGAGATCGACAAAGGTAAAGAGTCAGGTATAATTTATGAGTATGATTGCATTAAGTCCTTTGTTGAAACTACAAGTTTTAATAAGTTTAGTGCTAAGTTTGGACTTGATTCTCAACTCCTTGTTGATTTCCTCAAATCTTTTGCTTCACATCTTAATATGCCTAAGGAGGATTGGATCAAGTATCATAAACCTTTTAAAGAGACTTGCAAAGAAAATGAAATTGTTCATGATGATTGCAACATGCATGATCCAATTCCTAAAAATGAAGTTTTATATAAGCATGTTAATTTTTGTGGAGTGGATAGACTTTGTGAAAGGCCTATGATTGAAGAAGAGAAGTATTGTAAGCAGCATAAGCATGAAAGAACAATCACTTGGGTCAGAGATTTAAATGAAATTGCTAGAGAATTGTGTGACCTTTATCCTTTTACTTGCGAACATTGCCGTATAGAGGGTCACTTTAATTTTCAATGCATGAACTTTCAAAACATAACTGTTAACCGGTTGTGTGATAACATGATCACCTCTGATCTTTATGATGAGCTTATGTTATTTTTGATGTGTGAAGAGTTATCAGAAAAGACTTCTTGGCTAGATGTTAATGCCATAGGAATAAAAAACACTTTGCAAAATTGCCATCTCTATTGTGTTGTTAATTGCCATGAAAATGATAACATAAGTAAGATTAGAAAGGAGGGGACTTTACCAAAGTATAAAAATGTCTCTTATATTTCTGCTAATAAAAAGGAGAGTTTCTCCCAAGTTTCCCCTATTGTTTCTAATGATAAACCAGGATATGTGGAGAAGCTTCATCTCCAACCACTCCCTCCTAAGGTTAAGAAGAAGAAAAAGAAGAGGAGGAGGAAGAGGAGCAAGAAAGAAGAAGAATGGGTATCAACCTGGCCTGAGCATATTCCTCCCATCAACTTTTATCCTAACGATTGTAAGTTTAAAGAAGAAGGTGAAGTTTATTGCCTTAATTATCATCTTGATGATACGTCCGTAGGTACTATTGAAGATGATTTTGATTATGATATGCATGTTACTTATTGTGATTGGGAAAATGATGATAATGCTACTTATGATCTTGAAAATCTTTTTGATACCAACTCTGAAAGTGATGATATGGGAAGCTCTAAGCTTGGGGATGATAGGATTGCAAATCCTTTACCCACTAGTGATGTGATAATTGATAATTCTCTTGCTAGTAAGAATAAAGACAACATGTTTACAAATATAGTTGCTAGCAATGATAATGCTCTTCTCAACCATGATGATGTTATAACTCCAATCTATAGTGATTATAAAGGTACCTATGACATAAGGAGAAATTATCCTTATGAAACTTGTCATAATCATGGAGGGAATTACTCCCTTGTTGAACACCACCCTCCTAATATACAATTAATCTATAGTGTTCAAGTTGTTTATGATAGTCCTACTCCCACTATTACCAATGAGAAAGATTATGCTTATGTGGAGAGTGAGAGTACCTTTTTGCATGTGGATCATGGTAACAATGCTTTATGTGATGCTTATATTGTTGAGTTCATCCATGATGCCACTGAAATCTATAATGAGAGATGGAGACTTGGTTCTAAATATCTTAATAATAAGAAGTTTCCTCTCTTTATGGTGAATATCTTGAAGTTATGCTTGTTTTGCCTTCCTATGCTAGTTGCTTTGTGCTTCAATGAATTATTCTATTGCGATATTCCTATGCATAGGAAGCATGTTAGGCTTAAATGTGTTTGGTATTTACTTCTTGATGCTCTCTTTTGTTCTTCAACTCTTATTCCTACGAGAGCATCATTAAAGTATTATGCCTAGCTTAAAGGCATAAAAGAAAGCGCTTTTGGGAGGCAGCCCACATGAATAAATTTTATTTTGCTTTTGTTGTGTCTTGATGTTGTTACTACAGTAGCATCATCATTGTATCTTTACTTTTCAACTTTGTGCCAAGTATAGCCTCTGATTGCAAGAAAGTTCAAAAGTTGTGACTTGCTGTCCAGGAAACAGATTCTGTCCTTGGATAGAAAAATTCGTATAAAATCACCAGATCATCTTTTTGGTCTGAATTTTTTCGACAGCGTGCTCTATACAATTGTCTTTCGAGCGTCTGTTTTTAGTTTTTTGATTAGAGTTGCAGAAGTGCCCCGAAAAGAATCATTTACTACCTGCTGTTCTGTTTTTCACAGATTCTGTCCTGTTTTGCCTTTCCTTCATTTTGCAAACCTAGAGCTTGCTTTTTCTTTGCAAAAACCTTTTGGCAATCTTGAGAAACAGTAGACCTTCAATACTATCCTTATTTCCAGCAAGTAACAATTATTTTATTAAGGGTACTAACCTCGCTAATCAGATTATGATGAGTTATGTATGAAGGGAGTTTTCAAGTGTGCGAGGGAAGATGATAAAAAGATTCAGGAGTGTCAAACGCTCAAGCTTGGGGATGCCCCCATGCACCCCCAAGAAATATTCAAGGAGACTCAAGCGTCTAAGCTTGGGGATGCCCCCGTGCATCCCCTTCTCCATCAACATTATCAGTTCGTCTTTCGTTCCACTATATTTTTATCACTTCATGTGTTATGTGCCATGCTTGGAGCGTCTTCCTTTTAGTTTTCTTTAGCTTTTCATAACGAGTCGGAACTCAGCATTTCTTTATGTGGGAGAGAAACACGCTCCACTTCTACCTAGAACATAACATAGAATTTTCATGTCTATCTTTGCTGTGTGTGTTCTTTGTCTTTCAATAGCTACTATCATGCTTAGCTTTTAGTTTTCATGCTTATCTTTTCAAAGAGCTTTTGTTTAGTTGGTTGCTTGAACTCTCTTTAATTATCATGATTATCTTATTAAGAGAGTTTGCTTCCGTTGCATTGGTTGGTATGTCTATGATAAAGATGCTACGTGCATAATGGTGCCTAGTAATTCATGTTTTCTTATGGTTAGTCTCAAATAGCTGGAGGGTTTCCAATGTGTTATTGGAGTATCAACATGATTTGTTTGCCTATGATGTGGTATGGTTTAGTAATATCTTCCTTCAAAGAATTTATTTTGATTGACTTGGCGTATGCTCACGCATATTTAAGACTGTAAAGAAAGTCTGTCAAGCCTTGATGATCTTTTGTTTCTGAGTAGCGATATAATTTCCATGCCTGATTCAATGTTGCTTTGTCGCTCTGCATGATTATGACCGTCATTGCTCTCTTAGTTGGTCGCTCCCAGTCTTTTGCTAACCTCCACCTGTACTAAGCGGACTGACTGCTTGTGCATCCACATTCTTTTAAACCAGTTATGCCATATGAGTCCACCATACCTTCCTATACATGGTATATACCTGCCATTCCTAACGGAGACTTGCATGTACCATCTCGAAATTATTCAAAGAAAAATGCATTCCTATTTTGTGCCTCTGTTGTAAGTCCATGAGGAAGTAGTAGTTAATTCATAATCTTTTTAAGTTGGACAAGCTTCACCCCGGGATTGGATGTATAATGTGCAAACCCATAATACGAGAAGGAACTGGCATTGAGTGCGCCCGGCTCAAAATTAATATAACAAACAAACCCTCCTTCACGCTTTGTTCATGAGAAATCAGAAAACTTTGGTAGTGATAAACAAAGGAGATTAAGAGGATGTGATCGTCCTCATTCGGGAGCCGTTCCTCGAAACTTGTCCATCTCAAGAAGTGATTGAGTTGTCTGCTAGCATTCGTTGACGAAACATGCATGATCTAAAAAAATTATTACCTCTGTTTTAAAACCAAGAGCTCTGGTACATGTTTTGTCTTTGTTTCCGACTACGGGTTTTCAACCTTGCCAACAAAAGCCATGGTTCGAGAGTCTCCACCTTCTTTTAAAGCACCAACTACTGAGAGCATGATTGTCATTCTGAGTGTAATGTGCATTGTCCCAAAGTAGCATTGGCTTTTGCATGATTATGATATCGTTTATTTTGAAATCATTGTATCTAGTCATCACTTAAACCTTGGAGGTGCCCCTGCATTTATGTTTTGCTTCACTAAATGGGGCAAGCGAGATATCACTTTAGCATATTTGCACATCATGTTCATTACAAGTCTATTTGATGTTTCAGTATCATATTGTAAAACTTTCAGTTCTTTGTGATTTTCTCATGAGGCAACTTAATTACTATAGATTCATTGTCTTAGTAAGCTTTTGTCATATGACTATGAAAAAGTCCTATATGGTTAATAGCATGTCACCACAGAAATTATTCTTGTTATCATTTACCTACTCGAGGACGAGCAGGAATTAAGCTTGGGGATGTTGATACGTCCAAAACGTATCTATAATTTCTGCTTGCTCCATGCCTCTTTTGGGTGATACTGCTATGATATTTATACACTTCCATACACTTTTGATCATATTTGGACTAACCTATTAACTCAGTGCACCCCAGTGCCAGTTTCTGTTTTCGGCTGTTTTTGTATTTCAGGTTTTCACGTTACGAGAACGGCCAGGAAAAATCCAGAAAAATTATATAAAAATCAGCGTTCCAGAACCTACCGTGCGCCCGAAGTACAGCCGGGGGGGAGGGGGGGGGGCACCGGGGCTCTAGGCGCCCTAGCGACGCGCCCCCCCTGGGCCGCGCCGGGGGGCGCCTGGGCCCCCCTGACCTCCGCTGATGCCCCCCTTTGGCATATATTTACACCGCGTCGAGGAAACCCTAATTCCGGACCCTTTTTCTCCAGACGCGATTCCGATCTCCGCCGCCATCGCCATCAAGCTTCGGGGGACCAGAATTCCTGTGCCGGCACTTGATGGGCCTCGAACCCCTCGTTGGTTACCCCAAGTGGAAGGTGTAAGATGCAGTAAGTAGAAGTGTTTTCCCTTAGCAAAGATGCCAAGGATCGAATCCCCAGAGACTCCTAGGTTCAACAGGTAGGTGTCAACTGCTAACGGCGCAATTAGCAATCAACGTGGACCTGCACACAGATACAAATAACTTTGCTCCCAACGAGTACAGAGAGGTTGTCAATCTCTCCGGCCTTGTAGTTCACAAAGGGTTAAAAGCAATATGATAGTAGTGATAGATAGTGTTTTGCAATAGTAAATAAAATAGCGAAAAGTAAATAGTGTATGTGATCAATGATGGTAATATGGACCGGAGTCTCATGATGTTCACTAGTGATGTCTCTCTCCCAAAAGACGATAAAATAGCTATGTGAGGTAAACAAATTACATCTGGGCAATTGACAGGACCACGAACGCAAACCAATGCTGACTATATTGCAAGAAAGGTTGAGGTTCAAAGCATGGGCGGCACGCCAAAGTAAGTAGACCGAAATCCATCAATATCTACTACTAATCATCCACCTTGAGATATCTATCCAGAACATCTCGCTGGTATTAAGTTGCGAGTTCCACCCATAGTGTAAACTCAATGCAACAGACAACTGCATTAAAAGAACTTTGCGTAAAGTAAACAATCCTTGCACCCGCGGGCACAAGCACCGTTGTTTTCCCCCTTGTGGCAACAGCACATCCCCTAGACTCATGTTTCTGTCACTCAAGCTAGTCATCGAGGGGCATGAACTCACAATCGAGCATAACGTTCCCTCTTGGAGTCACTACCTATTACTCGGCCAAAGCAATAAATAACAACGGAGAACATGCAAGAATTACTTATGAACTAAAATATAAAAGAGGTGAATCAAATATATTACTCAAGATCAATCTGAACATAATCTCATAATCCATCGGATCCCAGCAAACTCAACATAGCAACAGCATAAGGATTACATAGGTGCCTCGATCATGTAGGGCAGCTCACGAGGACTAATTAGTGAAGCACAAGAACGGGAGGAGAACATCACAAAGCTACTGGTCATGGACTCATGGTCCAAGGGAGACTACTCACGAGTCATCCGGGAGGCGTTCATGGTGGTGGAGAAGCTCCCGATGGTGATCCTCCCCTCCGGCAAGGTGCCGGGAAGAGTTCTCCTGGTGCTCCCGATCTTGGAAGCAGCGGCGGCGGCGGAACAGAGATGGGATCGCGAAAAGAAGTCCTGTTCTGAGGGTTTCGGGGAACCCTTTAAATATATGCCAAAGTAGGGCACCGGGGGAGCCTCGGCGGGCCCAGGCGCCCCCCCCGGCGCGGCCCAGGGGGGGAGGGGCGCGCCCACAGGGCGCCTGGAGCCCCTGTGCCCCCCAGGCTGCCCTTCGGACGCAGTGTTGTTTCCGGTTCGCTGATTTTTTATATAATTTTTCTGGATTTTTCTGGGCAGCTCTCGAAACGTGAAAACCTGAAATACAAAAACCAGCCAAAAATAGAAACTGGCACTGGGGTGCACTGGATTAGTAAGTTAGGCCAAATATGATCAAAAGTGTATGGAAGTGTATGAATATCATAGCAATATCACCCAAAAGTGGCATGGAGCAAGCATAAATTATAGATACGTTTTGGACGTATGAACATCCCCAAGCTTAATTCCTGCTCGTCCTCGAGTAAGTAAATGATAACAAGAATAATTTCTGTGGTGACATGCTATTAACCATATATGACTTTCTCATAGTCATATGACAAAAGCTTACTGAGACAATGATTCTAAAGTAACTAAGTTGTCTCAAGAGAAAATCACAAATGACTGAAAGTTTTACAACATGAAACTGAAACATCAAAAAGATTTGCAATGAACATGATGTGCAAATATGATCAAGTGATATCTAGCTTGCCCCCTTTAGTGATGAAAAACATAAGTGCAGGGGCACTTTCAAGGTTTAAGTGATGACTAGATACAATCATTTCAGAATGAACGATATCACAATCATGCAAAAGACAATGCTACTTTGGGACAATGCACATTACACTCAGAATGACAATCATGCTCTCAGTAGTTGGTGCTTGAAGTGCTAGAGCTTTTTATTTTGACATGGAAGCAATTGTATCAACGATAGTAGTACTTCATATGTGTCATGTATAAAACATCCTATAAGTTGCAAGCCTCATGCATCGAATACCAATAGTGCTCGCTCCTTGTCCTAATTAGCTCGGATCCCCATGGGTTATCATTGCATTGCATATGTTTTAACCAAGTGTCACAAAGGGGTACCTCTATGCCACCTGTACAAAGGTCCAAGGAGATAGATCGCATTTGATTTCTCGTTTTTGATAAATCTCAACTTGAGGACATCCATACCGGGACAACATAGAAAATAGATGATGGACTCCTCTTTAATGCATAAGCATATTCTCATGAGAGATTGAGGATTAAGGTCCAAGCTAAAACTTCCACCATGATGCATGGCTTTGGTTGGCGGCCCAATGTTCTTCTCTAACAATATGCATATTAATTCAACCCACGGTAAATCACCCTTACTTTAGACAAGACGAACATGCATAGCAACTCACATGATATTCAACAAAAGTGTGACAGTTGATGGCGTCCCCAGAAACATGGTTACCGCTCAGCAAGCAACTCATAAGAAATAAGATACATAAGCAACATATTCTTTACCACATTAGTTTTTAGGCTACTTTCCCATGAGCTATGTATTGCATGGTTAATTTGCTTAGTGCAGGTGTAGGTTAGCAAAAGACTGGGAGCAACTGATGGGCCTCGAACCCCTCGTTGGATTACCCCAAGTGGAAGGTGTAAGATGCAGTAAGTAGAAGTGTTTTCCCCTAGCAAAGATGCCAAGGATCGAATCCCCAGAGACTCCTAGGTTCAACAGGTAGGTGTCAATTGCTACGGCGCCAGATTAGTAGCAACCAACGTGGACCTGCACACAGATACAAATAACTTTGCTCCCAACGAGTACAGAGAGGTTGTCAATCTCTCCGGCCTTGTAGTTCACAAAGGGTTAAAAGCAATATGATAGTAGTGATAGATAGTGTTTTGCAATAGTAAGTAAAATAGCAGAAAGTAAATAGTGTATGTGATCAATGATGGTAATACGGACCGGAGTCTCATGATGTTCACTAGTGATGTCTCTCTCCCAAAAGACGATAAAACAGCTATGTGAGGTAAACAAATTACAGCTGGGCAATTGACAGGACCACGAACGCAAACCAATGCTGACTACATTGCCAGAAAGGTTGAGGTTCAAAGCATGGGCGGTACGCCAAAGTAAGTAGACCGAAATCCATCAATATCTACTACTAATCATCCACCTTGAGATATCTATCCAGAACATCTCGCTGGTATTAAGTTGCGAGTCCCACCCATAGTGTAAACTCAATGCAACAGACAACTGCATTAAAAGAACTTTGCGTAAAGTAAACAATCCTTGCACCCGCGGGCACAAGCACCGTTGTTTTCCCCCTTGTGGCAACAGCACATCCCCTAGACTCATGTTTCTGTCACTCAAGCTAGTCATCGAGGGGCATGAACCCACAATCGAGCATAACGTTCCCTCTTGGAGTCACTACCTATTACTCGGCCAAAGCAATAAATAACAACAGAGAACATGCAAGAATTACTTATGAACTAAAATATAAAAGAGGTGAATCAAATATATTACTCAAGATCAATCT
This sequence comes from Secale cereale, assembly GCA_902687465.1. Taxonomy (NCBI): domain Eukaryota; kingdom Viridiplantae; phylum Streptophyta; class Magnoliopsida; order Poales; family Poaceae; genus Secale; species Secale cereale. Next base: position 753,810,775 of record LR738712.1, on the reverse strand, counting down.
GAACATAATCTCATAATTCATCGGATCCCAGCAAACTCAACATAGCAACATCATAAGGATTACATAGGTGCCTCGATCATGTAGGGCAGCTCACGAGGACTAATTAGTGAAGCACAAGAACGGGGGGAGAACATCACATAGCTACTGGTCATGGACTCATGGTCCAAGGAAGACTACTCATGAGTCATCCGGGAGGCGTCCATGGTGGTGGAGGAGCTCCCGGTGGCGATCCTCCCCTCCGGCAGGGTGCCGGGAAGAGTTCTCCTGGTGCTCCCGATCTTGGAAGCGGCGGCGGCGGCGGAACAGAGATGGGATCGCGAAAAGAAGTCCTGTTCTGAGGGTTACGGGGAACCCTTTAAATATATGCCAAAGTAGGGCACCGGGGGAGCCTCGGGGGGCCCAGGCGCCCCCCCGGCGCGGCCCAGGGGGGGCGCGCCCACAGGGCGCCTGGAGCCCCTGTGGCCCCCCCAGGCTGCCCTTCGGACGCAGTGTTGTTTCCGGTTCGCTGATTTTTTATATAATTTTTCTGGATTTTTCTGGGCAGTTCTCGAAACGTGAAAACCTGAAATACAAAAACAGCCGAAAACAGAAACTGGCACTGGGGTGCACTGGATTAGTAAGTTAGTCCAAATATGATCAAAAGTGTATGGAAGTGTATGAATATCATAGCAATATCACCCAAAAGTGGCATGGAGCAAGCAGAAATTATAGATACGTTTTGGACGTATCAACATCCCCAAGCTTAATTCCTGCTCGTCCTCGAGTAGGTAAATGATAACAAGAATAATTTCTGTGGTGACATGCTATTAACCATATAGGACTTTCTCATAGTCATATGACAAAAGCTTACTGAGACAATGATTCTAAAGTAACTAAGTTGTCTCAAGAGAAAATCACAAATGACTGAAAGTTTTACAATATGAAACCGAAACATCAAAAAGATTTGCAATGAACATGATGTGCAAATATGATCAAGTGATATCTAGCTTGCCCCCTTTAGTGATGCAAAACATAAATGCAGGGGCACCTTCAAGGTTTAAGTGATGACTAGATACAATCATTTCAGAATAAACGATATCACAATCATGCAAAAGACAATGCTACTTTGGGACAATGCACATTACACTCAGAATGACAATCATGCTCTCAGTAGTTGGTGCTTGAAGTGCTAGAGCTTTTTATTTTGAAACATGGAAGCAATTGTGTCAACGGTAGTAGTACTTCATATGTGTCATGCATAAAACATCTTATAAGTTGCAAGCCTCATGCATCGAATACCAATAGTGCTTGCTCCTTGTCCTAATTAGCTCGGATCCCCATGGGTTATCATTGCATTGCATATGTTTTAACCAAGTGTCACAAAGGGGTACCTCTATGCCACCTGTACAAAGGTCCAAGGAGATAGATCGCATTTGATTTCTCGTTTTTGATAGATCTCAACTTGAGGACATCCATACCGGGACAACATAGAAAATAGATGATGGACTCCTCTTTAATGCGTAAGCATGTTCTCATGAGAGATTGAGGATTAAGGTCCAAGCTAAAACTTCCACCATGATGCATGGCTTTGGTTGGCGGCCCAATGTTCTTCTCTAACAATATGCATATTAATTCAACCCACGGTAAATCACCCTTACTTCAGACAAGACGAACATGCATAGCAACTCACATGATATTCAACAAAAGTGTGACAGTTGATGGCGTCCCCAGAAACATGGTTACCGCTCAGCAAGCAACTCATAAGAAATAAGATACATAAGCAACATATTCTTTACCACAATAGTTTTTAGGCTACTTTCCCATGAGCTATGTATTGCATGGTTAATTTGCTTAGTGCAGGTGGAGGTTAGCAAAAGATTGGGAGCGACCAACTAAGAGAGCAATGACGGTCATAATCATGCAGAGCGACAAAGCAATATTGAATCAGGCATGGTAGTTATATCGCTACTCAGAAACAAAAGATCATCAAGGCTTGACAGACTTCTTTACAGTCTTGAATATGCGTGAGCATACACCAAGTCAATCAAAATAAATTCTCGAAGGAAGATATTACTAAACCATACCACATCATAGGCAAAGAAACCAAGTTGGTACTCCAATAACACATTGGGAACCCCCCAGCTATTTGAGATTAACCAAAAGAAAAACCTGAACTACTAAGCACCATCATGAAAGTAGCATCTTTATCATAGACACATTAACCCATGCAACGGAAGCAAACTCTCTTAATAAGGTGAGCATGGTAATTAAAGAGAGTTCAAGCAACCAACTAAATAAAAGCTCTTGAGAAGATAAGCATGAATACTAAGAGCAAAGCACGATAGTAGCTATTTAAAAGACAAAGAACACACACAGCATAGATAGACATGAAAATTCTATGTAATGTTCTAGGTAGAGGTGGAGCGTGTTTCTCTCCCACATAAAGGAATACCGGGTTCCGACTCGTTATGAAAAACTAAAAAGAAAACTAAAAGCAAGACGCTCCAAGCATAGCACATAACACATGAAGTGATAAAAATATAGCGGAACGAAAGACGAACTGATAATGTTGATGGAGAAGGGGATGCACGGGGGCATCCCCAAGCTTAGACGCTTGAGTCTCCTTGAATATTTCTTGGGGGTGCACTGGGGCATCCCCAAGCTTGAGCGCTTGACACTCCTGAATCTTTTTATCATCTTCCCTCGCACACTTGAAAACTCCCTTCATACATAACTCATCATAATCTGATTAGCGAGGTTAGTACCCTTAATAAAATAATTATACCTTGCTGGAAATAAGGATATTCTTGAAGTTCTACTGTTTCTTAAGATTGCCAAAAGGTTTCTGCAAAGAAAAAGCAAGTTCTTAATTTGCAAAGTGAAGGTAAGGCAAAACAGGACAGAATCTGTGAAAAACAGAACATCAGGCAGTAATTGACCTGTTCGGGATACTTCTGCAACTCAAATAAAAAAACTCAGAACTGACGCACGAAAGACAATTATATAGAGAACGCTGTCAAATAAATTCAGACCAAAAAGATGATCTGGTTATTTTATACGATTTTTTCTATCCAAGGACAGAATCTGTTTCCTGGACAGCACCTCACAACTTTTGAACTTTCTAGCAATCAGAGGCTATACTTGACACAAATCTGAAAAGCAAAGATACAATGATGATGCTACAGCAGTAAACAACATCAAGACACAACAAAAGCAAAAAAATTATTCATGTGGGCTGCCTCCCAAAAGCGCTTTCTTTTATGCCTTTAAGCTAGGCATAATGCATAGATCAAGTTGTATCAATTGAACCATCATCAAGATCATCAAAAAGCTCTTCAATAATACAACTAGTCTTAAGAGGACTCTCAAATAAAGGCCTCATAGAGATACTTCTAGGTAGAAGACCAAAAGGATAAAAGTCAAGGGAAGATTCATTTATAAATTCATCAACGATAGGTGTTTCTTCCAAAGTCTTTACAGTTTCAACCCCTTTGGCAATAGGTGGGTTGCTTTTAGAACGGGGAGCCTTTGGAACGTGAACGAACTTAGGCTCCCTCTTTGCCGGAGTTTCTACCTTTTCGGTTTTGATCGAGGAGAAAGTAGTTCCTAAGGTATCAAATATTTCCTCAATCTTGTCCATCCTAGAAGAGTCAGAATCATGGAATTTGACGGTCTCCAAAATTTTGAAAATTTTATGCATGGAGCTATCAAGTCTATTCAAATTCCCTTGGATCTTTCGATCCAACTCATTCATCTTATTAGTGCTTGGCATCTCTAGCTCTATTCTTTCAAGTTTTTTCATAATGTGAGCTAGGGTGATGTCCTCTCGAATGCTAACAACAGGGGGACTCCCAACAAGATTTTCAATAATACTAAGAGACTCCCAAACTGGGGCCTCTAGGAAATTCCCATTGATAGAAGTATCTAGAATAAACCTATTCCAAGAAGTGATTCCAACATAAATATTTCTAAGCAAGATAGTAGCAGGTTGCTTCTTGGTGGCTCTTTTTTGTGAATCATTAATTCTATACCAAGCATCTTTCAAACTTTCCCCACCTCTTTGTTTAAAGGTGAGAACTTCTGCCTCGTCAAAGACAAAAGGACCCGACATAATTATAACTAAAGAACAGGATAACTATTTTTGTGATTTTTGATAAAAGAAACTAAAGCAAAAATGAAAGGTAAACTAACAAGACTAAAAAGCAAAGGTAAAAGATAGCATGCAACTCCCCTATCCTGAAGAGTGGAGTCCCCGGCAACGGCGCCAGAAAATACTCCGTGATGGGCCTCGAACCCCTCGTTGGTTACCCCAAGTGGAAGGTGTAAGATGCAGTAAGTAGAAGTGTTTTCCCTTAGCAAAGATGCCAAGGATCGAATCCCCAGAGACTCCTAGGTTCAACAGGTAGGTGTCAACTGCTAACGGCGCAATTAACAATCAACGTGGACCTGCACACAGATACAAATAACTTTGCTCCCAACGAGTACAGAGAGGTTGTCAATCTCTCCGGCCTTGTAGTTCACAAAGGGTTAAAAGAAATATGATAGTAGTGATAGATAGTGTTTTGCAACAGTAAATAAAATAGCGAAAAGTAAATAGTGTATGTGATCAATGATGGTAATATGGACCGGAGTCTCATGATGTTCACTAGTGATGTCTCTCTCCCAAAAGACGATAAAACAGCTATGTGAGGTAAACAAATTACAGCTGGGCCATTGACAGGACCACAAACGCAAACCAATGCTGACTACATTGCAAGAAAGCTTGAGGTTCAAAGCATGGGCGGTACGCCAAAGTAAGTAGACCGAAATCCATCAATATCTACTACTAATCATCCACCTTGAGATATCTATCCAGAACATCTCGCTGGTATTAAGTTGCGAGTTCCACCCATAGTGTAAACTCAATGCAACAGACAACTGCATTAAAAGAACTTTGCGTAAAGTAAACAATCCTTGCACCCGCGGGCACAAGCACCGTTGTTTTCCCCCTTGTGGCAACAGCACATCCCCTAGACTCATGTTTCTGTCACTCAAGCTAGTCATCGAGGGGCATGAACCCACAATCGAGCATAACATTCCCTCTTGGAGTCACTACCTATTACTCGGCCAAAGCAATAAATAACAACGGAGAACATGAAAGAATTACTTATGAACTAAAATATAAAAGAGGTGAATCAAATATATTACTCAAGATCAATCTGAACATAATCTCATAATCCATCGGATCCCAGCAAACTCAACATAGCAACAGCATAAGGATTACATAGGTGCCTCGATCATGTAGGGCAGCTCACGAGGACTAATTAGTGAAGCACAAGAACGGGAGGAGAACATCACAAAGCTACTGGTCATGGACTCATGGTCCAAGGGAGACTACTCACGAGTCATCCGGGAGGCGTCCATGGTGGTGGAGAAGCTCCCGATGGTGATCCTCCCCTCCGGCAGGGTGCCGGGAAGAGTTCTCCTGGCGCTCCCGATCTTGGAAGCGGCGGCGGCGGCGGAACAGAGATGGGATCGCGAAAAGAAGTCCTGTTCTGAGGGTTTCGGGGAACCCTTTAAATATATGCCAAAGTAGGGCACCGAGGGAGCCTCGGGGGGCCCAGGCGCCCCCCCGGCGCGGCCCAGGGGGGGCGCGCCCACAGGGCGCCTGGAGCCCCTGTGGCCCCCCCAGGCTGCCCTTCGGACGCAGTGTTGTTTCCGGTTCGCTGATTTTTTATATAATTTTTCTGGGCAGTTCTCGAAACGTGAAAACCTGAAATACAAAAACAGCCGAAAACAGAAACTGGCACTGGGGTGCACTGGATTAGTAAGTTAGTCCAAATATGATCAAAAGTGTATGGAAGTGTATGAATATCATAGCAATATCACCCAAAAGTGGCATGGAGCAAGCAGAAATTATAGATACGTTTTAGACGTATCAGCACCCTGCCGGGACAGGGAAGTGCCCCCGGATTCATCTACATCGACGTTGCTTCCTCCCTCCATGATGCGGGAGTAGTTCCTCCTCGGGGCTGAGGTTCTTACCAGTAGCTATGTGGTCAATTCTCTCTCCCATGATGTGATCTTCGTTGTGATCATAGGCTATGTTAATCTAGGGTGATCCCATGATATTTCCCCTTCCTCTATGTATTGGATTGATGTACTCACTTGTCTTTATCTAGTATAATCCCCGAGACCAAGGTAACAGCGGTCTATTGGACATGGATTATAACAATATTTTCATGAGTGATTTCCTCTCTTGTGTGTTGATTGAAGATTGAGAGTCCCTTGGTGCTTGTCTCTGACTATCCTTTAGATATGTTGTGGTGATTGTGGGACTCTCTTTGGATGGCCGCGGTGACATTGGGAAATCCTTAGATTGAGAACTACGAACTTTGAGGTGTGCTTATGTAGCCCTACATAATTCTCGTCTTCTCTTGACCACGAAGGAATGACCTCCGAGTGCGTCCCCTTTGCATGTTTTATGGGAAATATCATGTGATTCGATTATGTTAATGTTGTTGGGAGTTGCCACTAGTGAAAGTATGAACCCTAGGCCTTGTTTCCACCATTGCAATACCATTTGTGCTCACGTTTACCACTTGTTTGCTTGCTGCACTTTTTTATTACAGATTTATATTACTTTGTTTTGCCATCCATATCATTTGCCATTTAACATCTCTTCGCCGAACTAGTGCACCTATACATCTAACAAGTGTATTAGGTGTGTTGGGGACACAAGAGACTTCTTGTATCTTAGTTGCAGGGTTGCTTGAGAGAGACCATCTTCAACCTCTACTTCCCTGAGTTCGATAAACCTTAGGTCATCCACTTGAGGGAAATTGTTGCTGTCCTACAAACCTCTGCGCTTGGAGGCCCAACATAGTCTACAAGAGTAGAAGCGTGTGTAGACATCAAGGACCCAAGCGCCAGAAGGGCGGCAAACCAGTTTGGCAGCCGGCTTTCTCCTTTGACCAAGCTCTGGACGCCCCCCTGCAAGTTCCATAGTGGCGCGAAGCCTTCCAATCACACGACGCGAAAGTATCATTGGCTCACAAGAATCACGAGGGGAGAAGCTCTGCCACCGCCGCCGGCTGGGCAGCCGGCCCTGTCTCCTAATCTGCCGGCTGCCCGCCCTGTCGGCCAGATCCAGGATGAGTTCCCAGAGGAAAACGGAGCCTATGATGTCTTCACCAGCCAGACGGACGATAGGCACAGCCGGCACCAACAACGCAGAGAAGTCAACACTGTCGCCGTCAAGAATCCAGAATTCATGCATTGGTCTGAAAGGCCTGTCAGCTGGAGCCGAGAGGATCACCCGGCTATCATGCCATCGCCAGGGGCCGATGCCCTGGTCCTGGATGCCACTCTCTCCACTGACAGGCGGGCCTGTCATTTCTCGCGGGTGTTGGTAGACGGCGACAACAGCATCAACATCATGTATCGTGACACCATGGAGAAGTTGGGCATCAAAGAAAAGCAACTTTAGCCTACCAGGACCGTGTTCCATGGCATTGTGCCAGGCCTCTCTTCCTCACCAATCGGCAAGGCCAGGGTCGATGTTCTGTTTGGTGACAAGATGCATTTCCGGAGGGAGCCGGTCTGGTTTGAAGTGGTGAACTTGGAAAGTCCCTATCACGTGATCTTGGGCCGGCCAGCTCTTGCAAAGTTCATGGCAGTATCCCATTATGCCTACCTCAAGATGAAGGTGCCGGGCCCCAAAGGAATAATCACCATAGCCGGGGACTACGAGAAGTCCATTGCATGCGCAACAGCCAGCAATCGGCTGGCAGAGTCCCTTGTCGTAGTAGAGGAAAAGCGCCGTCTGGAGCGGCTGGTGGCAATGGCTGGCGAACAGCCGGCTATACCAACCGATCCCAGGGAGGCGGAGCCCCAAGGCTCATTCCAGCCAGCCAAGGAGACGAAGAAGATTGCTTTGGACCCATCTCACCCGGAGCGATTTGCTGTGATAGGGTCAAACCTAGACAGCAAATAGGAAAGCGAGCTCGTCGATTTCCTCCGTGAGAATCGGGACATCTTTGCATGGTCCCCCAAATACATGCCGGTGTTGGAAATATGCCCTAGAGGCAATAATAAAAGGGTTATTATTATATTTCCTTGTTCATGATAATTTTCTGTTATTCATGCTTGAATTGTATTGTACGGAAACAGCGATACATATGTGAATACATAGACCACAACGTGTCCCAGGTAAACCTCTAGTTACTAGTTTGTTGAACAATAGATGGTCACGGTTTCCTGACCATGGACATTGGATGTCATTGATAACGGGATCACATCATTAGGAGAATGATGTGATGGACAAGACCCAATCCTAAGCCTAGCACAAGATCGTGTAGTTGGTAATGCTAAAGCTTTTCCAGTGTCAAGTATCTTTTGCTTAGACCATGAGGTTGTGCAACTCCCGGATACCGTAGGAATTCTTTGGGTGTGCCAAACGTCACAACATAACTGGGTGGCTATAAAGGTATGCAACGGGTATCTCCGAAAGTGTCTGTTGGGTTGGCACGAACCGAGACTGGGATTTGTCACTCCGTATGACGGAGAGGTATCTCTGGGCCCACTCGGTAAGACATCATCATAATGAGCTCAATGTGACTAAGGAGTTAGTCACGGGATGATGGGTTACGGAATGAGTAAAGAGACTTGCCATGACGAGATTGAACAAGGTATCGGTATACGGACGATCCAATCTCGGGCAAGTACCGCACTACTAGGAAAAGGGCTATAGATGGAATTGATACTAATGGCGCACCAGACTAGCAGTGCGCCATTAGAATATAGTAATGGCGCACCAGCAACAGATACGCCATTAGAGCTCGAACTACTAATGGCACACGATGTCCAGAGTGCGCCATTAGTATCAAGAAGTTTTTTTTTTTGAACTAGCGCGCCTGTCCAAACATACTAATGGCGCACCTCGGGAACGTGCGCCATTAGAATCTACATACTTATGGCGCACAGAGGTGCGATGCGCCATTAGTAATCCCCCATCCATATCCCCCCCACCGGCCGCACCCTCCTCTCTCGCCCTCACCAGATCTCCCCCCTCTCCCCGACGCCTCTCTCTCCCTCCAGCGCCGCGCCGCCGCCCCCGCGCCACCCCAGCTGAGCCGAGCGCCGCGCCGCCGACGCCCTC
>LR738712.1:753785871-753801570 GCA_902687465.1 Secale cereale | reverse complement strand
CCCCCGACGCCCCGGCCTCCCCCGACTCTGCAGCAACGCCGCCGCCCGGAGCTACGCCGGCGACCACTCCATACGCAGGTAGCCATCACTCCTCCCTCCTTCCTCTCTAATCACCACCACAAAGTAATTTTTTTTGTATTTCTGCCATTTTCGTTGAAGTACGCGGTTGAGATCAAAATTTAGGTCACTTGGATCAAAATTTAGGTCACTTGGATCAAAATTTGATTAGCCCGGTTGCTTAAACTAGCTCCTGCTCTTCCCCCTACCTATTCTACGTGAGAGTGGAAATCTGCTGTTTCCTGATTATTGTTCTCATGAAGATGATGATATACTGATATACCTTTAAGATTCGAGCTTGCTCTTCAATGGTAGTCCCTGTTTGATTAATGGGTCATTTGATGATATATAATTGATGATATACTGTTAAGAGCTGATCGGACTTGCCGTTAATATGCCTGGGTGGGTTTCACCATTCTACCTGCAGGATACTCCCTCCGTCCGAAAATAAGTGTCGCTGTCTGTATGATCCAAGTATCGGAGCTGTTTTGACAATGCGGCTTCTTTATGTGTTTTGTTGTCCCGAACTCCTGCCCCAGCATGTTATGCTGTCCATGATGTACTAGAAAATATTGTCCTATGTCACTAAATTTGTATGGATGAACATAGTGGTAATACTGCCAGGCACAATACTGTCTGCTACAATATGATGGCAAAATTGCAACTGGTTACTAGTTCTCTGCACTTTTAAGAAGTTGGTCATCACATGTTACTGTTTCAAGTTTGAAACAACTGAAATATGTCCACATATCCTTGTAAGGGATGGCTAGGCATAGATTAAACTTACTGTATTTCCAAACATTGCTTATTAGATGCCATGCCCTAATTTTTTGGTGGTGTTTTAGGATAAAGATCTTACACTTTTTGAACTCGTTTAAAATGAGTTTATAGAGAGGATAGTAATCAGATTGTGAGGTTCTGCTGAAAGTCACAAGCGTTTCAAGTTTGTATGCTGTAGCAATGTTGAAACTTAAAAAGCTCAAATACTAACCTGATTAGGAATTTTGAAACTAATTATGTCCCCTGAAATTGAAAAAAAGGGTGAAAATCAATTGATTTTACCCAAAAATCAAGACGGGTAAAGAAAGATGGGAGAGTTACTGGAACGTGGGACCCATGGGTTGACTTAGTTTAAATTTTGTTGCTGTTAATTTTTCTGCTAAGCCATAGTTTAAATTTTTCTACTAGGCAAACTGTTGTTGCTTGGAGTAATTGACATGATGAACTTGCTGTTAATAAAAAAGCACTGTTGTGATATTATATTTAAAAAAACACTGTTGTGATAGTAAAACTCTAGTATGAAAAGCAACCAAGAACAAATGCAGGTCCAGGCCACCAAGCTCTGAGGTTTGTATGGTGCCTCCAGTAAAAAAAGAATATGAGGAAAATTGGCTCCAGTAATAAAAGAATATGATGAGGTTTGTATGGTGGCTCTAGTAATAAAACTGTAGATATCTAGTGACGATGGTATGTAGCAGAACTAGTGCAAAAGTGTTGACAATGTTAGTCCTAATGAGCCTAGGATGGTGCCACAGCTAGCTTGTCTAGGTACATATTTTTAATTTATAAAGTTTAATCTCTTTGAAACATAGGAAATGTCGTCTTCCGACGACGATAGGATACCGGAGTGCTCCTGGTGCGGTGACGACCGGGGTCTGTGCGACAGGCCTCACCTGGTAGACGGTCGTTACTTCAGTATTAAGCTCGACGAGACCTTCGATGTCGAAACGGTACGCAACGACAAGTCTTGTTTCGTAATTAATTAAGCACGATTTCTAGCTACTTCAACGTGTAAGTAATTAATTTTCTTCTTTTACATGCAACTAGTTTATCCCGTGTCATTCAAGACGCTATGTCTTGGAGAGGATGGGATTTGAAAATCATGAAACTACGGAGACAAAGCAAATTCAACTAAGGACCATGCATAATGTTGATTTAGAAGTGGATTTGTACAATTCAGATAACGTAACCACTTTTGGTTGCAAGAATTGGGAATCATTTTGCAAGATATATCGTTTTTATGAGGGTATGCTTCTCACCATGGATCTTGGTAATCCGGATTCCATCGCCGAAGACGATTTGGACATTTGGGTCCTTGTTGACGATATGATTCCAATTCTACCGAGAAGTGAGTTTATCAAGCATAGTTATTTAGTAATTTATATTGTTTATTTCAAAATAGTTGACAACTTATTTCCATTGATAGGTTATTTTGATTATTCAAATAATGTGAGGATGATGCTAGACAGAACCTACTACACCCCTGGCTCAGAATGTACTTATAAGGACAAAGAGCAGATCATCTTCTTTTATTCCTTTCTTCTGGATTTCATTCAATATCGTAATATTGATCCACAATATAGTCAATACGTCCCACTAGTGCACGTCTTGAACACCGTTAATATCAATGGAGATACCATGGTAAGATTTTTTTACTATTACGACATTCGTGCATGTTTTGCATTAGTTCTTCTCGAACTGAACTACAATGCTAACTACAAAGTCTTACTATGTTTTGCAACATATTCTCCCTAGTGACTGTGTGCCTCCTGTCATGTTTCAATCTGGTCAACTACAAGTTTTAAACATTCTGCCAGGTGAACCTACAAATCACACGTGTCCATATCGGATTTCTTCTAAAAATGAAGGAATGAGAATCAAAGAATGGCGAAAAATAACGAAAACTCGTAAGGAGGTACTTGGAAGCAATAGAGTGAGAAGGGCAAGAAATGGAGACAAGATAATCTGCGTTCTCCATAATGGCCCTTTAAATCTAATTGATTTAGAGAGAAACGCCATCTTGTTTTATGCCATTTTATCTTAGAAAATTGATACGTAGTAGAAGTTGTATGGTCGATAATGATGTGTAAGACTTATTATTTAAAACCAATGTTGAGTTTTTATTATTATTATGATCGATGATGCATGATGCTAAGTTGTTCTATGAGCTATTATATACTCCCTCCGTTCCGATTTACTCGTCGTGGTTTTAGTTCAAATTTGAACTAAAACCACGACGAGTAAATCGGAACGGAGGGAGTAGATTCTAATAGTTTCGATGTGCGTACCATATATGTTGGCTCCACGAGAAATTATATTTATATATATGCATAACCTGTGCAAAAAACAGAAAATAAAAAAATAAAAAAACCTAATATTCATACTAATGGCGCATCACAGCAGAGTGCGCCATTAGTATGCCAAAGCACCTGGCTACACATGGCCCCTGGGAGGCATACTAATGGCGCACTACTGTGCATACTAATGGCGCATCAGCGGTGCGCCATTAGTATACCAGATACTAATGGCGCACCAGAGGTGCGCCATTAGTAAAATATACTAATGGCGTGCTAGTAATGGCGCACCCCTAATGCGCCATTAATGGCCATATTAGGTGCGCCATTAATAGGCCTTTTCCTAGTAGTGCCGTACCAATATACAAAGGGAATATCATACGGGATTGAGTGAATCCTTGACATCATGGTTCATCCGATGAGATCATCGAGGAACACGTGGGAACCAACATGGGTATCCAGATCCCGCTATTGGTTATTGACTAGAGAGTCGTATCGGTCATGTCTACGTGTCTCCCGAACCCGTAGGGTCTACACACTTAAGGTTCGGTGACGCTAGGGTTGTAGAGATATATGCACACGGTAACCCGAATGTTGTCCGGAGTCTCGGATGAGATCCCGGACATCACGAGGAGTTCCGGAATGGTCCGGAGGTAAAGAATGATATATAGGAAGTCCAGTTTCGGCCATCGGGAGAGTTCCGGGGGTCACCGGTAGTGTACCGGGACCACCGGAAGGGTCCCGGGGGTCCACCGGGTGGGGTCACCCATCCCGGAGGGCCCCATGGGCCTTAGGGGGAGGGGGACCATCCCCTAGTGGGCTGGCACACCCCCCTTGGGCCTCCCCCCTGCGCCTAGGGTTGGGAACCCTACGGGTGGGGGGCGCCCCCCTAGGCTTGGGGGGCAAGCCACCCCCTTGGCCGCCGCCCCCCTAGGAGATCCAATCTCCTAGGGCCAGCACCCCCCTTGGCCCCCTATATATAGCGAGGGGGAGAGAGGGCAGCCGCACCTCATCCCCAGGCGCCTCTCCCCCCCGTTACACCTCTCCCTCCTCCCGTAGGGTCTTGGCGAAGCCCTGCAGCTTTTCCCGTTGCATCCACCACCACGCCGTCGTGCTGCTGGATCTCCATCAAACTCTCCTCCCCCTTGCTGGATCAAGAAGGAGGAGACGTCGCTGTACCGTACGTGTGTTGAACGCCGAGGTGCCGTCCGTTCGGCGTTGGGATCATCGGTGACAGGGATCACGACGAGTACGACTCCATCATCCACGTTCCTTCAAACGCTTCCGCTCGTGATCTACAAAGGGTATGTTGATGCACTCTATTATGCTCGTTGCTAGATGACTCCTTAGATTGATCTTGGTGAAACGTAGGAAATTTTTGAATTCTGCTACGTTCCCTAACAATGGCATCTGAGCTAGGTCTTTGCGTAGCATCTTGCACGAGTAGAACACAAACAAGTTGTGGGCGTTGATTTTCTTCAATTCTCTTGCTGCTACTAGTCCAATCTTGATTCAGTGGCATCGTGGGATGAAGCGGCCCGGACCGGCCTTACACGTACGCTTACCTGAGACTGGTTCCACCGACTGACATGCACTAGTTGCATAAGGTGGCTGACGGGTGTCTGTCTCTCCCACTTTAGTCGGATCGGATTCGATGAAAAGGGTCCTTATGAAGGGTAAATAGAAATTGACATATCATGTTGTGGTTTTGGCGTAGGTAAGAAACGTTCATGCTAGAAACCTATAGAAGCCACGTAAAAACTTGCAACAACAATTAGAGGACGTCTGATATGTTCTTGCAGCATGTGCTATATGATGTGATATGGCCAAGAAGATGTGATGAATGATATATGTGATGTATAAGATTGATCATGTTCTTGTAATAGGGAATCACGACTTGCATGTCGATGAGAATGACAACCGGGAGGAGCCATAGGAGTTGTCTTATTTATTGTATGACCTGCGTGTCACTGAATAACGCCATGTAATTACTTTACTTTATTGCTAAACGTTAGCCATAGTAGTAGAAGTAATATTTGGCGAGACGACTTCATGTAGACACGATGATGGAGATCATGGTGTCATGCCGGTGACAAAGATGATCATTGTGCCCCGAAGATGGAGATCAAAGGAGCAAAAATGATATTGGCCATATCATGTCACTTTATTTGATTGCATGTGATGTTTATCATGTTTATGCATCTTGTTTACTTAGAACGACGGTAGTAAATAAGATGATCTCTCACTAAAAATTTCAAGAATTGTGTTCCCCCTAACTGTGCACCATTGCTAAGGATCACTGTTCCGAAGCACCACGTGATGATCGGGTGTGATAGGCTCTAGCGTTCGCATACAACGGGTGTAAGCCAGATTTACACAAGCAATACACTTAGGGTTCACTTGACGAGCCTAGCATATACAGACATGGCCTCGGAACACGGACGACTGAAAGGTCGAACATGAGTCGTATAGAAGATACGATCAACATGAAGATGTTCACCGTTGATGACTAGTCCGTCTCACGTGATGATCGGACACGGGCTAGTCGATTCGGATCATATATCACTTAGATGACTAGAGAGATGTCAATCTGAGTGGGAGTTCATTAAATTTGATTAGGTGAACTTAATTTTCATGAACTTAGTCTAAATTCTTTACAATATGTCTTGTAGATCAAATGGCCCACGCTCATGTCACCCTCAACTTCAACACGTTCCTAGAGAAATCCAAGCTAAAAGACGATGGTAGCAACTATACGGATTGGGTCCGTAACCTGAGGATCATCCTCATAGCTGCCAAGAAAACTTATGTCCTAGAAGCACCGCTAGGTGACGCTCCCGCCCCGGCAAACCAAGATGTTATGAACGCTTGGCAGTCGCGTTGTGATGATTACTCCCTGGTTCAGTGCGGCATGCTCTACAGCTTAGAATCGGGGCTCCAAAAGCGTTTTGAGCACCACGGAGCATATGAGATGTTCCAAGAGCTGAAAATGGTTTTCCAAGCTCATGCCCGAGTTGAGAGATATGACGTCTCCAACGCATTCTACAGCTGTAAGATGGAGGAGAGCAGTTATGTCAGCGAGCACATACTCAAGTTGTCTGGGTTGCACAAACGTTTGTCTCAGTTGGGAATGAATCTACCAGACGAAGCGGTCGTTGACAGAATCCTTCAATCGCTCCCACCTAGCTACAAGAGCTTCGTGTTGAACTTCAATATGCAAGGGATGGAGAAGTCCATTCCCAAAGTGTATTCAATGCTAAAATCAGCGGAGGTGGAGATCAAGAAAGAGAATCAAGTGTTGATGGTGAATAAAACCACTAAGTTCAAGAAGGGCAAGGGTAAGAAGAATTTCAAGATGGACGGCAAAGGAGTTGCCGCGCCCGGTAAGCAAGTTTCCGGGAAGAAGCCAAAGAATGGACCCAAGCCTGAGACTGAGTGCTTTTATTGCAAGGGAACGGGTCACTTGAAGCGGAATTGCCCCAAATACTTAGCAGACAAGAAGGCCGACAACGTCAAAGGTATATGTGATATACATGTTATTGATGTGTATCTTACCAGCGCTCGTAGTAGCTCCTGGGTATTTGATACCGGTGCAGTTGCTCACATTTGTAACTCAAAGCAGGAGCTGCGGAATAAGCGGAGACTGGTGAAGGACGAGGTGACGATGCGCGTCGGGAATGGTTCCAAGGTCGATGTGATCGCCGTCGGCACGCTACCTCTACATCTACTCTCGGGATTAGTTTTAAACCTTAATAATTGTTATTTAGTACCAACTTTGAGCATGAACATTGTATCTGGATCTCGTTTGATATGAGATGACTACTCATTTAAATATGAGAATAATGGTTGTCCTATTTATATGAGAGATATGTTTTATGGTCATGCCCCGCTGGTCAATGGTTTATTTTTGATGAATCTCGAACGTGATGATACACATATTCATAGTGTGAATGCCAAAAGATGTAAAGTTGATAATGATAGTCCCACATATTTGTGGCATTGCCGCCTTGGTCATATTGGCGTCAAACGTATGAAGAAGCTCCATGCAGATGGACTTCTAGAGTCTCTTGATTATGAATCATTTGACACGTGCGAACCATGCCTCTTGGGCAAGATGGCCAAGACTCCGTTCTCCGGAACAATGGAGCGAGCGACCAACTTATTGGAAATCATACATACCGATGTGTGCGGTCCAATGAGTGTTGAAGCTCGCGGAGGCTATCATTACGTTCTCACCCTCACAGATGACTTGACTAGATATGGGTATGTCTACTTGATGAAACACAAGTCTGAGACCTTTGAAAAGATCAAGGAATTTCAGAATGAGGTTGAGAATCAACGTGACAGAAAAATAAAGTTCTTACGATCGGATCGTGGGGGTGAATATTTAAGTCACAAATTTGGCACAGACCTAAGGAGCTGTGGAATTGTTTCACAATTGACACCGCCCGGAACAACTCAGCGTAATGGTGTGTCCGAACGTCGAAATCATACCCTGTTGGACATGGTGCGATCTATGATGTCTCTCACCGACTTACCGCTATCTTTTTGGGGTTATGCTTTAGAGACTACCGCATTCACTTTAAATAGGGCTCCATCAAAATCCGTTGAGACGACACCGTATGAACTTTGGTTTGGCAAGAAACCTAAGCTGTCATTTCTGAAGTTTGGGGTTGCGATTCTTATGTCAAGAAACTTCAACCTGAAAAGCTCGAACCCAAATTGGAAAAATGCTTCTTCATAGGATACCCAAAGGAAACGATTGGGTACACCTTCTACCTCGGGTTCGAAGGCAAGGTCTTCGTTGCCAAGAATGGATCCTTTCTGGAGAAAGAGTTTCTCTCGAAAGAAGTGAGTGGGAGGAAAGTAGAACTTGATGAGGTGGCCGTCACCCTTCCCGAACCGGAAAGTAGGGCAGCACAGGAAATTGTTCCTGAGGTGCCTGCACCGACAAGGGAGGAAGTTAATGATGATGATCATGAAGACACAGATCAAGTTACTACTGAACTTTGAAGGTCCACAAGGACACGTTCCGCACTAGAGTGGTACGGCAACCCTGTCATGGAAATAATGTTGTTAGACAACGGTGAACCTTCGAACTATGAAGAAGCGATGGCGGGCCCGGATTCCAACAAATGGCTTGAAGCCATGAAATCCAAGATAGGATCCATGTATGAAAACAAAGTATGGACTTTGGTGGACTTGCTTGGTGATCGGCATGCCATAGAAACGAAATGGATATTTAAGAAGAAGACATACGCGGATGGTAATGTGACCATCTATAAGGCTCGGCTTGTCGCTAAAGGTTATCGACAAGTTCAAGGGATTGACTACGACGAGACTTTCTCTCCCTTAGCGATGCTGAAGTCTGTCCGAATCATGTTAGCAATTGCTGCATTCTATGATTATGAGATATGGCAAATGGACGTCAAAACGACATTCCTTAATGGCTTCCTCAAGGAAGAACTGTATATGATGCAGCCGGAAGGTTTTGTCGATCCTGAAAATGCTAACAAGGTATGCAAGCTCCAGCGCTCGATCTACGGGCTGGTGCAAGCATCTCAGAGTTGGAATATTCGCTTTAATGATGTGATGAAAGCGTTTGGTTTTATACAGACTTGGGGAGAAGCCTGTATTTACAAGAAAGAGAGTGGGAGCTCTGTAGCATTTCTCATATTATATGTGGATGACATACTGCTGATGGGAAATGATATAGAATTCTTGGAGAGCATAAAGGCCTACTTGAATAAGAGTTTTTCAATGAAGGACCTTGGAGAAGCTTCTTACATATTAGGCATCAAAATCTATAGAGATAGATCAAGACGCGTCATTGGTCTTTCACAAAGCACATACCTTGACAAGATATTGAAGAAGTTCAATATGGATCAGTCCAAGAAAGGGTTCTTGCCTGTTTTGCAAGGTATGAGATTGAGCACGGCTCAGTCCCCGACCACGGCAGAAGATAGAGAAAAGATGAGTGTCATCCGCTATGCCTCAGCCATAGGTTCTATTATGTATGCCTGCTGTGTACCAGACCTGATGTGAACCTTGCCATAAGTTTGGTAGGGAGGTACCAAAGTGATCCCGGTATGGAACACTGGACAGCGGTCAAGAACATCCTGAAGTACCTGAAGAGGACTAAGGATATGTTTCTCGTTTATGGAGGTGACGAAGATCTCGTCGTAAAGGGTTACGTCGATGCTAGCTTCGACACACATCTGGATGAGTCCAAGTCACAAACCGGATACGTGTATATTTTGAATGGTGGAGTAGTCAGCTGGTGCAGTTGCAAGCAGAGCGTCGTGGCGCATTCTACATGTGAAGCAGAGTACATAGCCGCTTGCGAAGCAGCACAGGAAGGAGTCTGGATGAAGGAGTTCATCACCGACCTAGGAGTCATTCCAAGCGCGTCAAGCCCGATGACTCTCTTCTGTGAAAACACTGGAGCTATTGCCATTGCCAAGGAGCCCAGGTTTCACAAGAAGACCATGCACATCAAGCGCCATTTCAACTCCATCCGGAATTATGTTCAAGATGGAGACATAGATATTTGTAAAGTGCATATAGATCTGAATGTCGCAGATCCGTTGACTAAACCTCTTCCACGAGCAAAACATGATCAACACCAGAATTCTATGAGTGTTCGATTCATCACAATGTAACTAGATTATTGACTCTAGTGCAAGTGGGAGACTGTTGGAAATATGCCCTAGAGGCAATAATAAAAGGGTTATTATTATATTTCCTTGTTCATGATAATTGTCTGTTATTCATACTTGAATTGTATTGTACGGAAACAACGATACATGTGTGAATACATAGACCACAATGTGTCCCTGGTAAACCTCGAGTTACTAGCTCGTTGATCAACAGATGGTCACGGTTTCCTGACCATGGACATTGGATGTCATTAATAACGGGATCACATCATTAGGAGAATGATGTGATGGACAAGACACAATCCTAAGCCTAGCACAAGATCGTGTAGTTCCTAATGCTAAAGCTTTTCTAGTGTCAAGTATCTTGTCCTTAGACCATGAGGTTGTGCAACTCCCGGATACCGTAGGAATACATTGGGTGTGCCAAACGTCACAACGTAACTGGTTGGCTATAAAGGTACGCAACGGGTATCTCCGAAAGTGTCTATTGGGTTGGCACGAACCGAGACTGGGATTTGTCACTCCGTATGACGGAGAGGTATCTCTGGGCCCACTCGGTAAGACATCTTCATAATGAGCTCAGTGTGACTAAGGTGTTAGTCACGGGATGATGGATTATGGAAAGAGTAAAGAGACTTGCCATGACGAGATTGAACAAGGTATCGGTATACCGACGATCGAATCTCGGGCAAGTACCGTACTATAGACAAAGGGAATAGCATACGGGATTGAGTGAATCCTTGACATCGTGGTTCATCCGATGAGATCATCGAGGAACACGTGGGAACCAACATGGGTATCCAGATCCCACTGTTGGTTATTGACCGGAGAGTCGTCTCGGTAATGTCTACGTGTCTCCCGAACCCGTAGGGTCTACACACTTAAGGTTCAGTGATGCTAGGGTTGTAGAGATATTTGCACACGGTAGCCCGAATGTTGTTTGGAGTCCCAGATGAGATCCCGGATGTCACGAGGAGTTCCGGAATGGTCCGGAGGTAAAGAATGATATATAGGAGGTATAGTTTCGGCCATCGGGAGAGTTCCGGGGGTCACCAGTAGTGTACCGGGACCACCGCAAGGGTCCCGTGGGTCCATCGGGTGGGGCCATCCATCCCGGAGGGCCCCATGGGCCGTAGGGGGAGGGGGACCAGCCCCTAGTGGGCTGGCGCACCCCCCTTGGGCCTCGCTTGCGCCTAGGGTTGGGAACCCTAGGGGTGGGGCGCGCCCCCTAGGCTTGGGGGGCAAGCCACCCCCCTAGGAGATCCAATCTCCTAGGGCCGGCGCCCCCCTTGGCCCCCTATATATAGTGGGGGGAGAGAGGGCAGCCGCACCTCAGCCGCTGGCGCCTCTCCCCCCCGTTACACCTCTCCCTCCTCCTGCAGGGTCTTGGCGATGCCCTGCAGCTTTTCCCGTTGCATCCACCACCACGCCGTCGTGCTGCTGGATCTCCATCAAACTCTCCTCCCCCCTTGCTGGATCAAGAAGGAGGAGACGTTGATGTACCGTACGTGTGTTGAACGCGGAGGTGCCGTCCGTTCGGCGCTGGGATCATCGGTGACAGGGATCACGACGAGTACGACTCCATCATCCACGTTCCTTCGAACGCTTCCGCTCGCGATCTACAAAGGGTATGTAGATGCACTCCTTTATGCTCGTTGCTAGATGACTCCTAAGATTGATCTTGGTGAAACGTAGGAAATTTTTGAATTCTGCTACATTCCCTAACAACCGGGTGTCCCGACGGATTTCGCCGAGCATAAATTCCACGTGAGCGAAGAAGCAAAGCCTGTCAGACAGCCGCTACGCCGCCTGTCAGAAGAGAAGAGAAGAGTCGTTGGGGAAGAAGTTGCCCGCCTACTAGCAGCCGGCTTCATCATGGAAGTCTTTTTCCCTGAGTGGCTTGCGAATCCAGTCCTAGTGCTGAAGAAGAACAACAAGTGGCGCATGTGCATTGATTACACCAGCCTCAACAAAGATTTCCCTAAAGATCCGTTTGCTCTGCCGCGAATAGATCAAGTGATCGACTCCACAGCCGGATGCGAGCTCCTGTCTTTCCTTGATGCTTATTCTGGGTACCACGAAATCAAGCTCGATCCAGCTGATCGCCCGAAGACCGCTTTCCTCACGCCATTTGGGGCCTTCTGCTACCCGACCATGACGTTCGGCTGGAGAAACGCCGGCGCCACCTTTCAGCGTTGCATGCAGAAGTGCCTCCTCAAGCAACTTGGCAGAAATGCCCACGTTTACGTGGACGATATCGTGGTGAAGACGGAGAAGAGAGGAACCCTTTTGGAGGATCTCCAAGAGACATTCGAGAATTTGCGCCGTTTTCGGATTAAGCTAAACCCGGATAAATGCGTCTTCGGGGTACCAGCCGGCCAACTCCTTGTCTTCCTGGTATCCGAATGCGGCATCGAGTGCAACCCTGCGAAGATCAAGGCCATTGAGAGAATGGAACGGCCGACCCGTGTGCGGGATGTCCAGAGATTCACGGGGTGCCTAGCATCTCTCAGCCGTTTCATCAGCCGACTGGGAGAAAAGGCACTCCTCCTGTACCAACTGATGAAGAAGACCACGTGCTTCGAGTGGAACGACTAGGCAGGCGAAGCTTTCCAGCAGCTCAAGAGACTGCTGTCCACCCCGCCCGTCCTAGCGGCACCAGCAGACAAGGAACCCATGTTCCTTTACATAGCCGCCACCAGCCGGGTAGTCAGCACTGTCATTGTGGCCGAGCGCCCAGAGGACGGCAGAGCCTTGCCCGTCCAGAGGCACGTCTACTACTTGAGCGAAGTGCTGTCAGTATCCAAGCAGAACTACCCCCACTACCAGAAGATGTGTTATGGTGTGTACTTTACCGCCAAGAAACTTAAGCAGTACTTCCAAGAGCATTCAATCACGGTCGTCTGCACGGCCCCGCTTGCTGAAATCATGGGCAACAGAGATGCCTCGGGAAGAGTGGCCAAGTGGGCCATAGAGCTGGCCCCCTTCACCATCTTCTACCAGCCATGCACCACCATCAAGTCACAGGTGTTGGCCGACTTCCTCGTCGACTGGGCCGAAACCCAGTACCTACCGACTGTTCCAGACTCAACCCATTGGCGGATGCACTTTGACGGGGCCAAGATGCGCACCGTCCTAGGAGCCGGCGTCGTCCTCACCTCCCCCAAAGGCGATAAGCTCAAGTATACCCTGCAGATCCACTTTGCCGCCTCCAACAATGTGGCCGTGTATGAGGCACTTATCCACGGGCTCTGGATGGCCAAGGAGATTGGCATCCGCCGAGTGCTGTGCTATGGTGACCCAGACTTGGTTGTCCAGCAGTTGTCTGGGGACTGGGATGCCAAGGATGCAAACATGGCAAGCTATCGCTTCCTTGTCCAACAGATCAGTGGATAGTTTGATGGCTGCGAGTTCCTCCACGTACCACGAGCCGACAACATGCAAGCCGACACCTTGGCACGAATCGGCTCCACCCGCCAAGCAATACTAGCCGGCGTATCTCTTCAATGCCTGCGCAAGCCATCTATCAAGCCTTCACAAGATTCGGAGTCAATCTTCATACCAGCCGACCCTGGAGCAGGCGGCCTCGCAGCTTTAGCGGCCGGCCTAGAGGCTGCTCCAACAGGCGGCCTTGACACTCCAACTCCAACAGATGGACCACCTATAGTCGCGCCGGTTCCTGGCCCGGGGACTGCTCCAGCAGGCGGCCAGGAGGCGCCTGTTCCAGTAGACGGCTCGGGGACTTTGGATGCATAGCAGACGGCTCAGCCCAGCTCTCCGCCTCCCAGCCCAACCACCCTGGTCTCTCTGGCCGAAGCAACAGGATTCTCAGCGCCGTCTTGGGCACAGCCAATCCTCACATTCCTGCTCAGAGGAGGGCTGCCAGCAGAAAAACTTTGGCTGGGCAGGTTCAACGCCGAGCTTCAGCATACACCATAGTCAACAAAGAGCTTGTCAGAAGAAGCGCAACGGGCGTCTTCCATCGATGTGTAGAAGCAGAAAAGGGGATTGCTATCCTGAAGGACATTCACCAAGGGGAATGTGGCCACCACGCGGCCTCAAGATCCCTCGTCTCCAAAGCTTTCCGCCATGGTTTCTTCTGGCCGACTGCTTCAGACGATGCCAAAGATTTGGTAAGAAAGTGCAACGGCTGCCAGCGCTTCAGTTCCAAGCAACACTTGGCGGCTTTTGCACTCAAGACTATTGCAATCACTTGGCCATTTGCCGTCTGGGGCATGGATATGGTAGGCCCTTTCAAGACAGCCAGAGGAGGCTTGACACATTTACTCGTGGCAATAGATAAATTCACCAACTGGATCGAAGCCAAACCAATCAAGAAACTCAATGGCCCAACTGCTGTGACATTTGTCGCACATATCACAGTCCGGTATGGTATACCGCACAACATCATCACCGACAACGGCACAAACTTTGCCAAAGGCGCACTTGCCCATTTATGTGCAACACAGGGCATCCGACTAGACCTAGCGTCCGTTGCCCACCCACAGTCCAATGGCCAGGTCGAGCGCGCCAACGGCCTTATCATGTGTGGCATCAAGCCCAGGCTGGTCGAACCTTTGGAGTGATCAGCCGGCTGCTGGATCGAAGAATTGCCGTCTGTCCTATGGAGCCTCAGAACCACTCCGAACAAATCCACTGGCTTCACTCCTTTCTTCCTCGTATATGGGGCCGAGGCCATCATCCCAACGGATGTCGAGTTCGACTCGCCTCGTGTCACCATGTACACGGAAGCTGAAGCCAAAGAAGCACACGAAGACGGCGTAGAACTGCTGGAGGAGGCCCGGCTGGTAGCACTCAGCCGCTCCACCATCTACCAGCAGGGTCTCCGCCGCTATCATAGCCGGCGAGTCAAGCCACGCTCCTTCCGCAAGGAGGACCTTGTGCTCCGGTTGATCCAGCGAACAGCCGGCCAGCACAAGCTCTCGGCTCCTTGGGAAGGACCGTTCATCGTCAGTAAGGTACTAGGCAACGATGCCTACTACCTCATTGATGCCCATAAGCCAAGAGCACGCAAGAGAGACGACTCAGGCAAGGAGTCGGAGCGCCCATGGAACGCAAACCTACTTCATTGCTTTTATAGCTGAAAGACAGTATGTGTCATGCCATCCAGTTTATTTTGAGAACCAATGGGACCGCCCAGGAGTTCTCGGGGACTGCCCAACCCTTTATCTATATGATAAGAATTATGCCTGTGAATGATTGTTGTTCACTCCTTTGTCCGGCACCGGAGCCTAGCAGACGGCCCGGGGACTGGCCGCCTAGCCCTATGTCTAGATATCCTTAAATAGTCGGACAAGTAATGTGATGGCATCCAAACCTTCTGCCGCATTAAGTCACAGACTCGCAGAAGCGGCTGTCCGACTAGCAGGAGCCAAAGGCCAGAAGTGATGCCCACATGAAAAATGGCTAAGGAAAAAAGACATAGGGCAAGCCGACCCCTCACACGAACAATCGGCTTTTGTAGCCAGCGAGCTGGCCCTGGGCTTAGCTGCGCCGCCTTCCAGAGGGCAGAATACTTGCCTACCCTGAAAACGGCCAAGTTCCTGACCCAGCCACAGAACCACAGAGTGGCTGAATGGCTGGCAGGGCGGCAGTTAAAGTAGACGGCAAAAGGAAAATCGCCATAAGGAATCTAGGGCGAGGCTAATCCTAGGACTCGGCACAATTGCATAAAAACCGTGCAGAATTAAAAGAATATTTACATCCAAAAGGCCTCAAGGTCCGCCTTGCAGTAACAACTTGCTGATACACCCAGCGGGTGGAATTGTTCGGATTAACCCTACAAAGTCTTACAGAGAAACAGGAAACATAAGATACAAAAGAAAAACTTAAGGCGCAGCAGGCTGTGCAGGCGGCACGACGGAGCCGGCTTCCGGGGGGGGGGGGGG
>LR738712.1:753746968-753785799 GCA_902687465.1 Secale cereale | reverse complement strand
GGGGGGTTGGTGGGTCTCGGTCTGGCCGCTTCCTGCGGTAGGCGGGGCCACCACTCCTGGTCCGCTTGTCGAGGACTGGTCAGACTGGCGGCTAGCAGACGGATCCGCCTCCTAGGAGCTGGCCTCCTTGTCGCTGCCTTCCTCCTTCTCATCACCTTCTCTGGAGGCGATCTTCTCGTCCGGCTCCTCTGACGCCGCCAGGTCCAGCCCGAAGTTGCCAGGCAGCACCACATGGCCCCTCTCGTCCAACTCTGGGATGAAGATGGAGGTGTCGGCGTACTCGGCAAGGGCGGTGGTGCGTTGGACGAGCTCCTTCTGCAGCATGGCCAGCTCAGGCTGGGCCTCCGCGCAGAAGGTCTCAAGCTGTTCAAGGCTCAGGCCCGGATACCGGCTCTTGACGAATTCCAGGGCAGTCCGTGTGTCAGCCCTCGCCGCGGAGCCCTTCCAAGCCTCAAAGAGTTGGCCGGCCGCCTCCAGCCAGTCGGCAGTCCGACTGGGAGTGCGGAGCACTGGCACACCTGGCCAGAGGGCGTCCAGGACCTGAGCACCAGCACGCTGCAGGCGGCGAAGCAGACGACAGACCGGCAAGAGACGCACCCGAATGGCAAGAAGCTCCTCAGCCGGGGTCCTGGGCGCGTTGGGTGCGATCGCCCGGCCCGCCTGGCGCCTCACATCACGCTCGGCCTCGATGGCCTGGGTGGCGGCCATAGAGTTGCCCGGGAAGAACTCTGCCAAAACTAGAAGAAGGATCAGAAGAAAAGAAAGACGGCTGTTACAGACGGCGAGTACAAGAGGAAAGGATAGACATCTCATTGTCAACCATGTCTCCAATGGCTACGTAGCCGTCTTGGAGAGACGCCGCCTTCTCGGCCCAATTCGAGTGCTCGGTCTCGAATTCGGCCCGCAGAAGTGTCTCGGCATCCGACACCTTCCCGAGCTCGACCTTGTAGGCCGCCGCCTGGTCCGCCAGCTCCTTGGCCAGGCGGTCGCGGTCCTGAGCGGCAAGACCACGCTCCCGCTCCTTAGCAGCCAGCTCTGACTGGGCCTCGCCCAGCTGGTTGCGGAGGTCGGTTGCGACCGCTGGCAAGGGAGGAAGAGAAACAACAAATGTCAGCAGCAAAAAGATAACCTTGGAGTTCCAAGCTTCCTGCTCAGCAGCCGGCTTGGAACTCGGGGACTACACCCAGCGGGTGCGCTGACGCGCCCCCGTAAGGAGAAGAGGAGAAGCACTCACCTTGGCTGTCTGCCAAGGCAGCCTGCAGTTGCGCCAGCTCCTGGCTCTGAGCGTTGTAGGAGGACACGCGGAGGTTGTCGTACTCCTGCAACGAAGACGCAAGGTCAGCCCACGACACACACTTTGGAGTTCCAAGCCGCCTGCTCAGCAGCCGGCTCGGAACTCGAAGACTACACCCAGTGGGTGCGCTGACGCGCCCCCACAGAAGAAATTAAAGGGATAAAAACGAAAGAACACGAAGTGCACGTACCCGAATGGAGGACCGCATAGCTACGAACTCCTGCATCGCCGTCTACACGACGTTGCCCAAGGAGTTGAAGCGGTCAAGAACGTCCCGCGATGCGACGATCAGTGCGCCGCTGCCTCCTGGCATCCAACCTGACGGTGCCGTGCTGGTCGCCTCATTCTCCGGCGCGGACGAGCTGGCACCGCCTGCCTCCGCCTGCTGCGGCACGAAGACTGCCCTAGCAGGGCGCGGACGGGTTGGGGCTCGGTGGGCCGGTTGCGGGCCAGTCACCAGCGCACCCCCAGCTGGCGGCACCTCCGTCCTTGCTGGCCGGTTGCCCTGCTCTCCAGCAGGCAGCGCAGGGGGCGGCACCCGCGTCTCTAGGATGACACAGTCGTCCCCCCATCGTCTGGAGCCGGCTGCTTGCCAGCAGGCGGCGCTTGGGCCAACGGCTCCAGAGAGCCTGCCTCCGGAAGGATGGTGCCACCCACTGGATGCTGGGGGACCGTTTCCTGCTCCCGGGCTCGGGCAGCGTCTGCATGGGCCTTCTTGGCGGTTTCAGCCTCCGTCCTGGTGGCGGCGTCGGCCACCTCTCGCTCGCGATCCGCGACCTCATGCTCCGCGCGCGCCTCGTGGGCGTTCCTCTCCGTCGCCTCCCGGAGCGCGGCGGCCGGATCCACGCGAGGGGGCGCTGGAGGGGCATCTGTGCCTCCCACAACAGAGCCCGCTGGCACCCGCGAGAGGGAAAGCGGTGCGCTGCATGGATGTCCCAAAGAAACGGGAAGTCAACCAAGAGGAGATCGGCTGAGAAGGATGAGATTCACACAAAGGAGGGACGCAAAACACTTACCCGAACACAACCGGCCTTGCCTTGGGCATCTTCGGCGCATTCACCCTGGAGGCCGCCTCCCGACGCCTCGTGGCGACGGTCGACAGCCGGAGCTTCTTGGGCGGGGCACCAGACGGCCCCGGGGAGGACCATCGTTTCCCGCCACCGGCTGTGCCAGACGGCCCGGCCTGCTGGCTGGCGCGGCCGGGTGCCTCCTCCACCTCCTCGTCATCATCCGGCCAGCTCTCAACGCCGCCTTCCGGCGGGCCGCCCGATGGCTGGCCCCCGCCGCCTGTCACCTCCTCCTCCTCCATGGCGGTGGCCCCAAGATCAGGGTCGCTTGTGTCGCTCTGGGAGCGATCCGGCTCCAGGGGGCGGCCCGGCTGGCCAGAGCCCGACGCCGGCTGGCCGGGGAAGATCTGAACAAAACATCAGGATCAGACGACTACAATAGCCGGACGAAAGAAAAAAGAAGGGTTGAAGAGCTTACTGCGGGCGGCTGGTTGCCGCGGCTGTACGGCAGCTTGCCGAAGGCCCAGCCGGAGTTGGAGACCCTGCAGTTTGAGATGTGGTTCACCAAGCGAGCTACCTCCCTGTATGGCAGGGGCTTGGTGCACGTCCGGCTGGGGTCCCGGCGCCCGCCCATGTCGCAGATCAGGTGAGGGCGGCGCTGCAGCGGCAGCACTCGACGCTCCGCGAACGTGAGCAGCAGATCCGCGAAGACCAGGCCCTCGCTGTCCCTCAGCTCCCGGAGATGGCGCAACGCGATGGAGGCGCCTTCTGTGAGGGAGGCAGGCCGGGTCCTCCAGGAGTCGCGAGGCTCAGCAGGCGGACCCGGCACCCAGTCCGGCAGACAGATGAAGTCCTGCTCGGGGTCGACGTTGGAGACGTAGAAATACGTCTTCTGCCACTGCTTTACCGACCCTACAAGCTGTGGCGCTGGGAAGAAATTCCTCGTCCCACTGCGCTTCACCGTGATGCATCCCCCGCACTGGGCAGCACGCTCTGGACGGCGGTGCCGAGCTTCACGTAAAAGAGCTCAGTCCAGAGCTCTATGGTGGGGAGGATGCCGAAGTATGCTTCGCAGAGGACGACGAAGGATGAGAGCATCACCATCGTGTTCGGCGTGAGGTGGTGAGGTTGGATGTGGAAGAACTCTAAGAATGAACGGAAGAAACCGCTCGGCGGGAGGCCGAAGCCACACGGGAAGTGCGAGTGGAAGACAACCCGCTCGCCCTGCCGCGGGGCCGGCCTGATCTCCGCCACCGACGCGAGGCGCACGGCGACCCTGTTTGCAGGGGGTAGCTTCCGCGACTGACGGAGGACGTCGATGTGCTCCTCTAGGACCTCGCTGCCGTCCCACTGGCCATGGTGTCGAGGAGGTGCTGGGGCGGACATGGCTCGGGCGGCTGCTCGCTGCGACGTCGGCGAGAGGAACGGGAGGAAGCAAGGAAGAAGAAGGAGGACAGGGAGGAGTGAGCTCGAGAACGGTGCCAGCTCCTCTCCCCCGGCCTATTTCTAGGCCCGGGGCGGCGAAGCCGAGGGGACGGGCGTGGGATCAACCGCTCCATGCCCCGCATGACCCCCGCCTTTTTCGCGCCTAATCCGCGCGCATTAAATGCGCGTGGAAGGGTAATCGATTACCCCTGCCACTCTGGATCCGCGCGGGGACCGAGGCCCTATAGTGGCGGGCCCCGGCCCACTGTTACATCCCGTCATGTGCGTGGGCTAGCTGGCCGACGCGACGGGGCGATGACGCGTGGGGAGCTGCCAACGGTCGGCAGGCCCGCTCGACTGCCTGCCGACCAGGCGGTGCCTTCCTCCCGAAGATTCAAAGACAACGGTTCGGCTGCCGGAGGCCGGCTCCATCAATGCAGGGCCGGTAGCTGGCAGACGGATCTCTACGGAAGACGGGCAAAGGACGCTGAGCCTGCCTAAGGATGGAAGCTGCTGGAACCCCTCGGCCCTCCAGTGCCCGCCGCGGAGTTCCACCAGCTTCGGGGACTACCGTCGGAGATATTGACCATGGGTACCCTCGGAGACCACCATTGGTATTTCAAGACAAATAATAGCTGCCAGCTCTGCTTCGGCCGTCTGCTCATCGGACTGCCTCCTAGGGTATCCTGCCCTAGGAGCCGGCTGCTAGCAGGCGGCAGGGACCCAGCAGGCGGCAGCATCAACACCAACAGCTAGCAGACTGTTCCACGTCCCCTCCTTGGGACGCGTGCTGGGGGATCCCCACGCGGCAGAGACGTGGCTACAGGTGAACATGTCCTCAGAGAATCTATAAGGGCGTGGCTATAGTGAACGTGTACCTTATGAATATCTCCTAAACGGCGGGTCATAGTAGCCATGCTACTCGTGATCAAGCATCGGTCAGAGGAGACCACGATCCCACTACTCACAGACGGTAGGGCCAGCAGGCGGCTGGCCCCATTGGCCAGCGAGTAGGCTCATAAACAAGCCGCCCCTGGAAGACGGCCAAGGGAGACGGCCGCCTGGTAGCAGGCGGCAAATCTCACCCTAGAAGTCTGAACCTCATCAAGATGACAAGACAGGGTGTGGCGGTAGTGTACGGCAGGAGACGGCGGCACTGTAGCCACTTCCCTCCTGACGAGGCTGTCGTCAGCAGAGCCGCGTCTACAGTGAAAGACAATCACGTGGGCCCGCAGGCGGCGGGCCCCAGCAGGCGGGCGGCAAGGCCGGCGCCAGAAGACACTGACGTCTGGGAGCCACACCATCGAGATTACCATTGTACCCCTTGGGGTAGGCCTATATAAACCCCCCAGGGTCCTCCATGAGGAGGGGTTAGAAGATTGGAAGATTGGACTCAGAGAGAAAGAGATAGATACCCTAGCAAACTTTCCCGATCACTAGGGCATAGGAGGTGAGCTAGCCTTGTTCATCTTCTTCCTCTAGACCACACAGCTCGAGGAGCAACCTTGTAGCTACCATAGTGAGATCAGTCATGACGCGGAGCCCCCGCAGAGCAGGACTAGGGGTGTTATCTCCATGGAGAGACCCGAACCTGGGTAAGATCTGTAGGCGTCCTAAGTTTCGCTTCATCCCGCTTCCCAAGCCCGATGACGTTCTTTTGACCCGATGCATGATAAGCCATCCGTTGGCATATGTTGCACCAAAACCCCAACAGGGGAGATTGAGTGGAATGACAAATATGGGCAACAACTGTATAGGGTTGCCATCAGACCAAACACACTGAACCCATTTGTGCAAATGGCGACTCGAGGATGCCTTGGATCTGCCGCTTTTTGCGCATGTAATGCATCGAAGCGCTTCCACGCTTCAACATCCAATTTATGTACCATCATTAGATTCCCATCTGCATCTAGTTCAGTTCTTTTGCCCGTTTTGTGCCATGTCATCTGTCTGGCCGTATCTTCGACCATGAAAAGATGTTTATGTCTCGGTACGATTGGCATATACCAAAGAACATTAACGAGGACTTTGGTCTGCGTCTTCTCAACCATACCATTGTCTACCACAACATACCTACAAGATTTGCAAATGGGACAATAGTTCAAGTCCGCATACTAAAGCCTAAATAAGGCACATCCTTTCTCACAGGCATGTATCTTCTCATTGGTCATCTTAAGAGCATGATGTCTACTACACAACCTTCTTCTTGTAGACGTTGTTGGGCCTCCAAGTGCAGAGGTTTGTAGGACATTAGCAAATTTCCCTCAAGTGGATTACCTAAGGTTTATGAATCCGTGGGAGGCATAGGTTGAAGACGGTCTCTCTCAAACAACCCTGCAACCAAATAACAAAGAGTCTCTTATGTCCCCAACACACCCAATACAATGGTAAATTGTATAGGTGCACTAGTTCGGCAAAGAGATGGTGATACAAGTGCAATATGGATGGTAGATATAGGTTTTTGTAATATGAAAATATAAAAACATCAAGGTAACTAATCATAAAAGTGAGCGTAAACGGTATTGCAATGCTAGGAAACAAGGCCTAGGGTTCATACTTTCACATAGCTACTGGTACATACCCTCAGCCCCGAGGGTGAACTACTCCTCCCTAATCATGGAGAGCACCGGGATGATGAAGATGGCCACCGGAGAGGGGTTCCCCCCTCCGGCAGGGTGCCAGAACGGGTCTAGATTGGTTTTCGGTGGCAACAGAGGCTTTTGGCGGCAGAAATCCCAGTCTAGGATATTTTCCGGAGGTTTTTGTATATATAGGGGGTGTTGGAGTTGGGGCAAGTAAAGGAGACCTCCGGGCTATCCACGAGGTAGGGGGCGCGCCCAGGGGGGCGCCCCTTGCTACCTCTTGAGCTTGCGTTGTATTCCCTCGAAGAGGAAAGGGAGATGCAGCACAGTAGCGTAAGTATTTCCCTCAGTTTTTGAGAACCAAGGTATCAATCCAGTAGGAGACCACGCGCCAGTCCCTCGCACCTGCACAAACAAATAAGAACTTCGCAGCCAATGCGATAAGGGGTTGTCAATTCCTTTACGATCACTTACGAAAGTGAGATCTGATAGAGATGATAGTTGTTATTTTGGGTATTTTTATTTTAATAAAACAACAAATAAAAGCGGTAAAAGTAAAGTAGAAGTAGATTGATATGTTGAGAATAGACCCGGGGCCATAGTTTTCTCTAGTGGCTTATCTCATGATAGCGATATTCTACGATGGGTAAACAAATTACTGTCGAGCAATTGATAGAAAAGCGAATAATTATGAGACTATCTAGGCATGATCATTGTATATAGGCATCACGTCCGAGACAAGTAGACCGACTCATGCCTGCATCTACTACTATTACTCCACACATCGACCGCTATCCAGCATGCATTTAGTGTGTTGAGTTCATACGAACAGAGTAACGCTTTAAGCAAGATGACATGATGTAGAGGGATAAACTCAAGCAATATGATGTAAACCCCATATTTTTATCCTCGATGGCAACAATACAATACTTGCCTTGCTGCCCCTACTGTCACTGGGAAAGGACACAACAAGATTGAACCCAAAGCCAAGCACTTCTCCCATTGCAAGAACTATAGATCTAGTAGGCCAAACCAAACCGATAATTCGAAGATACTTGCAACGATATTATGGGCACACATAAAAAGTTCAGAGAAGAACCAAATATCTTTCATAGATACAATTCATCGGATGTCGACAAACACACCGCAAAAAGAGATTACATCGAATAGATCTTCTCGAAGACCGAGGAGAACTTTGTATTGAGATCCAGAGAGATAGAGGAAGCCATCTAGATACTAGCTATGGACCCGAAGGTCTGTGGTAAACTACTCACAACTCATGGTGAGGGCGATGATGATGATGATGAAGGCCTCCGTGATGGATCCCCCTCCGGTGGAGCTCCGGAACAGGCTCCAACATGGGATCTCCACGAGAACAGAAGCTACGACACTGGAATTAGGGTTTCTCTCCGTGTATGGAGTTTCTGGGGTACGTGGACTTATATAGGAAGAAGGAGGGCACCGGGGGCCACTTGAGGGGGCCTCGAGGCAGGGGGGCGTGCCTTGGGAAGGGGGGCGCGCCCCACCCTCGAGGGCCACCTCTCTGTCCCCTGACTTGGTCCTCAAGCTCCGCGTGCGTGATTTTCTCCAAAAATATCTCTCGCGAATGTTTCATTCCGTTTGGATTCCATTTGATATTCCTTTTCTGCAAAACCCTGAAATAGGCAAAAAAACAGCAATCTAGACTGGGCCTTTGGGTTAGTAGGTTAGTCCCAAAAATGGTATAAAAGTGAATGATAAAGCCCATTAAACATCCAAGACTTCATAAATAATAGCATGGAACAATCAAAAATTGTAGATACGTTGGAGACGTATCAAGCATCCCCAAGCTTAATTCCTGCTCGTCCTCGAGTAGGTAAATGATAAAGAAAGAATTTTTGATGTGGAATGCTAACCAATATAGGTTTTCAATGTAATTCTCTTAATTGTGGCATGAATGTTCAGATCTGAAAGATTCAAGATAAAAGTCTATATTGACATAAGAAATAACAATACTTCAAGCAATACTAACAAAGCAATCATGTCTTCTCAAAATACCATGGCTAAAGAAAGTTATCCCTATAAAATCATATAGTCTGGCTATGGTCCCTCTTCATCACACAAAATATTCATATCATGCACAACCCCGATTTGAGCCAACCATTTGTTTTCATACTCTATCTTTTCAAACCTTTCAACTTTCACGCAATACATGAGCGTGAGCCATGGATATAGCACTATGGGTGGAATAGAGGTGGTTGTGGAGAAGGCAAAAAGGAGGGAGATAGTCTCACATCGACTAGGCGTATCAACGGGCTATGGAGATGCCCATCAATAGATATCATTGTGAGTGAGTAGGGATTGCCATGCAACGGATGCACTAGAGCTAAATATGAATGAAAGCTCAACAAAAGAAACTAGTGGGTGTGCATCCAACTTGCTTGCTCACGAAGACCTAGGATATTTGAGGAAGCCCATCGTTGGAATATACAAGCCAAGTTCTATAATGAAAATTCCCACTAGTATATGAAAGTGACTAAACATGAGACTCTCTGCAATGAAGAACATGGTGCTACTTTGAAGCACAAGTGTGGAAAAAAGATAGTAGCAATTGTCCCTTTTTTCTTTTCTCTTTTTTTTCTTTTTTTTCTTTTTTGGGCCTTTTTTTGCGGAGGGGCTTTATGGATTCAGCCTTTCCTCTCATGGGACAATGCTCTAATAATGATGATCATCAAACTTTCATTACAACACAAAATTACAACTCGATACTACAACAACAAAGTATGACTCTATATGAATACCTCCGACGGTGTACCAGTATGTGCAATGAAACAAGAGTGGCATGTATGAAAAGTTATGCATGGTGGCCTTGCCACAAATACGATGTCAACTACATGATCATGCATGGCAATATGACAATATGATGCGTGTCATATAAATGGAACGGTGGAAAGTTGCATGGCAATATATCTCGGAATGGCTATGGAAATGCCATGATAGGTAGGTATGGTGGCTGTTTTGAGGAACAATATGGTGGCTATTTTGAGGAAGGACATATAGTGGGTTTATGGCACCGGCGAAAGTTGCGCAGTACAAGAGAGGCTAGCAATGGTGGAAGGGTGAGAGTGCGTATAATCCATGGGCTCAACATTAGTCATAAGAACTCATATACTTATTGCAAAAATTTACGAGTCATCAAAACAAAGCAATGAACGCATGCTCCTAGGGGGGAGGTGGTAGGAGTTAACCATCGCGCGCCCCCGACCTCCACACAAAGGTTGGCACTCTACAAATACCTCACGCTCTAACTTCGTCACATAGCGGTTCACCATACATGCATGATACGGGAATCACTAACCTTAACACAAGTATTTCCCAATTTCATAATAACTCCACTAGCATGACTCTAATATCACTATCCTCATGTCTCAAAACAATTATCAAGCATCCAACATCTCATTCTATTCAATGCACTTGGTGTGATCTTGGAAGCGGCGGCGGCGGCGGAACAGAGATGGGATCGCGAAAAGAAGTCCTGTTCTGAGGGTTTCGGGGAACCCTTTAAATATATGCCAAATTAGGGCACCGGGGGAGCCTCGGGGGGCCCAGGCGCCCCCCCGGCGCGGCCCAGGGGGGGCGCGCCCACAGGGCGCCTGGAGCCCCTGTGACCCCCCCAGGCCGCCCTTCGGACGCAGTGTTGTTTCAGGTTCGCTGATTTTTATATAATTTTTCTGGATTTTTCTGGGCAGTTCTCGAAACGTGAAAACCTGAAATACAAAAACAGCCGAAAACAGAAACTGGCACTGGGGTGCACTGGATTAGTAAGTTAGTCCAAATATGATCAAAAGTGTATGGAAGTGTATGAATATCATAGCAATATCACCCAAAGGTGGCATGGAGCAAGCAGAAATTATAGATACGTTTTGGACGTATCAGCACCCTGCCGGGACAGGGAAGTGCCCCCGGATTCATCTCCATCGACGTTGCTTCCTCCCTCCATGATGCGGGAGTAGTTCCTCCTCGGGGCTGAGGTTCTTACCAGTAGCTATGTGGTCAATTCTCTCTCCCATGATGTGATCTTCGTTGTGATCATAGGCTATGTTAATCTAGGGTGATCCCATGATATTTCCCCTTCCTCTATGTATTGGATTGATGTACTCACTTGTCTTTATCTAGTATAATCCCCGAGACCAAGGTGACAGCGGTCTATTGGACATGGATTAGAACAATATTTTCATGAGTGATTTCCTCTCTTGTGTGTTGATTGAAGATTGAGAGTCCCTTGGTGCTTGTCTTTGACTATCCTTTAGACATGTTGTGGTGATTGTGGGACTCTCTTTGGATGGCCGCGGTGACATTGGGAAATCCTTAGATTGAGAACTACGAACTTTGAGGTGTGCTTTTGTAGCCCTACATAATTCTCGTCTTCTCTTGACCACAAAGGAATGACCTCCGAGTGCGTCCCCTTTGCATGTTTTATGGGAAATATCATGTGATTCGATTATGTTAATGTTGTTGGGAGTTGCCACTAGTGAAAGTATGAACCCTAGGCCTTGTTTCCACCATTGCAATACCATTTGTGCTCACGTTTACCACTTGTTTGCTTGCTGCACTTTTTTATTACAGATTTATATTACTTTGTTTTGCCATCCATATCATTTGCCATTTAACATCTCTTCGCCGAACTAGTGCACCTATACATCTAACAAGTGTATTAGGTGTGTTGGGGACACAAGAGACTTCTTGTATCTTAGTTGCAGGGTTGCTTGAGAGAGACCATCTTCAACCTCTACTTCCCTGAGTTCGATAAACCTTAGGTCATCCACTTGAGGGAAATTGTTGCTGTCCTACAAACCTCTGCGCTTGGAGGCCCAACATAGTTTACAAGAGTAGAAGCGTGTGTAGACATCAAGGACCCAAGCGCCAGAAGGGCGGCAAACCAGTTTGGCAGCCGGCTTTCTCCTTTGACCAAGCTCTGGACGCCCCCCTGCAAGTTCCATAGTGGCGCGAAGCCTTCCAATCACACGACGCGAAAGTATCATTGGCTCACAAGAATCGCGAGGGGAGAAGCTCTCCCACCGCCGCCTGCTGGGCAGCCGTCCCTGTGTCCTAATCCGCCGGCTACCCGCCCTGTCGGCCAGATCCAGGACGAGTTCCCAGAGGAAAACGGAGCCTATGTTGTCTTCACCAGCCAGACGGACGATAGGCACAGCCGGCACCAACAACGCAGAGAAGTCAACACTGTCGCCGTCAAGAATCCAGAATTCATGCATTGGTCTGAAAGGCCTGTCAGCTGGAGCCGAGAGGATCACCCGGCTATCATGCCATCGCCAGGGGCCAATGCCCTGGTCCTGGATGCCACTCTCTCCACTGACAGGTGGGCCTGTTGTTTCTCGCGGGTGTTGGTAGACGGCGACAACAGCATCAACATCATGTATCGTGACACCATGGAGAAGTTGGGCATCAAAGAAAAGCAACTTTAGCCTACCAGGACCGTGTTCCATGGCATTGTGCCAGGCCTCTCTTCCTCACCAATCGGCAAGGCCAGGGTCGATGTTCTGTTTGGTGACAAGATGCATTTCCGGAGGGAGCCGGTCTGGTTTGAAGTGGTGAACTTGGAAAGTCCCTATCACGTGATCTTGGGCCGGCCAGCTCTTGCAAAGTTCATGGCAGTACCCCATTATGCCTACCTCAAGATGAAGGTGCCGGGCCCCAAAGGAATAATCACCATAGCCGGGGACTACGAGAAGTCCATTGCATGCACAACAGCCAGCAATCGGCTGGCAGAGTCCCTTGTCGTAGTAGAGGAAAAGCGCCGTCTGGAGCGGCTGGTGGCAATGGCTGGCGAACAGCCGGCTATACCAACCGATCCCAGGGAGGCGGAGCCCCAAGGCTCATTCCAGTCGGCCAAGGAGACGAAGAAGATTGCCTTGGACCCATCTCACCCGGAGCGATTTGCTGTCATAGGGTCAAACCTAGACAGCAAATAGGAAAGCGAGCTCGTCGATTTCCTCCGTGAGAATCGGGACATCTTTGCATGGTCCCCCAAATACATGCCGGTGTTGGAAATATGCCCTAGAGGCAATAATAAAAGGGTTATTATTATATTTCCTTGTTCATGATAATTGTCTGTTATTCATGCTTGAATTGTATTGTACGGAAACAGCGATACATGTGTGAATACATAGACCACAACGTGTCCCAGGTAAACCTCTAGTTACTAGCTTGTTGTACAACAGATGGTCACGGTTTCCTGACCATGGACATTGGATGTCATTGATAACGGGATCACATCATTAGGAGAATGATGTGATGGACAAGACCCAATCCTAAGCCTAGCACAAGATCGTGTAGTTGGTAATGCTAAAGCTTTTCCAGTGTCAAGTATCTTTTGCTTAGACCATGAGGTTGTGCAACTCCCGGATACCGTAGGAATTCTTTGGGTGTGCCAAACGTCACAACATAACTGGGTGGCTATAAAGGTATGCAACGGGTATCTCCGAAAGTGTCTGTTGGGTTGGCACGAACCGAGACTGGGATTTGTCACTCCGTATGACGGAGAGGTATCTCTGGGCCCACTCGGTAAGACATCATCATAATGAGCTCAATGTGACTAAGGAGTTAGTCACGGGATGATGGGTTACGGAATGAGTAAAGAGATTTGACATGACGAGATTGAACAAGGTATCGGTATACGGACGATCCAATCTCGGGCAAGTACCGCACTACTAGGAAAAGGGCTATAGATGGAATTGATACTAATGGCGCACCGGACTAGCAGTGCGCCATTAGAATATAGTAATGGCGCACCAGCAACAGATACGCCATTAGAGCTCGAACTACTAATGGCACACGATGTCCAGAGTGCGCCATTAGTATCAAGAAGTTTTTTTTTAAACTAGCGCGCCTGTCCAAACATACTAATGGCGCACCTGGGGAACGTGCGCCATTAGAATCTACATACTTATGGCGCACAGAGGTGCGGTGCGCCATTAGTAATCCCCCATCCATATCCCCCCCACCGGCCGCACCCTCCTCTCTCTCCCTCGCCAGATCTCCCCCCTCTCCCCGACGCCTCTCTCTCCCTCCAGCGCCGCGCCGCCGCCCCCGCGCCACCCCCGCTGAGCCGAGCGCCGCGCCGCCGACGCCCTCGACTCCCGCGCCCCCGACGTCCCGGACGCCCGGAGCTACGCCGCCGCCGCCCGCGCCCCCGACGCCCCGGCCTCGACGCCCGCGCCCCCGACGCCCCGGCCTCCCCTGACTCTGCAGCAACGCCGCCGCCCGGAGCTACGCCGGCGACCACTCCATACGCAGGTAGCCATCACTCCTCCCTCCTTCCTCTCTAATCACCACCACAAAGTAATTTTTTTTGTATTTCTGCCATTTTCGTTGAAGTACGCGGTTGAGATCAAAATTTAGGTCACTTGGATCAAAATTTAGGTCACTTGGATCAAAATTTGATTAGCCCGGTTGCTTAAACTAGCTCCTGCTCTTCCCCCTACCTATTCTACGTGAGAGTGGAAATCTGCTGTTTCCTGATTATTGTTCTCATGAAGATGATGATATACTGATATACCTTTAAGATTCGAGCTTGCTCTTCAATGGTAGTCCCTGTTTGATTAATGGGTCATTTGATGATATATAATTGATGATATACTGTTAAGAGCTGATCGGACTTGCCGTTAATATGCCTGGGTGGGTTTCACCATTCTGCCTGCAAGATACTCCCTCCGTCCGAAAATAAGTGTCGCTGTCTGTATTATCCAAGTATCGGAGCTGTTTTGACAATGCGGCTTCTTTATGTGTTTTGTTGTCCCGAACTCCTGCCCCAGCATGTTATGATGTCCATGATGTACTAGAAAATATTGTCCTATGTCACTAAATTTGTATGGATGAACATAGTGGTAATACTGCCAGGCACAATACTGTCTGCTACAATATGATGGCAAAATTGCAACTGGTTACTAGTTCTCTGCACTTTTAAGAAGTTGGTCATCACATGTTACTGTTTCAAGTTTGAAACAACTGAAATATGTCCACATATCCTTGTAAGGGATGGCTAGGCATAGATTAAACTTACTGTATTTCCAAACATTGCTTATTAGATGCCATGCCCTAATTTTTTGGTGGTGTTTTAGGATAAAGATCTTACACTTTTTGAACTCGTTTAAAATGAGTTTATAGAGAGGATAGTAATCAGATTGTGAGGTTCTGCTGAAAGTCACAAGCGCTTCAAGTTTGTATGCTGTAGCAATGTTGAAACTTAAAAAGCTCAAATACTAACCTGATTAGGAATTTTGAAACTAATTGTGTCCCCTGAAATTGAAAAAAAAGGGTGAAAAGCAATTGATTTTACCCAATATCAAGACGGGTAAAGAAAGATGGGAGAGTTACTGGAACATGGGACCCATGGGTTGACTTAGTTTAAATTTTGTTGCTGTTAATTTTTCTGCTAAGCCATAGTTTAAATTTTTCTACTAGGCAAACTGTTGTTGCTTGGAGTAATTGACATGATGAACTTGCTGTTAATAAAAAAGCACTGTTGTGATATTATATTTAAAAAAACACTGTTGTGATAGTAAAACTCTAGTATGAAAAGCAACCAAGAACAAATGCAGGTCCAGGCCACCAAGCTCTGAGGTTTGTATGGTGCCTCCAGTAAAAAAAGAATATGAGGAAAATTGGCTCCAGTAATAAAAGAATATGATGAGGTTTGTATGGTGGCTCTAGTAATAAAACTGTAGATATCTAGTGACGATGGTATGTAGCAGAACTAGTGCAAAAGTGTTGACAATGTTAGTCCTAATGAGCCTAGGATGGTGCCACAGCTAGCTTGTCTAGGTACATATTTTTAATTTATAAAGTTTAATCTCTTTGAAACATAGGAAATGTCGTCTTCCGACGACGATAGGATACCGGAGTGCTCCTGGTGCGGTGACGACCGGGGTCTGTGCGACAGGCCTCACCTGGTAGATGGTCGTTACTTCAGTATTAAGCTCGACGAGACCTTCGATGTCGAAACGGTACGCAACGACAAGTCTTGTTTCGTAATTAATTAAGCAAGATTTCTAGCTACTTCAATGTGTAAGTAATTAATTTTCTTCTTTTGCATGCAACTAGTTTATCCCGTGTCATGCAAGACGCTATGTCTTGGAGAGGATGGGATTTGAAGATCATGAAACTACGGAGACAAAGCAAATTCAACTAAGGACCATGCATAATGTTGATTTAGAAGTGGATTTGTACAATTCAGATAACGTAACCACTTTTGGTTGCAAGAATTGGGAATCATTTTGCAAGATATATGGTTTTTATGAGGGTATGCTTCTCACCATGGATCTTGGTAATCCGGATTCCATCGCCGAAGACGATTTGGACATTTGGGTCCTTGTTGACGATATGATTCCAATTCTACCGAGAAGTGAGTTTATCAAGCATAGTTATTTAGTAATTTATATTGTTTATTTCAAAATAGTTGACAACTTATTTCCATTGATAGGTTATTTTGATTATTCAAATAATGTGAGGATGATGCTAGACAGAACCTACTACACCCCTGGCTCAGAATGTACTTATAAGGACAAAGAGCAGATCATCTTCTTTTATTCCTTTCTTCTGGATTTCATTCAATATCGTAATATTGATCCACAATATAGTCAATACGTCCCACTAGTGCACGTCTTGAACACCGTTAATATCAATGGAGATACCATGGTAATATTTTTTTACTATTACGACATTCGTGCATGTTTTGCATTAGTTCTTCTCGAACTGAACTACAATGCTAACTACGAAGTCTTACTATGTTTTGCAACATATTCTCCCTAGTGACTGTGTGCCTCCTGTGATGTTTCAATCTAGTCAACTACAAGTTTTAAACATTCTGCCAGGTGAACCTACAAATCACACGTGTCCATATCGGATTTCTTCTAAAAATGAAGGAATGAGAATCAAAGAATGGCGAAAAATAACGAAAACTCGTAAGGAGGTACTTGGAAGCAATAGAGTGAGAAGGGCAAGAAATGGAGACAAGATAATCTGCGTTCTCCATAATGGCCCTTTAAATCTAATTGATTTAGAGAGAAACGCCATCTTGTTTTATGCCATTTTATCTTAGAAAATTGCTACGTAGTACAAGTTGTATGGTCGATAATGATGTGTAAGACTTATTATTTAATACCAATGTTGAGTTTTTATTATTATTATGATCGATGATGCATGATGCTAAGTTGTTCTATGAGCTATTATATACTCCCTCCGTTGTGAACTAAAACCACGACGAGTAAATCGGAACGGAGGGAGTAGATTCTAATAGTTTCGATGTGCGTACCATATATGTTGGCTCCACGAGAAATTATATTTATATATATGCATAACCTGTGCAAAAAACAGAAAATAAAAAAGTAAAAAAAAACCTAATATTCATACTAATGGCGCATCACAGCAGAGTGCGCCATTAGTATGCCAAAGCACCTGGCTACACATGGCCCCTGGGAGGCATACTAATGGCGCACTACTGTGCATACTAATGGCGCACCAGAGGTGCGCCATTAGTAAAATATACTAATGGCGTGCTAGTAATGGCGCACCCCTAATGCGCCATTAATGGCCATATTAGGTGCGCCATTAATAGGCCTTTTCCTAGTAGTGCCGTACCAATATACAAAGGGAATAGCATACGGGATTGAGTGAATCCTTGACATCATGGTTCATCCGATGAGATCATCGAGGAACACGTGGGAACCAACATGGGTATCCAGATCCCGCTATTGGTTATTGACCAGAGAGTCGTATCGGTCATGTCTACGTGTCTCCCGAACCCGTAGGGTCTACACACTTAAGGTTCGGTGACGCTAGGGTTGTAGAGATATATGCACACGGTAACCCGAATGTTGTTCGGAGTCCCGGATGAGATCCCGGACATCACGAGGAGTTCCGGAATGGACCGGAGGTAAAGAATGATATATAGGAAGTCCAGTTTCGGCCATCGGGAGAGTTCCGGGGGTCACCGGTAGTGTACCGGGACCACCGGAAGGGTCCCGGGGGTCCACCGGGTGGGGTCACCCATCCCGGAGGGCCCCATGGGCCTTAGGGGGAGGGGGACCATCCCCTAGTGGGCTGGCACACCCCCCTTGGGCCTCCCCCCTGCGCCTAGGGTTGGGAACCCTACGGGTGGGGGGCGCCCCCCTAGGCTTGGGGGGCAAGCCACCCCCTTGGCCGCCGCCCCCCTAGGAGATCCAATCTCCTAGGGCCAGCGCCCCCTTTGGCCCCCTATATATAGTGAGGGGGAGAGAGGGCAGCCGCACCTCATCCCCAGGCGCCTCTCCCCCCCGTTACACCTCTCCCTCCTCCCGTAGGGTCTTGGCGAAGCCCTGCAGCTTTTCCCGTTGCATCCACCACCACGCCGTCGTGCTGCTGGATCTCCATCAAACTCTCCTCCCCCTTGCTGGATCAAGAAGGAGGAGACGTCGCTGTACCGTACGTGTGTTGAACGCCGAGGTGCCGTCCGTTCGGCGTTGGGATCATCGGTGACAGGGATCACGACGAGTACGACTCCATCATCCACGTTCCTTCAAACGCTTCCTCTCGTGATCTATAAAGGGTATGTTGATGCACTCTGTTATGCTCGTTGCTAGATGACTCCTTAGATTGATCTTGGTGAAACGTAGGAAATTTTTGAATTCTGCTATGTTCCCTAACAGTGGCATCTGAGCTAGGTCTTTGCGTAGCATCTTGCACGAGTAGAACACAAACAAGTTGTGGGCGTTGATTTTCTTCAATTCTCTTGCTGCTACTAGTCCAATCTTGATTCGGTGGCATCGTGGGAAGAAGCGGCCCGGACCGACCTTACACGTACGCTTACCTGAGACTGGTTCCACCGACTGACATGCACTAGTTGCATAAGGTGGCTGACGGGTGTCTGTCTCTCCCACTTTAGTCGGATCGGATTCGATGAAAAGGGACCTTATGAAGGGTAAATAGAAATTGACATATCATGTTGTGGTTTTGGCGTAGGTAAGAAACGTTCATGCTAGAAACCTATAGAAGCCACGTAAAAACTTGCAACAACAATTAGAGGACGTCTGATATGTTCTTGCAGCATGTGCTATATGATGTGATATGGCCAAGAAGATGTGATGAATGATATATGTGATGTATGAGATTGATCATGTTCTTGTAATAGGGAATCACGACTTGCATGTCGATGAGAATGACAACCGACAGGAGCCATAGGAGTTGTCTTATTTATTGTATGACCTGCGTGTCACTGAATAACGCCATGTAATTACTTTACTTTATTGCTAAACGTTAGCCATAGTAGTAGAAGTAATATTTGGCGAGACGACTTCATGTAGACACGATGATGGAGATCATGGTGTCATGCCGGTGACAAAGATAATCATTGTACCCCGAAGATGGAGATCAAAGGAGCAAAAATGATATTGGCCATATCATGTCACTTTATTTGATTGCATGTGATGTTTATCATGTTTATGCATCTTGTTTACTTAGAACGACGGTAGTAAATAAGATGATCTCTCACTAAAAATTTCAAGAATTGTGTTCCCCCTAACTATGCACCGTTGCTAAGGATCACTGTTCCGAAGCACCACGTGATGATCGGGTGTGATAGGCTCTAGCGTTCGCATACAACGGGTGTAAGCCAGATTTACACAAGCAATACACTTAGGGTTCACTTGACGAGCCTAGCATATACAGACATGGCCTCGGAACACGGAAGACCGAAAGGTCTCGAATTCGGCCCGCAGAAGTGTCTCGGCATCCGACACCTTCCCGAGCTCGA
Organism: Secale cereale; assembly: GCA_902687465.1. Taxonomy (NCBI): domain Eukaryota; kingdom Viridiplantae; phylum Streptophyta; class Magnoliopsida; order Poales; family Poaceae; genus Secale; species Secale cereale. The sequence continues at coordinate 753,766,707 of LR738712.1, read as the reverse complement.
CCTTGTAGGCCGCCGCCTGGTCCGCCAGCTCCTTGGCCAGGCGGTCGCGGTCCTGAGCGGCAAGACCACGCTCCCGCTCCTTAGCAGCCAGCTCCGACTGGGTCTCGCCCAGCTGGTTGCGGAGGTTGGTTGCGACCGCTGGCAAGGGAGGAAGAGAAACAACAAATGTCAGCAGCAAAAAGATAACCTTGGAGTTCCAAGCTTCCTGCTCAGCAGCCGGCTCAGAACTCGGGGACTACACCCAGCGGGTGCGCTGACGCGCCCCCGTAAGGAGAAGAGGAGAAGCACTCACCTTGGCTGTCTGCCAAGGTAGCCTGCAGTTGCGCCAGCTCCTGGCTCTGAGCGTTGTAGGAGGACACGCGGAGGTTGTCGTACTCCTGCAACGAAGACGCAAGGTCAGCCCACGACGCACACTTTGGAGTTCCAAGCCGCCTGCTTAGCAGCCGGCTCGGAACTCGAAGACTACACCCAGTGGGTGCGCTGACGCGCCCCCACAGAAGAAATTAAAGGGATAAAAACGAAAGAACATGAAGTGCACGTACCCGAATGGAGGACCGCATAGGTACGAACTCCTGCATCGCCGTCTACACGACATTGCCCAAGGAGTTGAAGCGGTCAAGAACGTCCCGCGATGCGACGATCAGTGCGCCGCCGCCTCCTTGCCTCCAACCTGACGGTGCCGTGCTGGTCGCCTCATTCTCCGGCGCGGACAAGCTGGCACCGCCTGCCTCCGCCTGCTGCGGCACAAAGACTGCCCTAGCAGGGCGCAGACGGGTTGGGGCTCGGTGGGCCGGTTGCGGGCCAATCACCAGCGCACCCCCAGCTGGCGGCACCTCCGTCCTTGCTGGCCGGTTGCCCTGCTCTCCAGCAGGCAGCGCAGGGGGCGGCACCCGCGTCTCTAGGATGACACAGTCGTCCCCCCATCGTCTGGAGCCGGCTGGTTGCCAGTAGGCGGCGCTTGGGCCAACGGCTCCAGAGAGCCTGCCTCCGGAAGGATGGTGCCGCCCGCTGGCTGCTGGGGGCCCATTTCCTGCTCTCGGGCTCGGGCAGCGTCTGCATGGGCCTGCTTGGCGGTTTCAGCCTCCGTCCTGGTGGCGGCGTCGGCCACCTCTCGCTCGCGATCCGCGACCTCATGCTCCGCGCGCGCCTCGTGGGCGTTCCTCTCCGTCGCCTCCCGGAGCGCGGCGGCCGGATCCATGCGAGGGGGCGCTGGAGGGGCATCCGTGCCTCCCACAACAGAGCCCGCTGGCACCCGCGAGAGGGAAAGCGGTGCGCTGCATGGATGTCCCAAAGAAACGGGAAGTCAACCAAGAGGAGATCGGCTGAGAAGGATGAGATTCACACAAAGGAGGGACGCAAAACACTTACCCGGACACAACCGTCCTTGCCTTGGGCATCTTCGGCGCATTCACCCTGGAGGCCGCCTCCCGACGCCTCATGGCGACGGTCTACAGCCGGAGCTTCTTGGGCGGGGCACCAGACGGCCCTGGGGAGGACCATCGTTTCCCGCCACCGGCTGTGCCAGACGGCCCGGCCTGCTGGCTGGCGCGGCCGGGTGCCTCCTCCACCTCCTCGTCATCATCCGGCCAGCTCTCAACGCCGCCTTCCGGCGGGCCGCCCGATGGCTGGCCCCCGCCGCCTGTCACCTCCTCCTCCTCCATGGCGGCGGCCCCAAGATCAGGGTCGCTTGTGTCGCTCTGGGAGCGATCCGGCTCCAGGGGGCGGCCCGGCTGGCCAGAGCTCGGCGCCGGCTGGCCGGGGAAGATCTGAACAAAACATCAGGATCAGATGAATACAACAGCCGGACGAAAGAAAAAAGAAGGGTTGAAGAGGTTACTGCGGGCGGCTGGTTGCCGCGGCTGTACGGCAGCTTGCCGAAGGCCCAGCCGGAGTTGGAGACCCTGCAGTTTGAGATGTGGTTCACCAAGCAAGCTACCTCCCTGTATGGCAGGGGCTTGGTGCACGTCCGGCTGGGGTCCCGGCGCCCGCCCATGTCGCAGATCAGGTGAGGGCGGCGCTGCAGCGGCAGCACTCGACGCTCCGCGAACGTGAGCAGCAGATCCGCGAAGACCAGGCCCTCGCTGTCCCTCAGCTCCCGGAGATGGCGCAACGCGATGGAGGCGCCTTCCGTGAGGGAGGCAGGCCGGGTCCTCCAGGAGTCGCGAGGCTCAGCAGGCGGACCCGGCACCCAGTCCGGCAGACAAATGAAGTCCTGCTCGGGGTCGACGTTGGAGACGTAGAAATACGTCTTCTGCCACTGCTTTACCGACCCTACAAGCTGTGGCGCTGGGAAGAAATTCCTCGTCCCACTGCGCTTCACCGCGATGCATCCCCCGCACTGGGCGGCACGCTCTGGACGGCGGTGCCGAGCTTCACGTAAAAGAGCTCGGTCCAGAGCTCTATGGTGGGGAGGATGCCGAAGTATGCTTCGCAGAGGACGACGAAGGATGAGAGCGTCATCATCGTGTTCGGCGTGAGGTGGTGAGGTTGGATGTGGAAGAACTCTAAGAATGAACGGAAGAAACCGCTCGGCGGGAGGCCGAAGCCGCACGGGAAGTGCGAGCGGAAGACAACCCGCTCGCCCTGCCGCGGGGCCGGCCTGATCTCCGCCACCGACGCGAGGCGCACGGCGACCCTGTTTGCAGGGGGTAGCTTCCACGACCGATGGAGGACGTCGATGTGCTCCTCTAGGACCTCGCTGCCGTCCCACTGGCCATGGTGTCGGGGAGGTGCTGGGGCGGACATGGCTCGGGCGGCTGCTCACTGCGACGTCGGCGAGAGGAACGGGAGGAAGCAAGGAAGAAGAAGGAGGACAGGGAGGAGTGAGCTCGAGAACGGTGCCAGCTCCTCTCCCCCGGCCTATTTATAGGCCCGGGGCGGCGAAGCCGAGGGGACGGGCGTGGGATCAACCGCTCCATGCCCCGCACGACCCCCGCCTTTTTCGCGCCTAATCCGCTCGCATTAAATGCGCGTGGAAGGGTAATCGATTACCCCTGCCACTCTGGATCCGCGCGGGGACCGAGGCCCTATAGTGGCGGGCCCCGGCCCACTGTTACGTCCCGTCACGCGCGTGGGCTGGCTGGCCGACGCGACGGGGCGATGACGCGTGGGGAGCTGCCAACGGTCGGCAGGCCCGCTCGACTGCCTGCCGACCAGGCGGTGCCTTCCCCCCGAAGATTCAAAGACAACGGTTCGGCTGCCGGAGGCCGGCTCCATCAATGCAGGGCCGGTAGCCGGCAGACGGATCTCTACGGAAGATGGGCAAAGGACGCTGAGCCTGCCTAAGGATGGAAGCTGCTGGAACCCCTCGGCCCTCCAGTGCCCGCCGCGGAGTTCCACCAGCTTCGGGGACTACCGTCGGAGATATTGACCATGGGTACCCTCGGAGACCACCATTGGTATTTCAAGACAAATAATAGCTGCCAGCTCTGCTCCGGCCGTCTGCTCATCGGACCGCCTCCTAGGGTATCCTGCCCTAGGAGCCGGCTGCTAGCAGGCGGCAGGGACCCAGCAGGCGGTAGCACCAACACCAACAGCTAGCAGACTGTTCCACGTCCCCTCCTTGGGACGCGTGCTGGGGGATCCCCACGCGGCAGAGACGTGGCTACAGGTGAACATGTCCTTCGAGAATCTATAAGGGCGTGGCTATAGTGAACGTGTACCTTATGAATATCTCCTAAACGGCGGGTCATAGTAGCCATGCTACTCGTGATCAAGCATCGGTCAGAGGAGACCACGATCCCACTACTCACAGACGGTAGGGCCAGCAGGCGGCTGGCCCCATTGGCCAGCGAGTAGGCTCATAAACAAGCCGCCCCTGGCAGACGGCCAAGGGAGACGGCCGCCTGGTAGCAGGCGGCAAATCTCACCCTAGAAGTCTGAACCTCATCAAGATGACAGGACAGGGTGTGGCGGTAGTGTACGGCAGGAGACGGCGGCACTGTAGCCACTTCCCTCGTGACGAGGCTGTCGTCAGCAGAGCCGCGTCTACAGTGAAAGACAATCACGTGGGCCCGCCGCCGGGCGGCAAGGCCGGCGCCAGAAGACACTGACGGCTAGGAGCGACACCGTCGAGATTACCATTGTACCCCTTGGGGTAGGCCTATATAAACCCCCCAGGGTCCTCCATGAGGAGGGGTTAGAAGATTGGAAGATTGGACTCAGAGAGAAAGAGATAGATACCCTAGCAAACTTTCCCGATCACTAGGGCATAGGAGGTGAGCTAGCCTTGTTCATCTTCTTCCTCTAGACCACACAGCTCGAGGAGCAACCTTGTAGCTACCATAGTGAGATCAGTCATGACGCGGAGCCCCCGCAGAGCAGGACTAGGGGTGTTATCTCCACGGAGAGACCCGAACCTGGGTAAGATCTGTAGGCTTCCTAAGTTTCGCTTCATCCCGCTTCCCGAGCCCGACGACGTTCTTTTGACCCCATGCATGATAAGCCATCCGTTGGCATATGTTACACCAAAACCCCAACAGGGGAGATTGAGTGGAATGACAAATACGGGCCAACAACTGTATAGGGTTGCCATCAGACCAAACACACTGAACCCGTTTGTGCAAATGGCGACTCGAGGATGCCTTGGATCTGCCGCTTTTTGCGCATGTAATGCATCGAAGCGCTTCCACGCTTCAACATCCAATTTATGTACCATCATTAGATTCCCATCTGCATCTAGTTCAGTTCTTTTGCCCGTTTTGTGCCATGTCATCTGTCTGGCCGTATCTTCGACCATGAAAAGATGTTTAAGTCTCGGTACGATTGGCATATACCAAAGAACATTAACGAGGACTTTGGTCTGCGTCTTCTCAACCATACCATTGTCTACCACAACATACCTAGAAGATTTGCAAATGGGTCAATAGTTCAAGTCCGCATACTAAAGCCTAAATAAGGCACATCCTTTCTCACAGGCATGTATCTTCTCATTGGTCATCTTAAGAGCATGATGTCTACTACACAACCTTCTTCTTGTAGACGTTGTTGGGCCTCCAAGTGCAGAGGTTTGTAGGACATTAGCAAATTTCCCTCAAGTGGATTACCTAAGGTTTATGAATCCGTGGGAGGCATAGGTTGAAGACGGTCTCTCTCAAACAACCCTGCAACCAAATAACAAAGAGTCTCTTGTGTCCCCAACACACCCAATACAATGGTAAATTGTATAGGTGCACTAGTTCGGCGAAGAGATGGTGATACAAGTGCAATATGGATGGTAGATATAGGTTTTTGTAATATGAAAATATAAAAACATCAAGGTAACTAATCATAAAAGTGAGCGTAAACGGTATTGCAATGCTAGGAAACAAGGCCTAGGGTTCATACTTTCACTAGTGCAAGTTCTCTCAACAATAATAACATAATTGGATCATATAACTATCCCTCAACATGCAACAAAGAGTCAATCCAAAGTAACTAATAGCGGAGAACAAACGAAGAGATTATGGTAGGGTTTGAAACCACCTCAAAGTTATTCTTTCTGATCGATCTATTCAAGAGTCCGAAGTAAAATAGCACGAAGCTATACTTTACGTTCGATCTATCTTAGAGTTCGTACTAGAATAACACCTTAAGACACAAATCAACCAAATCCCTAATGTCACCGAGATACTCCATTGTCACCTCAAGTATCCGCGGGCATGATTATACGATATGCATCACACAACCTCAGATTCGTCTATTCAACCAACACAAAGTACTTCAAAGACTTCCCCAAAGTTTCTACCGGAGAGTCAAGACGAAAATGTGTGCCAACCCCTATGCATAGATTCCCAAGGTCACGGAACCCGCAAGTTGATCACCAAAACATTCATCAAGTAGATCATGTGATATCCCATTGTCACCACAGATAAACACATGCAAGACATACATCAAGTGTTCTCAAATCCTTAAAGACTCATTCCGATAAGATAACTTCAAAGGCAAAACTCAATCCATTACAAGAGATTACAGGGGGAGAAACATCATAAGATCTAACTATAATAGCAAATCTCACGATACATCAAGATCGTGCCATCTCAAGAACATGAGAGAGTGAGAGAGAGATCAAACACATAGCTACTGGTACATACCCTCAGCCCCGAGGGTGAACTACTCCTCCCTAATCATGGAGAGCACCGGGATGATGAAGATGGCCACCGGAGAGGGGTTCCCCCCTCCGGCAGGGTGCCAGAACGGGTCTAGATTGGTTTTCGGTGGCAACAGAGGCTTTTGGCGGCAGAAATCCCAGTCTAGGATATTTTCCGGAGGTTTTTGTATATATAGGGGGTGTTGGAGTTGGTGCATGTAAAGGAGACCTCCGGGCTAACCTAGGTGATGATGCCATTTTTGAGCCAAATAACGTAAGTATAGCTAATTTTTTATGTAACCTCGGTAATTATGCCATTTTGGAGGAAAATAAGCTAAGTATGTGGCGTAATAGGGCTAACAAGCACGTACGAAGTTAAGTATGCATTTGTTAAGCAAAACACTAGAGAAGACTTATCCTCATCACAACAAATGCAATCAAGATCGCAACTAAGGTAACAATTGATCCAACGGCATAACGATACCAAGCCTCATTATCAATAGCATGTTTTCTAATATTCTTAATCTTCAAGCGCATTGCATCCGTCTTCAGGCGTGTTGCATCCATCTTCATCTTGTGATCATCAACGACATCGGCAACATACAACTCCAATTTCATCTTCTCTTCTTCAATTCTTTTAATTTTTTCTTTCAAATGCTCATTTTCTTTTTCAAAAAAATTTAACTTCTCGACAAGAGGGCCGGTTGCAATTTCTGGTTCACATACCTCCTAGGTAAAAATATCTCTATGTCAACTTGATGGCCATAATTGGCATAAATGTGAAATGCAACAAATAGACATAAAAGACAATATACCACATCGGAATCATAAACCGGGCGAGGGCCGACAGGGACGGATATCAAGACCATGGCACTATGTATAACAAACAATCATACAAAGTAAGAAAATTATACAAGTAACTATATAAATTATACAATCATACAAGTAACTATATAAATAAAGTACAACATAAAAAATTTAAATGCCTAATAATAATCTTGATCGTCGGGTTTAATAAATGCTCCGGGATCAATAAATGCATCATCATCATCACTATAATGAATGAACTGCTCATCGGGTTCAGCAACATCATCATGTGGAAGGCCACCTTCATGTAACCGGTCAAACATTGACAAGTCATCCGCAACAGTAACCTCTTCTAGTTCCAGCCCATGGGTGAAGTCGGATTCAATATCGCTGTCTACTTCCATGTTCTGGGGTGAAGTATAGCGTTTCTTGAAGCGTTTTTTTGGAAAGAAGCATTTCTTGGAAGAATTCACCTTCATATGTATCTGGGTTAGTGTGAGATTCATAATCCTCTTCATTGGGGGGAGGTGGTCTAACACGTGGCAGCACTTCATAGACGACATCCCAACCAATCAAATTTGGATCAGTTTGGCAAGCCCACGATAGATAGAAAACTTGGGTCGCATGTTGAGCCGTAATATAGACATCTAGATCATCTAAATGGGTGCTTTGTTTGATTTCGACTAGCCCTATATGTTCATGAGTCCTTCTAGTCTCCTTCGGCTGGAACCAATAACATTTGAACACTACAACGTTCGGTGGGTTTTCACCATAGAATATAAGTTCATATATTGCTTCAACACTCCCATAATACTCAGTACCCCCTTCTCCGATAGCAGAGACACAAAAATTTGTAGACTTTCGGTCAGCCATATATAGCTCTTTGGCAAAGGTACGAAAGCGATACCCGTTGATGTCGTACTTGTTAAATGAACGGACCTTATAGTCAAAACCATTAGCGACTTGTCTCAATTCGGCGTCCATAAATTCTGAATTAGCCTACAAGTTTAATACGAAAGGATTGTTGTATTAGCCGCAAATTAGACGAAGAAATGTGAAAGGTTAAATGTAAATTACCGTTTGTTTGAACCAAGAGATGAAATCGGGAAAGCCGTCTCCATGCTTTGCCAGAAGCTCATACACTTCGATGGATTCCTTTTCGAACACCGCTCCATCCAAGAATTTGGCGACGTACCGACTGTATTAAATATACGGGAATAAGAGCAGTTCAAAGAAATTAGAAGTTGCAAAACAGTGTACCGAGAACTTACTCAATGTACGGCCGCACTTCTGTTAGGTTGTTGAAGATATACAATGAAATGGCCCGCCATTTTTCGACATCCAACGATATTGGTTTAGAAGCACCAGCTGGTGCGAGATTCCCTTTGAATAGGCTGAGGTTTGATCCACCTTTTTTAGGGTCGCTAGCATTGTACCGAGGCTTGAGATTATGCAAATGATGATTATTGGCTTCGTAGTGTGCTGTCAGAATGTTTTCCGCCTCCTCAGTAATGAATGCCCCAGCCATCGATGCTTCAATTCTACATCTATTTCTACATTTTGATCGGAGCGTCTTCTACATCCTCTCAATTGCGTAGTACCAACGATTTTGCATGCCCCCCCCCCCCAATCTTGCCTTGATCAGGAGATGCAAAATCAAATGTTTCATTTGATTAAATAAGCTCGACACAAAGATCTTCTCTAACTTGTAGAACAACTCCGGCGCGAACTCTACTATTTCTTCAAGCACGCCAGGTGATAGTTCTTTCGCACAAAGAACACAGAAGAAATAGCTCATATCTGCTAGTACAAAGCCATGCAACATCACCGGCATTACCCGCTCAATCCATATGTGCCAATCATGACTCTTGAGACCAAATATGTTAAATTTTTCAAGACTCTCTCCCCTCTTTAGATTCGTTGCATACCCATCGGGGAAGATCAACTGCATTTTCACCCACAAGATAATTTTCCTCATAGCTGGACTTCGAAGATTGAACCATGCCTTTGGCTTCGTCCAGTTCTGCTTTTCTTTAAGTTGTTTCATGTTTTGTATAGGTCTATCACATAGCGCCTCTTGATTGACTCTAGCCTTGGTATTATCTTTGACTTCCCCTCTATGCCGAACAATGTAGCAAATAGGGCCTCGGCGATATTCTTTTCAGTGTGCATCACATCGATGTTGTGTGGGCAAAGGAGGTCTTTGAAGCAAGGCAGATCCCACAAGCATGTCTTGTGAGTCCAGGCATGTTCCGAATTAAACCCCTTGAAATACCATGGACGCCATAGATCTGGCTCCAGAGTGTTTAATGGATCCAGGGTCTCTTGGCCTGTCAGCGGAGGTGGTGCAGAGTTTTTGACAACTCTACCTTTGATGAAGTTCTTCTTGTATTTCCTGAATTTATGGCGAGATATTTAGGAACTGTCTATGCAAGTCGAAGCAAGAAAACTTGCGACCCGCCTGCAGCCAACGGAACTCAAGAGCTTCCTTGCATGTGGGGCACGGGAACCTTCCATGCACACACTAGCCAACAAATAGCGCATAAGCCGGTAAGTCATGCGTCGAGTACATGTACTAAACACGCATTATGAAGTTATGTTTGCTAAATGCGTCATATGTCTTGAACCCATTATCCCAAGCTTCTTGTAATTCGTCCTTAAGCGGCTGCATGTACACATTCATATCCTTCCCCGGATAGTTCGACCTTGGCATTATCAACGTCAGGAAAATGTTCTTTCTTTGCATAATCTGTTCAGGGGGGAGATTGAGTGGAATGACAAATACGGGCCAACAACTGTATAGGGTTGCCATCAGACCAAACACACTGAACCCATTTGTGCTAATAGACTCGAGGATGCCCTGGATCTGCCGCTTTTTGCGCATGTAATGCATCGAAGCACTTCCACGCTTCAACATCCAATTTATGTACCATCATCAGATTCCCATCTGCATCTAGTTCGGTTCTTTTGCCCGTTTTGTGCCATGTCATCTGTCTGGCTGTCTCTTCGACCATGAAAAGACGTTTAAGTCTCGGTACGATTGGCATATACCAAAGAACATTAACGAGGATTTTGGTCTACGTCTTCTCAACCATACAATTGTCTACCACAACATACCTGGAAGATTTGCAAATGGGACAATAGTTTAAGTCCGCATACTAAAGCCTAAATAAGGCACATCCTTTCTCACAGGCATGTATCTTCTTATTGGTCATCTTAAGAGCATGATGTCTACTACACAAACTTCTTCTTGTAGACGTTGTTGGGCCTCCAAGTGCAGAGGTTTGTAGGACAGTAGCAAATTTCCCTCAAGTGGATGACCTAAGGTTTATCAATCCGTGGGAGGCATAGGTTGAAGACGGTTTCTCTCAAATAACCCTACAACCAAATAACAAAGAGTCTCTTGTGTCCCCAACACACCCAATACAATGGTAAATTGTATATGTGCACTAGTTCGGCGAAGAGATGGTGATACAAGTGCAATATGGATGGTAGATATAGGTTTTTGTAATCTGAACATATAAAAACAAAAAGGTAACTAATCATAAAAGTGAGCGTAAACGGTATTGCAATGCTAGGAAACAAGGCCTAGGGTTCATACTTTCACTAGTGCAAGTTCTCTCAACAATAATAACATAACTGGATCATATAACTATCCCTCAACATGCAACAAAGAGTCACTCCAAAGTAACTAATAGCGGAGAACAAACGAAGAGATTATGGTAGGGTTCGAAACCACCTCAAAGTTATTCTTTCTGATCGATCTATTCAAGAGTCTGAAGTAAAATAGCATGAAGCTATTCTTTACGTTCGATCTATCTTAGAGTTCATACTAGAATAACACCTTAAGACACAAATCAACCCAAACCCTAATGTCACATAGATACTCCATTGTCACCTCATGTATCCGTGGGCATGATTATACGATATGTATCACACAATCTCAGATTCATCTATTCAACCAAAACAAAGTACTTCAAAGAGTGCCCCAAAGTTTCTACCGGAGAGTCAAGACGAAAATGTGTGCCAACCCCTATGCATAGATTCCCAAGGTCACGGAACCCGCAAGTTGATCACCAAAACATACATCAAGTAGATCACGTGATATCCCATTGTCACCACAGATAAGCACATGCAAGACATACATCAAGTGTTCTCAAATCCTTAAAGACTCATTCCGGTAAGATAACTTCAAAGGCAAAACTCAATCCATTACAAGAGATTAGAGGGGGAGAAATATCATAAGATCCAACTATAATAGCAAAGATCGCAATACATCAAGATCGTGCCATCTCAAGAACACAAGAGAGAGAGAGAGAGATCAAACACATAGCTACTGGTACATACCCTCAGCCCCGAGGGTGAACTACTCCCCCCTCGTCATGGAGAGCACTGGGATGATGAAGATGGCCATCGGAGAGGGATTCCCCCCTCTGGCAGGGTGCCACAATGGGTCTAGATTGCTTTTCGGTGGCAACAGAGGCTTTTGGCAGCGGAACTCCTAGCCTAGGATATTTTCCGGAGGTTTCTGTATATATAGGGGGTGTTGGAGTTGGGGGCAAGTAAAGGAGACCTCCGGGCTATCCACGAGGTAGGGGGCGTGCCCCGGGGGGCGCCCCTTGCTACCTCTTGAGCTTGCGTTGTATTCCCTCGAAGAGGAAAGGGAGATGCAGCACAGTAGCATAAGTATTTCCCTCAGTTTTTGAGAACCAAGGTATCAATCTAGTAGGAGACCACGCGCCAGTCCCTCGCACCTGCACACAAACAAATAAGAACATCGGAGCAACGTGATAAGAGGTTGTCAATCCCTTTACGGTCACTTACAAAAGTGAGATCTGATAGAGATGATAGTTGATATTTTTGGTATTTTTAGTTTAATAAAACAGCAAATAAAAGCGGTAAAAGTAAAGTAGATGTAGATTGATATGTTGAGAATAGACCTCGGGGCCATAGTTTTCTCTAGTGGCTTCTCTCATGATAGCGATATTCTATGGCGGGTAAACAAATTACTGTCGAGCAATTGATAGAAAAGCGAATAATTATGAGACTATCTAGGCATGATCATTGTATATAGGCATCACGTCTGAGACAAGTAGACCGACTCCTGCCTGCATCTACTACTATTACTCCACAGATCGACCGCTATCCAGCATGCAACTGGTGTATTGAGTTCATACGAACAGAGTAACGCTATAAGCAAGATGTCATAATGTAGAGGGATAAACTCAAGCAATATGATGTAAACCCCATCTATTTATCCTCGATGGCAACAATACAATATGTGCCTTGCTGCCCCTACTGTCACTGGGAAAGAACACCCCAAAATTGAACCCAAAGCCAAGCACTTCTCCCATTGCAAGAACTATAGATCTAGTAGGCCAAACCAAATCGATAATTCGAAGAGACTTGCAAGGATATTATGGGCACACATAAAAATTTCAGAGAAGAACCAAATACCTTTCATAGATAACCTTGATCATAAACTCACAATTCATCGGGTCTCAACAAACACACCGCACAAAGAGATTACATCGAATAGATCTCCTCGAAGACCGAGGACAACTTTGTATTGAGATCCAGAGAGAGGGAAGAAGCCATCTAGATACTAGCTATGGACCCGAAGGTCTATGGTTTACTAATGGCAACTCATGGTGAGGGCGATGATGATGATGAAGAAGGCCTTCGTGATGGATCCCCCTCCGGTGGAGCTCCGGAACAGGCTCCAAGATGGGATCTCCACGGGAACAGAAGCTACATCGGTGGAATTAGGTTTTCTCTCTGCGTATGGAGTTTCTGGGGTACGTGGACTTATATAGGAAGAAGGAGGGCACCGGGGGCCACTTGAGGGGGCCTCGAGGCAGGGGGCGCGCCCCCACCCTCGAGGGCCACCTCTCTGTCCCCTGACTTGGTCCTCAAGCTCCGCGTGCGTTATTTTCTCCAAAAATATCTCTTGCGAAGGTTTCATTCTGTTTGGACTCCGTTTGATATTCCTTTTCTGCAAAACCCTGAAATAGGCAAAAAAAATAGCAATCTGGACTGGGCCTTTGGGTTAGTAGGTTAGTCCCAAAAATGATATAAAAGTGAATGATAGAGCCCATTAAACATCCAAGACTTCATAAATAATAGCATGGAACAATCAAAAATTATCGATACGTTGGAGACGTATCACCCCTACCCTCGTGTGCAGCCCGGGAACCTTCTGGTCCCCCTCCGGCACTTCCTGGGCTTCTTCTGGGCCAAAAATAATCTCCGTTGAGTTTCATGTCAATTGGGCTCCGTTTGATATTCCTTTTCTGCGATACTCTAAAACAAGAGAAAAACAGAAACTGGCACTAGGCTCTGGGTAAATAGGTTAGTCCCAAAAATCATTTAAAAGTGTATATAAAAGCCCATAAAACATCCTAGAAGGATAATATAATAGCATGGAACAATCAAAAATTATAGATACGTTGGAGACGTATCAAGCATCCTCAAGCTTAATTCCTCCTTGTCCTCGAGTAGGTAAATGATAAAAATGGATTTTTTGATGAGGAATGCTACCCAACATAATTCTCAATGCAATTCTTTTTATTGTGGCATGAATGTTCAGATCCGAAAGATTCAAGACAAAAGTTTAATATTGACATAAGAATAATAATACTTGAAGCATACTAACAAAGCAATCATGTATTCTCAAAATAACATGGCCAAAGAAAGTTATCCCTACAAAATCATATAGTCTGGCTATGCTCCCTCTTCATCACACAAAATATTCATATCATGCACAACCCCGGTTTCAGCCAAGCAATTGCTTCACACTTCAATTCTTTAAAACCTTTCAACTTTCACGCAATACATGAGCGTGAGCCATGGATATAGCACTATGTGGAATAGAGTGGTGGTTGTCGAGAAGACAAAAGAGGAAGATAGTCTCACATCAACTAGGCGTATCAATGGGCTATGGAGATGCCAATCAATAGATATAAATGTGAGTGAGTAGGGATTGCCATGCAACGGATGCACTAGAGCTATAAGTGTATGAAAGCTCAAAAAAAGAAACTAAGTGGGTGTGCATCCAACTTGCTTGCTCATGAACACCTAGGGCATTTTGAGGAAGCCCATCATTGGAATATACAAGCCATGTTCTATAATGAAAATTCCCACTAGTATATGAAAGTGACAATACAAGAGACTCTCTATCATGAAGATTATGGTGCTACTTTGAAGCACAAGTGTGGAAAAGGATAGTAGCATTGTCCCTTCTCTATTTTCTCTCATTTTTTTGGAGGGGCTTCTCTCTTTTTTTTAGCCCCCCTTTTTTTGGCCATCTTTTTTTTTGCCTTTCTCTCTTTTTTTTTTTGTTTCCTCACACGGGACAATGCTCTAATAATGAAGATCATCACACTTTTATTTACTAACAACTCAAAGATTACAACTCGAAGCTAGAACAAAGTATGACTCTATGTGAATGCCTCCGGCGGTGTACCGGGATGTGCAATGAATCAAGAGTGACATGTATGAATGAATTGTGAATGGTGGCTTTGCCAAAAATACGATGTCAACTACATGATCATGCTTGGCAATATGACAATATGAAGCGTGTCATATGAACGGAACGGTGGAAAGTTGCATGGCAATATATCTCGGAATGGCTATGGAAATGCCATGATAGGTGGGTATGGTGGCTGTTTTGAGTAAGGTATATGGTGGGTGTATGGTACCGGTGAAAGTTGCACGGTACAAGAGAGGCTAGCAATTGTGGAACGGTGAGAGTGCGTATATTCCATGGACTCAACATTAGTCATAAAGAACTCATATACTTACTGCAAAAATCTACGAGTTATCAAAACAAAGTATTCAGCGCATGCTCCTAGGGGAAGCGTTGGTAGGAGTTAACCATCGCGCGATCCCGACCGCCACACAAAGGATGACAATCAATAAATACCTCATGCTCTAACTTCGTCACATGTGGGGCAATGAAGCATACTCTTCAATTAAAGCTTACAATGTGCTAATTGGGCACAAACAAACACCACCACATTTCTCATGGATCTGGAAAAGCTCCCGTCAACCAAAACACAAAGTTTTTTTCTGGATGCTTTTACATGACAGAGTTAACACAAGGAATTTACTAAGGAGGAAAAACTTTGAATTGGAATTTTACAATTGTGCAGTTAGAGGATGTCCTCAAGAGGAAACACTTCACCATCTTTTTTGGGGTTGCCCTTTTGCCAAAAGGTGTTGGAACTTCATTTGTCCCTCAAGAACCCCAAACTTGTCTGTGCTGGAAGCTTTTCAGGACCTAAAAGACAGACTCAGATACCCCTTCTTTATGGAGATTATCATCTTGGGATCATGGGCCATCTGGATATCCAGAAACAACAAAATATTTGAAGGAATCACTCCCTCCTTTCAAGGCTGGAAGCATATTTTTACTGAGGAGCTAAAGCTGCTGAAACTGAGAATCAAGAAGAAATATGAAGTGCAATTCTCTGCTTGGCTGGACTCTATGTTGTAATTTCTATGTTTCCCTGTTCTTTTCTTCTTCTTTTTCTTTTTAGGCTTTAGTGTTAGTCCTTTAGCTTTTGTTTTTTAGTGTTTCCTTCTTGTAGTTGGGCTTAGCTCAAGCCCAACAGACCTATGTTTTTATTTATTTATAAAAGCTGCAGTGGGGTTTTTACCCTACTGTTCATAGTCAAAAAAAAAACTTCGTCACATAGCGGTTCACCATACGTGCATGCTATGGGAATCACAAACTTTAACACAAGTATTTCTTGAATTCATAATTACCCCGCTAGCATAACTCTAATATCACCATCCTCATATCTCAAAACAATCATCAAGTATCAAACTTCTCCTATCATTCAATGCACTTTATGTGAAAGTTTTTACTATACTCATCTTGGATGCCTATCATATTAGGACTAGAATTATAACCAAAGCACATTACCATGCTGTTCTAAAAGACTCTCAAGCTAATATAAGTGAAGCATGAAGTTCATCTATTTCTTCAAAATAAAACCACCGCCATGCTCTAAAAAGATATAAGTGAAGCACTAGAGCAACCGACAAACTACTCCGAAAGATATAAGTGAAGATCAATGAGTAGTTGAATAATTATGTAACTATGTGAAGACTCTCTAATCAAAATGACGCTCCAAGCAAAACACACATCATGTGGTGAATAAAAATATAGCATGGAGTAAAGTTACCTATAGACGAAGACGAAAGAGGGGATGCTTTCCCGGGGCATCCCCAAGCTTAGGATTTTGGTTGTCCTTGAATTTTACCTTGGGGTGCCTTGGGCATCCCCAAGCTTAGGCTCTTGCCACTCCTTATTTCATAGTCCATCGAATCTTTACCCAAAACTTGAAAATTTTACAACACAAAACTCAACAGAAAACTCATAAGCTCCGTTAGTATAAGAAAATAAAACCACCACTTACGTACTGTTATGAACTCATTCTAAATTCATATTGGTGTAATATCTACTGTATTCCAACTTCTCTATGGTTCATACCCTCCGATACTACTCATAGATTCATTAAAATAAGCAAACAACACATAGAAAACAGAATATGTCAAAAACATAACTGTTTGTAGCAATCTGTAACTTTCGAATACTTCTATAACTCTAAAAATTCTGAATAAATTGGTAGACCTGAGGAATTTGTCTATTAATCATCTGCAAAAAGAATCAACTAAAAATCACTCTCCAGTAAAAAATGGTAGCTAATCTCGTGAGCGCTAAAGTTTCTGTTTTTTACAGCATGATCGCATAAACTTCACACAAGTCTTCCCAAAGGTTCTACTTGGCACAAACACTAATTAAAACACAAAACCACATCTAAATAGAAGCTAGATGCAATATTCATTCCTAAACAGAAGCAAAAAGCAAAGAACAAAAATAAAGTTGGGTTGCCTCCCAACAAGCGCTATCGTTTAATGCCCTTAGCTAGGCATGATGATTTCAAAGATGCTCACATAAAAGATAAGAAATGAAACATAAAGAGAGCATCATGAAGAATATGACTAGCTCATTTAAGTCTAACCCACTTCCTATGCATAGGGATTTTGTGAGAAAACAACTTATGGGAACAAGAATCGACTAGCATAGGAAAGCAAAACAAGAATAGCTTCAAGATTTTAAGCGCATAGAGACGAAACTTGATATTATTGCAACTCCTACAAGCATATGATCCTCTCTCATAATAATTTTCAGTAGCATCATGAATGAATTCAACAATATAACTATCACATAAAGCATTCTTGTCATGATCCCCAAGCATATAAATTTTATTACTCTTCGCATAAGCAAAAAAATTTCTCATTCGGAATAGTGGGAGTATCATAAGAGACTTGAATACTATAGATTGTTTCCACATTAAAAGAGTAATGTTCAAAAAAAGGTTAATCATAATCATGACAAGTTTGATAAATATAATCATCACTACTTTTTATATCATAAGTGTCATCACAATAATCATCATAAGTAGGAGGCATGCTTTCATCTTAATAAATTTGAATATCAAAACTTGGGGGGCTAAAAATATCATCTTCATCAAACGTAGCCTCCCCAAGCTTGGGACAACCATTAATTGCAGGAAATACATTCTCAAACATGTCATTCTCATCAAACATAACATCCCCAAGCTTGGGCCTTTGCATATCATAAGCATAATCACTCTCATCATTAATAGTATGGATAGCACCGATAGTATAACAATTATCATCATCACAATGAGTAATAGGAGCAACATCATTTGGAAGGGAAACCTCTTTACCTTTGCTTCTCCGTCTTTTCTTTTTCTTCTTCGCATCCTGTGTGGGTTAATCTTCTTTTTGGAGCTCCTTATTAATGAGATTGGTTGAATAGAAGACTCCTCCTCGCTACCTGATTCATCATAAGAAATAATAGGAGGACATTGGGAAATATCTTCCCTTTCATTAGTATTCTCTTCATCTTCTATTTGTTTTCTTGTCTTTATGTAATTGGCAATATAAGGATTTTCAATGCAATTCACCGCACAATACATATAAATTTCCTCTAGATCAAAATCAAGAGGTTTATCAAAGGCAAATCCTGGAAGATTCTTAGTTCTATGTTTGATTTCTTCGTAACCCAAAAGCAAGCTAAGTTCATTATGATGTGCAAGGGAAATCAGGTCATCACAATTTTTGGACACGATTTGATCATGAAACAATTTGCATTGGAGACTTAGATGAACACATTCATTGCAAAGTTCACAAGCACGGCTAAGACATATTAAATATTCAGCACAATCATCTAGACTTTCTTGCAACCATTTAGTTTCTAAATACTTATGTCTCTTGCAATATCTATCTTCCCTATTTGGTACGTACTTGCAAACTCTATGCACTCCACAAAAATCGACATGCTAATAAGAGATATTTTCAACATGACTAGTGCAATCATCATTAGTATTATGGATATTCGAAGAATTCACACTAACAACATTGCAATCATGCTCATCATTCAATTTTTTAGTGCCAAGCATTCTATGTAATTCTTCTTCTAGTAATTGAGCACAACTTTCCTTCCCTTCATTTTCACGAAAGATATTAAAAAGATGAAGCATATGAGGTAAAATTAGTTCTATTTTTTTCTAGTTTTCTTTTATAGACTAAACTATTGATAAACAAGAAACTAAAAGATTCGATTGCAAGATCTAAAGATATACCTTCAAGCAATCACCTCCCGGCAACAACGCTAGAAAAGAGCTTGATGTCTACTACACAACCTTCTTCTTGTAGACGTCGTTGGGCCTCCAAGGGCACAGGTTTGTAGGACAGTAGCAAATTTCCCTCAAGTGGATGACCTAAGGTTTATCAATCCGTGGGAGGCGTAGGTTGAACATGATCTCTCTCAAACAACCCTGCAACCAAATAACAAAGAGTCTCTTGTGTCCCCAACACACCCAATACAATGGTAAATTGTATAGGTGCACTAGTTCGGCGAAGAGATGGTGATACAAGTGCAATATGGATGGTAGATATAGGTTTTTGTAATCTGAAAATATAAAAACAGCAAGGTAACTAATCATTAAAGTGAGCGTAAACGGTATTGCAATGCTAGGAAACAAGGCCTAGGGTTCATACTTTCACTAGTGCAAGTTCTCTCAACAATAATAACATAACTGGATCATATAACTATCCCTCAACATGCAACAAAGAGTCACTCCAAAGTAACTAATAGCGGAGAACAAACGAAGAGATTATGGTAGGGTACAAAACCGCCTCAAAGTTATTCTTTCTGATCGATCTATTCAAGAGTCTGTAGTAAAATAGCACGAAGCTATTCTTTTCGTTCGATCTATCTTAGAGTTCGTACTAGAATAACACCTTAAGACACAAATCAACCAAAACCCTAATGTCACGTAGATACTCCATTGTAACCTCAAGTATCCGCGGGCATGATTATACGATATGCATCACACAATCTCAGATTCATCTATTCAACCAACACAAAGTACTTCAAAGAGTGCCCCAAAGTTTCTACCAGAGAGTCAAGACGAAAATGTGTGCCAACCCCTATGCATAGATTCCCAAGGTCACGGAACCCGCAAGTAGATCACCAAACCATACATCAAGTAGATGACGTGATATCCCATTGTCACCACAGATAAGCACATGCAAGACATACATCAAGTGTTCTCAAATCCTTAAAGACTCATTCCGATAAGATAACTTCAAAGGGAAAACTCAATCCATTACAAGAGAGTAGAGGGGGAGAAACATCATAAAATCCAACTATAATAGCAAAGCTCGTGATACATCATGATCGTGCCATCTCATGAACACGAGAGAGAGAGATCAAACACATAGCTACTGGTACATACCCTCACCCCGGAGGGTGAACTACCCG
>LR738712.1:753725159-753746913 GCA_902687465.1 Secale cereale | reverse complement strand
GAGAGCGCCGAGATGATGAAGTTGGCCACCAGAGAAGGATCCCCCCTTTGGCAGGGTGCCAGAACGGGTCTAGATTGGTTTTCGGTGGCAAAAGAGGCTTTCGGCGGTGGAACTCCCGATCTAGGTTATTTTCCGGAGGTTTCTCTATATATAGGGGGTGTTGGAGTCGGGGGCAAGTAAAGGAGACCTCAGGGCTGTCCACGAGGTAGGGGGCGCGCCTAGGAGGGGTTCCCCCTACCCTCGTGGGCAGCCCGGGAACCTTCTAGCTGTCGGGACCGTTTGCGCATTTTGGCTCACGTATAGGATAGTGTCGCTAGCATCCGTATGACAAAGAACCCGGGCCGACATGACTAGTTATAAACCCAAGGTGGCACTAACTTACAGGGACATGCATACATGACCCAGCAACGAACGTGTCGGTCATCAACGTTGGAACCCAAGTCGTAGCAAGCTACAAGGACTTAAAGGAACAACGCATGAAATTTCCCGAAAGGGACAGACACAGGAACGAAGAAGGACACATGCCGGCCAGCCTAAGTGTTCTGGAGCAGTAGCAAGCTACCACGGCTCAGTGGAAGCACTAGGAGACATTTCCCCATAAGAGAGGCTACCAAGAGGAAACAACTAGGTTGTCGGATCCCACACATACTGTTAGGGATATTACTAGAAGGTAGGAACCGGCTAGTATAAACCGGATTATGGTAATATCACGGTATCATTGTAATACTTAGTAGAGGCTACGGCCCATGAGATCTTAAGGCCCATGTGTAGAATTACGGTTTGTAAACCGCTTGATCATGTAACTTGAGAGATAAGGAAGAAAGAGCAGAGACCGAGGCGGACACAAGTATGAGCCGGCCTCGGGACTCTGTAAACCGGACCGGGCGTCACCTCTATATAAAGGGACGACCCGGCGACGGTTCAGGACAAGCAAGAAACAACCCGTCGAGAACAGACAAGCGATCCGCTCCCTGTTCATCGACGCCCAAGCAATACCAAACCAAACTAGACGTAGGCTTTTACCTTCACTGAAGAGGCCGAACTAGTATAAACCCTTTGTGTCCCTTGTGTGCTTTTAATCCCTTCAAGCTAACCCGTGTGATGGTTCCATTATCAAGTCCGTTGAACCGGACATCTGCCGTGTTATTTCCACGACAGTTGGCGCCCACCGTGGGGCCTGCGCACGATGGTTTCGAGTTCTTGAAGGGCAGCTTTGAAAGGCTCAAGGGTTACGCAGTCGGCCGGATGACCAAGAGTCGCCGCGGCCGGATCTACATCGACGACGCGGGCTGGGGACCGGAGGCCGATTCAATTGAATATGGGTACCGGGTTCCCTTCGGCGGCATCCACGTTTTCATCGGCAAGATCGGCGAACCGGGACCTGAGCCGGACATCTTCCCCAACATCGTCGAGCCTGCTCAGCGTGCGAGATCGGCCCGGATTCAGCCCGCCATGAAGCACGTCTTCGTTGGAGCAGTTCATGGGGTCCAGGCCGAGGACGGATCGGAATCCGGTGGCGAGACAGTTGTCTACTCCGACGACGAATCTTCATCCGGAGAGACTGAGTCTTTGTATTAGTTGCGGGACGGCCGGTCTGAGGGTGAGTCTGACGGAGACAGTATTCCGGGCCCCTTTGTCCCGCCATACCGGGTGGCTGTCTTTATGGCCGGTTCACAACCTACGCCACAGTCCACGGTGATCGGGGCAACAGCAGAAGCTGGTGTAGGGGGGAGTGGCCAGGCCCTCTCGCCCACTGACGTTCTATCCACCTTAGTCGAGGAGTTCACAGCCCGAACCATGGCAGAGGTGGCTCCAGCAGACAAGGCGCAACACGATGCAGAGCTCCTTCAGCTAAAGGGCCGGATTGATCAAGCAAGGGAAGATCTGAAAACAGAGAAGGCTATGATGGCAATAAGGCAGGCGGAACTAAATGATTAGGCTTTTCATCTAAGGATGGAGCAGGCCTCTGCACAGGGGGTAAGGAGTCGGAAATATCAATCTCGTCTACCGTCGGTTTACGAGGCGACAAATCTGTTCAGGACACCCGGGGCTGGGACCAGCAATGATCCGGCTTTAAACCGAAGGGCGCCCCCGAGCGATGAGCCGGTTCAGCAGCCTACTGCGGAGCAAGATCGACGGGTCATCCCTACGCCTAACGTTCCTACCCCTCTGGGTCACTATTCAAATCCTTTGGACAACATCGTTGCTGCTGCTTCACGCTTGGCCGCTTTACCCATTGAGGGGACATCCCCGGTGGCGTTGGAGGCACGCAGGGTTAATGATCTACTTAATACGTCGTTAATACAACAGCAAGCATATTCGCATAGCCGGGAGAGGCTCCATTCAACACCACGCCCCATCCGGAGTTACACTAGGCATTGGGAGGAACCAGAAGTGTCTAGCAGTGAACGCAGGCGACATCATCACAGACAAAATAATCCGGCAGGCGCGGAGGCACAAGCTCAGGATGCAAATCGGGTTAGATCGGTGGCCCGGGAGGAGATCCGTCAGACGACGCCGGTTCACACAACCACAGCAGAGACAGGAGTCACACCGAGTTCCTTTGGGGTGCAGTGTCTTATCCCTGCTTTACGGAGCGTGAAGCTGCCCAAGGATTTCAAAGGTCCGCGTAAGGTGCCTAATTACACAGCAGATTTGGCTCCAGAAGCTTGGGTTGAGAGTTACGAGATGGCGATGGAGATGCTGGATGTAGATGAAGCGGCTTGTGCAAAGTATTTTACTATGATGCTTGAAGGTACAGCCCGGACCTGGCTAAAGGGTTTACCCCCTAATTCCATCGGGTCATGGGGAGAGCTACGTCGCCAGTTTATCAAAAAATTTAAAGATACGTGCAAGCAGCCGATGTCAATAGTGGATCTAGTAGCCTGTGTGCAAGGAGAACAGGAATCCACAAGTGCATGGGTGCGGCGAGTGTCAGAGATCTTGCACTCTTCGAATGGTATCAATCCCAGTACGGCAATAGTGACCTTAGAAAACAATTGCCGGTTTGAGTCTCTCAAGTTAAAACTGGGGCGGCTTAAACGGGATTGTAATGATATGGGAACTCTTATGAGCGCTCTAGTAAAATATGGGAATTCTGACAACACTAAGTATCCAGAAGCAGAGGGAGACAAAGCAGGAAAGGTCAACAAGCCTGGTAAACCGGCGCAGGTTAGTCCGGCTGGTACCAGTTTCTTAGGCAAGCGAAAGGAAGAGGGTGGCTCTGATTTCGTGGCCAATACCCAAGTTCAAGGGGGTTTTCAGCGAAATAGGGGCAAACCACCTCCACAAACCGGCGGAGGGGATGTTAGTTGGGACCAGGAGTTGAGTCAGCCTTGTCTGAAGCACATCACAAGGGAACGACCAGCAAAACACACTATAGGAGAATGCAGGCCCTTGATGGAAGCCATAATGAGCCGCCTCAATTCTAATGACAGGCCTCCAAACGGCGGTTCAGGCCCGGGGTTCTACGGTCCGGGTCACTAGGGGAACAGCTCCGGATCAGGATATCGGGGCAATAACAGTGGTTATATTAACCGGGTCAATAATCAATATGGTCAAGGTGGTTATAATAACCGGGGCAATCAGCCGCATGGTCAAGGTGGCTATAATAACCAGGGCAATCAGCAGCAGGGCCAAGGTAATCACAATAACCAAGGTAATCAGCAGCATCAGCAACAGCAGCAGCAATCCGGATATCAGAGTAATCCGAAGGAGTTAAGTAGTGGGCAATATCATGTGTTCACCACGAGTTTGTGTAAACGAGATCAAAAGGTTTTAAAGCGGGCAGTCCACGCGGTTGAACCGGCGACACCGCAATTTCTGCGCTGGTCAGAGCAGCCCATTGTATGGAGTAGGGAGGATCACCCGATGTGGGTGGATAATCCGGGGCACTTGGCCTTGGTGGTAGCACCACAGGTGGGTGGCTACAAGTTCACGAAAGTTCTTATGGACGGCGGCAGCAGCATCAATATCTTGTATTATGAGACCTTCCGTCGTATGGGCTTGACGGATAAGAAGCTAAGACAGTCAAATACGGTGTTCCATGGAGTGGTTCCAGGTAAGTCAGCTTACCCAGTTGGGAAAATTGACTTAGAAGTTACGTTTGGAGATGAGCATGATTCCAGGTCAGAGATGATAACTTTTGAAGTCGTCAAGATCCGGAGCCCTTATCACGCTCTGTTCGGGAGGACGGTTTATGCCAAGTTCATGGCTAGGCCGTGTTATGTTTATTTGCAGCTTAAGATGCCGGGTCACAAAGGCACAATCACGGTTCATGGAAGTCGCAAGATTGCATTGGAGTGTGAAGAGGGAGACGCTGCTTACGCGGAGGCAGTATGTGCTACAGAGGAGTTGAAGTTTTATAAGGATAATGTTGATCCGGCAGATATGACCCCGTTGAAGAAGCCGACTACGGAGCATGATCCGGCGTTGAAATTTAAATCGGCGGAGGAGACTAAGTAGGTTGATTTTGTGCCAGGCGATTCATCCAAGCAGTTCACTATCAGCGCTAACCTTGATCCCAAATAGGAAAGCGCGCTCATCGAGTTCATCCGTGAGAACCGGGATATCTTTGCATGGAAACCTTCTGACATGCCAGGTATACCGAGGGAACTCGCTGAGCACAGTCTTAACGTTGATCCGAAGTTCAAACCGATCAAGCAGTATCTGCGCCGCTTCAACGAAGAGAGGCGCAAAGCTATAGGAGAAGAGGTGGCCAGGCTTTTAGCCGCAGGGTTCATAGTTGAAGTTTTTCATCCGGAATGGTTGGCCAATCCGGTGCTGGTATTGAAGAAGAATGGAAAATGGAGAATGTGTGTGGACTACACAGACCTCAACAAAGCTTGTCCAACTGATCCTTTTGCTCTCCCTCGCATTGATCAGATCATCGATGCTACGGCGGGATGTGAGCGGCTACGTTTTTTGGATGCATACTGAGGATATTACCAGATCAAGATGACGGTTAAAGACCAGGAGAAGACATCTTTCATAACTCCTTTTGGTGCTTTTTGCTATGTATCTATGCCTTTTTGGTCTCAAGAGTGCCCAAGCAACTTATCAGCGTTGCGTACAGAATTGCCTTAAGGGGCAGATAGGGAGAAATGTTCATGCTTATGTGGATGATATCGTGGTGAAGTCAAGAAAGGAGGAGACGCTGATAGAGGACCTCAAGGAGACCTTTGATAACCTTCGGACATATAAGATGATGCTTAATCCGGAGAAGTGTGCCTTTGGTGTTCCGGCAGGCAAGCTCCTTTGGTTTTTGGTATCAAACAGAGGAATAGAAGCAAATCCAGAGAAGATCAAGGCAATCACATCTTTGACTAAACCGGCTTGCATTAATGATGTTCAGCGCATTGCTGGCCGGATCACAGCATTGAGCCGGTTTATTAGCCGTTTGGGGGAGAAGGCGATTCCGCTTTATCAGATGCTGAGAAAGACGGATCGGTTTGTATGGAGTGATGAGGCAAATACTGTGTTTGAAGATTTGAAGCGACAGCTTGCACGGCCGCCGGTCCTGGCTGCCCCTGTTGATAATGAGCCATTGCTGTTATATGTCGCCGCCAACGCACGGGCAGTTAGTGTGGCAATCGTGGTTGAACGCAAGGAGGCAGGGAAGGAATATCCGGTTCAGCGTCCAGTCTATTACGTCAGTGAAGTACTCATTGAGTCTAAGCAGAGGTACCCACATTGGCAGAAGCTGGTATATGGGGTGTTCATGGCAAACCGGAAGTTGAAGCATTATTTCCAAGCCCATCCAATAACTGTTGTTAGCTCAGCACCGTTGGGGGATATTATCCAGAACAGGGAAGCTACAGGCAGAGTGGCGAAGTGGGCCATTGAGCTCAGCCCACATGAGTTGAAATATGTGCCGCGCACCGCTATCAAATCTCAAGCATTGGTGGATTTCATCAATGATTGGACAGAACTGCAAACACCAGAGGAGAAGCCGGATCTTACATACTGGATGATTCACTTTGACGGTTCAAGACAGTTAGAAGGCTCGGGGGTTGGAGTTGTTTTAACTTCCCCACGAGGAGACAAGTTTTGCTATGTCCTCTGTTTATTGTTTCCTTGTACTAATAATGCAGCAGAGTATGAAGCATTGCTTCATGGCTTGCGGATGGCCAAGGAGATGAACTTGAGCCGGGTTAAGTGTTTCGGTGACTCAGATTTGGTGGCACAACAAGTATCAGGCAAGTGGGATTCGAGAGACCCTCTCATGGCAGCTTACAGACGAGAAGTGGAAGCAGTTGCAGGATATTTCAAAGGGTATCAGGTGGACCACATAGACCGGCGAAAGAATGAAGCGGCCGATGCTTTAAGCCGGCCGGGTTCACAGCGTAAACCGGTACCGCCGAATACTTTTTTGGATGAGCTGCGCAGTCCATCAGTTCAGGTACCGTCGGAGGAAGACTTGGCTGTTCCTGATCCGGAGGCACAGCTAGTTGCAGCACTTCACGTTACTCCGGACTGGACGTTACCCTATTTGGCGTATCTGAGCCGAGGAGAGCTACCGGACGATGAGATCGAGGCACGACAGATAGTCCGGCGCTCTAAGTCCATGACAATTGCAAACGGGGAACTTCATCATCGCAGTGTTTCTGGAGCATTTCAGCAGTGTGTATCAGCTGAGGAGGGCTGTGAGATCCTTCGTGAGATTCATGAAGGGGATTGTTGTCATCATGCCGGTTCAAAATCTTTGGTGGCTAAAGCCTTTCGACATGGATTTTTTTGGTTGACAGCTCATGCTGATGCGGCGGATTTAGTCCGGAAGTGTGATGCTTGTCAGAAGTTTTCACGACGTGCTCTTGTTCCGGCACAGGAGCTTCGGATGATACCCATAACTTGGCCGTTTGCGACTTGGGGGCTTGATATGGTTGGGCCCTTCAAACGATCCCAAGATCAGAAAACTCATCTTCTGGTGGCGGTGGATAAGTTTACGAAATGGATCGAGGAAGAGCCTGTGAGCAAGTGTGATGCGGCAACAGCAGTTAAATTCATCAAAAAAGTAATCTTCCGGATTGGCTTTCCGCACAGCATCATTACAGACAACGACACCAATTTATCTAAGGGTGAGATGGAAGAATTTTGTCAGCGGGAACATATTCGCCTAGATGTATCTTCTGTGGCCCACCCTCAAACCAATGGTCAAGCTGAAAGAGCAAACCAGGAGATTTTGCGAGGTATCAAGCCCCGGCTTATGAATCCCTTGCAAAGAACACCAGGGTGCTGGGTTGAAGAGTTACCTTCTGCCCTTTGGAGTATCAATACTACGCCAAACCGGTCCACAGGTTACACACCTTTCTTTATGGTATATGGTGCTGAAGCGGTCCTTCCAAGCGATATCCGTCATGATGCACCAAGGGTGACGGCCTATGTTGAAGCAGCCAACGAGCAAGCGAGACAAGACAGTTTAGACCGGCTGGATGAAGAGCGTGATATAGCAGCAGCACGATCTGCGATCTATCAACAAGACTTGCGCAGATATCACAGCCGCCGGATCAAGAGCAGGACATTCCAGGAGGGAGACTTAGTACTCTGACTCATCCAAGATCAAACAGACATGCACAAGCTATCCCCGCCTTGGGAAGGGCCCTTTGTGGTCAGCAAGAATCTGCACAACGGTTCATACTACCTGGTGGATGTTCGAGAACACAAGGATTCACGGACATCAGAAGAAGAGACAAAGAGGCCATGGAACATCGCCCTCTTGCGGCCCTACTACACTTAAGCCATGAGCTTTACTATATCCTATGTATATATTATGATTAATGAATAAACCGGCACCCTCAGTAAACCGGGGGCTCAGCCGTTTTTCCAATATAAGTATCGTATGATGACAACCATACATTTCTTATCATATCTCATGTGTCAACACTTCGATTGATTTAAGATAATTGTACAGGGCATATGTATGCTGGAGTAACAATTCACTGAAGGGCTCCTGATCAAACATAGGTTATATTCGAACCAAAGAAGACATGGCATAGAGGCCCTCTGGATGGTGACAATCATCTAGTTATTGGCTAAAGTTTTTCCTATGGTTCTATGGAACCATAGAGGCCCTCTGGATGGTGACAAACATCCAGTGATTGGCTAAAGTTTTTCCTATGGTTCTATGGAACCATAGAGGCCCTCTGGATGGTGACAATCATCCAGAGATTGGCTAAAGTTTTTCCTATGGTTCTAGGGAACCATAGAGGCCCTCTGGATGGTGACAATCATCCAGTGATTGGCTAAAGGTTTTCCTATGGTTCTATGGAACCATAGAGGCCCTCTGGATGGTGACAATCATCCAGTGATTGGCTAAAGGTTTTCCTATGGTTCTACGGGAACCATAGAGGCCCTCTGGATGGTGACAATCATCCATTGATTGGCTGAACCTTGCTTTGAGCCTGGCAGCACGTAAAAAGCCTCGACTACATGGTTTTATTTGCAAACATGCATTTTTTGTATTTATGTTTTATGGTTCTTTAATCCGGAATAGGACAACTCCAGAGTTGACCATATATCTTCAAAAGTCTGGGTCATGAACACCAGCATAAGTTCAAAGTCTGGGCTATAAAATACCAGCAAGAGTTAAACCGGTGTTCATCATAACCCGGAGCAATCATCAGGCAGAAACAAAAGAAGCCAAGCATGATATAAACCGGCAGCTTCTATAAGGCCCGGGATTATTATTAAGTCTATGAAAGGCTCCTTTAAAAATTGCAACTTTGCCAGATTAAAAATATCAAGTACGCTTGATGTCAGGTATGAAGTTATTTTTGGTGCAAACAAAATACTTGTTCGATATATGTTATGAGAGCAATTTAATTGGTCCGGCGGTAAAACCGTTAGGACATATTTTCAGTATTATCTATGCAGGAACAGATGATATGTAAGATAATCCATATCAGACCAAATTTAAATTGGCAACGTCAAAATAAGAAGTTGAAATATCCGGATCAAAACAGACAATGTTTTCAGCTATCCTATTACAAGGCATAGCAAGCCTGAACGGATTAAAAGATTGTTCAGCAAAATAAGACTGCAACTACAAAGATATACTATGAACTACGCTTCCTCCTGCTGCGATGGCTGGGTATCAACTTGTTCCGGCGTTTCCTCCTCTTCTTGAAGGGGCTGGAAGTCAGGGATGCACCAATTGATTTTCGTTAAGGCACGAAAGTACATCTCTTCATTGATGAGTTCAGACGGATCGATATCTGGGGCGAAGGTATGAGGGTGTACTGGTGGGATTAGATTGACGGTATCATAAACCGGCCGCTCCACCCGTTCGTTCTGTAAATCGTACCTCGGATGATACCTGGATAAATCTGATTCGGCCGCAAGTTTGCTGGCGAGAGGACGCATCTCCTTCGTCAAGGCATGGAGATCCTTTGCAGTAAAAGCTGATCCGTCTTCTTTAGTGTCGGGATACCCACTCAAGGCTTCTTCCGGATCAAAATCTTGGACCCAAGCTTTAGCTCTGGTAAGCGCCATGAGAGAACCGGCTCGAGCAGGAGATTTTTTCACTTCCTCTAAGCGCACTGGCAAGACAGACAGCTTCTCTGATGTGCCTTGGATAGTGGTTGGGGCCGGTTTATTGAAAGATGTTGCACTTATGATCCTTTGAGCACCGGAATACAGCTGCTCGACCAAAGTATAACACGCCTTGAGTTTTTTCCGTAAGTCATCCCCAAGATGGGTGACACGGCGCCCTGCATATGATTATCACAGTTAAACCGGCACGGATGGAAGATTACAAGGATGAAAGCAGGAATACAGATTAAATACTTACCGAAGACAGCATAAGTCATCAATTCTATTTGCCGCTTTAAACCGGTTAACTCTTCAGTTACCGGATTAAGGGCTTCCTCGGCGTCCTTTGCCCTTTTCTCCAGATCTTTTTTCTGAACCTCGAAGGTGGTCCGTTCCTCTTCAAAGAATTTCTTCAGTTGTTCAGCAGTCTTTAAGCTCAGCGCCAAGTCTTTTTTGGCCTTAGAAGCAGCAGTTTCCGTTTCAGCAAGTCTGTTCCGGAGTTCAGTAATTTCTTCTGCCCTCCGGTTCAAGTCAGCCTGCAAGGAAAATCAAGTGGAATGAAAGCAAAAGTCAGACAAGTCTCAAGCACACAAACAAGTTGTCTACTTGACACTCTGGGGCTAATGGGAAGTTGAAGCATCCAGCAATAGCAATTCAAAGACAAGTCTCAAGCGCACAAACAAGTTGTCTACTTGACACTTGGGGGCTAATGGACAGTTGAAGTGTCAAAGAAAATATTCAGACAAGTCCCAGGCACATAAATCGAATTATGCCCCTGGCACTTGGGGGCTAATGTAAGATCATTTGCTCAAATTATAAGTACCGGTTCACCTTCTGGACGTAGCTAAACCGGAACTTGGGGGCTACTATGATATAGATAGAAGCACATCAATAGCAAAAATCAAAAACAAACAGGATTACCTCATACTTGTCCTTCATCATGTTAATCAAGCCTGCTTCAGAATCTTGACCAGTGTGAAGCCGGTTTAAGTACCCAGAATAGAGCTCCTGAGCACTCATATCAGCAAAGCTAGACAGCTCGGTACTCCATTTACCCTTTTCTTGATACAGCTTCTCCGCTTTAGCCGTATGTTTGGCTAAGACAGTGGGCTCGGCAGGAGCAGTATAACCTGTGCCGGTTACTTGAACTTCCAGAGAAGCAGTCGTTGGTGGTGAGGTCGCAGTGTGAACCGGACTGGCAGGAGCCGGATTGGTCCGAGGAGAATTGGCCCGGGCAGGACTTGCCGGTTCACGAACATCCTCAGTATTGGGATTTTCAGTGCAGTAGTATGATCCATTGGAGCAGGATCTTCAAGTGGAATTGTGGGCTCGCCATCCGGAGGGATAGCAGAATCCGGATCAACCGCCGGATCATCAATGGCAGTTTCAGCAGTGGGTTTGTTGGCCTTCGGTTTTTTGCTAGGCTTTGGCTTGCTGAAAGAAGTTGGAAAAACAAGTCAGAACTGTAAAGCAACGTGCAATCATAAACCGGATAAATTAAAAGACTTACCCTGGGACAGTTTTCAGGGGTGGAAGTTGTGTGGCAGTTCATTCGCGGGAAGAAGATAAGGGAGTATCCTGATAATCAGGGTCAGACGGTTTAAGCGGTTTGCGTATAAGCCCGACCTTGGGATGAAGAAGGGTTGGAGAGAGTATAACCTCAGAGCGGCGCCTCCGGGCTGGAGTAAGGGAGATGCCAGATGATTCAACTGCAAGGCCGCTATGGCGGGTAGTCCGGCGAAGGGCTTCATGTTGCTGTTTCTTCAAAAGAAAATTGGGATCCAATTGAGCATAAGCGTGAGAAAACTGATATTTCCAGACTGCCCGACGACTTTTTTGTGGATGTGGTTCTGAATCGGAAGAAATGATAGTTACCTCAATTTCCGCCGGCTTATCACCTTCAGCCAACTCGTGCGAAAAGTTACTGTTAAACACAAATACGGATGAAAAGTAAATAAGTCATAGCCAGGTTAACTCATACCTCGGAGTCCGGATCATCATCTTCAGCGTGTGAACCGGAAGCAGCAGCCGCCTTCCTCTTCTTGCTAACGAAAGTTTTCCGGCGTGGCTGTTTTCCGGCCTTTTCCTGAGGTTTCCTCTTCCAAAAAGGATCGTCAGCCTGTTCAAAAGGTGAAAGTAATTGAAAAAACGGTTTAAAGGAACGGATTACAAACATACGAAGGAAAGCAAGACTTACTGCAGGCAGCTTGTTTTTCTTATAAAACGGAGCCAATCCAATTTGGCTGCATTCTTCTAAGGAGATGTTGAGCATCTTCTTAGCAGATTCAATGACCTCCGATTCAGAAAGTTTGTCCTTGGAAAAACGTTGAGGATCATCCGGTTTACCAGAGTATTTACACATCAGATCCGGGCGTGGGCTCAAAGGAAAAATACTCCAAGAAAGCCAGCAGCGCATAAAATCAACCCCGATTAACCCATTGGCCATAAAAGCCTTCAACTTGGCAAGTTGAGAAGCAAATCGAGGCCGTTCTGAAGAACTGAGACGCTGCAGCAAAGGATGATCTTCCGGAAGATGATAGTCACGATAACCCGGCAGTGGGTTCTCACCTTCAGGTGACGTATCAATACAATAAAACCAAGACTTATTCCATTCTTTGGGGTGTGTGTGGAGAGCGGCATGAGGAAAAACAGCATCTCTTTTTTTCTGAATACTGACCCCGCCTAGTTCTTGATGAGGTCCGCCGGTAAACTCAGTCCGCCGGTTCAGGTGGAAAAAGTCGCGGAACAGGTCGACAGACGGTTCTTCTTGCAAATATACCTCAGAAAACACTTGGAAATCACAGATGTTGGAAACCGAGTTGGGACCTATGTCCTGAGGATGAAGTTGGAAAGCGGCAAGCACATCCCGGAAGAACTTTGAACCGGGAGGGGTAAAGCCTCGTGCAATGTGGTCAAAGAAGACAATAACTTCTCCCTCTCTGGGAGTAGGAGGGCATTCACCTCCTGGAACCCGCCATTTCAAAACGGACTGAGGGCCTAAAGTGCCAACTGCAGTAGCATTAGCTAAATCTTCTTCCGTGACAACGGAAGGGACCCAGTTGCAGGAGACAAACTGTTTGGCCATAGCAACAGAAGAACAAGTGCTGAAAGGATAAAGTGTAAACCCGGATTATTCGAGTACAGTGGCATAAACCGGAAGACATATACAAAGATCACGCTATGGTTTAGACAAGGGATTAATGATGTGACTAACCCGGCAATAAATAGGGAACTGTGTTACTACCGGTTCATGACAACAAAAGAGAAAGAGCTAAACCATCGCGTTCGTCATTGAAATTTTACAGAAGCAGCATATGACTGTCTAAACCGGAAAATACTTTACAGATCTACAAAGGCGAAGAAACAGGTTTTCACAGACAGCTAAAGTAAAAGGGATTTGGGCATCCAGGAAAAGGAAAAGTAAATACAAGACTATTACAGGAAGAATTGTAAGAATATTATATAAAACAGATGAATCTAAAGGACGAGATCTGAAGCATACAGTGGCGGAACAGAAGCAAGTTTAAAGGGCAAGATTTAAAGGCTGAAATTTCTGCGAACTTGGCGCCTACGATGAACGGACGAAGCTACCACTGAGGCTAATGGCAGAAGATGCGAGAAGGAACCCTAGAGCTATGGATCTACAGCGAAGAAGATGACATACCTGGAGCAGCAAGAAGCGGCGGCGGAGTTTTTCTCTGGTCACGCTCAGGTCGATGCAGCGGCCGGCGAGGACTTGAGCTCGACGGACGACAGTGGAGACCTGAGCTCGACGGGCGACGACGGAGTTTTGAGCTCGAGCGACGGAGGAAGAAGAACGAACGGAAGGAGATAAAGGACAGAGGCAGCGGTATTTATAGAAAGGCAGAGCTGAAACGACAGGGGCGAGATTTGAGGAGGCAGTAGATTGGATAAAGATCCTTTGTCGCCTCGATTCTCGGGATGGCCTTTAAACAAAGCTGATAGACAGCTGGGCGCATTAAATGCGGAAGTGATGTCACGGTCAGATTAAGCGATTTTCAAGGATGACGTCAGGACCGGTTTACAAAAATGAGAAGACACAAGAAGGAAGATTATGCAAGACTGGGAAGATTGATGTGAACAAGTTCAAATCATTCTAGGGCCTAATGTCAGGGATATTACTAGCAGGTATGAACCGGCTAGTATAAACGGGATTATGGTAATATCACTGTATCATTGTAATACTTAGTAGAGGCTACGGCCCATGAGATCTTAAGGCCCATGTGTAGAATTACGGTTTGTAAACCGCCTGATCATGTAACTTGAGAGATAAGGAAGAAAGAGCAGAGACCGAGGCGGACACAAGTATGAGCCGGCCTCGGGACTCTGTAAACCGGACCGGGCGTCACCTCTATATAAAGGGACGACCCGGCGATGGTTCAGGACAAGCAAAAAACAACCCATCGAGAACAGACAAGCGATCCGCTCCATGTTCATCGACGCCCAAGCAATACCAAACCAAACTAGACGTAGGCTTTTACCTTCACTGAAGGGGCCGAACTAGTATAAACCCTCTGTGTCCCTTGTGTGCTTTTAACCCCTTCAAGCTAACCCGTGCGATGGTTCCATTATCAAGTCCGTTGAACCGGACATCTGCCGTGTTATTTCCACGACACATACCAAGCATTTCAATAACATACACACAATATGCTCGATATTAGAAAATACAACATGGCATCACAACAAGACTCTATGAAACAAAGTATGTATTCATTAGGCTCCGAGGAGCCAGATATTACAAACATGGGTCTCATGACCCAACATTCAGAGCATACAAGCAACATGCGGAAGCATAACATGTCTGATTACAGACAACTATAAAAGAAAAGGCTGAAGAGCCTGACTATCTACAACACTTGTACAAGATCGTAGCTGAGGTAACAAGCTACTTGTCGAAGTCCAAGCGGAACTACTAGTGAGATAGAAGTCTCATCTGCAAAACATAAATTAAGCAAACATGAGTACAAAGGTACTCAGCAATACTTACATCAGATCCTATCATACATACATTTGTATCAAGAAGGCAAAGTGGGGTTTAGTTGCAGCAAGCCAGCTTTGACTCAGTGGCTATCCTGTTCTACGACTGCGGGTAACTCTTTGACGTGGGCGCACACAAAGTCCACTAATCACCACTCAATACACCACTATGGATTCATCCCCGTCTCCCTACGAGAAGGCCATCCATAGCACTCACACTTGTCTTGAGTATTTTAGAGGATCCACTTCAAGTTGTCTATGTACCACGTAAGCATCCAAGTAGTCCATAACCGTGGACCCGGCTATTCGAATAGATCATGATAACCCTGCAGGGGTGTACTTCTTCACACACGCTCTCGCCACTTACCGCCATGTACACGTCGTGTATCTCGACAACCTTCAAGCGGAAGCCTGGCGAGGGTGTCGGCCACGACTTGACTAACCACACAAGACTCTAGTCCAGGTTTATCGCCTATTCGGGTTCCATCCGCAAGGGAGTCCGGCCGAGGTTTCCATCACGGCCCCAAATAATGTGTACAGGGTTCCCGAACCCACCATCCGAGGCCACTCAGTACACCAGGCCACGTGTGCCTAGTCTGTCCCAAGCCCACCCTGCCGGGTGCCACTTGGTAGAAAAATAACACTACCTACAAACACCAGAAACTAGTTGCGACTCCTAGACAGTGACCAAGTTGGTTAATAAGTCAAGAGGGGCACTTAAGCATTCCAATGCGTGGTAGTAGCTAGTCATTGGACAACATACACAGAACTCAGTGCTTAAGGACGGTTCCAGTGAGACAACCCACCATGTACTCCTACATGGCCTCTCACCGCTACCTTTACCAAATCCTGTTCACACACTTAACTCTCAGCATCAGAACATAGCACTGCACTCCAATTCATTCCCAATGAATCAGACCTGACACACTCTAAGCAATAGCAAGCATGCCATGGTAAGAACACAACATGGCTTCAATCAACTCCTACACATGCTAGTGGGTTTCAACTATTTACTGTGGCAATGACAGGTCATGCAGAGGAGTGGGTTCAACTATCGCAGCATAAAGTAGCAGTTTAATCATTGTTGTCCTAATGCAATAACAGAGAGCAAGAGCGAGAGAGTGGCATTGTATCGGAATGAACAATGGTGTTTGCTTGCCTGGTTGATCAACAGGGGGGCACTGCTCCTCTGACAGGTACTCTGGAACGGTCTCCGGAGCAGGACCTATCGATAAGGACGGTGCCAACAATCAAAACACAAGCATATCCAACAATATGATGCATGAACATGGCATGAATATGTGATGTTGTTTGAGCTAATGCAACTAGCATTTATTTGGTTGAAGTCCATTTGAACCAAGAGTTCAAATGCAACTCTATAATAAACATTTATAAATGCCATTTATGTGTTTTCACATATTCAGTAGGTATAAGTTCATTTGTCATGCATGAAAATGATACAGATGGATAGATTGCTTTTTTCTGATAATTTTTCATATATAACTTATTTCAATCTGCGCTACGGTTGAATTTCTATGATTTTTTGAAGTTTAAACCAATTTCTGAAATAAATAAATCATTTAAGATTTATTTAAATTCCATAAATGGATTACTGCATCAGCATGACAACAGCATGACGTCAGCAGGTCAACCAGGCTGACCAGAGTCAAACCTGACAGCGGGGTCCACTGGTTAGTGACTCAGTTAACTAACAGAGTTAAGTAGTACTAAACTAATCCTAACAAAAAATGTCAGTAGGGCTGGGCCCACGTGTCAGTGACTCAACTAATTAACTAACCTAATTAACGAAAACTAAACCATGTTAACTAGGTGGGGGGCCCACCTGTCATTGACCCAGGGGGTCAAATCCCTGGTCAACCCGGGGCTAACACGCCGGCGTTAAGCTGCCGGTAGCAGCAAACGCGGCGGAGGGGGTCGGGATCGCACCTCCGGCGTCCAAAAGGCTGGCGGAGGGCACCTACGGGGAGCTAGAGCTCACCCGCGCCCGTTGCAGCAAGAAGCAGCAGCTAAAGCGGCCAGAGCTCGCCGGA
Source organism: Secale cereale (assembly GCA_902687465.1). Classification (NCBI taxonomy): domain Eukaryota; kingdom Viridiplantae; phylum Streptophyta; class Magnoliopsida; order Poales; family Poaceae; genus Secale; species Secale cereale. The sequence goes on along the minus strand of LR738712.1, from coordinate 753,730,336 downwards.
AACGAGCTCGAGGCGGCGGCCGGCGTACGGGCATGCTCGGGTTCGGTGCTAGGAAGCACGGGGAGGCTAGCCGAGGGGCTCTACGGCCTCCTCGCGGTATGGTGAGCGTGGTGGCGTGCTTAGGAGTGAGCTGTGGTGGCTCTGGCCACGGCGGCGACAAGGCACGGTGGCAGTGAGGTCTCGGCCTTGGCGGCTAGCCTAGCTATGGCGCTCGAAGGAAGGAAATGGAGGAGGGAAGGAGCAGCAGCTCACGTCGGCTGCAGTGGAGCGGTCGGTGACATCGGGGAGGAGCCGGAGCGGTCGGGGCGGCGAAGCGGATCTCCGGCGGCCGGAGGTCGAAGACGACAGCGATGACTGCTACACGGGGCGTCCGGCGACGCGTGGCTTGACGGAGAGGACGGGGATGAAGTGGCGGAGCTCGTGGTGTTGGAAATATGCCCTAGAGGCAATAATAAAAGAGTTATTATTATATTTCCTTGTTCATGATAATCGTTTATTATCCATGCTATAATTGTATTGATTGGAAACTTAAATACATGTGTGGATAAATAGACAAACTTTGTGTCCCTAGTAAGCCTCTTCAGGACTAGCTCGTTGATCAAAGATGACCGCGGTTTCCAGGTCATAGACATGAGTTGTCATTTGATAGTGGGATCACATCATTAGGAGAATGATGTGATGGACGAGACCCAAACGTTAAACATAGCTTTTGATCGTATCAGTTATCGCTATAGTTTTCTGCATGTCAAGTATAAGTTCCTATGACCATGAGATCATGTAACTCACTGACACCGTAGGAGTGCCTTGTGTGTACCAAACATCGCAACGTAACTGGGTGACTATAAAGGTACTCTACAGGTATCTCCGAAGGTGTCTGTTGAGTTGACATGGATCGAGACTGGGATTTGTCACTCCGTGTGACGGAGAGGTATCTCCGGGCCCACTCGGTAATACGTCATCTCAATGAGCTCAAAGTGACTAAGTAGTTAGTCACGGGATTATGTATTACGGAACGAGTAAAGAGACTTGCCAGTAGCGAGATTGAACTAGGTATAGAGATACCGACGATCGAATCTCGGGCAAGTAACATACCGACGAGACAAAGGGAACTGTATACGGGATTGCCTGAATCCTTGACATCGTGGTTCATCCGATGAGATCATCGAGGAACGTGTGGGAACCAATATGGGTATCCAGATCCCGCTATTGGTTATTGACCTGGGAGTGTCTCGGTCATGTCTGCATAGTTTCCGAACCCGCAGGGTCTACACACTTAAGGTTCGGTGACGCTAGGGTTGTTAGTGAGAACAGTGCATGGTAACCGAAGTTTGTTCGGAGTCCCAGATGAGATCCCGGACGTGATGAGGGTCTCCGGAATGGTCCGGGGACGAAGATTGATATATGGGATGAGAGTGAACGGAGTCCGGAATTGTTCCGGGGAACATCGGGAAGGAATCGGAGAACCGAAAGGTGTTTCGGGGGCCACGGTAAAGGTTACGGGCCCTATGGGCCATAAGTGGGGAGACACAACAGCCCACACAGGGGCTGTGCGCCCCCCCTAGGCCCCTCCACCTGCGCCTAAGGGGGCTGGGCCCCCCTAGGGCAGCCGCACCCCTAGGACTTGGGGGGCAAGGCGCCTGGGGGGGAAACCCTAGCCCTGGCCGCCACCCCCCCTTGGCCGCCCCATCTGGCCTTGGCCGCCGCCCCCTAGGGGGAACCCTAGGGGCGCCCCCTCCCCTCTCTCCCCCCTATATAAAGAGAGGCAAAGGGAGGGCCGCAACACAAGTTCGTGCCTCGGCGCTGCCCTCTCTCTCCCACGAATATCTTCGTCTAGTTTGTAGTGATTGGCGAAGCCCTGCTGGAATTCCTCCACCACCATCTCCACCACGCCGTCGTGCTGCTGGGTTTCTCCGTCAACTTCTCCTTCCCCCTTGCTGGATCAAGAAGGAGGAGACGTCTCCGAGTTGTACGTGTGTTGAACGCGGAGGCACCGTCCGTTCGGTGCTGGGATCTTCAGCGATTTGAATCGCGGCGAGTACGACTCCATCAACCGCGTTCTTGAACGCTTCCGCTTAGCGATCTACAAGGGTATGTGGATCCGACTCTCCCCTCGTAGATGCATCTCCTAGTTTGATCTTGGTGAGCGTAGGAAAATTTTTGTTTCCCATGCAACGTTCCCCAACAGTGGCATCATGAGCTAGGATCTTGCGTAGATGCTTTCACGAGTAGAACACAAAGGGGTTTGTGGGCGTTGATGTTTAGATTGCTTCCCTCTTTGGTCTTTCTTGATTCAGCGGTATTATGGGATGAAGCGGCCCGGACCAACTTTACATGTCCACGTACATGAGACCGGTTCCATCGACAGACATGCGACTTTTGTTGCATAAGATGGCTGGCGGGTGTCTGTCTCTCCTATCTTAGTTGAATCGGATTCGACGAAGGCGGTCCTTGTAGAAGGTTAAATAGCAACTTAAATATCACCGTTGTGGCTTTGCGTAGGTAAGAAGCGTTCTTGCTAGATACCCATAGCAGCCACGTAAAACATGCAACAACAAATTAGAGGACGTCTAACTTGTTTTTGCAGGGTATGTATGTGATATGATATGGCCAAAGACATGATGAGATATATTTGATGTATGAGATGATCATGTTGTAATAGTTAATATCGACTTGCATGTCGATGTATACGGCAACCGGCAGGAGCCATAGGGTTGTCTTTAGTTTTTGTATGACCTGCGTGTCAATCATTAAGCGCTATGTAATGCTTTACTTTATCGCTAAACAGTAGCAATAGTAGTAAGAGCATGGTGGGCGCGCGACAACCCCGATGGCGACACGATGATGGAGATCATGATGATGGGGATCATGGTGTTACGCCGGTGACGATGGAGATCATGCCGGTGCTTTGGAGATGGAGATCAAAAGCACGAGTTGATGGCCATATCATGTCACTTATGATTTGCATGTGATGTTAATCCTTTTATGCATCTTATTTTGCTTAGGACGACGGTAGCATTATAAGATGATCCCTCACTAAAATTTCAAGATAAAATTGTGTTCCCCCCGAGTGTGCGCCGTTGCGAAGGTTTGTCGTTTCGAAGCACCACGTGATGATCGGGTGTGATAGACTCTACGTTCGCATACAACGGGTGCAAGCCAGTTTTGCACATGCAGAACACTCGGGTTAGACTTGACGGGCCTAGCATGTACAGACATGGCCTCGGAACACGGAAGACCGAAAGGTCGAGCATGAGTCATATAGTAGATATGATCAACATGAAGATGTTCACCATTGACACCACCTCATCTCACGTGATGATCGGATTTGGGTTGGTGGATTTGGATCATGTCACGCTCGGATGACCAGAGGGATGTCAATTTGAGTGGGAGTTATAAGTAATTTGATTAGTTAAAACTCACTTATCATGAACAATAGTCTAAGATGTCTTTGCAAATCTTTTGTTGTAGATGGCTCCCGCAGTAGCTCCCCTGAATTTTAATGCGTTCCTAGAGAAAACTAATCTGAAAGATGATGGGAGCAACTTTGTGGACTGGCTCCGCAATCTGAGGATCATCCTCACAGCTGCCCAAAAGGTTTATGTCCTAAATGCACCGCTAGGTGAACCCCCCGCTCCGGCCTCTGTGGACGTTATGAACGCCTGGCAGTCGCGTGCGGATGACTACTCAGTAGTGCAGTGTGCCATGTTGTATAGCTTGGAAGGAGGACTTCAAAGGCGTTTTGAACGTCATGGAGCATATGAGATGTTCCAGGAGTTGAAGTTCATCTTTGAGAAGAATGCCAAGATCGAGAGGTATGAGACCTCCGATAAATTCTTTTCTTGCAAGATGGAGGAGAATTCGTCTGTCAGTGAGCACTTACTGAAGATGTCTGGGTACTATACCCGCATAGCTGATCTGGGACTTGTGTTCCCGGAGGAGGCTATCATTGACAGAATTCTCCAGTCACTCCCACCTAGCTACAAGAGCTTCGTGCAGCAGTATAACATGCAAGGGATGAACAAAACCATCGCCGAGCTGTTTGCGATGCTGAAAGTCGCTGAGTCAGACATCCAGAAGGAGCATCAAGTGTTGATGGTCAATAAAACTACCAGTTTCAAGAAGAATGGCAAGGGCAGGAAGGGTAACTCTAAGAAGGGTGGCAAGGCAGTTGCTCATCCAGTAAAGAAACCCAAGGCTGGGCCCAAGCCAGAGACTGAGTGTTTCTATTGCAAGGGGAACGGCCACTGGAAGCGGAACTGCCCCAAGTATCTGGCAGACAAGAAGGGGGCCAACAACAACAACAAGCAAGGTATATGTGATATACATGTTATTGATGTGTACCTTACCAACTCTCGTTGTAGTGCCTGGGTATTTGATACCGGTTCGGTTGCTCACATTTGCAAGTCTAAACAGGAACTACGGAATAGACGGAGGCTGGCGAAGGACGAAGTGACGATGCGCGTGGGGAATGGTTCCAAGGTTGATGTGATCGCCGTCGGCACGCTCGCTCTTCGATTACCATCGGGATTAGTTATGAACCTGAATAATTGTTATTTAGTGCCTGCGTTGAGCATGAACATTATATCTGGATCTTGTTTAATGCGAGACGGTTACTCATTTAAATCAGAGAATAAAGGTTGTTCTATTCATATGGGTAATATCTTTTATGGTCATGCACCCGAAGTAGGGGGTTTATTCTTATTGAATCTCGATAGTGATGATACACATGTTCATAACATTGATGCCAAAAGATATAGAGTTGATAACAATAGTACCACTTTCTTGTGGCACTGCCGTCTGGGTCATATCGGCGTGAAACGCATGAGGAAGCTCCATGCTGATGGACTTTTGGAGTCTCTTGATTTTGAATCACTTGACACATGCGAGCCGTGCCTCATGGGCAAGATGACTAAGACCCCGTTTTCAGGAACAATGGAACGGGCAAGTGACTTATTGGAAATCATACATACTGATGTGTGTGGCCCGATGAGTGTCACGGCGCGCGGTGGATATCGTTATTTTCTCACCTTCACCGACGACTTAAGTAGATATGGGTATATTTACTTGATGAAGCATAAGTCTGAAACGTTTGAAAAGTTCAAGCAATTTCAGAGTGAAGTTGAGAATCATCGTAACAAGAAGATCAAGTTCCTACGATCTGATCGAGGGGGAGAGTA
>LR738712.1:753675136-753724604 GCA_902687465.1 Secale cereale | reverse complement strand
AAGACAATGTGGAATTGTTTCACAGTTGACGCCACCTGGAACACCACAGCGTAATGGTGTGTCCGAACGTCGTAATCGAACCCTATTAGATATGGTGCGTTCTATGATGTCTCTTGCCGATTTGCCACTATCATTTTGGGGATATGCGTTAGAGACGGCTGCATTCACTTTAAATAGGGCTCCATCCAAGTCCGTTGAGACAACACCGTATGAACTGTGGTTTGGTAAGAAACCTAAGTTGTCTTTTCTCAAAGTTTGGGGTTGCGATGCTTATGTCAAAAGGCTTCAGCCAGAAAAGCTCGAACCCAAAGCGGACAAATGTGTCTTCATAGGATACCCAAAAGAGACGGTTGGGTACACCTTCTATCTCAGATCCGAGGGCAAAGTGTTTGTCGCTAAGAACGGGTCCTTTCTCGAGAAAGAGTTTCTCTCGAAAGAATTGAGTGGGAGGAAGGTAGAACTTGATGAGGTTATTGAACCTCTGCTTTAACCAGAGAGTAGCGCAGCACAGAAAGATGTTTTTGTGGAGCCTGCAACGGTTGAAGAGGAAGCCAATGATGATGATCAAGAAGCTTCTGATCAAGTTACTACCGAACCTCGTAGGTCGACAAGGGTACGCACTGCACCTGAGTGGTATGGTAACCCTGTCTTGGAGGTCATGTTGTTGGACAACAGTGAACCTGCGAGCTATGGAGAAGCGATGGTGGGCCCGGATTCCGACAAATGGTTAGAGGCCATGAAATCCGAGATGGGATCCATGTATGAGAACAAAGTATGGACTTTGGAAGTATTACCTGAAGGGCGGAAGGCCATTCAGAATAAATGGATTTTTAAGAGAAAGACGGACGCTGACGGCAATGTCACCGTGTATAAAGCTCGACTTGTGGCAAAGGGTTTTTCACAAGTTCAAGGAGTTGACTACGATGAGACTTTCTCACCCGTAGCGATGCTTAAATCCGTCCGAATCATGTTAGCGATAGCTGCATATTTCGATTATGAAATTTGGCAGATGGATGTCAAAACAGCGTTCCTTAACGGTTTTCTTAAGGAAGAGTTGTATATGATACAACCGGAAGGTTTTGTCGATCCAGAGAATGCTGACAAAGTTTGCAAACTCCAGCGTTCCATTTATGGGCTGGTGCAAGCATCTCGGAGTTGGAATCTTCGCTTTGATGAGGTGATCAAAGCGTTTGGGTTTGTACAAGTTTACGGAGAAGCTTGTATTTACAAGAAAGTGAGTGGGAGCTCTATAGCGTTTCTAATATTATATGTGGATGACATATTGCTGATTGGAAACAATATAGAGCTTTTGGATAGCGTGAAGGGGTATTTGAACAAGAGTTTTTCGATGAAGGACCTCGGTGAAGCTGCTTTCATATTGGGCATCAAGATCTATAGAGACAGATCGAGACACTTGATAGGACTTTCACAAAGTACATACCTTGATAAAGTTTTGAAGAAGTTCAAAATGGATCAATCCAAGAAGGGGTTCTTGCCGGTATTGCAAGGTACAAAGTTGAGTAAGACTCAATGCCCAGTAACTGCGGAAGATAGAGAAAAGATGAGTGTCATCCCCTATGCTTCAGCCATAGGCTCTATCATGTATGCAATGCTGTGCACAAGACCAGATGTCAGCCTTGCCATAAGTATGGCCGGAAGGTTTCAAAGTAATCCTGGTATGGATCACTGGACAGCGGTCAAGAATATCCTGAAGTACCTGAAAAGGACTAAGGAAATGTTTCTCGTTTATGGAGGTGATCAAGAGCTCGTCGTAAAGGGTTACGTCGATGCAAGCTTTGACACTGATCCGGATGACTCTAAGTCTCAAACCGGATACGTATATATTCTCAACGGGGGAGCGGTAAGCTGGTGCAGTTCCAAGCAAAGCGTGGTAGCCGATTCTACATGCGAAGCGGAGTACATAGCTGCCTCAGAGGCGGCAAAGGAAGGTGTCTGGATGAAGGAGTTCATGACAGATCTTGGAGTTGTGCCTAGTGCATTGAACCCAATGATTCTGTTTTGTGACAACACTGGTGCCATTGCTCTAGCCAAGGAACCAAGGTTTCACAAGAGGACCAGACACATAAAGCGACGCTTCAATTCCATCCGCGATTCAGTCAAGGAGGAGGACATAAGCATTTGCAAAGTACACACGGATTTGAATGTTGCAGATCCGTTGACTAAGCCTCTTCCACGGGCTAAGCATGATCAACACCAAGACTCTATGGGTGTTAGATTCATTACCTTGTAATGCTAGATTATTGACTCTAGTGCAAGTGGGAGACTGTTGGAAATATGCCCTAGAGGCAATAATAAAAGAGTTATTATTATATTTCCTTGTTCATGATAATCGTTTATTATCCATGCTATAATTGTATTGATTGGAAACTTAAATACATGTGTGGATAAATAGACAAACTTTGTGTCCCTAGTAAGCCTCTTCAGGACTAGCTCGTTGATCAAAGATGACCGTGGTTTCCAGGTCATAGACATGAGTTGTCATTTGATAGCGGGATCACATCATTAGGAGAATGATGTGATGGACGAGACCCAAACGTTAAACATAGCTTTTGATCGTATCAGTTATCGCTATAATTTTCTGCATGTCAAGTATAAGTTCCTATGACCATGAGATCATGTAACTCACTGACACCGTAGGAGTGCCTTGTGTGTACCAAACATCGCAACGTAACTGGGTGACTATAAAGGTACTCTACAGGTATCTCCGAAGGTGTCTGTTGAGTTGACATGGATCGAGACTGGGATTTGTCACTCCGTGTGACGGAGAGGTATCTCCGGGCCCACTCGGTAATACGTCATCTCAATGAGCTCAAAGTGACTAAGTAGTTAGTCACGGGATTATGTATTACGGAACGAGTAAAGAGACTTGCCAGTAGCGAGATTGAACTAGGTATAGAGATACCGACGATCGAATCTCGGGCAAGTAACATACCGACGAGACAAAGGGAACTGTATACGGGATTGCCTGAATCCTTGACATCGTGGTTCATCCGATGAGATCATCGAGGAACGTGTGGGAACCAATATGGGTATCCAGATCCCGCTATTGGTTATTGACCTGGGAGTGTCTCGGTCATGTCTGCATAGTTTCCGAACCCGCAGGGTCTACACACTTAAGGTTCGGTGACGCTAGGGTTGTTAGTGAGAACAGTGCATGGTAACCGAAGTTTGTTCGGAGTCCCGGATGAGATCCCGGACATGATGAGGGTCTCCGGAATGGTCCGGGGACGAAGATTGATATATGGGATGAGAGTGAACGGAGTCCGGAATTGTTCCGGGGAACATCGGGAAGGAATCGGAGAACCGAAAGGTGTTTCGGGGGCCACGGTAAAGGTTACGGGCCCTATGGGCCATAAGTGGGGAGACACAACAGCCCACACAGGGGCTGTGCGCCCCCCCTAGGCCCCTCCACCTGCGCCTAAGGGGGCTGGGCCCCCCTAGGGCAGCCGCACCCCTAGGACTTGGGGGGCAAGGCGCCTGGGGGGGGGGGAAACCCTAGCCCTGGCCGCCACCCCCCCTTGGCCGCCCCATCTGGCCTTGGCCGCCGCCCCCTAGGGGGAACCCTAGGGGCGCCCCCTCCCCTCTCTCCCCCCTATATAAAGAGAGGCAAAGGGAGGGCAGCAACACAAGTTCGTGCCTCGGCGCTGCCCTCTCTCTCCCACGAATATCTTCGTCTAGTTGGCAGTGCTTGGCGAAGCCCTGCTGGAATTCCTCCACCACCATCTCCACCACGCCGTCGTGCTGCTGGGTTTCTCCGTCAACTTCTCCTTCCCCCTTGCTGGATCAAGAAGGAGGAGACGTCTCCGAGTTGTACGTGTGTTGAACGCGGAGGCACCGTCCGTTCGGTGCTGGGATCTTCAGCGATTTGAATCGCGGCGAGTACGACTCCATCAACCGCGTTCTTGAACGCTTCCGCTTAGCGATCTACAAGGGTATGTGGATCCAACTCTCCCCTCGTAGATGCATCTCCTAGTTTGATCTTGGTGAGCGTAGGAAAATTTTTGTTTCCCATGCAACGTTCCCCAACACGTGGACGCGTCGGCTGGACGTGGGGTGGCCGGTGGCCACGGCAACGGCGAACGGCGGCGACGACGGCGTTCGGTGGTGTGAGAGAGAGAACGAGGGAGAGGAGGGGAAGCGACGGGAGAGAGTGTGAGACGTCCAGGGCGGTGCGTGGCGTCTTCCAGGGCGTCCAGAGCAACGAGGGGGAGGGCAGGCAGGCAGGGAGGAGGTGGCAGTCATGCACACGGCGGTGAGTGTGTGCCCCTGCCTTCTGTCGTCGCCAGGAGGACGGCAGCGCTGGTGGGCGGGGCTGTGCCAGCTGGCCGCACAGTCCTGGGCCGCCAGGTAAGTGGCCCAGGCCTCCAGGTAAAACGTTTTCCCTTTTCTTTCTGTTTTTCTATTTCTGTAATTTGTTTTGATTTAGTTTCTAAAACTAAATCATTTTATTTTCTTCCGACATTTTTTTGCAGGGACCTAAGGAATTAATACAAAGCCCCTCACAAATAAATCAGAATTTTTGGACATATATTAATATATAATAAATATATATCCAATGCAAATAATTATTGCATTAATTCCAAATGCCCAAAATAAATATTTTTGACCTCCTAAAAATATTGGTTTGAAATTTACCTCTGACCAATATTTTCAGAGAGAAACATGAACATTTTCTTGGACCCTTTTGGAGCAATTTTTATCTGGGTCATTTTTGAAAAAGATTTATGAGGGTTTCACATGTCCCCAATTCAAATTAATTTGAAAACTAAACATGATGCAAACACCAAGCTAGCCCAGTGCATACCAGAACTAGGGTTGTGACAACTCACCCCCACTCGAAAGAATCTCGTCCAGAGATTCGGGAGTCGACGGAAAGAAAGAGGGGTACTCCAGTCGGAGACGATCTTCTCGCTCCCAAGTAGCTTCTCTCTCGGAATGATGAGACCACTGAACCTTGAGAAATTTAATGTTATGACGTCGAGTGACACGCTCTGCTTGATCCAGAATGCGAACGGGGTACTCCCGATATGTGAGGTTATCCTGGAGATCAAGCGTTTCGTGGTCCACTCCGCGGATGGGATCCGAGAAGCAATGCCTGAGTTGACAGGCGTGGAAGACATCATGTACTCGAGAAAGATGTGGGGGTAGTTCCAACTGGTAGGCAACCTCTCCTCGTTTAGCGAGAATGCGAAAAGGACCAATGTAACAAGGAGCCAACTTGCCCTTGATACCGAAACAATGGGTACCATTCAAAGGGGTAACCCGATGTTAAGCCTTGTCGCCAACTTCATAAGTCACTTCCTTATGATGACGATCATACTGGCTCTTTTGATGAGATTGATATGTTTTCAAATTCTCATGAATGATGCGAACTTGCTCTTCTGCTTCGTGGATCATGTCCGGTCCAAAGAATTGTCTTTCACTGGTTTCTGACCAGTTCAAAGGTGTTCGACATCTTCGTCCATAGAGAATCTCAAAAGGAGCTTTCTTGAGACTGGATTGATAGTTGTTGTTATAAGCAAACTCGACGAAAGGAAGACATTTCTCCCAATCCATACCGAATGAGATAACGCAAGCTCTAAGCATGTCTTCGAGAATTTGGTTGACCCGTTCCATCTGACCACTTGATTGAGGGTGGAAAGTAGTACTGAAAGAAAGATGGGTTCCCATGGCAGTCTGGAAGCTCTCGCAGAAATGAGAAGTGAAAAGACTACCACGGTATGAATTGATCTCTAGTGGAACACCATGAAGTGACACTATTCGAGAGATATATAAGTCAGCGAGCTGACTAGCAGTGATACTCTCTCGAACAGGTAGGAAGTGAGCCACTTTGGACAGATGATCAATGACTACGAAGATAGCATTATTCCCTCTCTTGGTCCTGGGAAAGCCGGTGATGAAGTCCATGCCAACTTTATCCCATTTCCACTCAGGAATAGCTAAAGGCTGAAGGGTGCCAGCAGGTGTTTGATGCTCTGCCTTAACGCGACGACAAACGTCACAGTTAACAATGAACTGAGCGATTTCTCTCTTCATCCTAGTCCACCAGAACCTCTGGTGTAGGTCCTGATACATCTTAGTACTACCGGGATGAATCGTGAGAGGAGATTCATGAGCCTCCTTAAGGATCAGTTGTCGCAGATGTTGATTCTTGGGAACCACCAAGCAGTTCTCAAAGAAAACAACACCTAGATCATCCATAGAGAAACATCCACCAACTCCCTTCTTAATGTTTCTCTTGATGTGGGTAATACCCCTATCAAACTTCTGGTCAGAAATGATCTGATCCTCAAGGTTAGGTTTCGCCACCAAGGTAGAAAGGAATCCGTGAGGAGCAATGTGAAGGTTAATCTTACATAGTTCCTCATGGAGAAGTGGTTGGCCCTGGTGCAACATGAGATTATTGCAATAGGACTAACGACTTAGTGCATCAGCCATGACATTGGCCTTTCCTGGGGTGTAAGTAATCCCTAAGTCGTAATCTGAGATCAACTCCAACCAACGTCTGTGCCTAAGGTTCAAATCTGGTTGAGTGAAGATATACTTGAGGCTCTGGTGATTGGTGTAGATCTCGCAATGATTACCAAGAAGATAATGTCGCCAGGTCTGAAGTGCATAGACTACAGCTTCAAGCTCTAGATCATGTGTAGGATAATTTTCCTCATGTGGATGCAACTGTCGAGATGCATAGGCAATCACATGATGATCCTGCATAAGAATGCAACCTAGTCCCTGTCGTGAAGCATCACAATAGATAACAAAGTCCTTGGTGAAATCCGGTGACAGAAGTATGGGAGCAGAAGTCAGGCGTCTTTTCAGTTCCTGAAAACTGTGCTCACACTGTGGGGACCACTCAAACTTTTTATCTTTCTTGAGAAGTTTCGTGAGAGGTTTGGCCACTTTAGAGAAGTTTTCAACAAAGCGGCGACAATAACTGGCTAGACCAAGCAAACTCCTAACTTGTTTAACTGTTTCAGGTGGAGTCCAATCAAGGACAGCTTGAACTCTCTCGGGATTGACAACAGTGCCCTTACCAGAGATTACCTGGCCGAGATAGGTCACTTCTGGCAACCAAAATTTGCACTTGGAGAACTTGGCATAAAGGCGGTGCTCTCTGAGTTTTTCTATCACAAGTCTAAGATGTACGGCATGCTCTTCCTCGTTCTTCGAGTAAATAAGAATATCATCAAGGTAAACCACGACAAACTTATCTAAGTACTCCATGAAGATCGAGTTCATCAAGCGGGAGAAGGTGGCTGGAGCATTGGTTAGATCGAAGGACATGACGGTGTACTCGTACTAGCCATAACGAGTGCCAAAAGCCATCTTAGGGATGTCTCCGTTTTTATCTTGATTTGATGGTAGCCTAACCTCAAATCCATCTTGGAGAAGACTAAGGATCCAGTGAGCTGATCATATAGGTCGTTAATCCTGGGGAGCGGGTATTTGTTCTCTATCGTGACCAAATTAACGGGACGATAATCTACAACCATTCTATCCGTACCATCCTTCTTCTTGACAAAGAGGATGGGATAAGCCAAGGAGAAGAACTAGGACGGATGAAACCCTTTCGCAAGGACTCATCAAGTTGTTCCTTAAGCTCAGCTAGTTCTAGGGGTGCCATCTTGTAAGGTCTCCTAGAAACTGGAACAGTTCCTGGGATAAGATCTATGACAAACTCTACATCTCTGTCAGGTGGAATACCTGGCAGTTCCTCTGGAAAGACATCCGGAAAGTCACGGACTACCGGGATATCTTCAAGGTCTGGGAGGGGGCTGGCATTGAGAGAATAGACTTGACGCTTTGCAACTCTAGTGGAGACAGTGACTATCTTGCCAGATGGGTGTGTAAGCTGAACAGACCTAGTGTAACAATCAATCTTGGCATGATGAGCTGTCATCCAGTCCATACCCAAGATGATGTTAATATCTGAAGACTTGAGGGCTACAAGTGATGCAAGGAATACAAATCTGTCAACAAGGATTCCATTACCATGGCTTATTCTGGTAGTTTGCCATCTAGACCTTGGAGTTTGGATTTCAAGCGGATTTGGCATATCACAAAATGACATGTCATGCAAATGAGCATAGCCTTCAGAGATGAAGGAGTGAGATGCTCCGGTATCGAACAGAACCGAAGCTGGATGGCAATTGACAAGTGATACGTCCAAAACGTATCTATAATTTCTGCTTGCTCCATGCCTCTTTTGGGTGATATTGCTATGATATTTATACACTTCCATACACTTTTGATCATATTTGGACTAACCTATTAACTCAGTGCACCCCAGTGCCAGTTTCTGTTTTCTGCTGTTTTTGTATTTCAAGTTTTCCCATTACGAAAACTGCCAGAAAAATCCCGAAATTTTTTTATAAAAAATCAACATTCCAGAAGCTTCCCGGCAGCCGAAGTAGGGCCGGAGGGGGGCCACTAGGGCTCCAGGCGCCCTGGTGGCGCGGCCCCCCTCCTGGCCGCGCCGGGGGGCGCCTGGGCCCCCCAGGCCTCCGCTGATGCCCCCCTTTGGCATATATTTAACACGCGTCCCGAAACCCTCGAGACGGGAACCCTTTTTCGCGATCTCATCTCTGTTCCGCCGCCGTCGTGCTTCCGAGATCGGGAGCACCAGGAGAACTCTTCCTGGCACCCTGCCGGAGGGGAGGATCACCACCGGGAGCCTCTCCACCACCATGGACGCCTCCTGGATGAGTTGTGAGTAGTCTCCCTTGGACCATGGGTCCATGACCAGTAGCTATGTGATGTTCTCCTCCCCTTCTTGTGCTTCACTAATTAGACCTCGTGAGCTGCCCTACATGATCGAGGCACATTTGTAATCCTTATGCTGTTGCTATGATGAGTTTGATGGGATCCGATGGATTGTGAGATTATGTTCAGATTGTGTTTGAGTAATATATTTTATTTACCTCTTTTATATTTATGTTCGTAAGTAATTCTTGCATGTTCTCCGTTGCTATTTATTGCTTTGGCCAAGTAGTAGGTAGTGACTCCAAGAGGGAACGTTATGCTTGATTGTGGGTTCATGCCCCTCGATGACTAGCTTGAGTGACAGAAACATGAGTCTAGGGGATGTGCTGTTGCCACAAGGGGGAAAACAACGGTGCTTGTGCCCGCGGGTGCAAGGATTGTTTACTTTACGCAAAGTTCTTTTAATGCAGTTGTCTGTTGCTTTGAGTTTACACTATGGGTGGGACTCGCAACTTAATACCAGTGAGATGTTCTGGATAGATATCTCAAGGTGGATGATTAGTAGTAGATGCAGATGGATTTCGGTCTACTTGCCTTGGCGCACCGCCCATGCTTTGAACCTCTACCTTTCTTGCAACATAGTTAGCATTGGTTTACGCACATAATTCTGTCAATTGCCCAGCTGTAATTCGTTTACCTCACATAGCTGTTTTATCGTCTTTTGGGAGAGAGACATCACTAGTGAACATCATGGGACCCCGGTCATTATTACCATCACTGATCACATCCGCTATTTACTTTCTATTTTTACTTACTATTTGCAGCAATACCTATCACTATTATCACTTGCGTTTGATCCTTTGTAAACGACAAGGCCGGAGGGATTGACAACCTCTCTGTACTCGTTGGGAGCAAAGTTATTTGTATCTGTGTGCAGGTCCACGTTGATTGCTAATATCTGGCGCCGTTAGCAGTTGACACCTTCTTGTTGAAACTGGGAGTCTCAGGGGAAATCGATCCTTGGTATCTTTGCCAAGGGAAAACTTCCGCTACACTGCATCTCAAACCTTCCACTTGGGGTAACCAACGAGGGGCGAGAAGCCATCAAGCAAAGTTTTCTGGCGCCATTGCCGGGGACTCCACTCTTCAAGATAGGGGAGTTGCACGCTATCTTTTACCTTTGCTTTTAGTCTTGTTAGTTTACCTTTCAGTTTTTGCTTTAGTATCTTTTATCGAAAATCACAAAAATAGTTATTTCATTCTTTAGTTGTCATTATGTCGGGTCCTTTTGTCTTTGGCGAGGCAGAAGTTCTCACCTTTAAACAAAGAGGTGGGGAAAGTCTAAAAGATGCTTGGTATAGAATTAATGATTCTCAAAAAAGAGCCACCAAGAAGCAATCTACTACTATCCTGCTTAGAAATTTTTATGTTGGAATTACTTCTTGGAATAGGTTTATTCTAGATACTGCTATCAATGGAAATTTCCTAGAGACCCCAGTTTGGGAGTCTCTTAGTATTATTGAAAATTTTGTTGGGAATCCCCCTGTTGTTAGCATTCAAGAGGACATCACCCTAGCTCACATTATGAAAAAACTTGAAAAGATAGAGCTAGAGATGCCAAACATTAATAAGATAAACGAGTTGGATCGTAAGATCCAAGGGAATTTGAATAGGCTTGATAGCTCCATGCATAAAATTTTCAACACTTTGGAGACCATCAAATCCCATGACTTGGACTCTTCTAGGTTAGACAAGATTGAGGAAATCTTTGATACTCTAGGAACTACTTTCTCCTCAATCAAAACCAAAAAGGTAGAAACTCCGGCAAAGAAGGAGCCTAAGTTCGCTCACGTTCCAAAGGCTCCCCGCTCTAAAAGTAATCCATCTATTGCCAAAGGGGTTGAAACTGTAAAGACTTTGGAAGAAACACCTCTCTTTGATGAATTTATAAATGAATCTTCCCTTGACTTTTATCCTATTGGTCTTCTCCCTAGAAGTATCTCTATGAGGCCTTTATTTGAAAGTCCTCTTAAGATTATTTGTACTATTGAAGAGCTTTTTGATGATCTTGATGATGGTTCAATTGATACAACTTGAACTCTATGCATTATGCCTAGCTTAAAGGCATAAAAGAAAGCGCTTTTGGGAGGCAGCCCACATGAATAAATTTTTATTTTGCTTTTGTTGTGTCTTGATGTTGTTACTACAGTAGCATCATCATTGTATCTTTACTTTTCAACTTTGTGCCAAGTGTAACCTCTGATTGCAAGAAAGTTCAAAAGTTGTGACGTGCTGTCCAGGAAACAGATTCTGTCCTTGGATAGAAAAATTCGTATAAAATCACCAGATCATCTTTTTGGTCTGAATTTTTTCGACAGCGTGCTCTATACAATTGTCTTTCGGGTGTCTGTTCTGAGTTTTTTTATTAGAGTTGTAGAAGTGCCCCGAAAAAATCATTTACTACCTGCTGGTTTGTTTTTCACAGATTCTGTCCTGTTTTGTCTTTCCCTCATTTTGCAAACCTTGAGCTTGCTTTTTCTTTGCAAAAACCTTTTGGCAATCTTGAGAAACAGTAGACCTTCAAGAATATCCTTATTTCCAGCAAGGAACAATTATTTTATTAAGGGTACTAACCTCACTAATCAGTTTATGATGAGTTATGTATGAAGGGAGTTTTCAAGTGTGCGAGGGAAGATGATAAAAAGATTCAGGAGTGTCAAACGCTCAAGCTTGGGGATGCCCCCATGCACCCCCAAGAAATATTCAAGGAGACTCAAGCGTCTAAGCTTGGGGATGCCCCCGTGCATCCCCTTCTCCATCAACATTATCAGTTCGTCTTTCGTTCCACTATATTTTTATCACTTCATGTGTTATGTGCTATGCTTGGAGCGTCTTGCTTTTAGTTTTCTTTAGATTTTCATAACGAGTCGGAACTCAGCTTTCTTTGTGTGGGAGAGGAACACGCTCCACTTCTACCTAGAACATAACATAGAATTTTCATGTCTATCTTTGCTGTGTGTGTTCTTTGTCTTTCAATAGCTACTATCATGCTTAGCTCTTAGTTTTCATGCTTATCTTTTTAAAGAGCTTTTGTTTAGTTGGTTGCTTGAACTCTCTTTAGTTATCAGGCTTATCTTATTAAGAGAGTTTGCTTCTGTTGCATTGGTTGATATGTCTATGATAAAAATGCTACGTGCATAATGGTGCTTAGTAGTTCATGTTTTCTTATGGTTAGTCTCAAATAGCTGGGGGGTTCCCAATGTGTTATTGGAGTACCAACATGGTTTGTTTGCCTATTATGTGGTATGGTTTAGTAATATCTTCCTTCAAGAATTTATTTTGATTGACTTGGCGTATGCTCACGCATATTTAAGACTGTAAAGAAAGTCTGTCAAGCCTTGATGATCTTTTGTTTCTGAGTAGCGATATAACTTCCATGCCTGATTCAATGTTGCTTTGTCGCTCTGCATGATTATGACCGTCATTGCTCTCTTAGTTGGTCGCTCCCAGTCTTTTGCTAACCTTCGCCTGTACTAAGCGGACTGTCTGCTTGTGCATCCAAAATCTTTTAAACCAGTTATGCCATATGAGTCCACCATACCTTCCTATACATGGTATTTACCTACCATTCCTAACGAAGACTTTCATGTACCATCTCGAAATTATTCAAAAAAAATGCATTTCTCTTTTGTGCCTCTGTTTTAGCTCATGAGGAAGTAGTAGTTAATTCATGATCTTTTTAAGTTGGACAAGCTTCACCCCAGGATTGCATGTCTAATGTGCAAACCCATAATACGAGAAGGAACTGGCAAAGAGTGCTCCCGGCTCAAAATTAATATAACAAACAAACCCTCCTTCACACTTTGTTCATGAGAAATCAGAAAACTTTGGCAGTGATAAACAAACGAGATTAAGAGGATGTGATCGTCCTCATTCGGGAGCCGTTCCTCGAAACTTGTCCATCTCAAGAAGTGATTGAGTTGTCTGCTAGCATTCGTTGACGGAACATGCATAATCTAAAAAAAAATATTACCTCTGTTCTTAAAACCAAGAGCTCTGGTACATGTTTTGTCTTTGTTTCCGACTACGGGTTTTCAACCTTGCCAACAAAAGCCACGGTTCGAGAGTCTCCACCTTCTTTTAAAGCACCAACTACTGAGAGCATGATTGTCATTCTGAGTGTAATGTGCATTGTCCCAAAATAGCATTGTCTTCTACATGATTATGATATCGTTTATTCTGAAATCATTGTATCGAGTCATCACTTAAACCTTGGAGGTGCCCCTGCATTTATGTTTTGCTTCACTAAAGGGGGCAAGCGAGATATCACTTTATCATATTTGCACACCATGCTCATTACAAATCTATTTGATGTTTCAGTATCATATTGTAAAACTTTCAGTTCTTTGTGATTTTCTCATGAGGCAACTTAATTACTACAGATTCATTGTCTCAGTAAGCTTTTGTCATGTGACTATGAAAAAGTCCTATATGGTTAATAGCATGTCACCACAGAAATTATTCTTGTTATCATTTACCTACTCGAGGACGAGCAGGAATTAAGCTTGGGGATGTTGATACGTCCAAAACGTATCTATAATTTCTGCTTCCTCCATGCCTCTTTTGGGTGATATTGCTATGATATTTACCCACTTCCATACACTTTTGATCATATTTGGACTAACATATTAACTCAGTGCACCCCAGTGCCAGTTTCTGTTTTCTGCTGTTTTTGTATTTCAGGTTTTCCCATTACGAAAACTGCCAGAAAAATCCCGGAAAAATTATATAAAAAATCAGCGTTCCAGAAGCTTCCCGGCAGCCGAAGTAAGGCCGGAGGGGGGCCACCAGGGCTCCAGGCGCCCTGGTGGCGCGGCCCCCCTCCTGGCCGCGCCGGGGGGGGTGCCTGGGCCCCCCAGGCCTCCGCTGATGCCCCCCTTTGGCATATATTTAACACGCGTCCCGAAACCCTCGAGACGGGAACCCTTTTTCGCGATCTCATCTCTGTTCCGCCACCGCCGCGCTTCCAAGATCGGGAGCACCAGGAGAACTCTTCCCGGCACCCTGCCGGAGGGGAGGATCACCACCGGGAGCCTCTCCACCACCATGGACGCCTCCCGGATGAGTTGTGAGTAGTCTCCCTTGGACCATGGGTCCATGACCAGTAGCTATGTGATGTTCTCCTCCCCTTCTTGTGCTTCACTAATTAGACCTCGTGAGCTGCCCTACATGATCGAGGCACATATGTAATCCTTATGCTGTTGCTATGATGAGTTTGCTGGGATCCGATGGATTGTGAGATTATGTTCAGATTGTGTTTGAGTAATATATTTGATTTACCTCTTTTATATTTATGTTCGTAAGTAATTCTTGCATGTTCTCCATTGCTATTTATTGCTTTGGCCAAGTAGTAGGTAGTGACTCCAAGAGGGAACGTTATGCTTGATTGTGGATTCATGCCCCTCGATGACTAGCTTGAGTGACAGAAACATGAGTCTAGGGGATGTGCTGTTGCCACAAGGGGGAAAACAACGGTGCTTGTGCCCGCGGGTGCAAGGATTGTTTACTTTACGCAAAGTTCTTTTAATGCAGTTGTCTGTTGCTTTGAGTTTACACTATGGGTGGGACTCGCAACTTAATACCAGCGAGATGTTCTGGATAGATATCTCAAGGTGGATGATTAGTAGTAGATGCATATGGATTTCGGTCTACTTTCCTTGGCGTACCGCCCATGCTTTGAACCTCTACCTTTCTTGCAACATAGTTAGCATTGGTTTGCGCACATAATTCTGTCAATTGCCCAGCTGTAATTCGTTTACCTCACATAGCTGTTTTATCGTCTTTTGGGAGAGAGACATCACTAGTGAACATCATGGGACCCCGGTCCATATTACCATCACTGATCACATCCGCTATTTACTTTCTGTTTTTACTTACTATTTGCAGCAATACCTATCACTATTATCACTTGCGTTTGATCCTTTGTAAACGGCAAGGCCGGAGGGATTGACAACCTCTCTGTACTCGTTGGGAGCAAAGTTATTTGTATCTGTGTGCAGGTCCACGTTGATTGCTAATATCTGGCGCCGTTAGCAGTTGACACCTTCTTGTTGAAACTGGGAGTCTCAGGGGAAATCGATCCTTGGTATCTTTGCCAAGGGAAAACTTCCGCTACATTGCATCTCAAACCTTCCACTTGGGGTAACCAACGAGGGGCGAGAATCCATCAACAAGGAGTGTACCAAGAACGACATTTGGATCATCATGAGCGTCTTTAGCTGAGACGTGATGCACACATCCACGTTTAGTGAGAGCTGGATTGGCACTGATTGTCTTGCGTGGTGGCTTACCACGAAGAACGGACTTCTCGGGCTGGGGTGGAGCAAACTTGGCCTGAGAGCAGTCACGTGCATAGTGTCCTGGCTTTCCGCAAGTGAAGCAAGTTCCTGAAGTAGGACGTGGACCCGCATTGACAAGCGGTTTACCAATAGGCATGGGTGGAGCATATGACTGAGCTAGATGAGGCACCACATACGATGGCCTCGGTGAATATCTGGGTGGAAGAGCGGAGTTTGGAACCCAAATCTGGCGCTTCTAGGAGCTAGTGCTGGAGCAAGATCCCAAATCACGGGTGTGCTTATGAGACTCCTCGTAAGTGAGCTGAGCTATCTCTGCATTAATGGCCTTGTTCACAAGAGCCTGGAATGTATTGCACTGATGCAAGTGGAGGTCACGACGCAGCTTGGGGTTGAGACCCTTCTGGAACCTAGCCTGCTTCTTGGCGTCCGTCGACACTTCTTCTGTAGCATAGCGTGCGAGATTCTCAAACTCTCTACGGTAAGCATCAACAACCATCTTAGCCTGGATGAGACTACAAAACTCTTCTCTCTTGCGATCGATGAGGGCTTGAGGAATGTGATGCTCGCGAAAAGCCTTAGTGAAATCTCTCGAGGTAGGAATCTGGCCAGCTGGAATCATGGTCTCATAGTTGTGCCACCAAAGACTAGCATGACCTTCCAGGTGATATGTGGCATAGATGACCTTGTCACCTTCAGCTACGTTCGTAGAACGCAACTTGTGAGTGATACTACGGAGCCAGTCATCTGCATCGAGCGGCTCAATGGGATGATGGAAGGTGGGTGGTTTCAGACGAATGAAGTCATGGATGGTTGCTGACTCTTTGGACTGATGTGTGGTGTTTTCCTCAATACGTGCCAACAAGCGGTTAGACTCTCGCTTGTTTCTCTCCATCTCTAACATTAACTCTGCCAACGAAGGCTGGTCGGGAGGATCCTCCTCATCCCTACAACCTCCGTGGTTTTGTCTACGAGCAACTAAGCTTCGCTTAACTGAAGACATCCTGAGAAACGAAACCAAGGACGGAATCAACATCAACCATAGGCTGTAGAAGGTAGGACAAGAAATGAGTATCTCTCGAATTCCTAGGACAAATCCGGCAGCATAACGGCAGTAAAATGCTCAAAATGAGACATCCTGCAAACAATAGGGCAGTACCATACTCAACAACATCACTCAAGGTTCTGTGATAGTACTAAACAAACTACACCGGAATAACTCGAAAACTGGAGTATGACTCTGATCAACCAATCCTATGGGACAATGGAGTAGTAACTCGTGATCCTGATAGACGGAAGAGAAAGCCTAGTTCCTTAACCTCGTAGGAAAGATAAGATGACTCAGATTAGAAGGGCATAAGGTATATGGAGTAAAAAGAGCCTTACGTTCCCTTCCACAATCAATTCCCTTATATAACTAAAGAATTTCTAGACTCAACTTCGACCAGTTTGGCTTGGTAATCCTACAGGCAGTCAGGCTCTGATACCAAAAGCTGTCGGGACCCCGATCCTAAGTCACATCGGTCTACATGTAACATGTCATATCACTTTGCGGCCTCATGCACGGTATCCCCACGGGTGCCACCTTACCTGGCCCGGGACCGTTTGTGCATTTTGGCTCACGTATATGATAGTGTCGCTAGCATCCATATGACAGAGAACCCGAGCCGACATGACTAGTTATAAACCCAAGGTGGCACTAACTTACAGGGACAGACATACATGACCCAGCAACGAACGTGTCGGTCATCAACGTAGGAACCCAAGTCGTAGAAAGCTACAAGGACTTAAAGGAACAACGCGTGACATTTCCCCAAAGGGAGAGACACGGGAACGAAGAAGGACACATGCCGGCCAGCCTAAGTGTTCCGGAGTAGTAGCAAGCTACCATGGTTCAGTGGAAGCACTGGGAGACATTTCCCCATAACATACACACAACTACTAGGTTGTCGGATCCCACACATACCAAGCATTTCAATAGCATACACACAATATGCTCAATATGTGTAAATACAACATGGCATCACAACAAGACTCTATGAGACAAAGTATTTATTCATTAGGCTCCGAGGAGACAGATATTACAAACATGGGTCTCATGACCCAACATTCAGAGCATACAAGCAACATGCGGAAGCATAACATGTCTGATTACAGACAACTACAAAAGAAAAAGGCTGAAGAGCCTGACTATCTACAACTCTCGTACAAGATCGTAGCTGAGGTAACAAGCTACTTGTCGAAGTCCAAGCGGAACTACTAGTGAGACAGAAGTCTCATCTGCAAAACATAAATTAAGCAAACATGAGTACATAGGTACTCAGCAAGACTTACATCAGATCCTATCATATATGCATTTGTATCAAGAAGGCAAAGTGGGGTTTAGTTGCAGCAAGCCAGCTTTGACTCAGTGGCTATCCTGTTCTACGACTGCCGGTAACTCTTTGAGGTGGCGCACACGAGTCCACTAATCACCACTCAATACACCACTATGGATTCATCCCCGTCTCCCTACGAGAAGGCCATCCATAACACTCACACTTGTCTTGAGTATTTTAGAGTATCCACTTCAAGTTGTCTATGTACCAGGTAAGCATCCAAGAAGTCCATAACCGTGGACCCGGCTATTCGAATAGATCATGATAACCCTGCAAGGGTGTACTTCTTCACACACGCTCTCGCCACTTACCGCCATGTACACGTCGTGTATCACGGCAACCTTCAAGCGGAAGCCTGGCGAGGGTGTCGGGCACGACCTGACTAACCACACAAGACTCTAGTCCAGGTTTATCGCCTATTCGGGTTCCATCTGCAAGGGAGTCCGGCCGAGGTTTCCATCATGGCCCCAAACGATGTGTACAGGGTTCCCGAGCCCACCATCCGGGGGCCACTCGGTACACCAGGCCGCGTGTGCCTAGTCTGTCCCAAGCCCACCCTGCCGGGTGCCACTTGGTAGAAAAATAACACTACCTACAAACACCATAAACTAGTTGCGACTCCTAGACAGTGACCAAGTTGGTTAATAAGTCGAGAGGGGCACTTAAGCATTCCAATGCGTGGTAGTAGCTAGTCATTGGACAACATACACAGAACTCAGTGCTTAAGGACGGTTCCAGTGAGACAACCCACCATGTACTCCTACATGGCCTCTCACCGCTACCTTTACCAAATCCTGTTCACACACTTAACTCTCAGCATCAGAACATAGCACTGCACTCCAATTCATTCCCAATGAATCAGACCTGACACACTCTAAGCAATAGCAGGCATGGCATGGGAAGAACAAAACATGGCTTGAATCAACTCCTACACATGCTAGTGGGTTTCAACTATTTACTGTGGCAATGACAGGTCATGCAGAGGAGTGGGTTCAACTACCGCAGCATAAAGTAGAAGTTGAAGCATATGCAACAATATGAATCATGAACATGGCATGAAGATGTGATGTTGTTTGAGCTAATGCAACTAGCATTTATTTGGTTGAAGTCCATTTGAACCAAGGGTTCAAATGCAACTCTATAATAAATATTTATAAATGCCATTGATGTGTTTTCACATATTCCATAGGTATAAGTTCGTTTGTCATGCATGAAAATGATACAGATGGATAGATTGAATTTTTCTGATAATTTTTCATATATAACTTATTTCAATGTGAGCTACGGTTGAATTTCTGTGATTTTTTGAAGTTTAAACCAATTTCTGAAATAAATAAATCATTTAAGATTTATTTGAATTCTAGAATTGGATTACTGCGTCAGCATGACAACAGCATGACGTTAGCAGGTCAACCAGGCTGACCAGAGTCAAACTTGACAGTGGGGTCCATTGGTCAGTGACTCAGTTAACTAACTGAGTTAATTAGTACTAAACTAATCCTAACCAAAAATGTCAGCAGGGCTGGGCCCACGTGTCAGTGACTCAACTAATTAACTAACCTAATTAACTAAAACTAAACCGTGTTAACTAGGTGGGGGGGGCCACCTGTCATTGACCCAGGGGGTCAAATCCCTGGTCAACCCGGGGTAACACGCCGGCGTTAAGCCGCCGGTAGCAGCAAACGCGACGGAGGGCGTCGGGATCGCACCTCCGGCATCCAAAAGGCTGGCGGAGAGCACCTACGGGGAGCTGGAGCTCACCCGCGCCCGTTGCAGCAAGAAGCAGCAGCTAAAGCGGCTGGAGCTCGCGCGGCGGCCGGCGTACGGGCATGCTCGGGTTCGGTGCTAGGAAGCACGGGGAGGCCAGCCGAGGGGCTCTACGGCCTCCTGGCGGTGTGGTGAGCGTGGTGGCGTGCTCAGGAGTGAGCTGCGATGGCTCTGGCCACGGCGGAGAGAAGGCACGACGGCGGTGAGGTCTCGGCTTCGGCGGCTAGCCTAGCTACGGCGCGCGTAGGAAGGAAACGGAGGGGGGAGGAGCAGCAGCTCAAGTCGGCTGCAGTGGAGCGGTCGGCGACATCGGGAAGGAGCCGGAGCGGTCGGGGTGGCGAAGGGGATCTCCGGCGGCCGAAGGTCGTAGACGACGGCGATGACTACTCCACGGGGCGTCCGGCGACGTGTGGCTTGACGGAGAGGACGGCCGGGATGAAGTTGCAGAGCTCATGGACGCGTCGGCTGGACGTGGGGTGGCCGGTGGCCACGGCAACGGCGAACGGCGGCGACGGCGGCGTTCGGTGGTGCGAGAGAGAGAGCGAGGGAGAGGAGGGGAAGCCACAGGAGAGTGCGAGACGTCCAGGGCGGTGTGTGGCGTCTTCCAAGGCGTCCAGAGCGAGGAGGGGGAGGGCAGGCAGGCAGGGAGGAGATGCACGCCTGCCCCTGCCTTCTGTCGTCGCCAGGAGGACGACGATGCTCGTGGGCTGGGCCGTGCCAGCTGGCCGCACAGTCCTGGGCCGCCAGGTAAGTGGCCCAGGCCTCCAGGTAAAACCTTTTCCCTTTTCTTTCTGTAATTTGTTTTGATTTAGTTTCTAAAACTAAATCATTTTATTTTCTTCTCACACTTTTTTGCAGGGACCTAAGGAATTAATCCAAAGCCCCTCACAAATAAATCAGAATTTTTGGACATATATTAGTATATAATAAATATATATATCCAATGCAAATAATTATTGCATTAATTCCAAATGCCCAAAATAAATATTTATGACCTCCTAAAAACATTGGTTTAAAATTTACCTCTGACCAATATTTTTAGAGAGAAACATGAACATTTTCTTGGACCCTATTGGAGCAATTTTTATCTGGGTCATTTTTGAAAAAGATTTTTGAGGGTTTCACATGTCCCCAATTCAAATTCATTTGAAAACTAAACATGATGCAAACACCAAGCTAGCCAAGTGCATACCAGAACTAGGGTTGTGACACTAGTCCCCCTCCGGCACTTCCTAGGCTTCTTCTGGTCCAAAAATAACCTCCGTTGAGTTTTTGGTCAATTGGGCTCCGTTTGATATTCCTTTTCTGCGATACTCTAAAACAAGAGAAAAACTGAAACTGGCACTGGGCTCTGGGTTAATAGGTTTGTCCCAAAAATCATATAAAAGTGTATATAAAATCCCATAAAACATCCTAGAAGGATAATATAATAGCATGAACAATCAAAAATTATAGATACGTTGGAGACGTATCAAAGCACGGATGATTTTGTCTGACTGGTACAGGTTTGCAGGCATTACATGGCCTTCGGGTAGAAAGTGTCCAAATATTGTCATCGTCGCATCATAGCATTCTCCGCCCAAGTTGAATTGAGCCTTCGGAGCCATTATTTGTGAGATGGCATCCAGCTGACAAAGCTCACTGTGCTCGTGGAAAGGATGTTTTTAAGATTCCAACATTTCATTGAAGGCCTTTGCGGATTCCTCCATCTCATCGCCCGAATCCCAAGCATCATCAAAGTTTTGCACCATTTCTTCCATCCCGGTACCATGCTCGTCGGTGCGATGAGGAACCACCTCAGCTCTGGCACGTTGGACAGACTCACCATGTACAGTCCACACCATATAACCAGGCATAAAACTACTCTTCTGCAGGTGTTTGCCCATTTCATCGTCTGTCCTCTTTTCTCAATTGTTGCACCGGACACATGGGCACCAGTTTTTCCTCTGGCCATTTGCAAATGCGGCTTTCACAAACCCCTTGGTTTTTGTTAACCATTCATTGTAATCTTTTTCTGGCTAGTGTGACCGGTGTACATCCATGCATGATCACTCATCTTGCCTAGTTGCTGGACAGACTAGAAATATATATAATTCAACATATATATTCATCAGTTAATCTTGTTTGTCAACTTTATTACGTCCATGCAACCTACACTCTAATAGGTAAAGATAGGTCCTAATCCCACCCGAGTATGTGTAGATTGAGTACATTATCCATGCTCTACCCCATTCCGAGATAAAATTTTGGCAGCACCTCCTCGCTGTTCTCCTGATACACGTCTCGGAAAAAGCTGAGAGAATATGCATCCGGACAACAACAGGGAGGCGCTGATGAAATTTTGTCTCGGAATGAGGTAGAGCATGGAGAACGTACCCAATCTACACATCCTCGAGCTGTCCGTGGAAACCGCTGGACAATTCGAAGGAGTTACGGTGATAAATATGCAACTGAATGCATATTTATCGATGCAACCCATTCAAACAGGAGACACATACTGGTTATGCGACTTAGCACAAAAATTAAATCTACTGACATGATTAAAAGAGTGTAGGAGGTGAAGGTGGATTCGTAGCTCAGCATTGGCTGTAGAGGAAGTAGTCGAACAACGGCGGGATCACGGACCAAAAACTTTGAACACGATGACTCCAAGGAGATGAAATAGCACAAAGCCTGTAAATTTTACCGATCGAGTCAAGAACATTTAGGACATCACATCACATGCATCTACACTTCAAACTATGGAAAAAACTTCTACCCCTCGGCGATCCTCGACCCTCGACCCCTCGACCCCTCGATGACCCTCGATCCTCTACTCCTCGGAGATCCTTGACCCTCGACATCTGGACCCTCGACCCCTCGACCTTCTTTTGTTTCTTTTCTTTCTTTTTCTACTTTTTCTACTTCCTTTTTTCATCTTCTTCTTCTTTCTTTCTCATCTTTTTCTTCTACTTCTTCTTCTGCCTTTTCATCTTATTTTTCTCTCCTCTTCTTCTTCTTCTTCTTCTTCTTCTTCTTCTTCTTCTTCTTCTTCTTCTATTCTCCTCCGCTTCTTCTTATTCTTCTTCTTTTCTTCTCCTAATAATTTTTTTCTAGAACTAACCTAACTAACCTAGGACTAACCTAACTAACACACTAGTAACTAACCTAACTAACCCTAGTAACTAACCTAACTAACAGTAGAAAAAAAGAAAATAGAGGGAGAGGCTCAACAGAGTGGAGCGGCGGGTGGGGCGGCAAGGCGGTGAGGACGCGAGACGCGGGTGGGGCGTTGAGGCTGCGACACGACGGGGCTACGCGGTGGGGCAGGTGCTGGGGCGGCGCGGCGAGGGCGGTGAGGGGCGGGGGCGGCGACGGTGGCGGTTGGGGTCGGGGGCGAGATGGAGTGAGAGGACAGAGAGAGTGGGAGGTGGGGTGGGGGCGGGGACTGGCTTTAAGGTAGCGCTTGGTTTGCCGTCTGCCAGGATACAACAAAGATTCTTTGCCGTCCACTGGCGGACAACAATGAGGTGGGGCCGGCGGGCCATTAGGATTTAGGCCTCCACTAGACGCCACCCCCCTCTTTGTTGTCCGCGAGCAGACTACAAAGATTCTTTGTCGTATGCTGGCGGCCGGCAAAGAGCTGGCTGATGGCAACTAGGCGCTTTGCCGTCAGCCATGTCTTTGCCGTCCGTTTTTTATAAGTGGGCGACAAAGGCCTTCCTTGCCGTCCGCGAGCAGAGGACAAAGAGCGGACTGATGGAAAATTCTTTGTTTCAAGTAGTGATGAATATATCTCTTCTACATCATGTCATCCTTCTTATTGCATTACTCCGTTTCTCCATGAACTTAATACACTTGATGCATGGTGGATAGCGGTCGATGTGTGGAGTAATAGTAGTAGATGCAGGCAGGAGTCGGTCTACTAACCTTGGACGTGATGCCTATATAATGATCATTTCCTGGATATCGTCATAACTATTCGATTTTCTATAAATTGCCCAACAGTAATTTGTTTACCCACCGTGTGCTATTTATTGAGAGAAGTCACTAGTGAAACCTACGGCCCCCGGGTCTATTCTCCATCATATTTGCTTTCCGATCTATTATTTGTCTTTGAGATCTATTTTTATTTCCTTTATTTTTTAGATCTATATTATCAGAAACCGAAAAATACTTCGCTGAATTTTATTTGATGTTATTGTATTTGCATCTATCAATCTATCTATTTACCAATCTTTCACCCGAGAGGGATTGACAACCCCTCTTACGCGTCGGGTTGCAAGTATTTATTTTTTGTGTGTAGGTACCGTTTACATAGTGTTGCTTAGTTCTCCTACTGGTTCAATAATCTTTGTATCATAACTGAAGGAAATACCTACCATAGTTGTGCTGCATCATCCCTTCCTCTTTGGGGAAATACCGACGTAGTTCAAGCCACATCAAAGGAATTTCTGGCGCCGTTGCTAGGGAGACACCAGCAACATCTATCAGGTTCTTTATCACAAATCTCATCTCCTTGCAATTTACATTATTTGCCATTTGCGTCTCGTTTTCATCTCCCCCACTTCAAAAAAATTGTCGTTTTATTCGCCCTCTTTTTCGTTCACCGTTTTCTCATCAGATATGTTTTGTTTTTGCAATATTGTTTGCGTAGTCACAATGTCACAAGAAAATACCAAGTTGTGTGATTTTTCCAATACTTATAATAATGATTTTATCTGTACTCCGAGCCACTAGTGCGGAGTCTTGTCATATTAATGTCGCTTTGTTGAATCTTGTTATGAAAGAGCATTTTTCCGGTACTGCTAAGGAGGATGCCGCGTCCCATCTAGATTAATTCGTAGAATTGTGTGATATGCAAAAGAAAAAAGATGTGTACAATGATATTGTGAAGTTGAAATTGTTTTCCTTTCTCTTTGCGGGGTCGTGCAAAAATTTGGTTTCCTTCTTTTCCTCGCAATAGTATAGATTCTTGGGATAAATGCAAAGACGCTTTTATTACTAAGTATTTTCCGCCTGTGAATAGTATTTCCCTTAGAACTCAAATCATGAATTTCAAGCAACTTGAGCATGAACATGTTACACAATCTTGAAAAGGAATGAAGTTGATGCTAAGAATTTGTCCTACACATGGTTTAAATCTTTGGATGACCATACAATTTTTTTATGCGGGATTGAATTTTGTTTCTAGAAATCTTTTAAATTCCGCCATGGGTGGTACTTTTATGGAAATTACCTTGGGTGAAGCTACTAAATTGCTAGATTTAATATCATGGCAAATTATTCACAATGCATACCGAAAGAGCGCCTACTAGTAAAAAAGTTAATTCGGTTGAAGAAATTAATTCTTTGAATGAAGGTTGATGCTCTTATGGAAATGGTTGCTAGTACTTATAATAATGATTTTATCAGTACTCTGATTGCTCCTTCCGCCACTAGTGCGGAGTCTTGTGATATTAATGCCGCTTTGTTGAATCTTGTTATGAAAGAGCAATTTTCCGGTACTGCTAATGAGGATGCCGCGTCCCATCTAGACACATTCGTAGAATTGTGTGATATGCAAAAGAAAAAAGATGTGTACAATGATATTGTGAAGTTGAAATTGTTTTCCTTTCTCTTTGCGGGATCGTGCAAAAATTTGGTTTCCTTCTTTTCCTCGCAATAGTACCGATTCTTGGGATAAATGCAAAGACGCTTTTATTACTAAGTATTTTCCGCCTGTGAATATTATTTCCCTTAGAACTCAAATCATGAATTTCAAGCAACTTGAGCATGAACATGTTGCACAATCTTGAAAAAGAATGAAGTTGATGCTAAGAAATTTTCCTACTCGTGGTTTAAATCTTTGGATGATCATACAATTTTTTATGCGGGATTGAATTTTGTTTCTAGAATTTTTTTAGATTCCGCCGTGGGTGGTACTTTTATGGAAATTACCTATTTCATTCGGTGAAGCTACTAAATTGCTAGATAATATCATGGAAAATTATTCACAACGGCATACCGAAAGAGCGCCTACTAGTAAAAAAGTTAATTCGGTTGAAGAAATTAATTCTTTGAATGAAAAAGTTGATGCTCTTATGGAAATGGTTACTAGTTAAAATGCTCCTGTTGATTTTAATGATGTTCCTTTGTCTACTTTGATTGAGAAAAATGGTGATGCCATAGATGTGAATTTTATCTTGCGAAATAATTTCAACTAGCGGGGTTACCCATGCATTTGTGTGCCTGGATATTTTGTAATTTACAATTTCGTATGTTAGACGCTATATTTTGCGAGTTAAATATTTTATCACTTTAAGATAAACATATAATTTTACCATAAGTTAAAACTTATAAGGATTTGAACTGATAACCAATTATATGCAACCACAAAATTCAGATTTCTGATAAGTGTATTTTGCATAATTATGTGTATGCAAGGAAGATGGCTTTTTATGTCTCGCTAAATTAGCCAATTATTGTATATGTCTTGTTTTTCATGGAAATTGTACTACTAAGTTTGTACATATATGCAATTTGTACTTTAGTCTCATAGAGATGGTTCAGAAAGCCTATTTTTTTTTTGTTTGATTATTGTTCCAACTCCAATATACTCTGCCAACCAACTTCGACAACCCTCCTGGAATGACATCTCATCAGCAAGCATCATCAATTAGTGGACAGATTTACCACGTGGTAACTTAGTTTTATTTATCCAATATCACCTCCACAATTCATAGAATTAGACCTTACGATTGACAATTAGTTTTTGACTACGCAATCCTTCTCCCAGTTTCTCAAATCCAAGTTACAATGGATTCGATGTAAATTACAATGAGATTGAGTGGGTTCAACATCTCACAAACTAAGAAGTCGTATTGTCAAACGAATATTTATATTACTATGTAGAAATCATGAAATACGAAAAAACTATTAAATAAATGGGAAATATTAGTATATTAAATTTTAACACATTTTAATGTGTGTTCACTTCACATCCGATTATAGGAGGCTAATGATGCGACGAAGGAAAAGTGAAGCACAAAGCTAGTATGTTGCTGAAATCACTTTCAACATGAGAACATGCAATGCGACTCGAATTAAAAAAAAAGAATGCTACTCCAATTGCTCCCATGCAGCCATAGTTTCCGATACATATTCATGTGTACGCTTCTCTTATCATAATTAATGCTTTAAATCTCCATTGATAAGTAGGATTTGATAAAAACAAAATTGTTAAGGTTGTTACATATGAGGACATGGTTTAATGAAGGTGACCTCACTGTAGGTTTGGTTGGCCTTGTCCATGGTATTTGACTTGTCCGACAGGCTGTGCAGTATCCTTGACATGTATCTAATGTTCCGATTGAGATAGTGTTGGTGTCTGGTTTAGATGTCTTAGCCATTGTTGTTTGTCTTTGATTGGCGTTGTTGGGTCAATGCCGTGTATATAAGTATACTCACGTCTTATATGCATTAAACTTCAAATAGATTGTTGAGATACACGTGCTAAGTTTCGTAAATGAGTATGACCTTGTGTATGCACATCAGAAGCAATCAAGTACGTGGTTGACTTTAGGGTTCTTTGTGAGGTACAAATGACTCTGCTAAATAGCACCGCTAACCACTGCTGCAGCACTGCTAGTGGCACACATCTCATAGAACATGAACGACTAAGATAGTGGGTACCGTGTAGCTCACCCTCCACAACAACTTTCTGTTCTTTGTATGTAGGTGACTGATATATAATACAGTCATATGTATAGGACTCATGGCTTGCATGTTCCGTACATATATTATCCCATCTTTGCACTCAAGTCTGTATGTGGTTGTTGCCATCCATCGAGGCCACTGGCACTAGGACTGGACGACCGAGCGAGCTTTTTGCCTTGGCCTAAAGCTCGCTCTAGCTCGGCCCATTACAGCTCGGCCCGATACCATAAACGAGCGAGCTGAGTTGTGAAAAGAGTCTCGATTCCTGACCGAGCCGAGCCGAGTTTGGCCCGGTCCAACTCGGTGACTCGCTCGAGGCCCAGCCCAGTTCGCATCGGCCTTCCCCGCATTAGGGCACGGGCGACGCAGACAGAGCGCAGTCCCTCCGTTCCTCTGTTCAGCGCCGCCTCTTCCCTCACCTCGCCGCGCCGCAAAAACTGGACCGATGGCGACAGGCGACGCGGCCTTTCCTCACCAGACCAAACGTCGGCGGACGCGCCTCCCTTGGTTTCTAGCCGAAGGTGACACGCCTCCGCAGGTACTCTTTTCTTTCTTCCCATCCCTAGCTCGGCACTCAGGCACTCGCCTGCACCGGCGCACGTACTGCAGACTACATACATGCTCCCCTGCATGGCTGCACTAGCGTACGCACGCGATGGAGGGATGGATGAATTCTTCTGCTTGATTGTGTAAAGTCTAGCCGTCGCCGTCCTTGCCACACCTGATGCCGTCGTCGTGCTCGCCGCGCCCGGCAATGGACAGCGCTCTCGGCACAAACAGCGGATGCGCCCTTTCATCGCTGCGTTGCCACCGCCGTTCGTCGCTAGCCCAGCGTGTGCCGCCCTGACGCATGCAAACACACACTGACTCTGCTGTAGGCGTGTGCCACACGAGCTGCTCGGGCTGGACCGAGCCATGGGCCAAACGAGCCGAGCCTCCAGAAACAGGCTCGTTCAACCAACGAGCCGAGCCGAGCTCGGCTCGCTTTAGGCGAGCCAAAGGAAGGCTCGGTCTGAACTCGGCTCGGCTCGGCTCGTGTCCAGCCCTATCTGGCACAACCAATGGCGCCGACACTCCTTCGGAAGTAGGGCAGCCAAGTAGCTTCTCGTTCTGTTCATTGCCCAGTCAAGTACGTGACTGACTTTGGGGTTCTTTGTACTCATATGTATAGGACCCATGGCCTGCATGTTCGTACGTATATGGTCCCATCTTTGTGCTACAATGTGTCTGTGGTTGTTGCCATCCATCGAGGCCACTGCCGCAACCAATGGCGTTGACACTCCGTAGTAAGTAGGGCAGCCAAGTAGCTTCTCGTTCTGCTCATTGCCCGTCTACTATCAAAGTGGGGGCGAGGAAGCACCTGGGTTGTTGCTAAACGTTAAGAGCTCTGCGATTCAGCTGGTGAATCTCCTCGTCATGCGCACAGACTTAGTCAGTATGAAGCTTGGTCATGCCCTGTTTGAAGCTTCATGCTTGCGACCACGATCTCGACGGTCTCCCGAATCTGCCTATGTTAATGTAGACATCCTTTTTTTTCGCGCGGCCAAACTTTATTATATTAAACAAAAGTATAATGGGAATTTGTTTACCCTACACTCTATGCTATGTTGTTTTCTGCCGGAATGCACTGCTTTGTACGTACACATGTACCCCTCCGTCCCAAAATAAATGTCTCAAGCTTTAGTACAAAGTTGAGACATTTATTTTGGGATGGAGGGAGTAGGTTTTTTATCAGGGTAGAGAAAGTTTGATATTGCCCACGAGAAGAGATTTTATTTAAGACGTAGAGAAACTTTCATATCCCATGTGAAGTTCCGATGTAGTATTGTGTTCGAACTCTTGTTTTTTTGAGGCGCTTGGACTCTTTAAAGTTGGCAGACGTATCTTTTTTAGCTGGTTGGTAGGCGTGCCTTTTTATTCCTTTTTATTTACGGGAGGCACTCTTTCCTTACAATGCCAACATACGTTCTCTTCTATAATTTTCTAGGACATATTTTTTAATATAAAAAACAAATATGTGCCAAACTACTTTACGTGTCATGCCTAATTGTTTGCACGTAACTATATTTGTATGTAACGCTACATCTATTAATTCCTAATCGTTCATATATAGAACTGACGGTCAAGATAATTTAATAGACATGGATGAACGTTATGTCTTGTTTGACTCTTGTTTTAAGTATATAATAGATAACAATGCTTATAGAGGTAATTTTAATCCTAGGCTTTTTCCTGGAAATTCCTCAAATAGTTATGATAATTCTTCCTACAATAATAATAGGAACCCCTCTGATCTTGAGAATAATATTAAAGAATTTATCAATACTCAAATGGTTTTCAATACTACGATAGAAGAAAAGTTGAATAAGATTGATGATATGTCTACAATTATTGATATAATTTCTCATGATGTAGAAAATCTCAAGTTTAATATTTTTTTTGTACCCAAGGTAGATGGACCAATTAAAGCTTTATATGTTTCTATGGATGAAAGTAAGAAGAGAACAGCTATGCTTAGAGCAAAAAGAAAAAAATTAGAAAGAGCGTTTGCTAGTGATTGCTTTCATAAAAATGATGAAGATCTTAAAATGATTGGTGTTTCTTCTATTGATTCTTTGTTTAGAAAAACTAAAATTGATGAAAAAGGGACTGAAGAAGGGTCAACTTTAGCTAGAAGGCGTCCCGATAATTCGGAGGGTCAAAATCATGTTGAGAAAATTGATAAAAGTGGGCTTGGAGAGTTCAAAACTTTAACTAGTGATGTGCCCACTCTTTTGGATTACAAAGAATTTAATTATGATAATTGTTCTTTAATTGATTGTATTTCTTTGTTGTAATCCATGATATATTCATGTCATGCCTATGAATAAAATAAAGCTTTTACTAAACATATTGTTGTTGCCACGATGAAAGCTTTAGAAGAAAAGTTGGAAGTAGAGGTTTCAATTCCGAGAAAATTACATGATGAATGGGAACCAACTATCAAAGACAAGATAAAAAAATAATGAGTGTTTTGCTTTATATGACTTGGGTGCCAGTGTTTCCACAATTCCGAAATCTTTATGTGATGTGCTGGGTCTTACCGATATTGAAGAGTGTTCTTTAAATTTGCACTTGGCGGATTCCACTATTAAAAAACCTTTGGGAAGAAATAATGATGTTCTTATTCTTGCAAATAGAAATTATGTGTCCATATATTTTATCATTCTTGATATTGATTGCAATCCGTCTTGTCCAACTATACTTGGTAGACCATTTTTATGCACTATAGGTGACGTGATTGATATGAAAGAAGGGAATATTAAATTTCAATTTTTACTAAGAAAGGGTATGGAACACTTCCCTAGAATAAGAACTAGACCACCATATGAATCATTTATGAGGGCATCCTATGGATCTATAACCAAAGATGACAATACTTGAGATCTATGTGTTATGCCTAGCTAGGAGCGTAAAACGATAGCGCTTATTGGGAGGCAACCCAATTTGTATCTTTTTGCTTTTTGGTTTTCTTGTTGTTTTCCAATTAAATCTATTAATCGTCGCCATAAGGGCGGCCAACCAGCTATGCCATGTGGCGCGGGCTGGTTGGCTACAGTGGAAAGCTAGGAAATTTTATAAATACATTTTTTCTTTTTAGATGGAGTGAGGACTCGTGTATTTTTTTAAGTGGAGGGCTATGCAAAGTGGCGCTCGCTGGTTGGACGGGACGGTATTTTTTTTCTTTTATTTTTTATTGCTTTTTATGATGGAGGTGATAATTTTTTTTCTAAGTTTTATTTAGATGGAGACGAGGACCCATGTATTTTTTTTAAATTAAAATGTGTGCACAACTTCTCCTCAAGGGGCGCCACAGGATGGCGCCCCATCCACTAGTATGTTTAAATGTTTTTTGTGGTTTAAATGTTTGTGCCAAGGAAAGCCTTTGGGGTGATTTGGTTGATAGTTGATTTGATTGCGTTGAAAATCAGAAAATTTTGCGTCCAGTGCGAGAATTCTTGACGGCGATTGGAGCAATATAAATTCTTGAAATTTTTACACGTTATGAATGCTATGACTAAAATTCGCATCTTTACAGACTGCTATGTTACAAACAGATTATGTTTTCGTTGTGTTATGTGCTTGTTTTGACGAATCTATGGTTTCTATTGAAGGGTTTAAGCCATGGAAAACTTAGAATACAGTAGATATAACACTACAAGAAATATGTCAACTTATGACCTTCTGTCAGTGGCCTTCGAAGAATTGGTCATAAATCTTCGACCATTTGAGACCAACTGGTCGAAAGCTGTTCGGGGGGCTCCAAACCGTACACTATAACGACCATTTTGGTCAGAAAGGTCATAATTTCCTTATACGAAACGGTCATAAAGCAGACATCACTGGTTCGCTGCCTTATTTTTAGCTTATCACGACTAATATAGATGATCATAACCTTGTAAGTTGTGGTGGATTGCTATGACTAGGCGCCACATCATCAGTTTTGCCTATGTGTCATGTATATGTGTCAATTTTTGCCCTAGTTTGTGAAACAACCTATATTTCTGTCATTCCCAAAATTCCATAAAAAATCTCAAAAAAAAATTGGGTCATATATTCGTCAACTATGTAGAAAACCTTCCTTGCATAGTTCAAAATTAATTCAACAATATTCATTTTCCTATTCTGTTCAAAACAGCACTTTGTGAAGGAAGTGATATTTTTATATTCTTGATTGCGCTCAAAATTTTGGGCACTCTTTCCTGTCCAAATCATTGCCTCATGAACAAATTCAGCTCCATTTGCATAGTAAATGTTCCTTGGCAAATTTCCAAAGTTTTTGTTCAGCTAGAAGCTTTGTGAAGGAAGTACTAGCTATGCATATCCAAATGGCATGAAATTTATACTGTACCTTCATATGCCCAAATTATCACCCTCCTCAAATTTGCGGTTCAATCAAATCATCTAGGTGAGCCCATTTAATTTTTTTATTTTCTGTCCAGATTGGCACATTGCAAAGCAAGTGCTATCTATACCCCTCCTATTGCCCTAAAACTTTTTGGTCAATCTTCCATATCCAAATCATTGCCACATGCCACTATTCAGCTCCATTTGCCTATTAAATCTTCCTCAGCAAATTTCCAAAGTTTCTATCCAGAGAGAAGCTCCGTGAAGGATGTACAAGCTAGGATTATCCAAATGGTATAATATTTTTACAGTGTTTTCCTATGCCCAAATGACCATACTCCATAAAGTTTCAGCTCAATACATTTATTCATTTGAGCCCAGTTTCAATATTCATATTTCTGCCCGATGTGGTACTTTGCAAAGCAAGTGCCATCTACGCTCCTCCATTTGAGCTGGAAATTTGCCAAGCCAGTATCCCTAGTAGATGATCATCCTCAGGCAAAATTTAGGACCATTGGCAATGTGCATTTCCCGTACCGTTAATCAAACACTTGGCTGATAATTCATGTTTGAGCATAGTTCGGTCTCCTCATGAGAGTCTTATGTTGTCATTTTCTTCCTAGCACTTACCTAGGGAGTACCAACCCACTAGACATGTCTAGGCCACCCAGAACACATGGCAATGCCACGGTCACGTGGTGACCACGCGGTGGGCATGCGAGTTTACGCGCTTTGGAGTTGGGGCTCTGGGCCACCGTCCAAACCTCGACGTATCGCCACCAAACCATGTATTTCTGCTTAAATAGATACTTATGTAACTAGGAATATTTTTTGGAAAAATAAAGAGCAAACTATAAGGCAACTGCAGTTCAAATTTTACCCGCTTCCAACTGGATCAGCCGAAATTTGTCTTTTTCACCAGAGGTGGGTCGAAACTTTTGACACCCAACCATTTTGTCAGTTGTGCATTAAATATGTCCTAGTATTTTAGAAAATTGATTTGGGACAATTTTGCAACAATTATTTGGTAGGTCCTTCACAAAAAAACCTCATTTTAGGCACTCAAAAAATGAAAAATGATTTTTTCCGTCCAAAGAAAATGAAAATTTCCTTAGGGAACATTGTTTTCCATTCCAATATGGACCCCTATGAATAATACGAGATCATTTGAACAAACAATGCCACGAATGTGCCCATAAGATTGATCATTTGGCTTGAAAGCCATGAATCTTCACACATGATAGCTCATTTTCGAGAACACTTTTTTAAAATAATTACCGTATTACAAGTTTATATTTTTTTCTGGTAACTTGGTCAAATATAATGACACAATGCGAAGGTTTTCTAATATTTTGATTTTTTTTGAATTTTCTATGCTCGTTTCAAAATGCGGTCAAAATAGCGGGAATGGGCATTCCTAGCTAGTTGTTGAATCTTGGAATTTTTGGTGTTTCTCTGATTAAATATATAATTATGTAAGTATAAACGATTTTCGAAAAAATAAAGAGAAAACTATGAGGCAGTTGTAGTTCAAATTTCACCTGTTTCCAACTGAATCGACGAATTTTTTTCTTTTTCACGAGAGGTGGATAAAAGCATTGGACACCTAACCATTTATCCAATTGTGCATTAAATATTGCCTAGTATTTTAGAAAATTGATTTGGGCCAATTTTCCAACAATTATTTGGTAGGTCCTTCACAAAAAAACCTCATTTTGGGCACTCGAAAAATGAAAAATAATTGTTTTCATCCAAAGAAAATGAAAACTTCCTTAGGCAACATTGTTTGCTATTCCAATATGGACCCCTATGAACAGTAGGAGATATTTGAACAAACTATGCCATGAATGTGCCCATAAGATTGATCATTTGACTTGAAAGCCATGAATCTTCACACATGATAGCTCATTTCTGAGAACAATTTTTTTAAATAATTACCGTATTACAAATTTATAATTTTTTGTGGTAACTTGGTCACATACAATGACATAATGCGAAGGTTTTCCATTTTTTGATAATTTTTTAAATTTTATGCCCGTTTCAAAATGCGGTCAAAACGGCAGGAATGACCATTCCTAGCTAGTGGTTGAATCTTGGATTTTTTTTGGTGTTTCTCTGATTAAATGGATACTTATGTAACTAGAAATGATTTTTGGAAAAAAATAAAGAGCAAACTATGAGGCAACTGCAGTTCAAATTTGACCCGTTTCAAACTGAATGAGCGGAAATTTGTCTTTTTCATCAGAGGTAGATCAAAACTTTTGACACCCAATCATTTGGTCAATTGTGCATTAAATATGGCCTAAGGTTTTATAAAATTGATTTGGTCCAAGTTTGCAACAAATATTTGCTAGGTTCTTCACAACATACTCATTTTGGGCACTCGGAAAATGGACGAGAGATGGATGAAAAACTTTTAAGAGGGAACCATTTGGTCAATTTGTACATAAAATACGGCCGAATTGTTTTTGAAAATTGTTGCGGTCCAATTTTGTAACTAATATTTTATAGCTTCTTCGCATAGGTGAAAACAAAGAGGAGAAACAAAAAGAAAAAACAGATTTACATAAGCTTAATTCTCATTGTTGGAGATGTTTGTGCCATGGATTGATGACATGGCACACATCCATCCACCCATCCATCCAATCATCTAAAGACAAAAAGGAGAAAATGAAAAAAAACCACGACCCAAACCCTAACTCCCCTGATTCAGATCCACTAGCCGCCCCCGCTGCCCAGCGAGAGAGGCGCCGCACCCTGCCCTCCCCCTTCTCACGCAACGGAGAGAGAGGCGATGCCGCCCAGTGAGAACGGAACCTAGCTAGATCCCCCTCCCCCACCCAGAAATCCCCAACCCAAGTAGCGAGCGATGACCATGGAGCCCGTCGACGGCGTCGGCGGCGGGGGCGCGTCATCGGCGGCGGAGCGGTACTGCGCGGTACTGCGCGGAGGCGCAGGGGCGTTCCAGCCCTACTTGGACCGGGCGGCGCCGCACACGGCGGGGCGGTGGGCGGGCAAGCTGCTGGCCGCCGCCTTCTACGCGCTGCGGGTCTACTACGTGCACAACTTCTATGTCGTCTCCTACGGCCTCGGCATCTACCTCCACAACCTCCTCATTGGCTTCCTCTCCCCCATGGTTGACCCGTAGCTCGAGGCACTCGACCAGGCCGGCCCCGCGCTCCCTACCCGCGGCAACGATGAGTTCAAGCCATTCATCCGCCGCCTCCCCGAGTTCAAGTTCTGGTATATCCATCTGTTGCTCCCTTCTCGTCTCCAGCCCCCTTTGATTTGAATGCGCGGAATTGGTGCTAAATTCAAGATCAGATGCTTAGGACTACATAGTCGGGGACTCTCTCAGTTAACTTACTCATGCAATTTTGTGCAATTGAAGTTTTGCAGTGCAGTGACTTAAGGTTGCGTAGTTTGGAAATGATATGCTGCTTTTTCTAGGCCAGCTCTTGCACTTTTGTGCAAGTTCCATCGTGCTAACTACTATTACTTCCCTATGAAGAGTTGTTAACCTTCCATTTTGTAAAACAATAGTACCCCTTGTAAAGTCACTGCGGTGTTCTTTCGGTGGTAGCCTCATGTTGTATGCATGGTTCAGAAGTTTAGATGAGATTCTACAATCAATCTCTTTCCAATTTGCAAATAGCATATGTTAACTCCGTCTGCTGTATTGCTTTTCAAGTCACTGTGATGTTCTTTCAGTGCCATTTAGTCTGTTGTCGTATGGTTCAGAAGCTCGGATGGGATTGTGCAGACAATCTCTCTCCAGTTACTTTGCGCACGTAGTATGGACTAAGTTCAAGTAGCATCATTGATTTCCCCAGCAAGCTCGGTGAAAATATGCATTGGTTGCTTTTGGTGCACATGGAGTAACATTTTTCTATAAAATAACTATTGTGTAGTGAATTGTACTGCTGGAGTAACATTCTTCTAGGAAATAACAATTGTTAGTGAATTTTACCATTGTAGATCACATGGCATGGAATAGGCACTAGTCTAAAAAGATTTGTGTTTTTCGGCGCCTATGGGTTCTTGGCCTTTGTTTATTTGTTATGTTGTGTGCTTTGCAAATGTATAGAAACCACACTAACCTACTGCTGCTATTTTCAGGTATGCCATCACAAAAGCCTTCTATGTTGCTTTTGTCATGACATTCTTCTCGGCATTTGCCGATGTGCCAGTCGGAGGTGTTGCTGCTACATTTGGCGGAGCTACCACTGCCGCCCCAAAGGGCAACCTTCATCAGACACTACCTCATAACAGTGCCTCAAAGTTCTGTGCCCCATCTCCCCTCTTTCTAAATTACCGAAATAAAAACATTGTAAATACTAGTTGGAAAACATGTTAAATCTTTTGTTTATAGAACTGGAATAACCCTGCAGTTCGGTTCCACAGAGTGGTAAATTCAACCTTGACGCATTATGGGTTTGTGTTCCTTTGTTTTATTTCCCTTTTGATTTGTACTGTCAGTTGGCTAGTTCTGCATTTGTATTCTTTTAACCTTATTTCATACTGGTAGAAAAATATGGAACCGAAACATTAACAACTTTTGTGGGAAATACTGATCTTGACATTGTGGCAATTCATCCTGGCCTGACGAGGATACTATTTGAGCATATTTTGTGTAGTGTCCGCCTAAGAGTGGTGATTTTGTTGTTACAGTTCAGAATAGTGTTTTTATACTTGATCTGCACACCTCTACTATTCTGGTTACTTTTGCTTTCTTCTATGTAGTTGTCCGGGGCATAACAGTTTTATGTGTGGCTTGTTATTGTGTTACCAGCCTACTTTCTTGTACTATCTCTACAATCAGTGACACACATCTTGTGATTTTTGTATTACCGATGGTTTAATATTAAAACTATTTAGCTTGATTTGAAATTGAAATCATAGGGTTTTTTAATCTCATTTTGAATTGTTTGTAGTTGCTCCAGGTCCTTCTCTAGCTGTGTTTATAATTGTCTTTGTTCCTTTTTTTATAACAGGACCAGTTTGACACGATTGACTTGTCGAACAACGAGATTGTCAAGCTTGAGAACTTCCCTTTCATGAATCGCCCAGGGAGCCCGCACCTGATTACAACATACAATGAGAGGGAGCATGTGATGCCCAGGGAGCTCAGCATCCGAGTCCCGGTCATCCTCCGCATCAAGGACGAGGAGGGCATCAAGGGCCGCCGCCTCACCGGAGCCGTCAACAACTACATCTCCTAGCTCCTCACCTACGGATCATCATCGCAATCGCCATCTTGTAAATCTTCCCGCCACTGTAATGTTCACTTAGATCATACGAACTTCAGCACATCTCTTCTGGTTGACTGAATTCGTACTGAAGATGCCATGCTTTTCCGCATGGAATACTGCAGATAACCTAACGGAAGCGCTCTTGTTC
This sequence comes from Secale cereale, assembly GCA_902687465.1. Lineage (NCBI taxonomy): Eukaryota > Viridiplantae > Streptophyta > Magnoliopsida > Poales > Poaceae > Secale > Secale cereale. The sequence continues at coordinate 753,687,415 of LR738712.1, read as the reverse complement.
CTCTCACACTTCATGGGCGACAACCACAAGGTAGTACTCCTGCCAAACCCCCAAGTGCCCGATTTTTGCAAGTGTTTCTGTTGTGGGTTGCAACTTAAGCCGATGCTTCTTGTTTATGTACCCACTGAAATCTATACTCCACCATGTAAGTCTAGTTCAGACTTGAGGCCGAACCCTTCTCTGTGTAGTATGATTCTGAGGAAACATATGGCAATAATGCTGAAACTTTTCATGTTGGCGTTGCTATGTTTGATGTGGTGGTGCCAAACAAAACTCAAATGTTTATGCTGCGCTTATTTTTAATCTTGTGAACATGATAATTTAGAGGATGTACTGTAGTTCAACTCATTTATTTTGTGTGATGAGCGTACTTTTGTACTGTAGCCACCTTCTTGTTTACTTTGTTGAATCATGTCTTGTGTACTAATCATGAGTTACTAGCATTTGGCTTCTCTGTGCTAATTAAACCTGATAAGTATGTATACTTCTTTGAGATACAAATTCTGCATTGCATGTTTATGAGGTTCAATTTCTATAGATGTTGCCAAATGAATGTGTCAACTTGTCTCTCCTTAGGGGCTTATTTAAACCGCATATGATCTACTGTATCAATTTTTTTGTTGTTCAAACATTGAAATTCTGGTTCATTTTTCAAACATCGAAATGTTGTTGACCCTATCCTTCTATGCTTAAATGATAAAATTGTCGCATTTTGCTTGATAACTTGCAGATGCTGGCCTTCATTCATGTTTTGTCATGAGGTCCAGGATGAACAAGTCATGAGAAGCATAGAGTTCTAGCTCATTGGAGCTAGGTATACTGTGATAGCTGTGTTACCTGATGTGGATATTTTTTTATTGTAAACCTGATGTGAAATAATGTGCCATGTTTGGCTCTGTTTGATTGTATTAATGATGTGAACCATATTTTTCCGGATTAGTTGTGACCTGTTTGAAGCATTTTGCTTTCTGTCTATTTTGATTTAAATATTGTTATTTATTTACCAGAAAATTGAGATCTGAAGAATATAACCATGACAATTGGGAACCACTTATAAGAACCTAGCAATTGGGTCCCTTCTCACAAGTGGGCCCATATTTTGAAAAAAATAAAATTAGAAACTTTGGAGCAAAAAGGCCATGGCCTAGAAAATAAAAAGGCCGATTTGTGGGGCTTGGCCCATGAAGCCGGCCAGAAATAACAAGGAAAAAATACATTAAATGGGCTGAATTAATGGGCTCGGCCCATATAGACACCTAATCGGACCGGGCTGATTCTTGTCAACGACCTTTTCATTTGGTCGCAAAACAGCTAGTGACCAAAACAAAAGGTCGTTGGTTTAACGACCTTTTTTTTGTCATAAACGTCTTTGACCATTCCAGAAGAAAGGTCGTTAATTTCAGTTTATGACGGCCAGCTTTTAACCATCTGTTTTTGGTCACAAAAAGGTCACAAATGGAAAATAATGACCATTCAGTGACTAATATTCAATGTCACAAGTTGACATATTTCTTGTAGTGTAATGCAATAAAAATATGAATGGGGTTTTCTACAATACTTAAAGTAAGGATTAGTTTTGTTATACTAACGGATCTCACGAGGTTTTGTTGAGTTTTTGCATGATTGAAGTTTTCAAGTTTTGAGTGAGGTCACAATGGATGAAGGAATAAGGAGTAGCAAAAGCCTAATCTTGGGGATGCCCCGTGGAACCCCATGATAATATTCAAGGTGAAACAAGCAACTAAGGTTGGGGATGCCCCGAGTGGCATCCCCTCTTTCTTCTAACGACCATCGGTACTTTACTTGGAGCTATATTTTTATTCGTCACATATCATGAGTTTGGCTTGGAGCGTCTTGTATTATATGAGTCTTTGCTTGTTTTGCTTTTAATTTGTCACAAGTATCCTTGCTGGACACACCTATTTGAGAGAGCAAAAATTATGCTATGATTTGTTAGAATTGCTCTGTATGCTTCACTTAAATCTTTTGAGAGCTATTGAATTGCTCTAGTGCTTCACTTATATCTTTTGAGCATGGTGTGCTTTAATATTTTTTAAGAAATTATCTCATGTTTCACTTATATTATTTTGAGAGGAGAAAATTTTATGCTCATGTTCTTCACTTAAATTTGTTTGAGCTTATCGAAAGCAACATATGAAACTAGTCCCAAAGTGATAGATATTCAAGAGGGATATAATAAAAACTTTCATGAAGATCATTGGACAAATTAAACTTGATTTTTCGTAATAGTTTTGAGATATGATGATAGTGATATGTGAGTCATGTTGGTGAATAATTATGCTTTAGTAAGAATATTGGTGTTAAGGTTTGTGATTCCCTATGCAAGCACCGTAGTCAATAGTTATGCAATGAAATTACATCCTACTTATGTTGCATTATTCGGTGTTAGTTATGCTTAATGCTCGCTTATGTGATTTTTTGTTTCTTGTTTGGTTGCTTCTCAATCTTTTTGCTAGCCTCCACTTGTACTAAGTAGAAATACTACTTGTGCATCCAAACTCTTTAAACCTAGTTTTGCCATATGAGCCCACCATACCTACCTATGTGTTGTATTTCCATGCCATTCTAAGAAAATTTATATATGCCATCTCTAATTTTTAAAATAAATTTCCTTTTTGTGTGCTCGTACCGCTCATGAAGCGGCAGGGGATGGCCAATATTTTCCATGCTAGATGTGTTATTCTGAAGATGACTGTTTATTCACTTGTCATTGCACGAGCGTACGGCGGCAAAGTGGATGCCCAGTCCCGAAATGAAAAGAAAATTTACTTTATGTTGTCAAATAATAAATTCCTTGGAAAGTGTTGGTATGGAAGGCACCCGTGGATACGACTAGCCATGGATTGTGAAAGAAAGGTGGAAAAAGGAATAAACTTTATTTTCTGTTTGGGAACCGACTATGATATATCTAGCATGGAAAGTGTTGGGAATTACTCAGTCGTTTTTGTTGATGGGAAAAGTATGCCTCTCCAAAAAAAAATCTCTCATTAAGCTCTGAGCTGTGGCACCTCTACAGATCCCTACTTCCCTCTGCGAAGGGCCTTTCAATTTACTTTATGCAGTTTTTATTTTTATTTGAGTCTCCATCTTCTCTTATAAAGCACCAACAAAGGGGCACTATGCTTGTACTTGAGCATTGGATGTAGCTAATATGCGACTGTGTTTCATGAATGGATCAGTGATTGAGCATGACGGGCTAGGGATAACTTGCTTTAGTATTGATATTTCGAAAGACATGGTTGCTTGTTGATATGTTTGAGTATTGAAATCTTCATGTCAAAACTAGACTATTACTTTGAACCATATAGAAGTCCAAATGTCCATGCTACAAAAGAAAAGAATATGTGATGAACATGTTAGGAAACATTCCACATCAAAAATTCTATTTTTCTCATTTACCTACTCGAGGACGAGCATGAATTAAGCTTGGGGATGCTGATACGTCTCCAACATATCTATAATTTTTGATTTTCCATGCTGTTATATTATCATTCTTGGATGTTTACAGTCATTTTATAGCAACTTTATATCATTATTTGGGACAAACCTATTGACATAGTGCCGAGTGCCAGTTGGTGTTTTTTGTTTTTTTTTTACTTCGCAGGAAATCAATACCAACCGGAGTCCAAACGCGAAGAAACATTTTGGAGAATTTTTCTAGACCAGAAGACACAAGATGGGCCACAGAAGTGCCAGAGGGAAGGCCCGAGGTGGGCACTACCCACCAGGGCGCGCCCAGTGGGGTTGTGCCCCCTGGGTGGCCTCCCGCACCGCCTCTTCACCCTATAAATCCCCAAATATTCCAGAAACCCTAGGGGAGTTGACGAAAAACAATTCCAGCCGCCGCAAGTACCAGAACCACGAGATTCAATCTAGACACCATCACAGAGGGGTTCATCATCCTCATTGGTGCCTCTTCGATGATGCCTGAGTAGTTCACCATAGACCTACGGGTCCGTAGGCAGTAGCTTGATGGCTTCTTCTCTCTTTTTGATTCTCAAAACAATGATCTCTTGGAGATCTATTTGATGTAACTCTTTTGTGGTGTGTTTGTTGGGGTCGGATGAAATTTGAGTTTAGGATCAGATCTATATCCATGAAAGTTACTTGAGTCTTCTTTGATCTCTTTTGCATGATTACATCTAGCCTCACATTTCTTCTTCGAATCCTTGGTTTAATTAGGGCAACTAGATAGATTTTTCTTGCCATGGGAAGAGGTGCTTTGTGATGGGTTCGATCGTGCGGTGTTCTTTCCCAGTCACAGAAAGGGCAGCAAGACATGCATGTATCATTGCAATTAAGGATATAAAGATGGGGGATATTCCTACATGAATAGATCTCGTCTACATCATATCATCGTTCTTATTGCATTACTCCGATTCTCCTTGAACTTAATACACTAGATGCATGCTGGATAGCGGTCGATGTGTGGAGTAATAGTAGTAGATGCATGCAGGAGTTGTTCTACTTATCTTGGACGTGATGCCTATATAATGATCATTGTCTCGATGTTGTCATAATTATTCGATTTTTTATCAATTGCCCAACAGTAATTTGTTTACCCACCGTGTGCTATTTATCGAGAGAAGTCACTAGTGAAACCTACGGCCCCCGGGTCTATTCTCCATCATATTTGCTTTCCGATCTATAATTTGTCTTTGAGATATATTTTTATTTCCTTTATTTTTAGATCTATATTATCAGAAACCGAAAAATACCTCACCGAATTTTATTTGCCGTTATTGTATTTGCATCTATCAATCTATCTATTTACCAATCTATTACCCCAGAGGAATTGACAACCCCTCTTACGTGTCGGGTTGCAAGTATTTGTTCTTGTGTGCAGGTATCGTTTACATAGTATTTTTTTGAAAGGAAAGTGGTAGGGGAAGCCTCCCACATCGAGTTTTTTTTTACATAGTGCTGCTTGGTTCTCCTACTGGTTCGATAACCTTGGTCTCATAACTATGTGAAATACCTACTGTAGCTGTGCTGGATCATCACTTCCTCTTTGGGGAAATACCGACGTAGTTCAAGCGGCATCATGCTTAAGGGAAAATACTTCCCAAGCAAAGATTTTATGCAGGCCGCAACTCCAAGATCCTCCTCGGCCACTTGGAGGGCTATTGTAGCTGGACGGGAAGCGTTGACAACTGGTCTCATCAAGCGGGTGGGAGATGGATCCACCATCTCGATCTGGAATGATCGTTGGATCCCCTCAACGAATACTTTGGCTCCCCTATTCCGGCCTCCCGCCACGAATGTTTCGCTGGTCAGCAATCTAATTGATATGAACAACTGGACGTGGCGAAGGGAGCTAATTCATGTTATTTTCATACTCTAGATGCAGAAGCGATTTTTAACATTCCCTGGCGCACCGGAGGAGGTGATGATTTCCTAGCATGGGCACATGAAAGTTCAGGCAACTACACCGTCAAGTCGGCGTACCGAGCTCTAGTGAATCGTAACGAGCGTCAAGCTCCAGAGGAAGGGCAGGTTACTGGTCCTCAACTGATAACCAATGGATGTGGAATGCTCTTTGGAAGCTTAATTTACTACCCAAAGTTAGGATTTTTTTTTGGCGAGTACTACGGCGCATACTACCTAATGAATGCACCTTGGTACACCGTCATACAAGGCGGCATAAATTTTGCAAGATTTGTTTGGCCAAGGAGGACGAACTGGCGCAAGGACTGATGAAGTGTTCCCACACAAAACAATTCTGAGACGAGGCGCAACAACTATTTGATTTCCGCATGCTGAGGCTCCATCTCTCAACATGGGCCAAGGATATTATATGCGATGAGCTGTTCACCTCCAGAGACCGGGCTGTTATAGTTTCGGTCATGTGCTCCATATGGCACTCACGGAATAAATTGACACATGGGGAGGAAAGGCTCGATCCGGTGAACTCAGTTCGTCGTATTAGGGAGGCACTTGCTCTCTTAGATGTACCCTGTCAGCATGCCCTAGTGCTACCGGGTCACGGATGGCGCCCCCCTGATTCAGGTTTTGTCACGATCAACACTAACGCTGCAATCAAGTGTGATGAAGGCAAAGGAGGAGCTGGCGGTGTTGCTCGCTCTCCTAGCTCTTTTCCGGGGACATGGAGCAAACCTTACCTCGGAATTACAGATCCTCTTATAGCTGGGGCGATGGTGGTGTGCGACGGTGCAATCTTTGCAAGCTTGAGAGGTTTTTCAAACGTCATCTTGGAGACGGATTGCCTGGAGGTCGCCAACTTCTGGACCACTCGCCATGGCTCTCGCTCAGTCGTGGCTCCTATCTTATTAGAAATTGGAGATCTTATTGCTAGTTTGAATTCTTTTGTTATTCCCCATATTGTAAGATCAGCCAACGGTCCTGCCCACATATGTGCTAAGCATGCTTCCATGATTGACGTGACCGAAAGCTGGATCAGTAGTACTCCTAGCTTCCTAATCAGTAGCCAGTTGGCGGACTGTTCGGGGAACACTTTAGTTCAATAAAGCTCTCATTTACCCGCAAAAACAAAAAAAGATCACCCCAGTGATCCAGTCCTGCCGGGGAGATGAGGGGCGAATGTGCACAAACGGAATGATTGTCCACCTTGGACCAAGTAGGAAAAGAAAATTGCAACGAAGTCCAAGATATTTCCAATAAAGCCCTTGGACTCGATTTAAAAAAGAGCAATCCGGTCCTTTCCCTACAAAGCTTGGGTGGTGAATGAAATCGCCACGACGACGATCTTGTCAAAGATAATCCCCTCGAAGTCTAGGTGTCGCGGTACCCAGCATCCACAAGGACCTTCTCCTTCTTGGCGAGCTGGATGTCGTTATCTACCATCATCTCTACTAGCTGCTGGAAGCCAAGCTTGGGCTTCCACCCAAGCAACTTCCTCGACTTGGATGAATCTCCCTGGAGGCAGTCCACCTCCGAAGGGCGAAAGTAATTGTTGTCAATGACCACATGATCCTTCCAATTGAGGCCGGCGTACCCAAAAGCAGCCTGCAAGAACTCCTCCACGGTGTGGCACTCTTCCGTGGCGACAACATAATCACCAGGCTTGTCCTGCTGGAGCATGAGCCACATGGCCTGAACGTAATCCCCGGCGAAGCCCCAATCCCTGGCGGCTGAGAGGTTGCCGAGGAAGACCTTGGTCTGGAGCCCGACCTTGATGCGGCCGACGGCACGGGTGATCTTGCGGGTGACGAAGTTCTCGCCGCGGCGGGGCGACTCGTGGTTTAAGAGCACGCCGTTGCAGGCGAAGAGGCCGTAGGCCTCGCGGTAGTTGACGGTGTACCAGTGCGCGGCTACCTTGGCGGCCGCGTAGGGTGACCGCGGGTGGAACGGCGTGGTCTCACTCTGCGGCGGCGGCGTGGAGCCGAACATCTCGGAGGAGCCGGCCTGGTAGTAGCGCATGGGCTTGGTGGAGAGGCGGACGGCCTCGAGGAGGCGGAGCGTGTTGGCGCAGCCCTCCTCTCTCTCACCGGACTGAAGGTAGAAGAAGAAGGAGCACAAAAGAAAACGGAGAAGGATACACTGGATTTTACCCAGCCGCACACACGGCCTCGTTTCTTCTATTCCCAGAGCACCAACTCATCTAAGCACATACCCACGGCTGCAGCTTTGTAGTCTTAGCAAACGCAACGCCCACGTTTTCACGACGCGCGATCCACACGAATCGGCCTCCACTCGTACACGTACGAAGCGGCCGTCCTCCGAGCTGATCGCAAGCCACCACCTGCTCCACTACTAAGCATGCAACTAACCACTTGAAGACTCACTCCACTAATGCATGCAACACACGCACGCCTCGCGGGCACACACACCCTACACACATACTCATACACAAACGCCACGCGGCCGCGTCCCACACGTCCCGTCCGTCCCGCGCGCCACCGACACGCCCGACGAACCCGACGGCACCAGTGTGTCACGCCCGTCCCGCGCGTACCCGACGCGCCCGACGAGCCCGACCACACACGCCGTGGCTTATTCCAACACACACCCCCTAAGCCACGGCCTAGAGGAGTCCGTCGTCGTCGACGTTGGCGCCGGCCAAGAGAGCCTGCTCCGCCGCCGGTCCTTTCCGCAGCTGCGGGCACTCGCGCCGGAAGTGCCCGTGCTCCCCGCACTTGTAGCAGCGCCTACGCCTGTTGCCGCCGTTGCCCGACGCCACGCTTCGCACATCGTCGTCGTCTCGTGCACCGCGTTGCTGCCGCTCCCGTGCCCGCCACTGCGCCTGGGTCAGCAGAAGCTGATCGCCGCCGCGCTCGCCGCCGTCTTGTCCACGACGCCTAACCCGTTCGTCGAACGCGCGCAGCCGCCCGAGCGCCTCGTCGAAGGCCAGCTCCTCGACGACGCAAAACTGCTCGATGCCGGCGACGACGGGGAAGAGACGATCCGGCACCGTGTCCAGCAACTTCTTGACGAGCGCCGCGTCATCCAGCGTCTCGCCAAGGTTAGCGTACCTCGCCGCCATCGCCGCGAGCCTCCCGCCGTACACGTCGAGCTCCTCGCCGTCCGCCATCTTCATCCGGTCGAACTCGCCGCGCAGCGTCGCCAGCCTCGCCGCGCGGACCCGATCGGCACCGACGAACCTCACCTTCAGGGAGTCCCATACCTCCCTGGCGGTGAGCTTCGTCGACACCTGCAGCAGCACATCCTCCGGCAACGCCCCGAGAAGCAACGCGCGCGCCATCTTGTCCTTCCGCGCGTTCACCGCCGCGTCGCCTGGCGCCACCGCCTCCCACACGGTGTTGACGTCGAGGATCGCATGCGCCTTGATCGCCCACACGGTGTAGTTGTCCGGCGTCAGCATCGGCATCGCCATCGACACCGATCCGCCCGCGCCGCCGCCGTGTGGGATGAGCGCCATGGTCGCCGGTGATCGCTTGAACCGAGGCTCTGAATACCAAATGTTGGCGCAGCCCTCCTCTCTCTCACCGGACTGAAGGTAGAAGAAGAAGGAGCACAAAAGAAAACGGAGAAGGATACACTGGATTTTACCCAGCCGCACACACGGCCTCGTTTCTTCTATTCCCAGAGCACCAACTCATCTAAGCACATACCCACGGCTGCAGCTTTGTAGTCCTAGCAAACGCAACGCCCACGTTTTCACGACGCGCGATCCACACGAATCGGCCTCCACTCGTACACGTACGAAGCGGCCGTCCTCCGAGCTGATCGCAAGCCACCACCTGCTCCACTACTAAGCATGCAACTAACCACTTGAAGACTCACTCCACTAATGCATGCAACACACGCACGCCTCGCGGGCACACACACCCTACACACATACTCATACACAAACGCCACGCCGCCGCGTCCCACACGTCCCGTCCGTCCCGCGCGCCACCGACACGCCCGACGAACCCGACGAGCTCGACGGCACCAGTGTGTCACGCCCGTCCCGCGCGTACCCGACGCGCCCGACGAGCCCGACCACACACGCCGTGGCTTATTCCAACAGAGCGCGCCGGTGGCTGTGACATCGGCGGTGTAGTCGGGGACCTCGAAGGAGACGGCGACGTGGGACTGGGCGGCGAGGTTGTAGACCTCGTCGGGGAGGACGTGGTCGAGCGCGCGGCGGAGGGAGGACGAGTCGGAGAGGTCGGCATAGTGGAGGCGCATCGGCGGGCGGGCGGCGGAGGGTGTCTCGTGGGGGTCGTGGTAGATGTGGTCGAGGCGCTGGGTGTTGAAGTTGGAGGAGCGGCGGATGAGGCCGTGCACCTCGTACCCCTTGGAGAGTAGCAGCTCCGTCAGGTAGCTCCCGTCCTGCCCCGTGATGCCCGTCACCAGCGCCACCCTCCGTGGCGGCGCCGGGCAGCGGGGCACGGAGAGGTTCTCCTCCTCGGCGCCGGCGACGGCACAGCCGCTGGAGTGCGGCTTGGAGGTGTCAGACATTTTTTCCGTTAGATGTGCGAAGAGGCCCTGGACTATTTGTAAGGCCGGAAGACTTTGATATGCGTCAGCTCGGCTAGTACAGTACTTGGAAAAAGTTAAGATCTGCTTAACAAATCTACTAGAAGAAATTTGGACACTGAACATAAATTGACAGCTGCACTATTCAACAAATTTGAAATATGTTCTCCTCTTGTCTTAATTAATTGGTCTACCTAAAGTATGCTGAAGTACCAGCCACCCCAGCGATCCTCAGGGGCAAGCGTTTGATGGGTTGTTCCATCTGGCTGATGGCGTACACTTTTACCGCGTGGGCATTGATCCTCGTTATCCATTTCTTAGAGCACTAAGGCCAACTCCACCGCGCGACCCCAAACGGACGTCCGTTTTGTCCGGATTCTGTCCGTTTGGGTAGGGATTTGGGGTCGTGTCCAAGCCTGTCCTGGGATGCGGCGGCCGTGCGTCCAGCGCGCGGCCGCATTCATTTGCCCCATCCTGTCCGTCAGGACCAAAAATGCTCAAATTTGCATCAAAACTAGTTTCCAACCCAAATGTTTGTCTGAAAGTTAAAATAGTTTTACAACCCAATTGAAATTGCCTTTAGTAAAATAGTTTTACAACCAAATCGAAATTAAATCGAAATTGTCTTGATTGAACATAAAATGGACCAATACATCTATTGGTTGCCAATGTGATCCCACACGTGCTCAACCAAGTCATTTTGAAGATTCAAATGAGTGTGCCAATCACGCATCTCACGGTGGAACTGGGCAAACTTTCAAATGTGGCCGGGTCTTGGTGCAGGGGCTCAATATTTTCACCTTGATAATCAAATCCTTGGTCGAAGATACTCTCATCACGCTCGTCCTCGACGATCATGTTATGCATGATCACACAAGCAGTCATCACCTTCCAAAGCTTCCTTTCATCCCATGACAGTGCAGGGTTTCGAACGATACCCCACAGGGATTGAAGCACATCAAAAGCACGTTCCACATCCTTTCTAACACTCTCTTGCATTTGGGCAAATATCTTTCTCTTCTCACCTTGGGGTTTCGAGATTGTCTTCACAAAAGTTGACCACTGAGGATATATACCATCTGCTAGATAGTATCCCTTGTTGTAATGGTGGCCGTTGATCTCAAAGTTGATAGGTGGGGAGTGGCCTTCTGCAAGCCTCACGAAGACCGGAGAACGCTGCAGCACGTTGATATCATTGTGAGAACCTGCCATGCCGAAGAAAGAATGCCATATCCAAAGATCTTGCGATGCCACCGCTTCTAATATGACAGTGCACCCGTTAACATGCCCCTTGTACTGGCCCTGCCATGCAAATGGACAGTTCTTCCACTCCCGGTGCATACAATCTATGCTGCCAAGCATGCCTGGAAAGCCTCTAGTTGCGTTGGTCGCCAACAATCTCTCTGTATCAGCGTCAGTTGGCTGCCTCAAGTACTCTGGGCCAAACACCTCGATCACAGCCTGGCAAAACTTGTACATTGACAGCAGACATGTTGTCTCACTCATACACACATACTCATCCACCAGATCGCCTGGAATTCCATATGCAAGCATGCGGATGGCCGTGGTGCATTTCTGGTAAGAGGAGAATCCAAGCTTGCCAAAGGCATCCGTCTTGCACTCGAAGTATGGGTCATGAGCAACCACTCCCTCTCGGATACGATTGAACACATGCCTTGCCATTCGAAAACGGCGACGGAATTTATCCGGCTTGAAGAGCGGGTGTTGGCAAAGTAATCAGCATAGAGCAGGGCGTGGCCTCTCTCCCTGTTGCGGTTCAGGTTGGGAGCACGGCCAGGGACTGACCCCCTGTACCGAGGAAGCTGCCGTTGAATGTGGTCGTGAACGACCAGTCCAGCCACCACAAGATCTTCATCATCCGACGACGAATCGTCCGATGAACAAAGGAAGTATGGAAGAAAAACTCGTCTCCACTGTCCATACCTTTGTGGGCAAAATGTCGAACACCTTGAGGTCATGGTGGCGAAGAGGCCGCGATGATAACCTCGACGCAGCAGGGGTGGTTGCCGGCCGGCTATTGGCCGCTCTGGAGCACTCGTCGGAAGCTGCCGAGGCCATTGTGGTGCGTCGTCGGCGGTCCTGTCCCCTCTGCGGCCGGCAAAGACGGCGACGGCCAAACCTCCGATCGATGACCAAAACTATGGCCAAAGCACGGGCGTGGTGGCGGCCATGTCGAGAAGTGGTTTGGTAGGGACGGTCGGAGGCTGCACGGTGAGGAGGCGGCCAGAGAATAGCGGCTGCGGCGGCGGCGGGGCGGGGCGGGAGAGAGAGGGTGGAAGCATTGGGAGCGGAGGGACTGCTAGTGTCCCCGACGGACGGGCCACGGGGGGG
>LR738712.1:753652838-753675048 GCA_902687465.1 Secale cereale | reverse complement strand
CCAGGCCGTCCGCGCGGGTCCGTTTCACCCTAAACCGAGCGCAAGTTTGGGTCGAGGATGTGTCGAAAACGGACGGAATCCGGACATTTGTCCGTTTGAGGCCGTGCGCTGGGCCGCACTGTTCGTTCGTTTTACCCCAAACGGACGGGGCCGGACAGGACAGGGTCGCGCGGTGGAGTTGGCCTAGAAAAACATTTGGAGCATGCGGATCGCCTATTTCTGCGCGGCGGGGTACGCTTGCTCCAGCGGCCCCTGCAAATTTTAACGCGCGCGGGCCGTTTTAGCAGGCGCTGCAAATTTGGACAGCGCATGCTCTCGCACAAACAACATATGCACTCTGAACAAATGTAAAAAAACATAGGCATAGATTAATAAAATAGATAAAAGAACGGTGCATAGATAGTTTACATAGCGTATATACTTCATCATAACATAGATAGATAAAAAAACTAGTCCAGCATGATAAAAACTACGGTGCAACTAGATAAAAACTATGGTACAACTAGAACTTACTCCGAGTCGTCCTCATCACCATTCTCGCTGGTGTCGTCCAAGGTATTGAGCCACACGTCTTCCCAACGAGGATCGTCTGAGTCAAAGAACGACTGCCCACCTTCGTTAATGAGATCGCACTGCGCCTCTTAGAGTGCCTTCCGCCGATGCATGTCCGCCCGCTCCGCGCGGCGCATTGCCGTCCTCTCCACCAGAAGGCGTTCTCGTCGGCGACGTCCTGCAGGTAGCACTGGCGCCACTCTGCCATGGCGCGCTCGTCCGCCTCGGCGATAAGGAGGCGGCGCTGGCGTCTGCGGTGTTCCTCACGGTCCTAGTCTGTTACAAGACGGGGCGGCGGCATGAGGTCCTGCGCCTGCTGGCATGTCTGGGCGTCGTGGAAGTTTATCTGCATCGCCTGGTTTGACCTGTTTGGTAAAAGCATGTCGTTCTCTGGTTCGTTTGTTGTTGGAGTTTTTTATTTCGAAACCGAGGCAAAAGATTTGCCTCATATCTTTACCTAATAATAAAAGGGTGATCGCTTCTTCCTTCTAAATTTTCGTCCGTCGTACGTCAAACCCGATGGAGTCGCTCTTTTTTTTTTTGAGACGACCCGATGGAGTCGCTCGATCTTTCAAATTCACGTCGTGGTTTTCCGAGCTCACTTGAAGGTGAACAGCCCACCAATTTTTCCGGCCCATCCAGCCCAACAATGCAAAAATAATAGTGCACAGAATCGAACTAGCAAACTCATGCCCGACAAACCATGATTCGACCAACTAAGCTAGTATTAATTAAGAGAGAATAGAGTTTGAAATACACGTCGTATCGTAACTGGAAAAAGAGTGTGTTACGCTCCTGGTATAATGTTGCCCAATTTCTTGGCCCCGGCGGTTACAAAAAGGATGGCTTCACTCTTGATGTTGTTGAGCAAAATCATTGGAGGCATACTCTTTTGTCAAAAGACCCGAGCGTTCCGTTCATTCCAAATGGTCCATCTCAATAGCATGGTGAGGGAGGCCATGGCTTTCCAGTTGGGGGTGCTCTTGCTTGATCTATTTACCCACCATTCTTTTAGAGAGCCTCGAGGTGCCAAGTAGATGTGTCAAGTTCTTCTAAATGTACCCACTCATTGACCAAATTCCATAGGCGAAGGGTGAATCGACATTTGACGAAAAGGTGTAGCCCAGATTCTTGTTCTCTTTTGCATAGGGGGCATAGATGACAGTTTGGCCATCCACGATGGGCTAACCTATCGGCTGTCCAAATTCGATCTTGTATGGCCAGCCAAACAAAGAATTTCACCTTGGGTGGTGCCCAAACCTTCCAGACCGTGTGATCCATAGGAGAGTGGACCATTCCAAGAAATTGTGCGGAGTAAGCCGTCGCCGTGGAGTATTGACCATCATTGGCATGCTTCCAAGTAATCTCATCCTCCGCGTGCTCCTCAAGTGAGAATTCCGAGATCAGAAGCCAAAGTTCAACAAAATTGACGAATGTGTGTCATAGAGAAGTTGGCGGTCATCTTGATTTTGTTGGTCCAGGCTCCCTCATTGAGAGCATCTCTCACCTTCCAGTTTTTTCTTGTGGAAGCCTCGTGGATGAGAGGCGCAATATCAATAGGTCTCCTGCCATGCACCCAAGGCGCCTCCCAAAAAGGGGTCTTTGCCTCGTTCCGAACAGTGATAGAAGTGCAGGCGTAGAAGAAATCTCAGTCCTTTTCATCGCAAAGGTTGCCCATGCCAACCCACATCTTGTATGGCTCCGTCCATTCAAACCACAACCAACGCAGTCGGAGGGCGTGATGGCTTCTCGCCCCTCGTTGGTTACCCCAAGTGGAAGGTTTGAGATGCAGTGTAGCGGAAGTTTTCCCTTGGCAAAGATACCAAGGATCGATTTCCCCTGAGACTCCCAGTTTCAACAAGAAGGTGTCAACTGCTAACGGCGCCAGATATTAGCAATCAACATGGACCTGCACACAGATACAAATAACTTTGCTCCCAACGAGTACAGAGAGGTTGTCAATCCCTCCGGCCTTGTCGTTTACAAAGGATCAAACGCAAGTGATAATAGTGATAGGTATTGCTGCAAATAGTAAGTAAAAACAGAAAGTAAATAGCGGATGTGATCAGTGATGGTAATATGGACCGGGGTCCCATGATGTTCACTAGTGATGTCTCTCTCCCAAAAGACGATAAAACAGCTATGTGAGGTGAACGAATTACAGCTGGGCAATTGACAGAATTATGTGCGCAAACCAATGCTAACTATGTTGCAAGAAAGGTAGAGGTTCAAAGCATGGGCGATACGCCAAGGCAAGTAGACCGAAATCCATCTGCATCTACTACTAATCATCCACCTTGAGATATCTATCCAGAACATCTCGCTGGTATTAAGTTGCGAGTCCCACCCATAGTGTAAACTCAAAGCAACACACAACTGCATTAAAAGAACTTTGCGAAAAGTAAATAATCCTTGCACCCGCGGGCACAAGCACCATGGTTTTCCCCCTTGTGGCAACAGCACATCCCCTAGACTCATGTTTCTGTCACTCAAGCTAGTCATCGAGGGGCATGAACCCACAATCAAGCATAACGTCCCCTCTTGGAGTCACTACCTACTACTTGGCCAAAGCAATAAATAGCAACGGAGAACATGCAAGAAGTACTTACGAACATAAATATAAAAGAGGTAAATCAAATATATTACTCAAACACAATCTGAACATAATCTCACAATCCATCGGATCCCAGCAAACTCAACATAGCAACAACATAAGGATTACATATGTGCCTCGATCATGTAGGGCAGCTCACGAGGTCTAATTAGTGAAGCACAAGAAGGGGAGGAGAACATCACATAGCTACTGGTCATGGACCCATGGTCCAAGGGAGACTACTCACAACTCATTCGGGAGGCGTCCATGGTGGTGGACAGGCTCCCGGTGGTGATCCTCCCCTCCGGCAGGGTGCCGGGAAGAGTTCTCCTGGTGCTCCCGATCTTGGAAGCGCGGCGGCGGCGAAACAGAGATGAGATCGCGAAAAAAGGTTCCCGTCTCGAGGGTTTCGGGACGCGTGTTTAATATATGCCAAAGGGAGGCATCAGCGGAGGCCTGCGGGGCCAAGGCGCCCCCCCGGCGCGGCCAGGAGGGGGGCCGCGCCACCAGGGCGCCTGGAGCCCTGGTGGCCCCCCTCCGGCCCTACTTCGGCTGCCGGGAAGCTTCTGGAACGCTGATTTTTTATATAATTTTTCCTGGATTTTTCTGGCAGTTTTCGTAATGGGAAAACCTGAAATACAAAAATAGCAGAAAACAGAAACTGGCACTGGGGTGCACTGAGTTAATAGGTTAGTCCAAATATGATCAAAAGTGTATGGAAGTGTATAAATATCATAGCAATATCACCCAAAAGAGGCATGGAGCAAGCAGAAATTATAGATACGTTTTGGACATATCAACATCCCCAAGCTTAATTCCTGCTCATCCTCGAGTAGGTAAATGATAACAAGAATAATTTCTGTGGTGACATGCTATTAACCATATAGGACTTTTCATAGTCATATGACAAAAGCTTACTGAGACAATGAATCTGTAGTAATTAAGTTGCCTCATGAGAAAATCACAAAGAACTGAAAGTTTTACAATATGATACTGAAACATCAAATAGATTTGTAATGAGCATGGTGTGCAAATATGATAAAGTGATATCTCGCTTGCCCCCTTTAGTGAAGCAAAACATAAATGCAGGGGCACCTCCAAGGTTTAAGTGATGACTAGATACAATGATTTCAGAATAAACGATATCATAATCATGCAAAAGACAATGCTACTTTGGGACAATGCACATTACACTCAGAATAACAATCATGCTCTCAGTAGTTGGTGCTTTAAAATAAGGTGGAGACTCTCGAACCGTGGCTTTTGTTGGCAAGGTTGAAAACCCGTAGTCGGAAACAAAGACAAAACATGTACCAGAGCTCTTGCTTTTAAAAACAGAAGTAATAATATATTTTTTAGATTATGCATGTTCCGTCAACGAATGCTAGCAGACAACTCAATCACTTCTTCAGATGGACAAGTTTCGAGGAACGGCTCCCGAATGAGGACGATCACATCCTCTTAATCTCCTTTGTTTATCACTGCCAAAGTTTTCTGATTTCTCATGAACAAAGCGTGAAGGAGGGTTTGTTTGTTATATTAATTTTGAGCCGGGCGCACTCTTTGCCAGTTCCTTCTCGTATTATGGGTTTGCACATTAGACATGCAATCCCGGGGTGAAGCTTGTCCAACTTAAAAAGATCATGAATTAACTACTACTTCCTCATAAACTAAAACAGAGGCACCAAAGCATAAATGCATTTTTTTGAATAATTTCGAGATGGTACATGAAAGTCTCCGTTAGGAATGGCAGGTAAATACCATGTATAGGAAGGTATGGTGGACTCATATGGCATAACTGGTTTAAAAGATTTTGGATGCACAAGCAGTCAGTCCGCTTAGTACAGGCGAAGGTTAGCAAAAGACTGGGAGCGACCAACTAAGAGAGCAATGACGGTCATAATCATGCAGAGCGACAAAGCAACATTGAATCAGGCATGGAAGTTATATCGCTACTCAGAAACAAAAGATCATCAAGGCTTGACAGACTTTCTTTACAGTCTTAAATATGCGTGAGCATACGCCAAGTCAATCAAAATAAATTCTTGAAGGAAGATATTACTAAACCATACCACATAATAGGCAAACAAACCATGTTGGTACTCCAATAACACATTGGGAACCCCCCAGCTATTTGAGACTAACCATAAGAAAACATGAACTACTAAGCACCATTATGCACGTAGCATTTTTATCATAGACATATCAACCAATGCAACAGAAGCAAACTCTCTTAATAAGATAAGCCTGATAACTAAAGAGAGTTCAAGCAACCAACTAAACAAAAGCTCTTTAAAAAGATAAGCATGAAAACTAAGAGCTAAGCATGATAGTAGCTATTGAAAGACAAAGAACACACACAGCAAAGATAGACATGAAAATTCTATGTTATGTTCTAGGTAGAAGTGGAGCGTGTTCCTCTCCCACACAAAGAAAGCTGAGTTCCGACTCGTTATGAAAAGCTAAAGAAAACTAAAAAGGAAACTAAAGGCAAGACGCTCCAAGCATAGCACATAACACATGAAGTGATAAAAATATAGTGGAACGAAAGACGAACTGATAATGTTGATGGAGAAGGGGATGCACGGGGGCATCCCCAAGCTTAGACGCTTGAGTCTCCTTGAATATTTCTTGGGGGTGCATGGGGGCATCCCCAAGCTTGAGCGTTTGACACTCCTGAATCTTTTTATCATCTTCCCTCGCACACTTGAAAACTCCCTTCATACATAACTCATCATAAACTGATTAGCGAGGTTAGTACCCTTAATAAAATAATTGTTCCTTGCTGGAAATAAGGATATTCTTGAAGGTCTACTGTTTCTCAAGATTGCCAAAAGGTTTTTGCAAAGAAAAAGCAAGCTCAAGGTTTGCAAAATGAGGGAAAGGCAAAACAGGACAGAATCTATGAAAAATAGAACAACAGGTAGTAAATGATTTTTTCGGGGCACTTCTGCAACTCTAATAAAAAAACTCAGAACAGACGCCCGAAAGACAATTGTATAGAGCACGCTGTCAAAAACATTCAGACCAAAAAGATAATCTGGTGATTTTATACGAATTTTTCTGTCCAAGGACAGAATCTGTTTCCTGGACAGCACGTCACAACTTTTGAACTTTCTTGCAATCAGTGGCTAAACTTGGCACAAAGCTGAAAAGTAAAGATACAATGATGATGCTACTGTAGTAACAAACATCAAGACCACTAAAACTGAAAGAACAAACTGAAAGCAAAGATAACAAGGGTTGTCTCCCTAGAGCTCTTTCTTTATAGCCATAAAGATAGGCTTAAGACTTTAATGATGCTCTCGTAGGAATAAGAGTTGAAGAACAAAAGAGAGCATCAAGAAACAAATACCAAACACATTTAATCCTAACATGCTTCCTATGCATAGGAATATTGCAATAGAATAATTCATTGAAGCGCAAAGCAACTAGCATAGGAAGACAAAACAAGTGCAGCTTCAAAACCTTCAACATAAAGAGAGGAAACTTCTTATTATTAAGATATTTAGAACCATGTCTCCCTCTCTCATTATAAATTTCAGTGGCATCATGTATGAACTCAACAATATAACTATCACATAAGGCATTATTTCCATGATCCAAAAGCATAAAAGTATCATTACTCTTCATATAAGCAAAATCTTTCTTATTAGGAATAGTGAGAGTAAAGCAATCATAACCATCATGGTAATCATCATATTTAGGAGGCATAGTATCTTCAAAGTAAATTTTCTCCTCAAAAGTTGGGGGACTAAAAATATCATGTTCATCAAACGTGTCATCCCCAAGCTTAGAGCTTCCCATGTCATTAGCAATATTGATATTCAAAGAAAGCAAACTAATAACATCACCACCATCATGATTGTTATGCAAATAATAAAGTTCCATAGGTTTTTAAATTTTCTCTTCAAACACATCATGTCCCAAAGCAAGGTAGAGCTTATAAAGCTCTCTCATATTTTTGTTGTTTTCCATTAAGCAAAACTAGTGAAAAGACATAAAGAAAACTGAAAGGTAAACTAACAAGACTAAAAAGCAAAGATAAAAGATAGCGTGCAACTCCCCTATCTTGAAGAGTGGAGTCCCCGGCAACGGCGCCAGAAAACTTTGCTTGATGGCTTCTCGCCCCTCGTTGGTTACCCCAAGTGGAAGGTTTGAGATGCAGTGTAGCGGAAGTTTTCCCTTGGCAAAGATACCAAGGATCGATTTCCCCTGAGACTCCCAGTTTCAACAAGAAGGTGTCAACTGCTAACGGCGCCAGATATTAGCAATCAACGTGGACCTGCACACAGATACAAATAACTTTGCTCCCAACGAGTACAGAGAGGTTGTCAATCCCTCTGGCCTTGTCGTTTACAAAGGATCAAACGCAAGTGATAATAGTGATAGGTATTGCTGCAAATAGTAAGTAAAAATAGAAAGTAAATAGCGGATGTGATCAGTGATGGTAATATGGACCGGGGTCCCATGATGTTCACTAGTGATGTCTCTCTCCCAAAAGACGATAAAACAGCTATGTGAGGTGAACGAATTACAGCTGGGCAATTGACAGAATTATGTGCGCAAACCAATGCTAACTATGTTGCAAGAAAGGTAGAGGTTCAAAGCATGGGCGGTACGCCAAGGCAAGTAGACCGAAGTCCATCTGCATCTACTACTAATCATCCACCTTGAGATATCTATCCAGAACATCTCGCTGGTATTAAGTTGCGAGTCCCACCCATAGTGTAAACTCAAAGCAACAGACAACTGCATTAAAAGAACTTTGCGTAAAGTAAACAATCCTTGCACCCGCGGGCACAAGCACCGTTGTTTTCCCCCTTGTGGCAACAACACATCCCCTAGACTCATGTTTCTGTCACTCAAGCTAGTCATCGAGGGGCATGAACCCACAATCAAGCATAACGTTCCCTCTTGGAGTCACTACCTACTACTTGGCCAAAGCAATAAATAGCAACGGAGAACATGCAAGAATTACTTACGAACATAAATATAAAAGAGGTAAATCAAATATATTACTCAAACACAATCTGAACATAATCTCACAATCCATCGGATCCCAGCAAACTCAACATAGCAACAGCATAAGGATTACATATGTGCCTCGATCATGTAGGGCAGCTCACGAGGTCTAATTACACTAGTAGATAAAGGGTCATCAGACCCGGTTCGTTTGGGCCTTTAGCCCCGGTTCCTGAACCGGGACAAGAGGGTCGGTACTAATGCTCTGGCCCTTTAGTCCCGGTTCAATCCAGAACCGGGGCCGATGGGTGTCCACGTGGCCTATACGCCGAGCCCAAGCAGGAGGGGCTTTGGTCCCGGTTGGTGGCACCAACCGGGACCAAAAGGCATCCACGCGTCAGCATTTCTGTGGCTGTGGTTTTTGTTTTTTTTTTGAAAGGGGAGGGGGGTTGGAGGTTTTGGGGGGTTAATTTAGGTGTTTCATATTGTGTTTAGCTAGCTAATTAATAGAGAGAAGTGTCCTCTCTTATGTCCGTGCTTGGTCGACGCTACGTACTACACATACGTATAGAGAGGACTAGACACGCTAGCTAGCTAGCTAGCTAGTAAAGCAAACGAAGGAAACAGAAGATCGTATAATTAACATATATATATATATATGCATACAGAGAGAAGTAATATCGACCACCTCTCCTTCTCCGAGAGATTGGTCGAACAACAAATTCTCGTATATCTATCCGACACTACCGGGTACATATATACAATGATTATCTCTTACAAATATAATCTCCTATCATATGGATGCATGGTCCACATAGTATTCTCCGTCTTCAGCGATCACGTGTTCAAGGAAGAATGCCGCCAATTCCTCTTGAATTGCTCGCAGACGATCTGGTGTTAGGAGTTCATCCCGCATCCGAAACATCTAATTTGAAATAGGGGGTCAATACATGAAATGATGCTATAAATTTGTGAATATTATTGATTGCTTACGCACTTCAAATTGTGCTTCAGAGTAGCCCCGCTCACAGGTCGTGTGGCGGATGGACTCGCAAATGTATTATCCACAGTAATCATTCCCGGGTTCCTGCCACAACCACTTTACAAGAAATAGAGGTCAATCAAACTGATAAGCAAGAATGCCAAATTGGTATTGATGAAACTGGCGCTTGAATCAAGATATAGGAGATGCGCGCGCGGAACATGCTACTATATAGTACTTACTTTCGGGTATCTAAATTCTAGCTTCTTCGGCAGTCCCGGAGCTTTTTTGGTGAATTTTCTCCAAACCCTGCCAGACAAAGAAAACAATTAGTTGATATCAGAAATGAAGTTGCTGATATATATGCATGCTGGATAATATTGATCGATTTAACTTACCTGACGAGCATTTGAGTCATGTCCGCATACTCCTCGGGTTCTTTACGTTTTGAGTCCAAGACAGTTACTACTCCCTTCTCAAGCTTAATCTCTAAGAGAATATACTGGAAGCTGCGCACGCATGCATGAACTCATCAATTACATCACTATAACCTTGACTGATATATAAGGGAAACCAAATATGCACAAGACAGTAACACTCACTTGAAGTTGTAAGGAAAGAGTATTATATCTTTGTTTTCATTTACCACCAACGATCGTAGCAAGTTGGTCTCGGTATCGTCGGGACGCAATTTAACCTCGGTTGCATCTATGAGGTATGTGTTAATGAACCCAATATCACTTACTTGTCTTTTCTTCAATTCGACGATCTTCAATCTGCATAATATAGTGAGGATAATTATAAATACATGCAATGAAGATCAGCTATATAGAGAGACTTAATGACAGAAGTAGTACTACTTACAGACAGTAGCAGGTGACCGTTGTTTTATCGAGGGCCAATTGATTGAAAAACTGGTAGAACTCCTCAAATGGAACAGGCAACAGTTCAATTCCAACGAGGTCATGCTCCAGTTTAACTCTCAAATACAAGCTATCCCTCCCCCCAGACTCTCTGCAGATTTTCAAGTACCAATCATGCAATCTTCGCATATTCGTTGATAGAGATCTTTCATTTTTGACGAGAGGCTTCCCGTACTCGTATCTTTGTATCTGCACGTCCAAGAAATCATATTGTACATCGTCGGACACGTAATCTCCAAGATTGGTATAACCGGGCACCATCCTCGGATCATTAGCGACCATGTCGCTAGACACCTTGAGCGGGGGGCATGATTGGTCCGCTTGTTCGCCGAGCTGGGCAATTTGTTTCCCAGCTCGTCCTTCTGCTAACCTTTGATCACTTTTAGTACTTCCCGACCGCTTCGCTTCTTGAAATGACTTTTGAATCATGCGGTCATAGTTGTCCTTCGGCTTACTTTTCGCTGGTTGCTTCAGGGCAGCAAGAGTGCGCTTTGCTTTCACCGCATCTATCTTCTCCTTCGGAGGTGGATGTCTCTGTGCTTTCAACCCTTCAAGCCAGTCCTTAACTTCGCCTTGAGCTATCTTCGTGTTTTCCTCGTCGGACCTCTCATATGGTAACTTCTCTAGAGGCGTTAGAGAAGGACCGAATCTGCATCGCCTCCCGCCTCTGGCTGTACTGCTAGACGTCGCCAGACCAGACGAAGCGGCTGTCTTTTTTCCTTGCTTACGCGCCGCAGCAGGAGCAGCCGGAGCGGCGGCAGGTCTCTTCCGCCCTTGCTGACTAGGCGGAGAAGGAGGAGCAGGCTGGCTGCTCGGGCGCGCCGGCGGCGAAGGAGGCGGAGTGCCGCCACGTGATACATCCAAAACGTATCTATAATTTCTGCTTGCTCCATGCCACTTTTGGGTGATATTGCTATGATATTCATACACTTCCATACACTTTTGATCATATTTGGACTAACTTACTAATCCAGTGCACCCCAGTGCCAGTTTCTGTTTTCGGCTGTTTTTGTATTTCATGTTTTCACGTTTCGAGAACTGCCCAGAAAAATCCAGAAAAATTATATAAAAAATCAGCGAACCGGAAACAACACTGCGTCCGAAGGGCAGCCTGGGGGGGGCCACAGGGGCTCCAGGCGCCCTGTGGTCACGCCCCCCCCCTGGGCCGCGCCGGGGGGGCGCCTGGGCCCCCCGAGGCTCCCCCGGTGCCCTACTTTGGCATATATTTAAAGGGTTCCCCGTAACCCTCAGAACAGGACTTCTTTTCGCGATCCCATCTCTTTTCCGCCGCCGCCGCCGCTTCCAAGATATCCCGAGCTAAACACCTATCCTATTACATGACCGCCATCCAAACCGGTTGTAGATATCCCGAGCTACCATCTCCCATCGGATAGACGCAGTAACCAAATGCTCCCTGGCCTCCGTCTGAGTGAGTAGCGACCACATATGGATAAGAGTAGTGGTTCTGAAGATAACCTGCAAAAAGTGAATGTTTGTTGTTCTGTTAAAGACCAAATCATTTCTGCAATTCCAAATTGCCCATAGTAAAGCACATACTCCCACTCGGATATGTCTTGCTGTTACGGCATCAATCCCTTGTAACCATGTCCCAAAAATCATGTTAATCGAAACGGGGGGATTGATATTGAAGGCTATTTGAACCGACCTCCATAAGATCTTGGCCAAAGGGCAATCAAGGAATATGTGTCGAATAGATTCATCGTGATCACAGAAACTACATCTTTTAGACCCTGACCAATTCCTTCTTGCCAAATTATCTTTTGTTAGAATGACTCGTTTATGTACAAACCACATAAACACTTTGATTTTTAGAGGTACCTTAACTTTCCATACGTGCTTCGAGCTAGGAATCACATTAGTGTTGATAATATCCAGATACATGGATTTCACTGAGAAGACCCCATTTTTAGCTAGTCTCCATCGTAGCTGGTCTGGACGTTGAGAAAGTTGGACATCCATCAGCCGCCTCACTAGATGTAACCAAGCTTCCCACCGATTTCCCACCAAGGTCCTTCGGAACTGGATATTAAGCGGAGTGGAATTTAATATCGTAGCAACATAAGCATCTCTCCGTTGAACAATATTATAAAGTGATGGATATTGAAGTGCCAGAGGTGTCTCCCCTAGCCATGTATCCTCCCAAAATCTAGTGGAAGTGCCATCTCCAATAATGAATTTTACTCTGTTGAAGAATGTTGATTTCACTCTCATCAGTCCCTTCCAAAAAGGCGAGTCAGTCGGTCTTACCGTCACCTGGGACAAAGTTTTTGATTGAAGGTACTTATTGCGAAGAATCTGTGCCCAGGTTGCATCTGTCTCACCAGATAACTTGAACAACCACTTACTGAGTAAGCATCGATTCTTCACCTCTAAGTTTTCAATACCTAGACCCCCTTGGTCTTTCGGTCTGCAAATAATATCCCACTTAGCTAGCCTGTATTTTCTTTTGGATTCATCGCTCTACCAAAAGAACCGAGATCGGTAAAAGTCGAGCCTTTTCCGAACTCCAACCGGAACTTCGAAAAAGGACAATAAAAACATAGGCATACTGGTTAGGACCGAATTAATAAGAATTAATCGTCCTCCGTATGACATAAGCTTACCCTTCCAGCAGCTTAGCTTTTTTTCAAACCGATCTTCAATAATTTTCCATTCTTTGTTTGTAAGCTTTCGGTGATGAATTGGAATACCCAGATACGTGAATGGCAAAGACCCCAAGTCGCTAGGCCTGTGACCCTACCCTAGGTCCGTAACCTCGTCAGCTCACCACCCTGATATCTCACCATTAAATAAGCATAGGGATATGTGCCATTATATTAGGCTGCATGTATTCTTCAGTTTAGGAGAGGTATAGAGTTTGTATTAAGATCTCTGACTGGGAATAAATGCATCGACAGGTGGGTGGCTGGACTGACATCTGACATCGACCCCACACACATGCATATTATATTAAGCCTTGCGTTTTGAATCATATGACACATATAATATTCAGTTCTACCAAGTTTCAAACTGCGATATAATTCAACTTTGAAAATATATTTTGCAAGTTTATGTTTTTGTTTAAGTTTTAAGACTGTAATATCAAATTTAATTATACTAATCCAAGTTTATGTTTTTGTTTTAGTGAAAACCCAAGAACTTCGTGAAATTCTAGACAATTTAATTATACTAATCTCAAAACTTTTCCTTCTCTAGAAAACTATGTTATTAGTCATGATGCTTGGTTTATCAATGCAGTGTAGCCACATTGAAAATAGAAAAAGAGAATTCCAATCCTTGAAAATTCAAGGTACAAATTCCATGAAATTACTTCTTTTTATTTTTTTAATGAAAACCCGAGAACTTCATGATAATAATACTAGAAATTTTAGTTATACTAATCTGAAAACTTTTCCTCCTCTAAAAAGCTACATTATCAGTCACATTGTCAGGTTTATCAGTGCAGTGTAGCCACATCTAATCGTTCATCTTCCTGCTCCAACAAAAATGAATTGTAATTACACTGCGAACAGCCTTTTTGCTTTCATTTATTGAGGCGCGTCATACTCTGACATGTACTTGTGTTGACAGAGGAAAGACAACACATTAACTTTTCTTCCATGTAAACGCTGGTCTCATTAATAAGGACTATTGACTTTGTATGCACGCCATAGCATAGCACTGTGTATCATGTTCGTGTTGCAGATGTAATAAATAGCGGAGCACATGTACCTACTGTTACCGTGTACCGCGTACGCATGGGACACGTATTCACACATTACTTATGATTTCCTAAGAAGTGGCCCGAATCCCGAGTGAGAAAGTCGGCGGACGAGATTTACGAGGGCAGCGTCGCCGAGTGCTCTTAATCCGCTTCCCATGCATATGTTACTAATCTATGTTACTACCTCTATAGTGAGGAGTAGCATATGTGTTGTGTCATGCATCACTTCATTTATCACATACCTCTCTTTCTTCATTAATTATATGCCACATCATCTATTTTGCCTACATAAGTGTAATGTTACCATCTATGTTAAGTAGTCTAAGTATGCGACAATTAATATGCCTAAGAGGGACTACATGCTTCGGAAAATTACCCCATATGTCAACTCTAATGGGCAGACTCCAGCCTAAGTTATGTGTTAGAGTTATTGTCCACGAGCTTTGCAGCGCGAGGGGTGGTAGCACAACATATCCTAATCTCACCAAACCAAATAAAGAGATAATGATGTTTATTGGGAAGTCCAAGATAGAGGTATAAATTAATTAAGAAATAGAGGTAGACATAAGATTAACAGGTTTCCTTTGGATTGACTGGGATTAGTTTTTGAGTCATCTAGTCAAGTCATTATAGAGATACCAGTGCTCATATATTATTTATTTATTTTTGAGAAAACATAGGATCTATTCAACAACTATAATGGCAGTATAAAGAACATCAGAAATAACAAAAAATTCATCCAGGTCCGTCGACCATCTAGGGAGGATTATAAGTAGTAGAGCGAGCCGAAGGCACGTCGCCATCATCGCCCTTCCTTCGCGAGAGTCAGGAAAAACTTATTATAGTAGATAATCGGGAAGTCATCATACTAAAGCCCCGACGGGACTATCGCACCAGAACTACAACTGTCGCCAATGAAGAGAAACGTAGATCAAAAGAATTCAACCTGTAGACACATGAACATAGACGAACGGATATTGGATCCACGGTGATCCATCAAATACCAACGCCAACCAAATTGCACAAAATTCATCGGAGACACACCTTCACATGCCCTCCGACCATGTTAGACAAACCATCGGGGATCTGCAGAAGTATTCGGTTTGCGTAACCTGTGGTTTCTCAGCCTTAGGCGAACAAAAATCTCATGTCTTCCAGGATCCGTCAGATTTCTAACGAATTTGCTGGTGTTGGATGTCTGGAAGTGTGAAATAATGAAGCTACCATTGCAAGTTATGAAGCTCAGTAAGATGACACATCTTATTGGGACTTCCAAATATGTGGGATCATCATTGCAGTTTTTTCCTTCTGTTGGTATACCAGCCCCAGCTGGTATATGCTCTTTGACTAGCCCGCAGACACTTCTAAGGATGGAAGCTAGTGATAAAATGGTTTGTGACATGGGTGCTCTCGTGGAAATGAGAACATACCCTATTAGCAAAGTGCTAGGTTCCCATTGTGAAGATCTGTCCAAGGGTATTGGCAGAATGATTCATCTTACCCGTCTCAGAATCCAGGTAGATAATCAGGAAATTTTGCTGTTCAGAACATTTCAGCAACGTCCCTTACTTCAGAAGCTTTTCTTGCTAGGAGCACTATCCAAGGAATGCCCGCCTAATTTCTTCACAGCACTTAGCAAATTTAAGAACCTCAAATTTCTGAGGCTTGTTGGCTCACGGCTTAACAAAGATGATTTTTGGTATCTTAAGGGATTGGAGCATCTAGTTAAGCTTCAACTTTATGATGCGTATGCTGGTGATAGGTTGTACTTTCCCGCAGCATCATTTTCGAAGCTCAGGGTACTGAAAATACGGGGTGGACCATATGTCAATGAAATAAAGATAGAAAGAGGCACCATGGCGAGCTTAGTTGATCTTAAGCTTCTGCTCTGCCCACAGTTGAAGATGTTGCCAGATGGTATTGAACATGTGAGTACTCTTGAAGAACTGACTTTTTTTTCGATAAATTGAAGAACTGACTTTGGATGTGGCAGAAGAACTAGTTGACAGGGTTTGACAGAAGAAATAGAAGAAGATTTTGTATCTCCAGCGAGTTTATGTTGCACCTCAGAGCTTGCCGGTATTATAGTTTCCTATTCCAATGTAGGCATGAGCTGATGATATTTTCCCTTTCTGTAGCTTAGTCCTATGTAACCCCAACTTCATGTGTTCATCTATTTCTTTTACTATGTTCTCGATCACCCGGATCATCATTTTTTTTCTTCTGTCCAGTGTGAGTTTGCTCTGATATAATGCACAGCCAAGCTTGTTCCAAGCATCAATTTTCTGGAATATTTTCTGCTTGTGAATGTTTTTTTTTCCGGCGAACATCCATTCCTATGTTTTTTTTGGTGTTGTTGTTAGATGAACAACAAGAAGGAGAACAAGAACAAGAAAAAGTGGTAACCTGCAGATGAACTTTATATGTAATTGCTGATGAACTTCTACTATTGTTTGGTTCAAAAAAAAATTCTACTATTGCTTTGCTGTAGTGAGACTACCAGATGTACGTGACCAATCATTCCGAATAAAAAATGGCATGGACACCTTTTTCATGTCTACAGAGTATAGACAAAAGAGTAAATTCGTTTGAAAATATATAATGAGCTTAACCCTTTTCAATTTTTTTATAATGAGCTTAACTGTATCCATCTCGAGGCTAAGCATTATGTTTACGACAGACTAGTCGATCCACTGTTTCTGAATTCAGCTGTTTAATATGAAATTTCTAGAGCAAACAATGTAAAGGTCGCTGCAAACTTCCGACAGTAGCACTTCCCTGTAACAGCAGAAGGGCATGTGATCATCTTTGATTATATTTTGGACACCTTTTCTCTATCTCGTTTTCGCTGAATTTGATCAAATCATCCCGATGGTCCATAACACCATTCGTGTAATGAATGTGCTAGGCTAGGCGGTGTGGCAGATCGTCTCACAGCAGGAATCCTCATGGGATCTTGATTCGCCGGATGAGTATGTCTACAAGTACAAGTGCTTGCAGTTGTACCTCCATCATCCGTACATGTGCAACCTCAGCAGCATTTAGCAATTGTTCTCTCATTCCCAGCACTTCCTATTCCCTAATGCATTTCTATAAAAAGGTTATCTTTTGTTCTCCTGTTGGTTTCTTCAAGCCGTCGGCTTTCCCCCTTTTCCCCCTCATCGCCGGCCTATCTTCGATAGAGCCTGGAAACAGAAAAGAGTGATCCTCAGCTAGGGTGTCTCACAACTCATACATATAATATATGGGTAAGGATCACAAATTACTATGCCTGGTAGAAGGTTGTTGGGTTAGTACTATTTTACACTGATTTATGATGCAGCCGAGTGAGTGGTACTATATGTCGCATAGTACATGACAGAATGCATTTCCATCTTATGGCCCGGGACACTTATATATGGACTGTCAGATGTGCTCGACTCACAACTATGTGTAACACTATCTTCTAAAGCTATCATCAAGCGGATATACATTAAACAGTGCTTTCAAGATAAAACAATGTTCATCTGTTTCCATCGGCCTAAAATATTTTTTCTTAATCTGGGATGAAATGGATATATAACTTTGATCTACGTAGAGTATGATTTATCTGGGCGTGGTCAAATCATTATGTTGTATTGAGTGTCCATATATGTTATGAAACTTTAAATTTTGTATACGTATTCATAGATGCATAGTATAATTACATGCATGTGATGATTGTGGTTACGTATCTTCAGCTGATTGAGCTAGCCACACAAACTTTTGCCACATGAATATGGCAAAATAATATGTTTGCAGGATTTTTTCAAGTTTAATACAAGTATCTTCGAGTTTGTACATGATTCACATCGTGTTAATGATGCATGTTTAACTACTACCATAGAAGCTGGTCGAAGTTTGGAGCTAATGAAGTTCGAGGACAGTGGCAGAATGCGAAGCATTCCACGCACAACAATAAGCTCAGATTAAGGACTTAATATTTGACCACCTTAGTCGTTTGAACTAACAATTGCTAAGGCTGTGTTAGGCATTGTGTGGATTCTCATCATCCCGTTTTTTGTGTGCTTTCTGAATGTCTACTTTTGTGCGTAATTTTTCACAGCAGGATATAAAGTTAGCACTGTAGAAAATATAGAACCTACAATATTCGTTGTATTTATCTGACCCTTGTGTAGGGTATATATAGAAGTACAAGAGGGGTAGAGACTTGGAGCACAAGACAAGTTATGTGGTTTAAACTAATTCTATCTCTTATCTCCTTATCTCTAACTTAAACCCAATTATATTTTTAATATTCCCCCTCAGTCGTAGCGGGAGTGAAGCGGACGAGTATGACTGAATTTGAAGTCTTGCGCTTTCGTCGTCTTCTCCGCTGCACCATCATCAACTGCGTCCCCTTCTGGTGCCTCCCTTGACTCTCCTCTATTCCCTCCCACAGTCACAGCGGGAGTGGCGTGGACGTTGGTGATGACGCGGATGCTGTTGACTGGAGTTGTTACTGATGTGTTATTGTAGACGTAGTCGTGTGGTCGATGTTGAGGTAGCCAATAATGGTGATGTAGCCGTGGTCGATGGTGTAGTCGTCGTGGATGATGAAGCTGCACGAAGTCGGAGGCGCAAAAAAAAATGCGCTATGTTGTAGATGACGGAGCTGCAGTCATGGACGATGCACCTTGCAGATGTCAGAGGATGCCATCGGCGATGAGTCCGTCGATTTTGCCAGGACCGTAGGAAACCCATCGAGCACACATCGGTTTTGCCAGAACCGTGTGGCCATGTATGGGTCGTCACTATAGTGACGCCGTGTCTGAAGCAGTCGTGCCGTCGTGGATAATGCGGTCGATGCCGTCGTCGAGGTCGCGTCTTGAGGACGCTAAGTGTACATCTTGTGGATGAGGCAGCGGCGGTGTGACGACGATGATGTTGATGAAGACCTCGGCGATGAAGTATCTGTGGCGCTGCAGCGGCGTGTCGACGATGATGCATTGCTTGAAGGCGTCCCTGTGGCGACGAAGTGTCGATCTCGAGTCGCGTCGAAGAAGTCGATGAAGATTGCATCCCGTTCCACACCGGCCTGGCATGTGGATGGTGCATCTTGAGATCACTTCTCGTAGGCGTGCTCGACGAAGTATATTGGCTTGTAGCCTGGCATAGTTGTACAGCTTGATTATGCAGCGCAGATCGGTCGGTGTAGTTATCCAGCTTGATGATGTGCCGAGGGTGGGTGCAGATCGCTCGATGCAGTGGATCGCGGATATGTAGTCGCCATGTATGTACCAGGGTAGCTGCAGATCTCGTGGAACCATCTCTGGCGCATGAGCCTGAGGAGATGGAAATCTGCGAGAGCTACGCCCTCCAGCGATCGGTCGCGCGTACTGCTGCCCGCCGTAGTCGTCGTCTCCTTCTGAGGGAGAGGCAGCAGTAGATCGGTGACTGCGTCAAGAACGCTTGTCGTCCGGGGCCCGGGGGCGTGAGCGCTGCTTGTTCGCATCGAAGCAGCCACCTGTGTCACCGTAGTTCCACGCCTCCGTGTACGTCGACTTGATGTTGAAGCCCTTACCCGCGAAGCGCAGGGGCGCAACGCGCGCGTTGCCGGTCGACCCTGCAGAAGGGCCGTGGCTGGAGTCCACGGCTCATGCCATGCACGTAAGCACAGCGACGCGGCGCCCGCATTGCCGGTCGAAGTAGTCGTGCGCCAGTGTCGCCGATGGAGTCGCGCACCACGGTGTCACTGGGATCGAAGCCGCCTGAAGTCGCTCGTCAGAGTTGGAGTTATAGATCTCTCGTACGCGCGTACTGGTCTCAGATGGAGCCAGTACATGCACGCATGTATGCTGGGACGTGGAGTAGTTCGCCATGCACGATCAGATCTATCGCGTGGCAGGTCGCATCGAGAACTCTGAAGGCGCTGCATGCATGGGACGTCGATGGACGCACATGTTCGCCCGATGATGGAGGCGCGTGTAGTGGCCGATGCAGGTGCGCGTAGGTTCCTCCGTCCAGCGACTGGCCCGGGGCGCTCGGAGTATCGCATGGGATCCGGCGGTGTAGATGGTCACCGCTGATTTTTCACCGGATGTGAGAGGGTGGTCAAAGATTTATTGGATGGCTAAAGAAATTCTAATCTAATAGGAATTTCGAAATTTAGATCTAAACTAATCTAAAGAACCAATTTAATCTTTGATCAGATCGGGTGTCGCGTCCCCACGGAGAGGTGGTTAATCTCCCCGGGCGCGGCGCGCAGCGGAAGAGGTGGAAAGTCCTAGAATCGGTGTCGTTAGACAAATCGCTCTGATACCATGTATAAAATATAGAACCTACAATATTCGTTGTATTTAGAGAAAAGTCCACTTTGGGTCCCTCAATTCTTTGTCTGCTCACTTTTGGTCTCTCAACTCTAAAACTGGACATATTGCACCAGAACTCTCAAAACCAGCAATTTACGTCCCTGCATGGTTTTGCTGCCGAGTCTACCCGGTTTTGACCACGGCGTGAATAGTGTTCTGATGAACAGTAATTCGGAAAAAATAACAAACAAAATTAAAAAATTCTGAAATTTTGTGACCTCGAAGGTACTTAGATGCGCAAAGTGCGTCTCAATTTTCGTCATGTTTCGACGTTCGAGAAGCTCACGGCAAAAAAAAAACAAAAGTAAATCTACT
The DNA here is from genome assembly GCA_902687465.1 of Secale cereale. Lineage (NCBI taxonomy): Eukaryota > Viridiplantae > Streptophyta > Magnoliopsida > Poales > Poaceae > Secale > Secale cereale. The sequence continues at coordinate 753,654,665 of LR738712.1, read as the reverse complement.
CTATGTTGAACAGTAAATTCAAAAAAAGGTAAGAAATCCAAAAAAAAAATCTGATTTCTTTGGCATCGAAGATGCTCAGGTAGGCAAGGTGCATGTAAATTTTCGTGCTAAAATGACATCCGAGGGTTTGGAAACCACCCGAAGCGGCACGCACGCGTACGCAATTTCAAAATTTTCCCCACGAGCCCTTCGGGTGTCATTTTAGCACGAATTTTTGCATGCACCTTGCGCACCTGAGCATCTTCGATGCAAAAAAAAAATCAGATATTTTTGATATTTTTTGCAATTTATTTAATTTACTGTTCACCATAGAATAGATTTACTTTTGTTTTTTTTTGCTGCGAGCTTCTCGAACTTCCAAACATAACGAAAATTGGCACGCTTCTGAGTATCTTCGATGTCATAAAATTGCAGTTTTTTTGATTTTTTTTGCTATTTTTTGAATTTACTGTTCATCAGAGCACTATTCACGTCATGGTCAAAACCGGGTTGACTCGGCAACGAAACCCCGCAGGGACGAAAAATGGCCGGTTTCGAAAATTCGTAGTGCAACCTGTCCGGTTTTAGAGTTGAGGGACCAAAAGCGAGCAGACCGAAGAATCGAGGGACCCAAAATGGACTTTTCTCTTGTATTTATCTGACCCGTGTGTAGGGTATATATAGAAGTACAAGAGGGGTAGAGACTTAGAGCACAAGACAAGTTATGTGGTTTAAATTAATTCTATCTCTTATCTCGTTATCTCCAACTTAAACCCAATTATATTTATAATATTCTCCCTCAGTCGTAGCGGGAGTGAAGCGGACGAGTACGACTGAATTTGAAGTCTTGCGCTTTCGTCGTCTTCTCCGTTGTGCCATCATCAACCGCGTCTCTGATGGGTTGGCACTTAGGACGGTGACTGCGTCCCCTTCTGGTGCCTCCCTTGACTCTCCTCTATTAGCACAACACAATATAATTCAACAACCACAAACTGAGACTAAGTTGAGTTGTATTTAACACCCTAAGTTTCGTACTAGATTTAGAGCTAACTCTGTAATGGGTTGGTGACACACACACATGTGGCAATACTCTTTGTGTTTCCGTCCTCGCTTCACGCAAAACGGCTAGCCGGAGTTAGCATCTATCAAACATATGGGCTTATATTGGTGTCGCTTTCTAAAACTAGCAAGATGGGACTAGCCCAACCATGCTCTCACAAACATCCACATGGGCCACAATGGGCATGGATTGATGTTTTCTCTGTGATGTAATTTGGGTTTACTCGGTGGAAGTTTCCTTGGAAAATGGAATTATCTCTAGGTTTCTTCATTTGGCATGTTCTTTGCCATTTCAATAAAATAAATAGAAGATACATAGTCACAAATGCGTTGCTATATCATGATGCAAACAACTACCGAGTCACTTAAGTTAAGCCCACATGCTCGGAACATGTGTGGCGTCATAACTTAAGTTAAGCCCACATTGCATAAAGATTAGCTACTTAAGTGATTATGTCCATCTTAATATCTCGCACACAGAGGAGTTTGGTTTCAGATATTTCTTCTCCCTCTCCTACTGTTTTCTTAGCCTCACACAGATGGTGGGCTTGGTTCCATACTAGAAGTATTTCTAGACCCAGGGATCTATTAGAGCAGTTTAGCTAGATTTTAGTCGACTGACTTTCCGAGTTTGGGTCAGTCGATTTTCAAATCATGGAAGGAGAAGGAAGGAGAAGGAAAGACCTCGCCGGAGAGAAGCAATGGGGTCGCCATCATCACCCCATAATCTATCTTAGGGTTTACGCCGGGGGCGCTGGTAGCCGGCGGTGGTGGGGGGCGTTGGTGGGG
>LR738712.1:753626210-753643885 GCA_902687465.1 Secale cereale | reverse complement strand
GGGGGGGGGGGGGGGCTCGGGCGATAACCTAGCCGCCGCCACCCCCGCTCCCCTCTCCTCCCGTCCCCGCCGAAGGATGCCGACGGTCTAAGCCCGCTAGGCGGACGGCGGAGGCGGGGGCCCCTCGTCACGCGCCGCGTGGTTTCGGCCCCGGTCTAAGGCTTGCATCTGGCGGCGGTCGTGTCTTGTTTGCGTGAGCAAGCCGGGGCGGTGGCCCCAGGCATGGTGGCGGCACGGCTCACTCCCCTTCCTCGGCTGGATGGCGGGCGGGGTGGCGCTGAGGTCGGCCGTCGTTGATCTGGCGCCCAGATCTAGCGGTGGAGGCATTCTGGGGTGCTGTGGTCGTGACGCTCCGGCGGGCTGCGACTGTAGGGCACGCTGGGTGCCTGGGGTCCCCTCCCTCGGCCGGGTGAGCTGCGGCGGTGGCGGCAAGGCGTAGTTTCTGGATGGCGATGCGGCGGTGCCACGTCGGTGGAGGTTCTGGTGATGGTGAGCTGCGCCAGTGGTGGTGAGCCGCTGTTTTTTGGTGGCGGCCTAGCGCCGCTGCGATGGTGGTCGAGCTGCGGTAGTTGTGGAGATCGGTCTCCGGCCACCGGAGCGGTGTGCTCTTCTTCTACTCTGGCAGTGTGCAACAGAGCAACATCTTGGGATGGAGGTGGCTGGGGGTGCACGGATCTGACACGGCGCTCTACTGCGGTGTGTTGAGGGCTGGTGGTTGGCAATGATGCCCTCTGCATAACTTGCTATGTTCCTATGCCGTTCGCTTCTTGTGAGGCCCGGCGGTGGAGTAGATCCTCCGGGTGAAAGTCTTGCACCTTCTTTCGTACCGGTGCTGGCGATGTTCTTGAGCATTGCATTTCTTCGTGAAGGCACATCGTGGAGCAACATCCATCTACTCTCGCAAATGTTTGGTGTTTACGGGTGAAAACGCAAGCTCCATTGGATCGGGCGGCGGCGACAATTATGTCGTTACCTTCTTGGAGGCATCGCCTTGGAAGCAATGACCTTTGTGGAGTGGTGGTCTCATGGCAGTGGTGCAGAGTTGCGTCGTCGTCGGGGTGATGGAGGCCTGGGCGCCGGCTCCGGACGGTGGATGTACGCCGAGGTGGCGGCCTGGATAGCGATGCAACGGTGGCTCTATGGGGCAGACTCGCGGCTCAGCATTGTTTCGGTGGCGACTTGGTGCTACGTGGGTAGGAGCGTCGTAGGCCTGGTTGGATGCGATCCCAGGGATCAATCTGGCACGTTCGTCGGGGGGTGATGGTGGTGGGCGCTTGGAGCACACACGACATGCTTGCAGCGCCAGGTGAGTCAGGTTGGGTGCCCTCTCGGGATCTGAGAGGCACATGTTCGCTCCTCTTTTGTCGGACATGTCATTTGTCATCTCTCTCCGGTGACGGTGATGTCGTCTAACATGCTAGTGGTGGCCTTGTCCAACGCGGATGAGTGGTCTTTCAGTTCGTGCTTTGTCGGCGTTTTGGCGTTCCTGTATGTCTTGCTGTGCTCGAGCCCTAGTTGTGGTGTGCTCTTTGTAAAGCTTTTAGTTCGGTTTTCCTCAATTAACCGAGCATCAGTTTCTTTACTGCTTCTTGTAATCAATCGAAATACGCAGCTCTCCTGCACCTATTTCAAAAAAAGATTTGGACGCTCTTTATACGGAGCTTCACTGCCAATTTCGTCGGCTTCGAGCATTGTGCTAGGGCTTCAGATTTGAGGGCATCCTCTGTTTCAATGTTTCATTTTCGCCGTTGTTAGTCTTTTGTGGAACTCACTTTTAGTTTCTTTCATATTTCTGTGTCCAAGTAAAATTGTGTTGTGTGTAGTGTCAGATTACAATATGAATATTTATTTTTAACGATTTTTTATTATGGTTTGCTCTTGTTGTCTTTGTCGTGTTTTGGTCCTCAGGGCATGGCCAATGGGTGGCTTCAACCCGGTGCCCTGCATGCCTACTAGGCTCGGGCGTGACAGTCCAATCCTCGGATGGTGGCTTGCAGAGGAGCCGGGTGCTTCATGTGCAAAAGAAGAAAAAGAGAGGAGAGAGAGAGAGAGAGAGAGAGAGAGAGAGAGAGAGAGAGAGAGAGAGAGGAAGTGGTAGAGGAAAAGGAGAAGGCAAATGACCACAATGGGACATGAAGAGAAAAAGAAGGAAGAAGATGATGACCGTGGGGCATTGCTTTACGTTTTGTGGTTGGGTGAAAAAAATCAATACAATTTTGTTTGCCAAGGTGGATGGGTTGGGGCAGCACCAAGGGGATGCCACAATTGCTTAGGCCCTCGGTTCTTCTGGGCGAAGAAGACTAAACCATGTATTAACCATAAAGAAAACATACTAAAGGTGTATCTTAGTCGTTTCAGATGGGTTTCTAAGAGCATCTCCAACAGCTGCCTTATTTTAGGGCAGCCAAAAAGTGTCTGGAGTAAATTTGATGGCACAAAAAGTGCTTTTTGGCACGAAAAAGTGGTATCTCCGACAGCTGCCCTAAAATGCGGCAGCCAAACCATAATTTCTTCTCCAATTGATGCAAATGATGAACTATTGCTAGAATTTTCAACATAGCAAAATCAACACAGAAGCATAAAATCAACATAGTGCATCACCACACATACCAAGGGGATGATTTTCATTTCAATTTTCTATCATCTGCATACGCATGGGTGACAAACTGTCGAAACACAACCAACAAAGACGTTTAGGGTGCGTTTAGCACCAAGGTATTTTTGAAGTTTTAGGAGCATACCATGGTTTTCTTAAAAAGGCATGGTTTTAGAAACTTTGATCCGTTTGGCATTGACCAATACTTTAGTTTACAAAACCGTAGTATTTCCAAAACTAAACTTTTTTTTGCAGTATATAAAAAAGAGATCTGGACCTCTTTTTTCCAAACCAAGAAACACTCAGCGTCTAGCTGGTCTTAGAAAGACTGTGCTTGCCAAACGCTCTGTAGTTTTGCTAAAGCAGCCTCATTGCCCAGGGATTACAATACCATAGTTTTGGATTACAGTGTTAGAAATACTGTGCTCCCAAACTAATTGATTACATAATTGATTATTTTCAGATTATATTGCAGAGTGGGTGGTGCCATTTCTGAATACCTGCAATGTACTTGCACAGCAGTACAAGGAAAAAGTACACGTTGAACCCAAACTGAACCTGAATGGTCTAATTCGCGTCGTCCGTTAAATTAACCTAAAGGTGACAATTTGTTTGGACACTTGGATCCTCAGTCTTGGGGCTGGTGATTACTGATTACAGCAGAGATGCAGGAGCCGCGGCCGTACATCAGGTCGCCGGAGCGGTTTGATGGAACAAGGGGGAGGAAGCAGGCCAGCCCCCTCCACCTCGACGACTCTCTATGCGCGAGCGTGGAGACATCCAGCTTCCACAGGGAGCACGGCTGTCGTCAGCCGCGCAAGCTCATTGCGAGTATGTGCCCCCTCGCACGGCCGAGTTTGGTTTCTGGGCTGCAGCCTTACTGCCGTGAAATTAAAAATCACAAGAACATCGTTACGACTAAGAGAAAACAGGGTGCAACTTTGTCCACTCAGTAACGATCATCTTATTCCCCATGTTTCCCATTCCCTAGTGATCTTTGGTCCCTTTCCACACCCCTTTTCGTTCTTGTCTTATTTCTCTAGGCTAACAATGCTCGCTATGCTACTTGGGTAAAGAAGAGTGGTATATATAGGACATAGCTACCTAGGGAGCACGCAACATAGTCTACACGTGCACAGATGACATTGTGGACCTGCGTGTCTGAATGTTGTGGCCCCTAATGTACTTTTATTTCAATCCATAGCTAGTAGTGTAAAAGACTGAGATAAGAGCTTGCTGGCATCTAGCTGGTTAAGAAGGAATCTATGAGCGGTGTGCATATTCCCGTTTCCTTGATAGCCGGACAGCTACTAGGCATGTAGAAGAAAACATGCAATTATGTTGATCGATGATCATGGAACATACCCCATCATTAGCAGGAATAAGATGAACACAGTGGTGTTGCAACTGAAGCAGGATCGGTGACACCATTTGTGGCCGTCCATGGTGCTTCTCTGATTTAACCATAGGGAAATTGTTCAGTCGGCGGCGGCTATTTGTGCTCACTGTCTGCAAATCTTAGTCTGTAGTAGTGGCTAGACTAGCCTGCCGAGAAGCCACCAGGAGCATTCAGCCCGGTGGTGGTGTGATGGTGACCGTGAAAGTTGCAAGTAGCACCAACACAGTTAACTCGCCGGCATAAAGGAAAGCTTTCGTTGCTTCTGGCTAATTAAGCCTGCACACAATTGAAATTTTGCTGGGAGCATTTGTTGTTGTTTCGCATACAGGCTAAATGTATATGCGATGCCATTATGTTCACTACCTTTCTTTTACTTCTTTGTTATATTTTTTCGTTTCTCTACGGTCAAGAACTTGAACGAATTACTACATGCTCATCTCAACTCATTATTTAAAGGTACCACATTCTTGACATGTGACTTCCGGTAAGGTTATCTGCCAATTCATTCCGGAGACGAAGAGCAAACTTGCGGTGTTAATCATCATATCGTTTCCCTTGATACCAAAAACTAACAGAGACTCTTTGATGTTTATCACAATTGCTAGATATGGTTAATTTATAGTTAGCACAACACTATCCATAAAAGACATGTTTACCTAGTTTATTTGGGCCTCAATGTGACAAGTAAATGGGCAGGTAGACCTTCGATGACATGATGTCATGGCTATTTTAATTCTATTCTGAGGCTCTACAAATGCCCTAACAACATGTTATTTAATGGCATCTCTCAGTTTTGGTACACACTCACACTTCTTAGCACTCATTTATAACTTGTCTACTACACAAAACACGATTATATTACATCTCATGAAAAACACTGTACAAGTTATTTATTGGGTGTACAAAAGGTAGCAGATGATTTCAATCTCAGTTAAGTCTATGAAACTGAATTTGAAAAATACATATCCCAATTGGTTACACACTTTCATCTACTACAGAAAGAGAGCTGAACACCAATGGTCTAGCTAAGACGCCGATGCAACTGCTACCGGGTGTGGTGTAGAAGAGTATGCTGCAGCCACGGTAGTGATGATACACTTTTTGATGAAATGTTGTGGGTACGTGGCCGACAATATCTTTCTGACGAAGCCAGAATTGCATTGCGATTGTTGAGCGCAGCGCTCCATAATGTTTTTCCTCACTAAATCCCCTTCTCTTGTCTCTCATCCTACTTGCTCGTTCCTCCCGTTTCTCATCAGTGTCCTATTCAAATTATAGAAGCGAAAATGTATGTTTTGTTGACTAGATATGCCAAGAGTGTTTGATGCTAACCGCAAGTATAGCTGAGCGAAGTGGAGCAGTAGAGTGTATGTATACACAAATAAGATGGAAGGTTGTTGGGTGACTAGTAGAAGTACCATTTTGCATCGATTCATGTCCTACATACATCACTTTGGGAGATGGTGACTATCGTGCAACTTCATGAGAACACCCGGGATAAGAACTTCTAGAATTTGAATGATTATGGGTTTATGATGCGGGTTCCACATATAGAGCTCAATTTCAGGGCCTCGCGCTAGTACCATGATTCCGGTCGTGTGAAAAAATTGGGTCCCTCCAAAATGCAAGTTGTTTGCATGGCTTGTGCTTCTCGATTCGGTTTGGACGGCTAACAGGTTTCAAAGACAAGGTTGGCCTAATTGCGGGGTTTGTCAACTGTGTAAATCGAAGGGGAAGTCGGATGCGCATCTTCTCTTCAAATGGAGGTACTCCATGCGCATTTGGAAAATGATCCAATCTTGGTTCATCTGAGATGGCTTGGACCTCAACTGTTGGAGCGCTTTCTCCTCGGTCAAAGATTGGTGGACGTTGGTATGCCCCTGAATAGCTTTAGGCGCAAGGCCATGTTCTCCCTCTTCATTCTCATGGCTTACAAAATTTGGAATGAGCGAAATTATTGCACGTTCCGTGGTATCTCCCCCATGCCTACTTCGGTCTTCGCCAAAATCAAGCAAGAGATTTCGTATTTAGTTTTGGCCAGCCAGAAACATTTGAGATATTTGATGCCATGAGAGTAGCTCCGTATGTCCGAAACATCGTATTAATATGATGAGGTAGTTATTTTTCCTCTGTTTCCAAAAAAAAAAAAATTTTGTAAAGAAGACCCGTACGTGGGTGCATGTGTACATATTTTTGGAGGAGAACCCCACCTAACTAGACCAAGTAAAACTGGTTGATATTGGGATGTATCATCTAGACTGGGTGCATATATATATTTCACATGCATGAACATTAGGCGGATTATTTATTCATGAAAGTTTGTCAGTGTGATACAAAGGCGAGATACCGGGTATGTGGCAAGTGCCTTTCATGAATATAGTGAACTGTCTGAGTTCGTAACATGTTGCTGTTATTATATTTTTTACTTGTTCTTTAGATCTGCTCCTAATGCAAACAATTTTTTCCTTTCTAAGAATTATCAACACGGTCAGTTCAGACCTAGAGGTGACTAAGCTAAAAAGAACGCAGTCGCTCGTAAAGGGCCAACTGCAGTACAGCTCAATAGCTGACGGTTTAGAACCGCCTACAAAAGTGTCTATCCTAGTCGGCTCCTATTAAAATTCATTTGCTAAAAGGTTTTTCAAGTTGGTTTATGACAATCTGGTTACCTCGCCACATCAGACACCCAACCAAGTCAGCATGCGTACCCATGTGCTATGTCCATCATAGACCGACTGCGATGGTCATATCTATCGTACGGCTTGTGCATGGAAGAGTGTATGAATTTTCGCGAAAGGTCAAATGCCAGTATGCTAAAGTCAGCCAACTCTTACAAGGTTGCCCTTACTGAATTAGAAGTTACACACATAACCCTGGGGAACTTGACGATGTCTTACTCTTCACTCACAGACGGTGCGCTGTAAGCGAAGCGTGATTCCGCCTCTTGACCTTCGAAACATCATTGGATCCAGGGAAACATTGCTGGTGGGAAGTCGCTGGTCGGAGCCAGAAGACGCCGCCACCATCGATCTAGGAACATATCATCATTTGAAAATGGTTAGAGGATCACCCCAATCTGACTAGACAGATCTGAGGCAAGTCAGGTCCACACCCAGTTACCGCAACCGACCTTAACTAGGTAGAAATGAGGTTACAAAAGGCTAAGGGGCTGTTTGGTTCATGGCCCGCGTTTGCCATGCCAAAATTTTGGCGTTGACTCGTGTCATTGGATGCCGATTGGATTGAAGCCTCATTGCCGGCGCCACTCCAAAAAATCGGTTGCTCAGTTCAATTCTGCGCCCACGCACAGGTGAAAGCGGGGCGGGCAAATCGCTCGCCAATATATTGGCGCGCCCTTGATTTGGCGAGGCGGCTGTGGGCATGAACCAAACAGCCCCTAAAACCCTACCCATCTAGGAGAAGCAGCAAGAATGAAGAGTTTTCCCTGGCTCTATAGTTGAAAGACGTGTCTACCTCTTAGATTGGGCGACGTGGTGTGGATGTGTGAGATGGGCGTCACAGCAAGAAAGATCAACCAGGGATGGACAAAAACGCATCAGTTCAAGGTAGTGCAGAGTGGTTTCTATTATCACAGTACCACCCAAACAACAATCCGAAGACTAAGAGAAAACTGAGTGATACTTTGTCCACCGAGTAATGATCGTCTCATTCCCCGTGTCTCCCATTCCCACGTGATGTTTGACCTTTTCCACGCCCCTTTTTGATCTTGTCTGATTTGTGTGGGCTAACAAACCTTGATATGCTACTGGGGTAAAGATGAGTGGTATATATAAGACGTAGCTACCTACGCACACAACAGAGTCTACACGTGCACGCACAAAATTGTGGTCCTCCATAAATACAGTGTTCCCGAATGTATTTCTAGTTCAAGCAATTGCCAGACCACCGCCAAGCGGAGTCGTCGACGATGAAGACGAGCGAGCCGAGTCGGATCGCGCGGCCCAACGCCAGACCACCGCCGGAAACCATGACGAAGGAGGTCGGAGAAAAGTTTGCAACCTCACCAGAAGTCGCTAAGACGCCTTGCCCCACGGTGGGCGCCTACTGTCGTTGTTCTAAGTCTGACAGCATGAGTAGGGGGTACGTAAGAGGAGGCAATGCCCTAGCATGGGTGAGATTGTACGCAAGATGTATACGAGTTCAGACCCTTCTCGGAGGAAGTAACAGCCCTACGTCTCGGTGCCCGGAGGCGGTCAACTAGAATGTGTCGGGGTATTTGAGTTACAGGGGGTGCGAACCCTTGTACTGGAGGACGGGGGTGGCTTATATAGTGTGCCAGGAGCCCAGCCATGCTCCACGTTACTAAGGGTTCAATGTACATAAAGGCAGGCATTACTGATAACGTCTGCAGTAAAGAGTAATAAAGGCATTCACTGCAGCGGAGTGAATACCAGACTGTTGCTGTCCTAAGGAACCTTTGACCTTCGGGGGCCGAGTGCCTAGGATGGGTCGAGTGAAGTTGAGTCGTCTGGTTCGTGGTGTACGGTCGAGTCGATGCCCTCTTGGGCCGTCTCAGTCGACTGTCCTTGTTACCATCGGTTTGTCTTTTGAGCTTTTGGGGTAGTGACCTTGGATGGGGTATCTTGGTCAGGCCTGTTTTTTTTTGAAAAGGAGCTTGAGCTCCGGCCTCTGCATCAAAATGATGCATACGGCCATCTTATTAGACGATAAACGATCCAATAAAAGTCTTACAAAATCTGCGAATAAAAAAAGGTAGGAACGCCACAGCCGCCAGGCAAATGATAGATAAGCTACTAAACACCTATCCTATTACATGACCGCCATCCAAACCGGTTGTAGATATCCCGAGCTACCATCTCCCATCGGATAGACGCAGTAACCAAATGCTCCCTGGCCTCCGTCTGAGTGAGTAGCGACCACATATGGATAAGAGTAGTGGTTCTGAAGATAACCTGCAAAAAGTGAATGTTTGTTGTTCTGTTAAAGACCAAATCATTTCTGCAATTCCAAATTGCCCATAGTAAAGCACATACTCCCACTCGGATATGTCTTGCTGTTACGGCATCAATCCCTTGTAACCATGTCCCAAAAATCATGTTAATCGAAACGGGGGGATTGATATTGAAGGCTATTTGAACCGACCTCCATAAGATCTTGGCCAAAGGGCAATCAAGGAATATGTGTCGAATAGATTCATCGTGATCACAGAAACTACATCTTTTAGACCCTGACCAATTCCTTCTTGCCAAATTATCTTTTGTTAGAATGACTCGTTTATGTACAAACCACATAAACACTTTGATTTTTAGAGGTACCTTAACTTTCCATACGTGCTTCGAGCTAGGAATCACATTAGTGTTGATAATATCCAGATACATGGATTTCACTGAGAAGACCCCATTTTTAGCTAGTCTCCATCGTAGCTGGTCTGGACGTTGAGAAAGTTGGACATCCATCAGCCGCCTCACTAGATGTAACCAAGCTTCCCACCGATTTCCCACCAAGGTCCTTCGGAACTGGATATTAAGCGGAGTGGAATTTAATATCGTAGCAACATAAGCATCTCTCCGTTGAACAATATTATAAAGTGATGGATATTGAAGTGCCAGAGGTGTCTCCCCTAGCCATGTATCCTCCCAAAATCTAGTGGAAGTGCCATCTCCAATAATGAATTTTACTCTGTTGAAGAATGTTGATTTCACTCTCATCAGTCCCTTCCAAAAAGGCGAGTCAGTCGGTCTTACCGTCACCTGGGACAAAGTTTTTGATTGAAGGTACTTATTGCGAAGAATCTGTGCCCAGGTTGCATCTGTCTCACCAGATAACTTGAACAACCACTTACTGAGTAAGCATCGATTCTTCACCTCTAAGTTTTCAATACCTAGACCCCCTTGGTCTTTCGGTCTGCAAATAATATCCCACTTAGCTAGCCTGTATTTTCTTTTGGATTCATCGCTCTACCAAAAGAACCGAGATCGGTAAAAGTCGAGCCTTTTCCGAACTCCAACCGGAACTTCGAAAAAGGACAATAAAAACATAGGCATACTGGTTAGGACCGAATTAATAAGAATTAATCGTCCTCCGTATGACATAAGCTTACCCTTCCAGCAGCTTAGCTTTTTTTCAAACCGATCTTCAATAATTTTCCATTCTTTGTTTGTAAGCTTTCGGTGATGAATTGGAATACCCAGATACGTGAATGGCAAAGACCCCAAGTCGCTAGGCCTGTGACCCTACCCTAGGTCCGTAACCTCGTCAGCTCACCACCCTGATATCTCACCATTAAATAAGCATAGGGATATGTGCCATTATATTAGGCTGCATGTATTCTTCAGTTTAGGAGAGGTATAGAGTTTGTATTAAGATCTCTGACTGGGAATAAATGCATCGACAGGTGGGTGGCTGGACTGACATCTGACATCGACCCCACACACATGCATATTATATTAAGCCTTGCGTTTTGAATCATATGACACATATAATATTCAGTTCTACCAAGTTTCAAACTGCGATATAATTCAACTTTGAAAATATATTTTGCAAGTTTATGTTTTTGTTTAAGTTTTAAGACTGTAATATCAAATTTAATTATACTAATCCAAGTTTATGTTTTTGTTTTAGTGAAAACCCAAGAACTTCGTGAAATTCTAGACAATTTAATTATACTAATCTCAAAACTTTTCCTTCTCTAGAAAACTATGTTATTAGTCATGATGCTTGGTTTATCAATGCAGTGTAGCCACATTGAAAATAGAAAAAGAGAATTCCAATCCTTGAAAATTCAAGGTACAAATTCCATGAAATTACTTCTTTTTATTTTTTTAATGAAAACCCGAGAACTTCATGATAATAATACTAGAAATTTTAGTTATACTAATCTGAAAACTTTTCCTCCTCTAAAAAGCTACATTATCAGTCACATTGTCAGGTTTATCAGTGCAGTGTAGCCACATCTAATCGTTCATCTTCCTGCTCCAACAAAAATGAATTGTAATTACACTGCGAACAGCCTTTTTGCTTTCATTTATTGAGGCGCGTCATACTCTGACATGTACTTGTGTTGACAGAGGAAAGACAACACATTAACTTTTCTTCCATGTAAACGCTGGTCTCATTAATAAGGACTATTGACTTTGTATGCACGCCATAGCATAGCACTGTGTATCATGTTCGTGTTGCAGATGTAATAAATAGCGGAGCACATGTACCTACTGTTACCGTGTACCGCGTACGCATGGGACACGTATTCACACATTACTTATGATTTCCTAAGAAGTGGCCCGAATCCCGAGTGAGAAAGTCGGCGGACGAGATTTACGAGGGCAGCGTCGCCGAGTGCTCTTAATCCGCTTCCCATGCATATGTTACTAATCTATGTTACTACCTCTATAGTGAGGAGTAGCATATGTGTTGTGTCATGCATCACTTCATTTATCACATACCTCTCTTTCTTCATTAATTATATGCCACATCATCTATTTTGCCTACATAAGTGTAATGTTACCATCTATGTTAAGTAGTCTAAGTATGCGACAATTAATATGCCTAAGAGGGACTACATGCTTCGGAAAATTACCCCATATGTCAACTCTAATGGGCAGACTCCAGCCTAAGTTATGTGTTAGAGTTATTGTCCACGAGCTTTGCAGCGCGAGGGGTGGTAGCACAACATATCCTAATCTCACCAAACCAAATAAAGAGATAATGATGTTTATTGGGAAGTCCAAGATAGAGGTATAAATTAATTAAGAAATAGAGGTAGACATAAGATTAACAGGTTTCCTTTGGATTGACTGGGATTAGTTTTTGAGTCATCTAGTCAAGTCATTATAGAGATACCAGTGCTCATATATTATTTATTTATTTTTGAGAAAACATAGGATCTATTCAACAACTATAATGGCAGTATAAAGAACATCAGAAATAACAAAAAATTCATCCAGGTCCGTCGACCATCTAGGGAGGATTATAAGTAGTAGAGCGAGCCGAAGGCACGTCGCCATCATCGCCCTTCCTTCGCGAGAGTCAGGAAAAACTTATTATAGTAGATAATCGGGAAGTCATCATACTAAAGCCCCGACGGGACTATCGCACCAGAACTACAACTGTCGCCAATGAAGAGAAACGTAGATCAAAAGAATTCAACCTGTAGACACATGAACATAGACGAACGGATATTGGATCCACGGTGATCCATCAAATACCAACGCCAACCAAATTGCACAAAATTCATCGGAGACACACCTTCACATGCCCTCCGACCATGTTAGACAAACCATCGGGGATCTGCAGAAGTATTCGGTTTGCGTAACCTGTGGTTTCTCAGCCTTAGGCGAACAAAAATCTCATGTCTTCCAGGATCCGTCAGATTTCTAACGAATTTGCTGGTGTTGGATGTCTGGAAGTGTGAAATAATGAAGCTACCATTGCAAGTTATGAAGCTCAGTAAGATGACACATCTTATTGGGACTTCCAAATATGTGGGATCATCATTGCAGTTTTTTCCTTCTGTTGGTATACCAGCCCCAGCTTGTATATGCTCTTTGACTAGCCCGCAGACACTTCTAAAGATGGAAGCTAGTGATAAAATGGTTTGTGACATGGGTGCTCTCGTGGAAATGAGAACATACCCTATTAGCAAAGTGCTAGGTTCCCATTGTGAAGATCTGTCCAAGGGTATTGGCAGAATGATTCATCTTACCCGTCTCAGAATCCAGGTAGATAATCAGGAAATTTTGCTGTTCAGAACATTTCAGCAACGTCCCTTACTTCAGAAGCTTTTCTTGCTAGGAGCACTATCCAAGGAATGCCCGCCTAATTTCTTCACAGCACTTAGCAAATTTAAGAACCTCAAATTTCTGAGGCTTGTTGGCTCACGGCTTAACAAAGATGATTTTTGGTATCTTAAGGGATTGGAGCATCTAGTTAAGCTTCAACTTTATGATGCGTATGCTGGTGATAGGTTGTACTTTCCCGCAGCATCATTTTCGAAGCTCAGGGTACTGAAAATACGGGGTGGACCATATGTCAATGAAATAAAGATAGAAAGAGGCACCATGGCGAGCTTAGTTGATCTTAAGCTTCTGCTCTGCCCACAGTTGAAGATGTTGCCAGATGGTATTGAACATGTGAGTACTCTTGAAGAACTGACTTTTTTTCCGATAAATTGAAGAACTGACTTTGGATGTGGCAGAAGAACAAGTTGACAGGGTTTGACAGAAGAAATAGAAGAAGATTTTGTATCTCCAGCGAGTTTATGTTGCACCTCAGAGCTTGCCGGTATTATAGTTTCCTATTCCAATGTAGGCATGAGCTGATGATATTTTCCCTTTCTGTAGCTTAGTCCTATGTAACCCCAACTTCATGTGTTCATCTATTTCTTTTACTATGTTCTCGATCACCCGGATCATCATTTTTTTTCTTCTGTCCAGTGTGAGTTTGCTCTGATATAATGCACAGCCAAGCTTGTTCCAAGCATCAATTTTCTGGAATATTTTCTGCTTGTGAATGTTTTTTTTTCCGGCGAACATCCATTCCTATGTTTTTTTTGGTGTTGTTGTTAGATGAACAACAAGAAGGAGAACAAGAACAAGAAAAAGTGGTAACCTGCAGATGAACTTTATATGTAATTGCTGATGAACTTCTACTATTGTTTGGTTCAAAAAAAAATTCTACTATTGCTTTGCTGTAGTGAGACTACCAGATGTACGTGACCAATCATTCCGAATAAAAAATGGCATGGACACCTTTTTCATGTCTACAGAGTATAGACAAAAGAGTAAATTCGTTTGAAAATATATAATGAGCTTAACCCTTTTCAATTTTTTTATAATGAGCTTAACTGTATCCATCTCGAGGCTAAGCATTATGTTTACGACAGACTAGTCGATCCACTGTTTCTGAATTCAGCTGTTTAATATGAAATTTCTAGAGCAAACAATGTAAAGGTCGCTGCAAACTTCCGACAGTAGCACTTCCCTGTAACAGCAGAAGGGCATGTGATCATCTTTGATTATATTTTGGACACCTTTTCTCTATCTCGTTTTCGCTGAATTTGATCAAATCATCCCGATGGTCCATAACACCATTCGTGTAATGAATGTGCTAGGCTAGGCGGTGTGGCAGATCGTCTCACAGCAGGAATCCTCATGGGATCTTGATTCGCCGGATGAGTATGTCTACAAGTACAAGTGCTTGCAGTTGTACCTCCATCATCCGTACATGTGCAACCTCAGCAGCATTTAGCAATTGTTCTCTCATTCCCAGCACTTCCTATTCCCTAATGCATTTCTATAAAAAGGTTATCTTTTGTTCTCCTGTTGGTTTCTTCAAGCCGTCGGCTTTCCCCCTTTTCCCCCTCATCGCCGGCCTATCTTCGATAGAGCCTGGAAACAGAAAAGAGTGATCCTCAGCTAGGGTGTCTCACAACTCATACATATAATATATGGGTAAGGATCACAAATTACTATGCCTGGTAGAAGGTTGTTGGGTTAGTACTATTTTACACTGATTTATGATGCAGCCGAGTGAGTGGTACTATATGTCGCATAGTACATGACAGAATGCATTTCCATCTTATGGCCCGGGACACTTATATATGGACTGTCAGATGTGCTCGACTCACAACTATGTGTAACACTATCTTCTAAAGCTATCATCAAGCGGATATACATTAAACAGTGCTTTCAAGATAAAACAATGTTCATCTGTTTCCATCGGCCTAAAATATTTTTTCTTAATCTGGGATGAAATGGATATATAACTTTGATCTACGTAGAGTATGATTTATCTGGGCGTGGTCAAATCATTATGTTGTATTGAGTGTCCATATATGTTATGAAACTTTAAATTTTGTATACGTATTCATAGATGCATAGTATAATTACATGCATGTGATGATTGTGGTTACGTATCTTCAGCTGATTGAGCTAGCCACACAAACTTTTGCCACATGAATATGGCAAAATAATATGTTTGCAGGATTTTTTCAAGTTTAATACAAGTATCTTCGAGTTTGTACATGATTCACATCGTGTTAATGATGCATGTTTAACTACTACCATAGAAGCTGGTCGAAGTTTGGAGCTAATGAAGTTCGAGGACAGTGGCAGAATGCGAAGCATTCCACGCACAACAATAAGCTCAGATTAAGGACTTAATATTTGACCACCTTAGTCGTTTGAACTAACAATTGCTAAGGCTGTGTTAGGCATTGTGTGGATTCTCATCATCCCGTTTTTTGTGTGCTTTCTGAATGTCTACTTTTGTGCGTAATTTTTCACAGCAGGATATAAAGTTAGCACTGTAGAAAATATAGAACCTACAATATTCGTTGTATTTATCTGACCCTTGTGTAGGGTATATATAGAAGTACAAGAGGGGTAGAGACTTGGAGCACAAGACAAGTTATGTGGTTTAAACTAATTCTATCTCTTATCTCCTTATCTCTAACTTAAACCCAATTATATTTTTAATATTCCCCCTCAGTCGTAGCGGGAGTGAAGCGGACGAGTATGACTGAATTTGAAGTCTTGCGCTTTCGTCGTCTTCTCCGCTGCACCATCATCAACTGCGTCCCCTTCTGGTGCCTCCCTTGACTCTCCTCTATTCCCTCCCACAGTCACAGCGGGAGTGGCGTGGACGTTGGTGATGACGCGGATGCTGTTGACTGGAGTTGTTACTGATGTGTTATTGTAGACGTAGTCGTGTGGTCGATGTTGAGGTAGCCAATAATGGTGATGTAGCCGTGGTCGATGGTGTAGTCGTCGTGGATGATGAAGCTGCACGAAGTCGGAGGCGCAAAAAAAAATGCGCTATGTTGTAGATGACGGAGCTGCAGTCATGGACGATGCACCTTGCAGATGTCAGAGGATGCCATCGGCGATGAGTCCGTCGATTTTGCCAGGACCGTAGGAAACCCATCGTGCACACATCGGTTTTGCCAGAACCGTGTGGCCATGTATGGGTCGTCACTATAGTGACGCCGTGTCTGAAGCAGTCGTGCCGTCGTGGATAATGCGGTCGATGCCGTCGTCGAGGTCGCGTCTTGAGGACGCTAAGTGTACATCTTGTGGATGAGGCAGCGGCGGTGTGACGACGATGATGTTGATGAAGACCTCGGCGATGAAGTATCTGTGGCGCTGCAGCGGCGTGTCGACGATGATGCATTGCTTGAAGGCGTCCCTGTGGCGACGAAGTGTCGATCTCGAGTCGCGTCGAAGAAGTCGATGAAGATTGCATCCCGTTCCACACCGGCCTGGCATGTGGATGGTGCATCTTGAGATCACTTCTCGTAGGCGTGCTCGACGAAGTATATTGGCTTGTAGCCTGGCATAGTTGTACAGCTTGATTATGCAGCGCAGATCGGTCGGTGTAGTTATCCAGCTTGATGATGTGCCGAGGGTGGGTGCAGATCGCTCGATGCAGTGGATCGCGGATATGTAGTCGCCATGTATGTACCAGGGTAGCTGCAGATCTCGTGGAACCATCTCTGGCGCATGAGCCTGAGGAGATGGAAATCTGCGAGAGCTACGCCCTCCAGCGATCGGTCGCGCGTACTGCTGCCCGCCGTAGTCGTCGTCTCCTTCTGAGGGAGAGGCAGCAGTAGATCGGTGACTGCGTCAAGAACGCTTGTCGTCCGGGGCCCGGGGGCGTGAGCGCTGCTTGTTCGCATCGAAGCAGCCACCTGTGTCACCGTAGTTCCACGCCTCCGTGTACGTCGACTTGATGTTGAAGCCCTTACCCGCGAAGCGCAGGGGCGCAACGCGCGCGTTGCCGGTCGACCCTGCAGAAGGGCCGTGGCTGGAGTCCACGGCTCATGCCATGCACGTAAGCACAGCGACGCGGCGCCCGCATTGCCGGTCGAAGTAGTCGTGCGCCAGTGTCGCCGATGGAGTCGCGCACCACGGTGTCACTGGGATCGAAGCCGCCTGAAGTCGCTCGTCAGAGTTGGAGTTATAGATCTCTCGTACGCGCGTACTGGTCTCAGATGGAGCCAGTACATGCACGCATGTATGCTGGGACGTGGAGTAGTTCGCCATGCACGATCAGATCTATCGCGTGGCAGGTCGCATCGAGAACTCTGAAGGCGCTGCATGCATGGGACGTCGATGGACGCACATGTTCGCCCGATGATGGAGGCGCGTGTAGTGGCCGATGCAGGTGCGCGTAGGTTCCTCCGTCCAGCGACTGGCCCGGGGCGCTCGGAGTATCGCATGGGATCCGGCGGTGTAGATGGTCACCGCTGATTTTTCACCGGATGTGAGAGGGTGGTCAAAGATTTATTGGATGGCTAAAGAAATTCTAATCTAATAGGAATTTCGAAATTTAGATCTAAACTAATCTAAAGAACCAATTTAATCTTTGATCAGATCGGGTGTCGCGTCCCCACGGAGAGGTGGTTAATCTCCCCGGGCGCGGCGCGCAGCGGAAGAGGTGGAAAGTCCTAGAATCGGTGTCGTTAGACAAATCGCTCTGATACCATGTATAAAATATAGAACCTACAATATTCGTTGTATTTAGAGAAAAGTCCACTTTGGGTCCCTCAATTCTTTGTCTGCTCACTTTTGGTCTCTCAACTCTAAAACTGGACATATTGCACCAGAACTCTCAAAACCAGCAATTTACGTCCCTGCATGGTTTTGCTGCCGAGTCTACCCGGTTTTGACCACGGCGTGAATAGTGTTCTGATGAACAGTA
>LR738712.1:753560836-753615684 GCA_902687465.1 Secale cereale | reverse complement strand
AAAAAAAAAATTGATCTATTTGATAGCTCCCTGCAAAAAATAAAATAAAAAATGATCTATTTGATAGCAGGAGAAAAATTGTGTGTTGCCAGAAAGAACTCCATTGTACAAGGGAGAAGATTGAGCAGTAATATGTTTGATCGCACACACAAGATTAATAAACAATCAATCTGCATAGTTGAATGTTGTGGAGCCCATGAAACCAACTACTATATTCGCCAAGAGAACTTCCGTGCAAGTGTAAGTGCATGCATGCAACCTATCCATGTGCTCCCAATTCTCCTGGGACGTGTGACTGAAGCTGTTTTGGTGCCACATGTGCGGTCGATCGTGGCTCCAGCTGCGGCCCTCGAAATCCTCATCAAAACCGGGGAAAACTCGGTTGCGACCGGCCAAGCCAGGAGGTGGATCGTGGAGCCCTGTCTTCGTCTGCACCCCATGCTCGCCATTTCGCCCCGCGCTCTCCTACTTCCTCCCTCTCCCTAAGTTGTTCTGCTTTATGTAGCCATTCGGCCCCGTTCCACGTGCTCGGCTTGCCTGCTTCTCCTTCTCGGCAGATTTTGGGCGGGGCTGAGAAAGTTTTCTTAGAGGCGGCCGCGGCTGATCGAGCGCGGTGGATCTTGAGGCGGCGGAGGCATCTGAGATTGAGGGCGGATAGTCAGCCCCGAGCTTTGCACAGCCAGCGTCGGAGCCTGCTCGCCGATCTTGAGCTCTGGAGGCTAAAATCGGCACAGGAGCTGTCTGGCCCTATGGGCTATGGCAACATGCGCTCTCGAGCTGACAAGTAGGTATGCATACTCGCGTCTTTCCCGCTCTGTCTCTTCCTACTCTCTCTACGTTGATAGCGGGGAAAGGCATCTGAGATCGAGGGGATGGGCTGTTTTAGTTGTGGCCTGAGGGACGATGAGCAAGAGGAGTTAGCCAACTAAAGTACTAGATTCAGTTAGTTTGATGAAGCACTTTTAGTTTCATCGATAATACCACGACTGGAGATCTGAATGCCCTTTTAGATGCAAGTGGTGTGCTCTCTCCGCCTTTTTGAGCATATGATGCTCTTCTGTTTGTCAAAATCGAGTTTGTATTGAGGTCCAGAACTACACAATGGTATTTGTGGATTTTTTATCTTGGATAATGTTTTCCGGTATTTCATTGAACTAGAATTTATTAGATATATGATACGCAATCGAACACGATGAAGAACGAAATCAAACACAGGGACACAAGGATTTAACGTGGAAAACCCCTTCAACACGAAGGGGGGGGGGGGGAGCACGGGCGCTAGCCAGCAATCATTATATCGGGGGAGATTACAAATGCCGGGGATTTACAACTGATCTAATTATCCGGTGCGGCTGCTTACAATGGATATATATAGTAAAGATGACCTAGGTCAATACTTATCCGTAGATCGCGCGACCAAGCCTACCGGGGACGGGCTGGGAGCTCCGCTATGCTTGTCAGAAGTTAGCCGTTATTTTTATACCTGAATTTGGATCACAACATAACATAATTTGCTTGTACATTTTAACTGAAAGATCTCTAATATTCATGGCAGAGGAAATGTTGTGGTAAGATTAACTGCAAAGAAGCAACACCAAACAGAAGCTGATTCATCGGTTCATGTTGAGATGGGATCTGAAACGACACCACAAGATGGAGGGAAGGTGCCTTGCCCAGGCAAGTGAAAATAGAACATGTCATTAACAGCCGTGTCAGCAAGTCAATTACCCAAGAGAAAACGTCTGCAACGCTTCAAGATTGGCCGAAATAAATATTTGTATCGGTTTATTTTAACAGCGACTTCCATCCTCCTAATCTTTGTATATCTATCCAGCAAAAATAAAACTTCGTATACTGTATTTTGACATGCATTCTATCCTGCCGTACCACGCATGCCCGACAGGGGCGCGCGCATTAGGCACTAGTTGATCCAATTCATAGGTTGCTAGCTAGCTAACTTGAACGATTGGCTCCGTGATGTACTGCACCCTGTTGGATTGCATTGTCTCAGCGATAAAGTGTCGTGTCCATCTCAATTATATGGTACAGGCTGGAACTATTCTAGGGTAAGGTATGTACGTCGTGCAGGACATGTATTGTGAAATATAATGAGTCACACTTGCATATTATAGAATACATATTGGAATCAATCCAATTTCATTTGACTGCGGGTGTCCACCCTTGCCTAGATTCACATCAGATGCAAATATTAGGTATTTGACGCATTTAGGATGACATCAGTAGAAAATCCTGTGAATAAATGAATGCACATGATCAAAGTTACGAACCAAATAATGACATAAGTAAAGTTAGGTCAGCCATCTCTCCATCTAAATCAACCTTACAATCTGATTTACGAGGTGAGAATGCCTACCAGGGCGATAATATACACATATGGATCCATCTGGGAACATGGTGTGGATCATGGACAAACTATTAATTCTTAAAAAAAATGGTGCTATTGACATAGAAAATCAGTCAAGATTGCATGTTGTTCAGCTGGTTGTTACAAGCTTAGTCGTACACCCTAATTATTTACAACACACTTACTATCTACCGAGAGAAAGGTGACCGCTATATGTAATGAACATTCCCTGTAATGCAGAGCTGGCCTGCAAAATATATGTATTAATGGATATCAAAATTATCATTGTCTGTTGATTTCATTAGAGCTTTTCCTTGCTTTGTAAGTCCACGTACTACATGTTCTTTCATGTTTTCCATTAGGTTTTACTCTCGATATGATGCTAAGAAATGTGAGTGCCTATCCTTGGTCTTGCCCGTGACAGAAAAAATCTGGCAAGGGTGTGAAGTAGCCTACAAGATAACCATGTTCAATTCGTGTCAAACCAAAGAGTGGGGATATAAAAAAAACATAACAGTTCGATAGCAAGCTGCGTGCTGCAGCATAGCACGGTCTTCTTCATGTCCACTATTGACACGGGAGACACCGGCACTAGTAGAAAAACGACTTCTAGTACCGGTTCGTAAAGACCTTTAGTACCGGTTCTGGAACCGACACTAAAGGGTGGGGACAAAAGGTCCCCCCCTTAATTCAGCCCGCCTACTGGGCCGGCGCGACTTGCATACGACTGGAAACCCAACCTCTAGTTAGGCTAGGATGCAGGCCCGTACGGCCCAATAGGCCACACAGGGCAGAAGACTTGCAATAGGCCCACAAAGGCCTGCTTAGAGTGTAGCTCGACACGGTAGCCATGGCGGGGCTTATAAACCGGTGCGAGCTCCTCTCAACTAGCGATGTGGGACTAAACATTGTGCACTGCGGGTGGCAGAGCACCACCTTTAGTACTGGTTGGTGGCTCCAACCGGTACTAAGGGGAGGGTCTTTAGTACCAGTTGGAGCCACCAACCCGTACTAAAGGTCATCACCCTTTAGTACTGGTTGGAGCCACCAATCGGTACTATAGGTTACAAATGAATCGGGACTAATGAATAGCCGTTCGAACCGGGACTAATGGTACCATTAGTGTCGGTTCATTTACAAACCAGGACTCATGTGTCTCACGTAAAGTAGTTTTTCTATTAGTGCGGTGTCTCATCAACGAGTGAAACTGGTTACAACTATAGCAATAAGTCATGAACTATCGTAGTCCAGTGGAGCTCCATTCTGCAGTGCATACAGAACCAAAGCCACCCAGGCCTAGGCCCGGGCGTGAGGCCCAATTCCTTCGTTGATTGTAGCAATCATTGTTGCTACCCTGCTACAGTGCTTGAAGGTATCCCGGGGCCTGCTGTCGGCCTGGTTCCACCACTAGCTTCGTCCAGCATGCCAGTGGTGTCCTCCACAGCCTGCACCCGGCCGGAACACAATCATAGGCCATTTCTTGTGCCAATCGTAAGCCTACACTAGTTGATAACTCTTTCCCGGTGTCTCTTATTCCATAGAGGTATTTTCAAAATTTTGCTTTGTTCTTTTTAGATTTCTTTCTAGCTTGGTCACTGCATGCAAAATATCTCAACTGAGTTCCCCGATTGTGGCATGTGCTAGGGGAGCAACCTATATAAGTACTGAGAAACAATATCTAGAACTTTGCTCAAACATATATATTGTCCAAGATCTATATTTGCACACTTCAGCCACATGTATGTGAGGCCATAGGCGTCTGCATAGAGCTTGTTTCAATGCATGTACCAAAACCAGATTTAGGTTTCAACTTGACATCTAACACTTAGTTACAAAAAACATTGAGATTAGAATGCCAAAAGAAGTAGGTCATCATAATGATTTGTTGAATGCATCTTACTATATGTCTGCAGAATTATATCATAAGTAGAGACAAATCATCTCATTAACGTACTTAAGTCTAGAGATATGGATTCACAAGAAGGGGTGTACCATCACTATCAAGGACGGAGCGGGTGGTTGAGCACACGTCGGGCTGGATCTCTCTGGACGCATTTCTGAATCGTGAGTAGTAGGCAGGACATCGCGGGGTTGCGGCGGACAACAGGGAGGGTGGGTTACCGCGGTGTGGATGTGGGCGACGGACGATGATGGTTGGGTGCACGCCAAATGGAAAGTAAAGCTTCGGGAAGGCTTGAAATTCAGATTTTCTTTTCTATTCGATTTGTAGACGACTTGTTTGACGTCAATGCTTGCCAATGATTTGCAATCATTAATAACATATGATTGTGTGCATCCCTCGATGCAGAGGTCAGGGGATTATCCTCCTTTTCAAGATGCTCTAATGCTTAACAACGGATTATTTGTCAAATATTGTTAAAGGTTCTTACTGCTTATGTGAAAATGGTAAAATGGACATATGAGCTGACAATATAGGAATATAGTTGTATAACATATCATATTTGTCTACCGCATGGCATATGTGGTAAGCAACAAAAAATTTGAAGACGCAAATTCGGTATACTCAAAATACACCTTTGGCACAAATAGTAAATATCATATTATTTTCATGCCATAACTTGGTGGCTCAGAAGCAGTGTGTGCATGTGACAAATTATTTAGTAGTGCAGACGCAACCTCCACCGCTCGAGTGGCAGTAGATGCACTAAATTCATCTCAACTTCTTGAAAAAGTGATGCACCCGCTGTGAGCCGCCTTAGCGAGCCCACTTTGTTTTGTTGTCATCATGTTGTTCCTATAGTTCTGACCATACGTGACACGGGATGGAGCAGATTATAAAATGAATATTTATTTTAATGGTTTTTTATTATGGTTTGGTCCTGTTGTCTTAGTCGTCTTTTCGTCCTTAGTTGTTCTGGGAAAAGAAGTGGGGGAAAGACTAAACAAAACATAATAAAGGTGTACCTATGTCGTTTAGGGTACCTGCCTAAGAGCATCTCCAACATCTGCCTTATTTTAGGGCAGCAAAAAAGTGTCTAGAGTAAATTTTAGGGCACAAAAATGTGCCTTTTGGCACGACAAAGTGGAATCTCAGACAGCTGCCCTAAAATGCGGCAGCCACACCATAATTTCTTCTCCAATTGAAGCAAATGGTGAACTATTGCTAGAATTTCAACATCGCAGAATCAACACACAAGCATAAAATCAACATAGTGCATCACCACACATAGCAAGGAGATGATTTTTTTTTCCATCTTCTCTCATCTGCATACGAATGGGTGACAAACCATCGAAACACAACCAATAAAGACCTTTAGAGATGGTTACAATGGAAGTAATTGATTATTTTCAACCTATATCGCAGAGTGGGTGGGTGCCATTTCTAAATACCGGCAATGTACTTGCACAACAGTACAAGGAAGAAGTACACGTTGCGCCCGAACTGAACCTGAATGGTCTAATTCGGGCAGTACGTTAACTGAACTTGAAGGTGTCGATTTGTTTGGACACTTCGCTCATCAATCTTTGGGCTGGCGATTAGAGCAGTGATGTGGGAGCCGCCGCCGTTCTTCGGGTCGCCGGCGCGGTTTGGTGGAACAAGGCGGACGAAGCAGGCCAGCCCCCTTCACCTCCTCCTCCCCCCTGTGCGCGGGCGTGGATAGGGCCGGCTTGGTCCTTGGTGTCCACCTCGAGCACGGCCGCCCTCAGCCGCGCCAGCTCTTGACGGGCATGTGCCCGCCTGAGGATCAGGGAGAGACGCGGCCTGCACATTGCATTGATGGCAAAGATATCATGACACAAGGACAATGTGAGAATCCAGTGAACCGTGGTTGGCATTGTGCAGAGTAAAACATATGTAATATGGATTTCTGATATAGAAGCACATACAAGAAAACAAGGAAGCATGAGTTATTTTAGAACAAAGATGATAATGAATAATATTATATAGATTCAAACAACAAATACAAACTATTACAACAACATTATTTTCACATCCCTCTAGCCAGCATCACAAAGGACGTTGAATGGACTACAGGGCCAGGCCCACAGTGGTGCAAAAGGAGCGGCTCGCACAGGGCCCAAAATTCTGAGGGCCCCATATTTTTTATATAAGTCTAGTAATAGTTAAGCGCTGCTGGGCCGAGCGACCAGGCCCATCTAGCGGAGCGCGATCCTGACTCCTCCCGATCAGTTCTAAAAAAAAAGACTCCTCCCGATCGCTACGAGAGGGTCAGGGGATGAGGCACCACTCAGAAAAAAAAGGCGGCGAGGGCATCGCTAGTTCGCTACGTGCCTACTTTATCTACAAAATCACTAGATCGCTAACGTCTCAAAAAAAGAGACTAGATTGCTACTTGGATCAGATCGTGGCTACGCTACACACTACCAGGAAGAGGAAAAGAAAGGCTCGACGCCACGTTCCTTGGTGGCTCTCGCTTGGTCCCTAGTCCTTAGATCCATCAGATTTCGGATTTAAGCCGACTAAGCAATAGGCCACTGCCGCGGTGCCGTCGTTGCCTTCCTCGCCTCATTTCTCAAATTTTAGACTCATCGACATCGTCTCATCAGATTGATCGGTGACCGACACTAGCCTTCAGGTGCTTAGCGAGTCCTTCTTTTTGTATTTGAGGGTCGACCTGCATAATCTTTGGGAGAAATTGAGTAGGAGGTTAAGATTTTTACTTCAAATTCGGATCGTTGTGGTTGTGTTTGAGTCAAAGCGTATGTATCGTGGGCATATTTAAGCAAAGTTTTAAATAGAGGGCTATAGCGCAGCTATAGCTTTTCGGGGACCTCCCACACTTAGGCCCATCATCGCGTAAACCGGACAAATAGTCTAACCTAGCCGTCCTAAATCACATCCCCGCATCCATGCTACAATTCGTGCCTAGAAAACTTATTACAGATAACATATTGGTGGCATACAAATGATTTCATACCATCAAGAAAAAGAGAGCAGGTAATGAAGGATTATATGCAATAAAATTGGATATGCACACAACTTATGATCAGGTTGAATGGTCTTTTCTCAAGGAGATCATGCTCAAACTTGGCTTCTGTGAGGTGTGGGTAAATTTTATTATGGAGTGTATCTCTAGTGTTGAATATCGTATTCAGTTTAATGTGGAGGAAAGTGAAAGTTTTAAACCTACTAGGGGTCTGAGGTAGGGAGACCCGTTGTCTCCTTACCTTTTTTTGTTATGCATGGAGGGTCTCACTGCTTTACTAACGCATGCGGAAGAAAATGGGAATATTCCAGGAATAAAGGTTTGTAGAGATGCCCCACCCTTCACGAATCTTATCTTTGTTGATGACTCTTTACATGTACAGTTAGCTTGATATAAATTTGTGCTATGCATATTGGTTAAATTTCAAACTTTGTTTGTGCATTGTAGAATCATCATGTCTCACCAAGAATTGGTTCATTACATTTGTGAAGAGAACAAAAGAAGAAAAAGAAAAAGGATAATGCTTACAAAGTTGTATTTTGAGGTGTCTATGGTTGCATTGGCATATTCTAGTACTCTGAGGTCACCGAGGGACCTAGGTGCCTTCGATGACTTTGAGAAGAGGGTTGCATATAGAAAGTATGTATTGAGAAGAACATACAATGGGACGGAGACACGATGCTATGATGAGCTACGTTTAACCAAAATAAATTTTCATAATCTTTGTGCTATGCTGCGTGAGAAGTGTGGTCTGAAAGATACAACCTATGTCACGGTAGAAGAAAATGTTGCTATGTTCTTACAAGTAGTTGGCCATGGAACTAAAATGAGGATGATTGGCTATGAGCGGTCTTTAGAGACAACCAGTAGGCACTTCGGTAATGTGTTAACCGCCATCTTATCTCTAACTGAGGAGTTCATCAAGCTTCCTGAGCCTACTACCACCCCTCCCGATGATTACAAATGGAAGTGGTTTCCCAATGCACTTGGAGCTCTAGACGGGTGTCATATTGACGTGTTTGTTAAGGTGGCTGACAAAGGGAGGTACAGGAATAGAAAACAAGACATCACCACTAACATGTTGGGTGTGGTTGATTGGAACATGAAGTTCCTCTATGTTCTACCTGGTTGGGAGGGCTCGGCATCGGACTCAAAAGTGTTGAAAGATGCCATGAGAATTGACCACCAAGATGCATTTGTTGTACCACAGGGTACCTCTCTATGCTCTTGGCTTTCTTTTTCTCATGTTTAATTTGTAAATAACTTATGCATTTGCCATATAGGAAAGTACTACCTAGTTGATGCGGGCTATACAAATGGAGCTGGATTTATATCTCCATTTCGATCCACTAGGTACCACTTGAAGGAGTGGGCTGCTAGTTTACTAGGGCCCCAAACTGAAAAGGAGATGTACAACTTGAGGCATGCTCGTGCTAGAAATGTTGTGGATAGATGTTTTGGGCTGTTGAAGAAAACATGGGCCATCCTGCGGTCTTGTTCTTTCTTTTTCATAGAAGACCAGGTAATAAATGTCGATATGGATTGTAGATTGTTTTGGGCTGTTGGGTAACAAATGCTAACTATGACATAAATATTTGCAGATTTGAATTATTAATGCTTGTTGTGTGTTACACAACTATGCAAGGGATAGACAACATGTGTGGGATGATCTTTTGATGCGGGAGATCGACGATGAACTAGCAGCTACGACCCCTGCACCTGGAGATGTCACTAATTACAAGTGTCCAACCAAGCGACTTATGAAATGATTTTAGGCAGGATTTAGCTGGTGAGATGTTTGCTGACTACCTTGTGGCACATGACGAACTAGCAATGGAGTAGTGTTCTAGTATTAATCTAGCTAATCTTTGCCATTTTGTGCTAGCTAGAAAATGATGCTTTTGCCATTTTGTGCTAGCTAGAAGATGATGCTTTTGCCATTTTGTGCTAGCTAGAAGATGATGCTTTTGCCATTTGTGTGATATTTCTATCATGGAACCGTTGGTTGAATATAAATATGTTTTACCTATGTACATACTGCTCTTTCTCCTTACTTGTATTACATATGTCACTTGTAGAAGCATGGCTGAAAAAAAAGAAGGACAGTAGGACTTACCTTGCGTGGACTAATGAGATGGACACCGCATTATTGTCCGTTCTTGTTCATCATCACAACAGAGGTGACCACGCACAAAATGGTTGGAAGCCACATGTGTACAATACTTGCATAAAGCATGTGAAGGAGACATGTAACATTGTCATCAACAAGAACAAGATAGTAGCAAGAATTAAGAAATTTGACAAGCATTATGAAGTCATCAACAAGATGCTTTCCCAGAGTGGCTTTGGATGGGATTGGGACCTAAATTCTACAGCTCAATACCACACGCATCCAAACACTCTTTGTGGTATTCCATTGAATTGGTTGATTTGGTTTTCCATTGCCAATTCAATTCAGAGCTCAATTCACTGCATCCAAACACATCATAAGGGCATAAGAAAACAGAGCATTCAGAAATATCACATACACAATGCAACGAAGAAGCACATGGATGATGCATAAGAAGCATGGAAATCTGGAAGCACATATTCATGTACTTTCAACATAACTTGTGCATAGTGGAAGCATAAAATTTCGTCATTGGGAAATACTAACGTTATATAACCGCACGGGGCGACCTGAAACAACAGCCTCTCCGTCCCCTGGTTCACCTCCATGTTCGATCGGATGTGGCGCTGAGATGCAGAGTAGGCGTAGGGTGGGCGCACGGGGCTGATGTCTACACACGCTTCTACTCTTGTAGACTATGTTGGGCCTCCAAGCGCAGAGGTTTGTAGGACAGCAGCAATTTCCCTCAAGTGGATGACCTAAGGTTTATCGAACTCAGGGAAGTAGAGGTTGAAGATGGTCTCTCTCAAGCAACCCTGCAACTAAAATACAAGAAGTCTCTTGTGTCCCCAACACACCTAATACACTTGTTAGATGTATAGGTGCACTAGTTCGGCGAAGAGATGTTAAATGGCAAGTGATATGGATGGCAAAACAAAGTAATATAAATCTGTAATAAAAAGTGCAGCAAGCAAACAAGTGGTAAACGTGAGCACAAATGGTATTGCAATGGTGGAAACAAGGCCTAGGGTTCATACTTTCACTAGTGACAACTCCCAACAACATTAACATAATCGAATCACATGATATTTCCCATAAAACATGCAATGGAGACGCACCCGGAGGTCATTCCTTCGTGGTCAAGAGAGGACGAGAATTATGTAGGGCTACAAAAGCACACCTCAAAGTTCGTAGTTCTCAATCTAAGGATTTCCCAATGTCACCGCGGCCATCCAAAGAGAGTCCCACAATCACCACAACATATCTAAAGGATAGTCAAAGACAAGCACCAAGAGACTCTCAATCTTCAATCAACACACAAGAGAGGAAATCACTCATGAAAATATTTTTCTAATCCATGTCCAATAGACCGCTGTCACCTTGGCCTCGGGGATTATACTAGATAAAGACAACTGAGTACATCAATCCAATACATAGAGGAAGGGGAAATATCATGGGATCACCCTAGATTAACATAGCCTATGATCACAACGAAGATCACATCATGGGAGAGAGAGATAACCACATAGCTACACGTACGAGCCCTCGGCCCCGGAGAAGACTACTCACGCATGGACATGGTGAGGAGGAGGTTGATGATGGTGTTGATGGAGAGGTGCAGCCCCGCGAGGAGGAGATGGCCGGCGGCAGCCACGGAGGCGGCGGCCCTTGGGGGCGCGGCGGCGGCGGCGGTCCTAGGAGGCGGCGGCGGCCCTCGGGGCGGCGGCGGCCCTATGGGGCAGCGGCTCCTTGGCCCCCCTTCTTCCTTGTGGATGGTGCTACAATGGTGCTGGTCCTCCCCTCCAAGACGGCGGCTCGGGAGGAGGAAAATTCGTGGCCCTTGGTGACCTAGGTTTCCTCTCTTTATATAGACTCTCGGATTCCCGTCATCAGATTTTGGGCCTCAGTAAAACGGGCTTTACTCGGCCGTCCGGACTCCGATTTGGACGAATTTTATATCCAGAAGCATCGCCTCGAAATTCCCCACAACTTTCGCAACTAGACTTTTTCCGTTTGACGTAGTCTTCGGGCGGGAACGTGACCATCTTTAAAAAACATTCTCAGACAGATTTCAGGAAAGTTAGAGTCCTACTCCAATACGACTCCTTTTGCGTTTTTGTCAATTTCCAAGTAATTCCTACACAATAAAGTGTAAAACAAGAACATTGTGCACTTTTGCAACCATTAGTAGGTTAGTCCAAATATGATCAAAAGTGTATGGAAGTGCATAAATATTATAGCAATATCACACAAAAAAGACATGGAGCAAGCAAAAATTATAGATACGTTTTGGACGTATCAACATCCCCAAACTTAATTCCTGCTCGTCCTCGAGTAGGTAAATGATAACAAGCATAATTTCTTTGGTGACATGATATTAACCATATAAGAACTTTTTACAGTCACATGACAAGTGCTTACTGAGACAATGAATCTGTAGTAATTAAGTTGCCTCATGAGAAAATCACAAAGAACTGAAAGTTTTACAATATGATACTGAAACACTCAATAGATTTGCAATGAGCATGGTGTGCAAATATGATAAAGTGGTATCTCGCTTGCCCCCTTTAGTGAAGCAAAACATAAATGCAGGGGCACCTCCAAGGTTAAGTGACGACTAGATACAATGATTTCAGAATAAACGATATCATAATCATGCAAAAGACAATGGTACTTTTGGACAATGCACATTACACTCAGAATGACAATCATGCTCTCAATAGTTGGTGCTTTAAAGAAGGTGGAGACTCTCGAACCGTGGCTTTTGTTGGCAAGGTTGAAAACCCGTGGTCGGAAACAAAAACTAAACATGTACCAGAGCTCTTGGTTTTTAAAACAGAAGTAAAAATTATTATTTTTAGAGATGCATATTTCGTCAATGAATGCTAGTAGATAACTCAATTACTTCACGAGCTGGACAAGTTTCGAGGAACGGCTCCAGTACGAGGACGATCACATCCCCTTAATATCCTTTGTTTATCACTGCCAAAGTTTTCTGATTTCTCATGAACAAAGCGTGAACGAGGGTTTCTTTGTTATATATTTTTTAATGAGCCGGACGCACTCTTTGCCAGTTCCTTCTCGTACTAGGGGTTTGCACATTAGACATGCAATTCCGGGGTGAAGCTTGTCCAACTTAAAAAGATCATGAATTAACTACTACTTCCTCATGAGCTAAAACAGAGGCACAAAAGAGAAATGCTTTTTTGAATAATTTCGAGATGGTACATGAAAGTCTTCGTTAGGAATGGCAGGTAAATACCATGTATAGGAAGGTATGGTGGACTCATATGGCATAACTGGTTTAAAGGATTTTGGATGCACAAGCAGTCAGTCCGCTTAGTACAGGCGAAGGTTAGCAAAAGACTGGGAGCGACCAACTAAGAGAGCAATGACGGTCATAATCATGCAGAGCGACAAAGCAACATTGAATCGGGCATGGAAGTTATATCGCTACTCAGAAATTAAAGATCATCAAGGCTTGATAGACTTTCTTTACAGTCTTAAATATGCGTGAGCATATGCCAAGTCAATCAAAATAAATTCTTGAAGGAAGATATCACTAAACCATACCACATCATAGGCAAACAAATCATGTTGGTACTTCAATAACACATTGAGAACCCCCCAGCTATTTGAGACTAACCATAAGAAAACATGAACTACTAAGCACCATTATGCACATAGCATTTTTATCATAGACATATCAACCAGTGCAACAGAAGCCAACTCTCTTAACAAGATAAGCATTATAACTAAAGAGAGTTCCAGCAACCAACTAAACAAAAACTCTTTAAAAAGAAAAGCATGAAAACTAAGAGCTAAACATGACAGTAGCTATTGAAAGACAAAGAACACACACAGCAAGGATAGACATGAAAATTCTATGTTGTGTTCTAGGTTGAAGTGGAGCGTGTTTCTCTCCCACACAAAGAAAGCTGAGTTCCAACTCGTTATGAACAGCAATCAAAGCTAAATAAAACTTAAAAGGAAACTAAAAGCAAGACGCTCCAAGCATAGCACATAACACATGAAGTGATAAAAATATAGTGGAACGAAAGACGAACTGATAATGTTGATGGAGAAGGGGATGCACGGGGGCATCCCCAAGCTTAGACGCTTGAGTCTTCTTGAATATTTCTTGGGGGTGCACGGGGGCATCCCCAAGCTTGAGCGTTTGACACTCCTGAATCTTTTTATCATCTTCCCTCGCACACTTGAAAACTCCCTTCATACATAACTCATCATAATCTGATTAGCGAGGTTAGTACCCATAATAAAATAATTTTTCCTTGCTGGAAATAAGGGTATTCTTGAAGATCTACTATTTCTCAAGATTGCCAAAAGGTTTTTGCAAAGAAAAAGCAAGCTCAAGGTTTGCAAAATGATGGAAAGGCAAAACAGGACAGAATCTGTGAAAAATAGACCAGCAGGTAGTAAATAATTTTTTCGGGGCACTTCTGCAACTCAAATCAAAAAACTCAGAACAGACGCCCGAAAGCCAATTGTATAGAGCACGCTGTCGCAAAAATTCAGACCAAAAAGGTGATCTGGTGATTTTATACGAATTTTTCTGTCCAAGAACAGAATCTGTTTCCTGGACAACACGTCACAACTTTTGAACTTTCTTGCAATCAGAGGCTAAACTTGGCACAAAGCTGAAAAATAAAGATACAATGATGTTGCTACAATGGTAACAAACATCAAGACCACTAAAACTGAAAGCAAAGATAACAAGGGTTGTCTCCCTAGAGCTCTTTCTTTATAGCCATAAAGATAGGCTTAAGACTTTAATGATGCTCTCGTAGGAATAAGAGCTGAAGAACAAAAGAGAGCATCAAGAAGCAAATACCAAACACATTTAAGCCTAACATGCTTCCTATGCATAGGAATATTACAGTAGAATAATTCATTGAAGCACAAAGCAATAAGCATAGGAAGACAAAACAAGCATAACTTCAAAATATTCACCATAAAGATAGGAAACTTCTTATTATTAAGGTATTTAGAACCAAGTCTCCCTCTCTCATTATAAATTTCAGTGGCATCATGGATGAACTCAACAATATAAGCATCACATAATGCATTGTTACCATGATCCACATGCAAAAAGGTACTCTTACTCTCCATATAAGCATCTTTGGGGAGCCCATGGTTAGGACTTTTTAGCATTAACGTTTTCAGTCTCCCCCAAGCTTGAGCTACGCTCTCTCCGTCACGAGACCTAAAGTTATAGATATAGTTCCTGTCTCGATGAATTTCATGAAGAGGATAAAACTTAGTACAAAAGAGAGACATAAGCTCTTGCCAATCAAGCAAGTGCGAGTTATCGAGAAGCTTATACCAATCTGAAGCTTTATCTATAAGTGATACGGCGAACAATTTCCTCATGACAAACTCCCTTGATACACCTGCAAGCTTAAATAATGAACATAGTTGTGACAGATATAGCAAGTGTTCACCGGGATGTCTGTCTCCTGCATAACGATTAGCCAAAATATAATCGATAATACCAGCCGGTATTTTATAGGGCACAATTTCAGTAGGAGGAGGAGCAACCACCACAGGTGTGGGGAGTCTTCCCACAAGCAACGAACTAAGAATGCGGTTTTCCATAAACATAACTAGTGAAATAAAAACAAGAAACAAAAAGATTTAATTGCAAGATCTAAAGATATACCTTCACGCACTCACTTCCCCGGCAACGGCGCCAGAAATAGCTTGATGTCTACACACGCTTCTACTCTTGTAGACTATGTTGGGCCTCCAAGCGCAGAGGTTTGTAGGACAGCAGCAATTTCCCTCAAGTGGATGACCTAAGGTTTATCGAACTCAGGGAAGTAGAGGTTGAAGATGGTCTCTCTCAAGCAACCCTGCAACTAAAATACAAGAAGTCCCTTGTGTCCCCAACACACCTAATACACTTGTCAGATGTATAGGTGCACTAGTTTGGCGAAGAGATGTTAAATGGCAAGTGATATGGATGGCAAAACAAAGTAATATAAATCTGTAATAAAAAGTGCAACAAGCAAACAAGCGGTAAACGTGAGCACAAATGGTATTGCAATGGTGGAAACAAGGCCTAGGGATCATACTTTCACTAGTGGCAACTCCCAACAACATTAAAATAATCGAATCACATGATATTTCCCATAAAACATGCAATGGAGACGCACCCGGAGGTCATTCCTTCGTGGTCAAGAGAGGACGAGAATTATGTAGGGCTACAAAAGCACACCTCAAAGTTCGTAGTTCTCAATCTAAGGATTTCCCAATGTCACCGCGGCCATCCAAAGAGAGTCCCACAATCACCACAACATATCTAAAGGATAGTCAAAGACAAGCACCAAGAGACCCTCAATCTTCAATCAACACACAAGAGAGGAAATCACTCATGAAAATATTTTTCTAATCCATGTCCAATAGACCGCTGTCACCTTGGTCTCGGGGATTATACTAGATAAAGACAAGTGAGTACATCAATCCAATACATAGAGGAAGGGGAAATATCATGGGATCACCCTAGATTAACATAGCCTATGATCACAACGAAGATCACATCATGGGAGAGAGAGATAACCACATAGCTACACGTACGAGCCCTCGGCCCCGGAGAAGACTACTCACGCATGGACATGGTGAGGAGGAGGTTGATGATGGTGTTGATGGAGAGGTGCAGCCCCGCGAGGAGGAGATGGCCGGCGGCAGCCACGGAGGCGGCGGCCCTTGGGGGCGCGGCGGCGGCGGCGGCCCTAGGGGGCGGCGGCGGCCCTCGGGGCGGCGGCGGCCCTAGGGGGCAGCGGCTCCTTGGCCCCCCTTCTTCCTTGTGGATGGTGCTGCAATGGTGCTGGTCCTCCCCTCCAAGACGGCGGCTCGGGAGGAGGAAAATTCGTGGCCCTTGGTGACCTAGGTTTCCTCTCTTTATATAGACACTCGGATTCCCGTCATCAGATTTTGGGCCTCAGTAAAACGGGCTTTACTCGGCCGTCCGGACTCCGATTTGGACGAATTTTATATCCAGAAGTATCGCCTCGAAATTCCCCACAACTTTCGCAACTAGACTTTTTCCGTTTGACATCGTCTTCGGGCAGGAACATGACCATCTTTAAAAAACGTTCTCAGACAGATTTCAGGAAAGTCAGAGTCCTACTCCAATACGACTCCTTTTGCGTTTTTGTCAATTTCCAAGTAATTCCTACACAATAAAGTGTAAAACAAGAACATTGTGCACCTTTGCAACCATTAGTAGGTTAGTCCAAATATGATCAAAAGTGTATGGAAGTGCATAAATATCATAGCAATATCACACAAAAAAGGCATGGAGCAAGCAGAAATTATAGATACGTTTTGGACGTATCAGGGGCGAGCGAAGATCCATCGACATAGGGCAGTTGTTGCCGTTGCGGAGTATTTGGCGCAAAGCAGTTGGTGGCAGAGGTAGCCGTCGCGGTGAGCAAGCTCGGGGAGATCGGGGGTGAGCGAGCTCAGGGAGACTGGGGATGAGCTCGTCCGTGACGTGCGAGACGGGCTTGGGTAGATGGTCCAGGCAGGCGAGATTTACTCGCGCCCAGGCCGTGGTGAGGTGGTTGCGACGGGGCAACATGCAAGATTAAGGGCATGTACAATGGTTCTATCTTAAGAGTGCCACGTAGGATAAATGATGAGGTGGATGAGAGAGAAATCATAAGAGAAGGCTTGTCTTCTCTTATTTAAGAAAAGCTAAGAGATGATCTCTTAGCACAATTTGTCTCACCATGTTTTTAGGAACAACTAATTATTGAAGATAAGGCTAAGAGATGACCCATTGTAGACATCTTTTTTGTCATATCTAATTTACATGCAAAACTTAAGATAAGACTATCTTATCAACCATTGTACATGCCCTAATCTGGGATGGATAAATTAGCGCCCTTAATTGACGGGATGGGAGCTTAGCTTCTAAACATGGACCGTGAGATTTAAAAGGAATCTACGATTGAGAACCCGTCTGACCAAAGTTTGTTATCAGACCTCTGATAGAAAGCGTTTCCCTATATACACAATATAAGAATATAAGATATGGGCTCATTTCCTGGTTGGGCCCTAGGCGGTTGCACTCCTTGCCTAGGCCTAGGGCCGGCCCTGCCGCCTGGGCTGCTCGATCTTCACGGGCAGAAGACAGAGCTGCGCGCGCAGGGCGCCGGGGAATATGGCAGGTTGTCGGAATCGGGCGGAGGCCGTGGAGTGGAGACAGACGATGCCCTCGCGACAGCCCAATCCATTGCGCCCGGGTGGCCGCCAGCGGCGGTGGCGGCGGTGGTGCATGGGAGGGAAAGGAGCCAGTTGGCCTCTCGCGCGGCTGCAAATAAGCAGCACGAGGTGCCCTGTTATTTTTCTGCCCAAGAACTATTTTGCTTCATTTTTCGTGTTTGAATTTTGAGCAGCTGTTGTTCGATACGCTTTTCGCCCTCCAAAACCTAAAAGGGCACTGCTGCCCTACAATAAGGCAGCCGTTGGAGATGTTCTAACGTGTGTTTTTCAGCGTGCCAAGAACGGAGCTTCTGATTTGTAAATGTATCATTTTTTTTGTGAAAAGTCAATTCCTGTATAGTATTAAAGTTGACTAACCCTTACAATGTCATATTTATCAAAATTAAACATCACAAGCATATCCTTATGGAAATCAATGATGCGTTCCTGCTGCAAACATCGACGGTGCGCCTGTCTGAGCCTTGAAACCACCTCTCCATCTCTGAAACACCACCGGGGGCAGGGTAACATTGTTAACACAACAGCCAGTAAGTTGTTGGTCGGAGTAGAAGACGCTGACGACGGTGCTCAGTATCGCGATGAGGATGGTTAGACAGCCACCACAAATGCGGTCACACAGTTCCGAGGCAACCCATGGCAACACCCAGTGACAACAACAACCGTAGTCCACATAGAAACCAGGTTTAAAAAAAGGCTAAAAACCTGCCTGCCTGTGAGAAGCACCGAGAATGCGGCGTTTAGCTGCCAATGTAGTTGGAGATGATGTGACTAGCAGTATATATTCATCAACTTCGTGTGATTATGTGAGCTCAGAATCAAAGCCATAGAGATCATCTGAGGATGGACACATACACACCGATTCAAGGTAGTGGACAACAGTTTCTGACCACAGTACCAGCCAAAGAACATCATGACAACGAAACAAAAACGAGGGGCTACTTTGTCCACTGAGTAACGATCATGTCATTCCTCATGTCTCCCATTCCCTAGTGATCTTTGATCCTTTTCCACACCCCTTTTCGTTCTTATCTGATTTCTATGGGCTAACAATGCTCGCTATGCTACTTGGGTAAAGACGAGTGGTATATATAAGACATAGCTACCTAGGGAGCACACAACAAGGTCTCCACATGCACAGATGACATTTTGTGCCTGCATGGCTGAATGCTGTGGCCCCTAATGTACTTTTATTTCAATCCATAGCTAGTAGTGTAAAAGACTGAGATAAGAGCTTGCTGGCATAAATAAGATTGCATTCTAGCTGGTTAAGAAGGAATCTATGAGCTGTGTGCATATTCCTGTTTCCTTGATAGCCGATCAGCCACTAGGCATGCAGAAGAAAACATGCAATTGTGTTTTTTTTGTGAACTTACCCCATCATTAGCACTTTGCAGGAATAAGATGAACACAGTGGTGTTGCAAATGAAGCAGTATCGGTGACACCATTTTGTGGCCGTCCTTGGTGCTTCTCTGACTTAACCTTAGGGAATTTGTTCAATCGTCGGCTATTGGTGTTCAATGTCAGCAAATGTTAGTTTGTAGCAATGTTGAGGATATCGCTTATCGTTATCATCTCGGACAGCTGTGGATTAGAGATTAATCGGGAATCGGCCGATTAATCGCTTTTATCAGTCGACTATTAATCTGCCATTTTTTCGCAAATCTCAGGTTCCCAACACTAAAATATGATATATACAACACCACAACAATATTTGACATAAGTGTTACCTTGATTCCTAGACTTTGAATCCTTGTATAATGACAAACAAAATATGACAACATTACATATTGCATAACAAGGTCCACAAAACGCAAATAAACATAATTTTTGCAAATATAGTGCTATGAATAGGCCCGATTTATCGGTAGATTCTTGATAAATCGCTTGTCATAGTGATAAATCGGCCCAAACGATAAATAGTGAAGATAAGGCATAATCTTATCGGTCACCATAAGATTAGCGATAAATCGGACGATAAATCGCTGAATCGGAAGATTTCTTGAACAGTGGTTTGTAGTAGTGGCCTACAAGCCACCAGGAAGATTCAGCCCGACCGAGAAGCCACCAGGAGGATTTTTTTTGAAACAGAGGCAAAAGCTTTGCCTCATCTCATTAATAAAGAAGAGGGGCAACAAGGTCTCAAGAGGGTCATTACTCCTCGACAAATGAAAAACAAAAGACTACTCTCGCGGCATCAAATATCCCATGTGTTTTGCCCCGGCCAGAACCCAATTTCTAGACTCCGCCTTGATACGATCGATCACAACGGTCGGCATCGTGGCTTTCTTTTGGAACACCCTCGCATTCCTCTCGTTCCACAGCTCCCATGATACAAGCATTAGAAGAGAGGACACGGCCTTCTTCCTGTGACCTCGTCCAAGGACGGTCTTCTCCCACCATTGCTTGACCATGGGGATCCCAGCTCAGGCGGCGACATCCAACTCTGGAACGTCGAGCCAACACTTAACCGCATTCCAAATGCGTGTGGAGAACCTGCAATGCAAGAGGAAGTGCGCCGCCGTCTCAGGCTCCCTCTTACAGAGTTGACATAAATTACAGTTTGGACATCCTCTCCTCTGAAGCCGATCCACGGTCCAAACCCGATTCATGATGACAAGCCACGCAAAGAATTTGCACTTGGGAGGCCCCCAATTACTCCAAACGACCCGTGTCATGTTGGAGGCCACAGTCCCCTCGAATTGCGCCTTGTAGGCCAATGCCGAAGTGTAAGCTCCATTTGCCGTGAGGTTCCAAACTATGTCATCAGCCATCTCATCATGCAGCTGTATGTGCCGAACATCTCCCAAAGTGCGCAAAATTGCTCAATATGCAGCACCTCCAGTCCGTCAGACATATTGATCCATTGGATCCAATTACGGTCCTGAAGGGCATCTCTAACTGACTTGTTCTTGTTTGCAGAGATCGCAAAAATGAATGGAGCTATATCTTTGGGCTTCTTCCTTTCCTCCAGCCAAGGGGAGTGCCAAAACTTCGCCTTCCGGCCATCCCCCACGGTGATAGTTGATGCAGCATAAAAAAGCTTTTTGCCCGTCGAGTCGCATGGGTTTCCCATGCCAACCCAGGCTCTATCTTTCTCTTTCCACTCGTACCAGAGCCACCTCAATCGCAGAGCACGAGCAAACATATTCAGGTCAAGGACACCCAAGCCACCAAGCCCCTTTGGTCTGCATACCAGCCTCCAACTGACCTTGCATTGGCCACTGGAGACTTTATCAGATCCCGCCCATAGAAAAGCCCTCTGAATCTTCTTGAGGGCGCCGACTGTGCTCTATGGTAGCTTAATTGCAATAGCATGAAAGGTTGCCTGGGACACTAGGACAGATTTAACCAGCTCCGTGCGCCCAATAGCAGTAATAAATCGGCCTTGCCAAGGTACAAGCTTTCCTGCGGCCTTGTCCACTAAGTGTTGCAAGTCAATCTTCATGAGTCGGTAAACCGACAGCGTAAGGCCAAGGTAGTGCATGGGGAAGGCCGAGCGCTTGGCCGGGAAGCTCTCAAGCACGTCATCGAGGTTGATACCATCACACTGAATAGGCGTGACGGTGCTCTTTTCCAAGTTTGTTACCAGACCAATGACCTCCCCAAAATTAGCTAGGATGTAAGTGAGCTGCTGTATGTCCTCCTTAACGGGCGCCACGAAGATTGACACATCGTCAGCATACAAAGAGGTGCGCATGTGGGCGGTCATGCCGCCGATCCGCTTCAGCTTACCCTGCCTAGTGGTGGTGTCAAGGATGCTCTGGATGGGATCAATGGCGAGGACAAAAAGCAGAGGAGATATAGGATTGCCCTGCCGAAGTCCGCCACCATGCAAGATGGGCTCGCCTGGCACCCCATTCATCAGGACTCTCGAGGATGAAGATCGAAGTAGGGCAGCAACCATGTCTCTGAACCGGACCGGGAACCCACGGCGACGAAGAAGGTTCAACAAGTAGTCCCATCTAACCGAGTCAAATGCCATTCTAATGTCGAGATTGAAAAGCAAGGTAGGCTTCTTCAACCGGTGCATCCTTCTAGCAAGATTTCGCACGTACATGAAATTGTCATGTATACTTTTGGACCTAATGAAGGCACTCTGCGAGCGGGACACCAGAGTGTTCATGAAAGGAGTCAGACGGGATGCCATAATTTTTGCTACAATCTCGGCCACCGCATGGATGAGACTGATCGGCCGGAAGTCCGAGATGCTCTCCGCGCCGCCCTTCTTCGGAAGGAGCACAATATTGGCCGTGTTGATCCACTGGAAGTGTTCGGTGCGCAAGTCACCGAAATTATTGATGACATCCATGACATCTCCTTTTATGACCTCCCAACAAGCGTGAAAGAATGCCCCTGTGAATCCATCGGGCCCCGGCGCCTTGTCCTTTCGCATGTCCCTATAGCGTCAAGAACCTCTCTCAGAAAACGGGTCATCCAGGCTAGACAGGTCGCACTGGCTGAAAGTGATGTTGTCCCAGTTCAAGTCCTTCTGTGGCCGTGCCTTCTTGCCCAGCATGGCAGAGGATTCAGCCCAGCGATAGTGTGGTTACCGTGAAGGTTGCATGTACCACCAAAACATTTAACTCGCTGGCATAAAAAAAAATAGTTGCTTCTGTCTAATTAAGCCCGTGCAGAATTGAAGTTTTCTGGGAGTATTTGTTGTTGTTTCGCATACAGGCTAAATGTATATCCCGTACCATCATGTTCACTACTTTTCTTTTATTTCTTTGTGATATTTTTTTAATTTCTCTACGATGTAGAACATGAAAGCATTCCTACAAGCTCAACTCAACTCATTATTTAAGAATACCACATTCTTACCATGTGCCTTCCATGAGGTTATCTGTCAATTCATTCCAGAGAAGAAGAGCAAACTTGCGGTGTTAATCGTCGTATGATTGCCCTTAATACCAAAAAAATAAAGGAGGCTCCTTGAACTTTATCATGATTGCTTGATATGGTTAATTTATTTGAGCAACACTATCCATACATGACAAGTTTACCTAGTTTAATTCCGACTCAAATTGACAAGTAAACAGGCCGATAGACATTGCATGACATGATATCATTTCTATTTTAATTACATCATATCTCTCAGTTCTGTTTTTTTTTTTTTAGAAATGGAGGACCCCCGGCCTCTGCATCTGGACGATGCATGCAACCATTTTATTAATTATTCACACAAGACCTTACAAAGTCATACAACAGTAAGACTGAAGCCACCGTCTAGGCAACAAAAGTGTCGCCACTCCTATCCAAGAGATGAAGGGATGCTGATAGTCTGGGCCTAGTACCAAACAGACCTCGCAGCCAAACCTAACATCTAAGACCTGAGGTCCCAACCAGGACGCCTGCCGGGTATGGGTCACCTACCAGTCCGGCGCACTCCTCAACCAGGACGCCTGCCGGGTCTGAGGCCGCCGCAGCCACCTGCCACCAATCCATCTTCAGAGCTGTACTGCTGCATCAACCTTGTCCGATCTAGCTGCCGCCGACGCCACCACGACGCCAGGCAGCATCACCCTCCTGCGCGAGTCCATCTCCGCACATCAGGCACCGAGTCTCCACTGCGCCACGCCGCCGAGATCCGCCGTCATCAATGGACCAGATGAATCACCGCTCCTCCTCTTGTCCCCTCCAACCAGCACTTGCTCCAAAACGATGCCCCCAGGAGGGAGAACGATACCGATGGCACCGTCATCGTCCGATCCGGTAGACCCAGATCTAGGGTTTCCCCCAGAGATACCCGATCAGGTTGACGTGACCAGCAACGACGATGCCTCCAGAAGGGAACGACGTCTCAGACGCCGCCATCGTCCGCCAAGACCGCAGTCAGGCGCGATTTTCACCGGAAGCCACGTCTTCCCAACCTCGCGGCTGGCTGGAACCGAGCGGAACCTCGCCACGAAGACGTATGTCGCCGTCAGTACTCCGGCAGAGATCCGGCATCTCCTCACCGGTCCCTCCACGCGCCGCCGGTCGGCGAAAGGCCTCCCCGCGACGGATCCAAACGGGACGTTGTATCCGCAGTGACCGCCGTCACCATCACGACCAGAACAGCCCACCCCGCCGGATGGGGCGCTGCCACCGCCGCCGTCCAATCAGGGCTGCCGCTCTGCCAGTCATGGTGCTTCGGCCCCCGCCGCACTGCCTGGAGTCGCCGTCCCAGCCGCTGCCGTTGGATCGCAAGAGAGGAGCCGCCCCTGCCGCCTCAGATGGGATCCGCCGCATCCACCTGTTGGGGAACGTAGTATTTTAAAATTTTCCTACGATCACGCAAGATCTATCTACCAGATGCATAGCAACGAGAGGGAAGAGTGTGTCTACGTACCCTCGTAGACCGGAAGCGGAAGCGTCAAGTCACGCGGTTGATGTAGTCGAACTTCTTCGCGATTCAACCGATCAAGCACCGAACGTACGGCACCTCCGCGTTCAGCACACGTTCAGCTTGATGACGTCCCACGAGCTCTTGATCCAGTTGAGCTTCACGGGAGAGTTTCATCAGCACGACGGCGTGGTGACGGATATGATGTATTTACCGGCGCAGGGCTTCGCTTAAGCACTGCAACGGTATGACCGAGGTGTGTTTCTGTGGAGGGGGGCACCGCACACGGCTGGAACAATTCAACTTGTGTGTCTTTGGGTGCCCCCTGCCCCCGTATATAAAGGAGCAAGGGAGGAGGGCCGGCCGGCCTCCTATGGTGCGGCTAGGGCAATCCTACTAGGAATAGGATTGCAATCCTATTCCTAGTAGGAGTCCATCAAGAAGGAAGAGAGGGAATAGGAAAAGAAGAAGAGGTGGCGCCCCCCAACTCCTAGTCCAACTAGGAACCCTAGGTGGGGCGCCGGCCAGCCCTATGGGCTGCCTCTCTCTTTTCCATAAGGCCCACTATGGACCATCCCCCTTCGTAGGGGGTTCCGGTAACCCCCTCCGGCAATCCCGTTAAATCCGAAACTTTTCCGGTATACTTCCGGTGTCCGAATATAGTCGTCCAATATATCAATCTTTATGTCTCGGACATTCCGAGACTCCTCATCATGTCCGTGATCTCATCCGGGACTCCGAACTACCTTCGGTACATCAATACTCATAAACTCATAATACCGATCGTCATCAAACATTAAGCGTGCGGACCCTACGGGTTCGAGAACTATGTAGACATGACCGAGACTCATCTCCGGTCAATAACCAATAGCGGAACCTGGATGTTCATATTGGCTCCTACATATTCTACGAAGATCTTTTATCGGTCAGAACCGCATAACAACATACGTTGTTCCTTTTGTCAACGGTATGTTACTTGCCCGAGATTCGATCGTCGGTATCTCTATACCTAGTTCAATCTCGTTACCGGCAAGTCTCTTTACTCGTTCCGTAACACATCATCTCGTGACTAACTCATTAGTCTTTTGCTTGCAAGGCTTATTGTGATGTGTGTTACCGAGAGGGCCCAGAGATACCTCTCCGACACTCGGAGTGACAAATCCTAATCTTGATCTATGCCAACACCACGAATACTTTCGGAGACACCTGTAGAGCATCTTTATGATCACCCAGTTACGTTGTGACGTTTGATAGCACACAAGGTGTTCCTACGGTATTCGGGAGTTGCATAATCTCATAGTCATAGGAACATGTATAAGTCATGAAG
Organism: Secale cereale; assembly: GCA_902687465.1. Classification (NCBI taxonomy): domain Eukaryota; kingdom Viridiplantae; phylum Streptophyta; class Magnoliopsida; order Poales; family Poaceae; genus Secale; species Secale cereale. The sequence continues at coordinate 753,590,396 of LR738712.1, read as the reverse complement.
AAAGCAATAGCAGTAAAACTAAACGATCATAGTGCTATGCTAACGGATGGGTCTTGTCCATAACATCATTCTCCTAATGATGTGATCCCATTGATCAAATGACAACTCATGTCTATGGCTAGGAAACATAACCATCTTTGATCAATGAGCTAGTCTAGTAGAGGCATACTAGGGACATACTGTTTTGTCTATGTATCCACACATGTACTAAGTTTCCGGTTAATACAATTCTAGCATGAATAATAAACATTTATCATGATATAAGGAAATATAAATAACAACTTTATTATTGCCTCTAGGGCATATTTCCTTCACCACCCGCCCAGATGCCTTCGGCACCGGGCCCGCCGCCACCGCGGCCCACGCCGGCGGCAGCGGCGGCAGGAGGAGGCGGCTAGAAGGTGCTGGTGGCGCTAGGGTTTCGGGGCCCCTGGCGCCGCCCAGGGGGAGGCGACGCGAGGGGGTGGGGGTGAAAAAAATAACGTGCTACAGAAAAATAGTGCCAACCTTAAAATATGCTATTGGCGTGCTATATCGCGCTATAGCTTGCAATTAGCGAGACATTGTACACTGATATATTTAGCGAGACAATTCTCAATATGCTATTGCGTGCTTTTAGCGACGCTATAGCGTGTTATTTTTTTCAGTGGTTCTGGTACACACTCACACTTTTTAGCACTCATTCATCACTTGCCTAATACAGAAAACACTGTTATATTACATACCATGAAAAACGCTGTACAAGTCGTTTATTGGGTGTACAAAAGGTAGCCGAAGATTTCAAGCTGAGTAAAGTTTATGAAACTGAATTTGAAAAATACATATATCAGTTGGTTCCACACTTTCATCTACTACAGAAAGAACCGAACACTAATGGTCTAGCTAGGACACCGACTCAAGTGCTACAGGGGCATGGTGTAGAAGAGTATGTTTCTGCGGCCAGGGTAGTGATGATAGTTTTTCTGATGAAAGGCTTGTGGGTATGTGGCTGACAACATCTTTGTAACGGAGACAGGATTGCCGTGCAACTGTTGAGCATTGCATTCCATAATGTTTTTTCCTCACTAAACCTCCCTGCTTCCGGCGCCTCTTATTCCATAATGTTTGTTTTTACACACACTTGTATTTTGTACTTCACCTGTCTCTCATCCTACTAGCTCTTTCCTCCCTTTTCTCATCAGTGTCCTTTTCAAATGATAGCAACAAGAATGGATGTTTTGTCGAGTACATATGTCGAGAGAGTATGATACCAACCGCAAGTATACCTGCGCAAAGATGAAGTGGTAGAGCATATGTATACGCAAATAAGGTCGCAGGTTGTTGGGTGACTAGTAAAAGTACCATTTTGCATTGATTCATTGCATACATCCCTTTGGGAGACGGTTGCGATCATGGAACTACTACCTCCATCCTGATTTAATGATCCTCTTTGTAATTTGTGTCAAATTTTGATCAAGTCCACACACCGCTGGAACAAGTCCACGCAACCATGCACTCTGGAACAAGTCCACACACCGCTGGACAAAGTCCACGAATTTGGCCCGCGTTATCACCCATCGAGCACCTACTCATCTAGGCTTGTGCCCACCCACCGCTGCTGTCCAAGACCTGCCTCGTGGCCACCAAGCCGCCCAGCCCCGCCGTCACCAGCCAGAACCTTGCTTCCCGCATGCGCCAACTCGCTGCCCTCATCCGTGCACACCAGATTTGGGTGCCGCTGCGAGAAGAGGCCCCGTCGCTGCCACTAGTAGGGAAAAGGCTCATAGCAGCGCCGGTTAACAAGCTAATATTAATGCAGGCATGTTGTGCTACTATTACCGTGCCACCATTGATAGGGTAGTATAGTAGTGCAGTGCCACCACACGCGCTACTACTACTTCTATTAGTAGTAGCACAGGGTCACCTGCACTACTACTACTTAGTTGTAGCGCATGTGTTGGGCCCGCGCTGCTGCTACCTCTGTGTAGTAGTAGTGTGTTCTCTGTGCTTATTATCATTACCCAATGCACTACTACTATTAATTTCAACATTTTTTTCTTTTGCGTATTATGCAATATTTATATAGCCACGGCCACGACGCACATCGTTGTGCTCCGGATAGAGGATCCCAGTGTGGTGCTTGTAGCGTATTCCCTCCACCTCCTTGGTCAGGACGGGAGCAACGAAGTGGTCGGTTTCCATGGCCGGTGATGTCCAGATGTGTGTCTGGGATGAGACCACTAGTGCAGAACCGGGCAATAGCATCGGTTCATAAGGCCCTTTAGTGCCGGTTCCATAACCGGCACTAAAGTGTGGTCACTAAAGGCCCCCCCTTTAGTACCGGTTCAGCACGAACCGGTGCTAAAGGGCAACCACGTGGCACGAGCCAGCTCTGGGGGCCGGGAGCCCTTTAGTACCGGTTGGTTTGTAAAACCAACCGGTACTACAAGGTTTGGGGGGTTTTTGTTTTATGATTTCTTTTTCATTTAATTTTGTGTTTTCCATTTAAATCTTTTTAGTTTGCTGGTATTTTACGATACTACACTTTGTACACGTCATATATATATATATATATATATATATATATATATATATATATATATAGAATTACCATTGTTTAATCATCATAGTCATTACCGCTATCTAATCACCATGCACCAACACTAGCTTAAAGAAAAATCATTCACTTGTACCAGAAGCAAGGATATCATCGAGTTCAACATGGTCATGATATTACAAGCGTTCATAACACCACAAAAGCAAATCATCCTTTGAGATTAAGTTCAGGACGAAGAACACAGACATGAGAGGACAAAGTACTAAGAGCATGAACTAGCTAAATCACTCATGCTGCTCTCTCTCAGGTAAAATAGCATAAAACATGTATAGCTCTCCTGATTCATCATACTGGAGCATGCAGATGAACCTGTCTCCTAATCGTGGCCTGCGCTTCTCATTGCTGCCCCCTAGTACTTCTCTGGGATCGTTAACAATTTTGCTCCAATCTTTCACTATTAAGCATTCATTGCTTTTAGAAATCCTAAATGCACTCATGTGCAATGTAGGATATCTTGGCCGTAAGCTAACCATTGACATGTGACCTTTAGTCTCGATCCACTGAGGCACAACTGTCATCGGGAGTCCCTGTTGAAGAACATCGTATAGTAATTAATATACTTAGCGATGAAATTAAAAAAAATGTATGCAAAAGATGCACTGAGGATAAATAGTAAAAATCTTACCATCACTCGTAAATAGATGTGACCGTAGTTCAATACGATCACTATTGGTCGCACGTTTTGAGCACTAACATTTCTAAGTGCAGGAAGATAATTTGTCTTGACAGTACGAAGATCCTCAAGCCATGAAACATAATGACTTATCTCCTCGCAGTTTAGTTCAGCTTCGGGACAGTAGTAGGTCCTGTCTATCAAGCGCCGGACATGTTCGCTTGAATGGAAATAAGCTTTCAATATAAATTAGTTGTCAACTATTTTTGAATAAACAATATCAAAGACATAAATATGGTTGAGAAACTCACATAGTGGTAGAACTGGAGGCGTCTGCACATCGACCCAGATGTCTCTATTACCTTCAATATCATCTTCCGGACGAATATCAAAGGTGATAACCATATCAGGCTCAAATGTATAAGCCTTGCATAGTGCTTGCCAAGTTTTTCATTCAAAATAGGTGTACGTGTCTGCATTGTATAATTTGACGTTGAAAGTATAACCATGCTCGGTCTTCAGGTAAACTCTCTTAACCTCCATAGTTTCCATAACACTGAAACATATCTTATCCAAGACAAAAATTATTGCATGGCAGGGGATGCGCTAGTAGAATAGTGAAATTTAAAATTATAAGTTGAAGCAAATGAAGCATATATAAGTCATGATTAATTACGAAAAAAGACTTGTCGTCGTGACTTACTGTATCCACTTCGAAGGTCTCATCCAGCTTGATGCTGAAGCGCCTATCATCAACAAGGAAATTTCTGTCACACAGGCCGCGCTGGTCTTCACAGTATTCGCACTTAATGAAATCATTTTCGTCGTCAGACAACATTTCCTATTAATTAGATCACCAAATCTCAGATATCTAAATGTTCTTACTAAAAATAAACTAGTTCTATTAATTCAACTAAGAATTTACTAAAAATAAACTAGTTCTATTAATTTTCTTACTAAAATATATAAAGTAGCTATATATAGTAATATTTTAATTAGATCATCAAATCTCATATACCTAAAAATAAACTAGCTAGTTGTACTAATTCAACTAGTTCAACTCCGCATTTACTAAAAATAAACTAGTTATATTAATTCAACTAGTTCAAATAATCTCATATATACCTAAATTTTCATACTAAAAATAAACTTGTTCTATTAATTTTCATACTAAAAATAAACTAGTTATTTTAATTCAACTAGTTCAAATCTCATATATATATATACCTAATTAATATCTAGCTAATTCATCTAAAATTGACATTAATATTTAATAGCTTTTCCATATAATTCATCTAACATTAACATTCTAACACATTCGTATATATCTACGTAATTCATCTAACATTAATCTAAACAACAGAAAACAGAAAATAAGTAAAAAATAATGTGTGTGTGTGTGTGTGTGTGTGTGTGTGTGTGTGTGTGTACGAGCGGAGGGCGGCGGCGTACGGGCGGCAGCGCGAGACGGCGACGAGGGGGGCGGCGAGGGCGGACGGGGACGGCGGCGCGAGACGGCGACGACGACGAAGGGGACGGCCGGCGATGACGGGGGCGGCGGCGCGAGACGGCGATGACGGCGACAAAGAGGACGGCGATGACGGGGACGGCGGCGCGAGACAGCGACGACGGGCAGCGGGGGCAACGGTGCGCGGCGGGGGCGGCGCGCGATGGGCGACGGCGCGGCTGCAGCGGTGATGTCGCATTGAGAAGAAGAAGTGGTGGTCGATGGAACTGAATTTTTTGTAAGTGCCATATATATAGGAGGGGCCTTTAGTACTGGTTGGTGGCTCCAACGGGTACTAAAGGCCAATTTTCGCCAGATGAAGCGGCGGGAAACAGCCCCCTTTAGTACCGGTTGGAGCCACCAACCGGTACTAAAGACCCCCCCCTTTAGTATCGGTTGGTGCCACGACCCGGTACTAATGGGGGGTGCGCTGGTAGGCGAGGGGCGCATATGTTTAGTCCCACCTCGCTAGTCGAAGAGCGCCAGGACCAGTTTATAAGCCCCGGCGCGGGCACTGCATTGAGCTCCTCTCAAATGCAGTCCTTCTGGCCTACCTCTGCTACTCAGCCATGTGGGGCCTATTGGGCTGGCGGGCCTGCATCCTGGCCCAACAACAGGTTGAGTTTCTGGTCGTATGTAGGCCACTGTGGCCGAGTAGGCTGGCTTTTTTTCTTTTCTGCATTATTAATTTTGTTTTATTTATTTTTTAGTTGTTTTTGCTGTATTTAGAGTTTCTTTGTGAATATTTTTGCTTTACGTACAAAAAATATTAACTTTCTGTTAGTGCCGGTAGTTTTCAAATTTGAATAGTTTAAATTTTGAATTATTTGAAATTTGTGTGAATCACTAGTTTATGAATAACTTAACTTTAAAAATTCATTTTTCAGTGATTATTTTTTATTATGTTTAATATTAGTGTGTTTTATCATTATATTCAATTTGGTAATGCTTAGGTTATTTAAAAAATAAAATGCCTTTGTAACAGATGAGTTTTCGTCTGTTACAATGAAATTATGATACCATGCCAACTTTCAACCTTTTCAGAGTTCATTTGAAGTGTTTTTCAATTTAGTTGAAAAATCAGTAAATGCATGAAAGAATTTGTTTGCACATAAAATTTCTTCGCGTTTCAAATGCCAAAACACATAACTACCCTAACTATTACAGAGATTCCCTTCTGGGTGTGAAACACAGAAGAAAGTGATGATAGTGAAGCCGATCACATCCCAGATCTTTGGGTGTGAAACTTTTTCTTCGTGTGTGTCCCTTTGCGCCGTAACCATGGAAAATCTTCATCATTTAAGGGATGCTCGGGTCAATATTCACTATGAATGGAACAATTTCATCAAACTTTTCACAATCTTCTGACTTGTCTGTCTTGTCATCCACTCCCACGATGTTTCTCTTCCCAGAAAGAACTATGTGCCGCTTTGGCTCATCATACGATGCATTCGCTTCCTTATCTTTTCTTTTTCTTGGCTTGGTAGACATGTTCTTCACATAGAAAACCTGTGCCACATCATTGGCTAGGACGAATGGTTTGTCTACATACGCAAGATTGTTGAGATCCACTGTTGTCATTCCATACCGTGGGTCTTCTGTTACCCCGCCTCGTGTCATATTGACCCATTTGCACCGAAACAAAGGGACCTTCAAACCATATCGATAGTCAAGTTCCCATATGTCCTGTATATAACCATAATATGTTTCCTTTCCCGTCTTGGTTTCTGCATCAAAGCGGAAACCACTGTTTTGGTTGATGCTCTTCTTATCTTGGGCGATCGTGTAAAATGTATTACCATTTATCTCGTACCCTTTGAAAGTCATTATATTCGAAGATGGTAACTGGGACAGCAAGTACAGGTCATCTTCAATAGAGGTGTCATGCATGGTACGTGTCTGCAACCAGCTGACGAAACTCCTGGTTTGTTCACGTGTAATCCAATCATCGGACCGCTCCGGGTGTTTGTAGCGTAGCAAATTCTTGTGTTCATCCATATACGGAGCCACCAAGGCGGAATTCTGTAGAACTGTGTAGTGTGCTTCAGTGAGAGAATGTCCGTCCATACATATTATTTTTTCCCTTCCTAGCGTGCCTTTTCCATCCAGTCTGCCCTTATGCCGCGATTCAGGAACACCAATCGCCTTAAGGTCAGGAATAAAGTCAATGCAAAACTCAATGACGTTTCATTCTCATGGCCCTTGGAGATGCTTCCTTCTGGCCTAGCACGGTTATGAACATATTTCTTTAAGACTCCCATGAACCTCTCAAAGGGGAACATATTGTGTAGAAATACATGACCCAAAACATTAATCTCTTCGCATAGGTGAACTAGGACGTGCGTCATGATGTTGAAGAAGGATGGTGGGAACGCCAACTCAAAACTGACAAGACATTGCACCAAATCATTCTCTAACATTGGTATGATTTCTGGATCGATTACCTTCTGAGAGATTGCATTGAGAAATGCACATAGCTTCGCAATGGCTAATCGGACGTTTTCCGATAGAAGCCCCTTCAATGCAACCGGAAGCAGTTGCGTCATAATCACGTGGCAGTCATGAGACTTAAGGTTCTGGAACTTTTTCTCTGCCATGTTTATTATTCCCTTTATATTCGACGAGAAACCAGACGGTATCTTAATACTGAGTAGGCATTCAAAGAAGATTTCCTTCTCTTATTTGGTAAGAGCGTAGCTTGCATGACCCTCATGTATGCCGTCTTTTCCGTGCATACGTTGCTGGTCCTCCCGTGCCTAAGGTGTATCTTTTGTCTTCCCATACACGCCCAAGAAGCCAAGCAGGGTCACACAAAGATTCTTCGTCACGTGCATCACGTCGATTGCGGAGCGGATCTCTAGGTCTTTCCAATAGGGTAGGTCCCAAAATATAGATTTCTTCTTCCACATGGGTGCGCGTCCGTCAGCGTCATTCGGAACAGGTTGTCCACCAGGACCCTTTCCAAAGACCACCTTCAAATCCTTGACCATATCATGTACATCAGCACCAGTGGGGTGGCGAGGCTTCGTCCGGTGGTAAGAGCTAATCTAGCTATGAGAGATGAAAGGACAAAGTTGCTAACCTTTGTGATCATTTGAATGGATGTGGGCCTTCAAATCTTGACAAATTTTGGGCAAAATGTGTGATGAGCTCGAGAGGAAGAGGGGAAGAACAGAGAGGGGGAGGGGAAAGGGGAAGAACAGAGCGAGCTCGGGGGGATGAAGGGTTTATGTACGACTACCTTTAGCACCGGTTCGTGGCAAGAACCGGTACTAAAGGTGTTGGAGGGGCCCCAGACTGACAACATCCTGCCACCACTCTCATTAGTACCGGTTCGTGGCACGAACCGGTGCTAAAGGTTCGCCACGAACCGGTACTAATGAGAGCGGCCCAGCTAGCCATTGGAACCGGCACTAGTGTACACATTAGTGCCGGCCCATATTCAAACCGGCACTAATGTGCTTCACGTTTGACCCTTATTCTACTAGTGGACGATGGGAGGCGAGGTGGAGGTCCTACCCAACGGGCGTGAGGGCGACGGTGTCAGGCTCTCGTCTCTTGTCCTTGCCGTCTTGGCAAACAAGGCAACGAGCATCGGTTCAAGGGCTTGTCCCCACGTCAGTGTTGTGATTGACGACGCCCACCACGCCGTCGAGCATGAGAACCGCCATGGTCGGATATCGCGGCGGTGTTGCTGGTGTAGGGCCGGCCACTAGGTCGTGGGGGAGCTGCGGGACGTCGACGACATAAGTTGGGAGCACGGCCACCACACCGGAGAGGAGCTCTCCCACTTGTATCTGGCATTGATATGGTGGTCCTCTGGCGCTCTGCTCCTGCTGGATCCGCTCGTAACAGCCCACCGCATAGTGACAACACCTGAGGAGATGGCCATGTCGGAGATTCCTAGGAAGGAGCGGAGGAGATGGGCATGTTAGCAGCTGAGTTGATGGATCTCGATTTAGGATTTAGATGGGAGGGTAGAGAGGTGGGGTGGAGATTTGAAATCGCTGGCAAGAGGGAGGTGGGTGTTACGCTTATTAGTAGTGGGTAGGTGGGTACCACGCTTAGGGCCAGTTCTTTTGCTAACTTCTAGAATAAGCTGAAATAAGCTACCCCCTACCCAGCTTATTCTAGAAGCCCAAACCAAATTATTTTTTTAGAAGCCTAGTAGTTAAGACTTCATTAGTAGGCTTCTAAAAGAAAAAAATTGATTGGTCTTCTAGAATAAGCTGGGTTGGGGACAGCTTATTCTGGAATGCCAAAAAAGCTAGCAAAAGAACTGGCCCTTAGTAGTAGGGCAGGGCGACAGACACTCTACTACTAAATGAAGCCCACCAGCTGACCTTGTCTAGCCATAGTAGTAGTACAGGGTGTCCCACCTGCGTTACAACTATCCACTTAGTAGTATCGGAGGTTTTACGACCCGCGCTACTACTACTGCCTATCCGAGGGGACACGATGGGGTCCACTTAGTTGTAACGCGTGCCTATTGTACACGTGCTATTATTTTGATTTACTTATAGCGTAGAGTTTGCACCCACGCTACTGCTAAGTAGCAATAGCGCAGGACAAATAAGTGGCACCACTACTAAGGGGTTACCAACCGGTTTTCTTTACTAGTGCGCCATCAATCGCACCGGCTTCGCCGACAATGTTCTCTGGCGACAGGGCGACTATTGTTTGAAATTAGCCCACAGGATCATTCAGATCAAAATGTCACGAACACACGAGATAAGAACTTTTCGCCAAGGGTGTGTCTCGCACACTCTAATTTCTCTCTTCATTGCTTTTCAGTTTACTCTTTTTCCCACGGTTACAAAATGCGGTTGTGTGTATATATACACCAGGCGATGACCAAACGAGTCTCCAGAAGGCCCCCCCGACCCCCGCGTCTCCCCAGTCGGGCGGCTCGGGGGGAACCCTAGCCACCGGCATCCCGTCACCCGCCATTCGCTCGCCCCTGCATCGCCACCGCCGAGAGCTGGGCGGCGAAGTCGTGCCGGGCCTTGGGATGGCTGCGGCGGGGCTGTCCTTCCTCCTCCCACCCTCACGAAGGAGCGGCGTGGCATCTGGCACATCGACAATGGCGGGTCTCGGCTACATGGAGCAGCTGGGTCTCGGCGGATGGACGGGCGCATGATGGTGGTGTTGTCTGCCGTCGTGGTGGCGTCAACGACAACTAGGGCCAGTAAGGTCGATGCGTCAGTACAACTCTGAACTTGGATCGGTGGAAGATGATGGCGGTGGCCTCTGAGAGTGCGCCGGATCGGTGTGCGCGCCAGACCTGGCACCGTGGCTTGGTTGGGGCCTCTTGTTTTAGATGTTAGGACATGGTGCCAAGTATGTTTGGTATTCACCTCGGACTATTGGCATCCCTTCATCAAGGATAATTTCATGGTATCTTTCCTGGCGCCTACCATAAGAAAACCTCTCCTTCTTTTGGGAGGAAATCAAATGAGTAAAGGTTTCTGCCGACTCCCCTCAAAGAACCGAACCCCCACCAATAACTAAGATTGCTTGGGGGATTTCTATGTAAACAGAGTATCCTATTTCCATATGCTCGAATAACCGCTTCTCATAATAAGAATGTGCATGGTGTGGTTCAGTATGGAATAAACTTCTAATCTGATGATTGAGGAATAGCGACTGACGTTGTGAAGATGGTGGCATCAGGCGTATTGATCTATTACTTTGTAAGGTCTTTACGAATAATTAATAAAGTGGATGCATGAATGCATCGTCCAGGTGGAGAGGCAAGGGGTCTTTCTTCTTTTCTAAAAAAACTAACATGCACACACTAGAAAAAAAAAAGTACATGCACGCGTTAGCAATCAATAGCGTGGTAAAGGAATCGTACATCGAAAACATTGGATTCTTGTGCAAAGATTAACCCTCAGATTATTAACTCTAAAACACCACGGCCCAGCTGGTTAGCGTGCTAGTTCTACAACGCTGAGGTCTCAATTTTGATTCCCAGCGCTAAACGTAGTTTAATTTTCTTTATTTATCTCTTACACTCACTGACAGGTGGGATCCATAGACTAGGGAGTAAAGGTTTATCGATCTCTTACACTCACTCACAGCTAACGATGCTATGCCACATATACCAAATTTTTTCTTTTAAGCATTGCCACATATACTATTTGACGGATCACCTTAACAAATACGAAGCTCTATGGTGAGTTGTTGACCGTATGATTACTGCAACTCGTAATTTTCTTTTGGAAATGGAAGTTTACCCCGGGCCTCTGCATCATAATGATGCATACAGCCATCTTATTAAAAAGTCTCGAAAAAGTACAGAGTCGTAAAAGTTATTACACCTCGCAAGCGGAGCAAAACAAAGGAACAAGAATACAAAGACTCCAAACAAACGCAACCGGTAAAGCAAAATAAGGATAAGCTCCCTAGACTCCTATCCTGTTATGCGACCGCCATCCAAACCGGTTGAGTATAGCCCGTGCTACCATCTCCCACCGGTTGCACCCAGTAATCAAAGGCTCCCTGGAGTCCATAGGAGTGAGTAAAGACCACGTACGGATCCATGCGGTAGCTCTGAAGATAACCTGCAAAAAAGATACATTTTGTTGTCTGTTAGAAACCGAATCATTTCTACAGTTCCATATAGCCCACAAAAGCGCACATATTCCAATCCGAATACGGGCTGCAGTAATATGTTCAACCCCAGCTAACCACGTTCCAAACAACGATTCAACGTCAACTTGAGGATTAATGTTGGAGGCTATATGAATGATTCTCCAAAGCAATTTGGCGAGTAGGCATGCAATAAATAAGTGTTGTATTGTTTCATCATGATCGCAAAAACAACAACGGGGACTTCCTACCCATCGCCTCTTGATTAAGTTGTCCTTGGTGAGTATTACTTGTTTGTGGACAAATCACATAAATTTTTTGATACGCAAGGGAACTTTAATCTTCCAAATATGCAATGATCTTGAGATTGGACCAGAATTAATCAAATCCAAATAAAAAGATTTAACGGTGAAGATCCCATTCGTAACTAGTTTCCAATGTATCGAATCTGGCTGGTCTGACAATTGAACATCTATCAATCGTCGAACTAAATGCAACCATGCAGTCCACCTCTCGCCAACTAACGCACGCCTGAACTGGATATTCAAAGGAGTCGTTTGGAACACTGTGCCTACATAATCCTCCTTGCGTTGTAAAATGTTATATAGTGTTGGATATTGTATAGCCAGTGGTGTGTCACCTAGCCACGTATCCTTCCAAAATCTTGTTGACATCCCATTGCCAACCAAGAATTTGACCCTCCGAAAGAAAGCATCTTTCGTTCTTATAAGCCCTTTCCAGAATGGCGAGTCCGTTGGTCGTATGGTAACCTGAGCGAGCGTTTTTGATTGCAAATATTTATTTCGGAGAATCTGGGCCCAAATGCCCTCCGGTTCCGTCTCCAGCCGGTAGAGCAACTTGCTCAATAGGCATTTATTTTTGATTTCTAGGTTCTCAATACCTAGACCCCCCTGGTCTTTTGGCCGGTAGAGGATGTCCCATCTCGCCAGTCGGTATTTTCTTTTGGCCTCATCTGACTGCCAGAAGAATCGAGACCTGAAGAAATCAAGACGCTTCTGAACCCCTTTCAGGATTTCGAAAAAGGAGAGTAAGAACATCGGCATACTAGTCAGTACCGAATTAATCAGCACTAACCGACCTCCATAATACATAAGCTTGCCCTTTCAGCAGCTTAGTTTTTTCTCAATACGTTCCTCGATACATTTTCACTCTTTATTCGATAGTCTACGATGGTGAATTGGTATGCCCAAATAGCTAAAGGGTAAAGACCCTAATTCACATCCGAACAATTGTCTGTATGTGTCGTATTCATCTTTGGCCTTCCCAAAGCAGAATAACTCACTCTTGTGAAAGTTTATCTTGAGACCAGACAATTGTTCAAAAAGGTATAGTATAAGTTTCATGTTACGTGCTTTAGCAATGTCAGGTTCCATAAAAAGGACAGTGTCGTCGGCATACTGCAAAATGGACACTCCTCCATCAACTAGATGAGGAACTATCCCCTCCACTTGGCGATGCTGTTTGGCCCTACCAATAAGGATAGCCAACATATCAGCCACTATATTAAACAATAAAGGAGACATTGATCACCTTGTCTCAATCCCTTATGTGTTTGAAAGTAATGACCAATATCATCGTTGACCTTTATCCCGACACTACCCTTCTGAACTTGAGAACCCACTTAGTTCCGCCAAGCCTCACAAAAACCTTTCAACTCGTATTTAATGGAGAAAATTCCTTATATAACACTACTTTAAATTTTGTTTTCCCGCTAGTGTGTTTTGAACTAATACCGTAGTGTGTTTTGAAGTTCAGTGATCGTAATGTGCTTTGATCGAAACTTCAATGACCGACAGTGCATTTATGTCTTAGAAACAGGCTAAAAACCTGCCTACCATGGAGAAGCACCGAGAATGTGGTGTTCGGCTGGCTATGTAGTTGGTGAGGATGTGACTAGCTATTAGGAATGATCGACGTAGTGCCGACGTGCGCGCTGGTTGTCAAAGCAAGAGAGATAACCTGCGGATGGACACACACACGCTCATTCAACGTAGTGGAGAGCGTCCCCTGAAAACAGTACCAATCAAAGAACATCGTTACGACCAAGAGAAAACAGGGTGTTACTTTGTCCATTGAGTAACGATCATCTCATTCCCGATGTCTCCCATTCCCTAGTGATCATTAATCTTCTTCCACACCCCTTTTTGTTCTTATCGGATTTGTATGCGCTAACAAAGCACGCTATGCTACTTGGGTAAAGACGAGTGATATATATAAGACATAGCTACCTAGGGAGCACACAACTGTCTACACGTGCACAGAGGATATTGTGGACATGCGTGGCTGAATGTTGTGGCTTCTAATAAACTTTTATTTCAAGCCATAGCTAGTAGTGTAAAAGACCGAGATGAGAGCTTGCTGGAATAAATAAAGATGGACAATGCTAACGTCCACACGTGTGGTGGGAGCGAAACCCGCATACTTATAACACAGACCGCGCCACGTCACCGTATGCATGCATGTGAATATTTTTTTTGGGTTTTCAGTATTTAAAAGGTTTTATCTCTTCAATGAAAAATCTGATTGAAGATCAATTTTCACCATTAAATCCATCGCGACGATATCTTCGAAACTAGAACTCATATCAATATGTTTGGACGACTTTTTTTTCAGGTTAAAAGTTGACATCTCTGTTGGAGATGAATTGCCATGGTGTTTACACTGAAGTTGCCATGATAGGTTTTAGCTATTTTCTTTTACATGTCAGAGTAAATTTTCACATATTATAAAATGGAGAATTAAGAAATTAGACTTGCCATGAACTATAAACTAAAATTGCACTGATAAATGCACTTAAAATTGCCATGGTTCATACAAAAAATAATTTTCATGGTCAAAGTACTGGTATTGCCATCATCAAAATACGAAAATTGTCATGCTCTACAAACTAAAATTGCCACATGACAACTTTAGTTTAAGCACTATGAGAACTACAATGTAAACTTCATGGCAACTTTGGGGCCAAAAAAATTTCATCGAAACATATCAACATGGGGTCTAGTTTATAAGATCTCGTCGAGACGGATTTAATGGTGAAAACGGAATTTTGATTTGAATTTTTTAATTAGGAGATAAAACATTTCTAAGCCGAAAACCAAAAAGATTCCTGCTGATGTCATTTGTTCACATGTGGCAAAATGAATGGTATTGAAGGTGTGTGGGCGATGTACAAGATGCCACACGTGTGGGCGTTAGTTTTTTCCATACAGATTGCATTCTATCTTGTTAAGAAGGAACTTATGAGTTGTGTGCATATTTCGGTTTCCTTGATAGCCCATCAGCTACTAGGCTTGTACTCTCTCCGTTTCTAAATATAAGTCTTTTTCGAAATTTCAACGTGGAATACATACGAAGCAAAATGAGTGAATCTCAACCTAAACTATGTCTATATACATCCGTATGTATTCCATATTGAAATCTCTAAAAAGACTTATATTTAGCAAAGGAGGGAGTAGAAGAAAACATGCAATTGTGTTGAGCGTGGAACATACCCCATCATTAGCACTTAGTAGGAATAAGTTGAACACAGTGGTGTTGCAAATGAAGCAGGATCGGTGAGACCATATTGGGGCCGTCCTTGGTGCTTCTCTGACTTAACCTTAGATAATTTGTTCAATCGTCGGCTATTGGTGTTCACTGTCAGCAAATGTTAGTTTTTAGTAGTGGCTAGAAGCTACCAGGAGGATTCAGCCCGGCCGAGAAGTCACCCGGAGGATTCAGCCCAGCGATAGTGTGATGGTTACTGTGAAGGTTGCAAGTAGCACCAACACATTTAACTCGCCCGCACAAAAAAAAAACTTCAGTTGCTTCTCTCTAATTAAGCCAGCATACATTTGAAGTTTTTCTGGGAGCATTTGTTGTTGTTTCGCATACAGGCTAAATGTATATCCCGTACCATCATGTTCACTACTTTTCTTTTATTTCTTTGTGATATGCTTTTATTTCTCTACGATCTAGAACTTGAATGCATTCCTACAAGCTCATCTCAACTCATTATTTAAGAATACCACATTCTTAACATGTGCCTTCCATGGGGTTAGCTGTCAATTCATTCCAGAGAAGAAGAGCAAACTTGCGGTATTAATTGTCGTCTGATTGCCCTTAATACCAAAAAATAAAGGAGATACAATTTATTTATTTGAGCAACACTATCCATAAATAACAAATCTTACATTCTTAAGAAGTTGATCCCCACTACTACCTATTCTCTCAACATGCAGCCCGTCCACATCATCATCTAGCCACCTCAGCAAATTCCAGCCACATCACTTCATTTCTTCGGTATTCTTTTTCTTCCTCCCAAAGGTTTTGTTATCAACGCATCGCTTCCTTCGTTTTTTCAAGCCGCAGTACACTATGTACTTTCATTTAATTCCCAGTAGGTCCGTCTCCAATCATAACAACCGTTCCCATGTTTTTCGTTTCAGCTGTGAAGAGCCGCAATAGTTTGTAACCGAGGGACACGGCCTTCCTTGGGAACCCGTCGTTTCCCTTCCCCACCAGACGGCGCCACACAACTATACGCCTACTTCAACTAGCCACAACGAGGTGTTTCTCCGGCGCTAGGGCTCACCGCTGGCCGTCTTCCTTGAGGGTGATGACGGATGGACGAGGCCGCCTTCCCCTATCTACGGGCTCTCTCTTGATCTTGATCTCGATTTCTATCCTCATCTGTTGGATTTTGATCCCGTACAGGAGCAGGTCTTCACACAGCCGCGACACATCCACATGTTGTACGGGGTAGCGAGAAGAACCATTGAAAGAGCAAACAAGTTTGGATCTCTATCCACATCTGTTGGATTTTGATCCCGTACAGGAGCAACTCTTCACACAGCCTCATCACATCAACATGCTGTACTGGGTAGAAAACCATTGAAAGAGCATGCATACAGGTTCGGATCTTAAATCCAATGATTCCTTTGTATGTTTCCTGTGTCTACTTTTCCTCATCAAGCCTTTAAGTTATTCCTCTCCTAGATGCACTCCATCAAGCAGACATCCAAGAGGCAAATTTATTCTCTCTTCTTTTCCTCTATCTTGATCCAGGCAGCAACAGTTCGAGTTCGACCTCTTCCAAACTATTGCCAAAATTATTTTGTAATCTGGATGCTATGTAGATTGAACAGGTTATGTACCCCAGAAAGATTAAAGCTGGGTGTTTATTATTCAAGGTGCAGACAGACAAATTGTGTTGTACATAATATTTGCATATATTCTGTATGATGTCCTAATGGTCATGTTGTTTAGTTTCTTTCCCTTCTCAGATTATGAGCATTTATTTTCAAACTGTGATACTCTACAATTTCTCACGACCTCTTACATTATCCAGGTGATCCGTTCATGCCTGCAAATCTGATTAGATCATTTCATTACATCTAATAAGCTCTAACATCTGTGTCATATGTATGCAGATATCAGCTCACTTTGGTTGCCCTTGGTAGTGTTCATTTCTTTTCTGATGTGCTCGGTGTGTTTTCTTTTCAGTTGGAATCATATATTGTACTTCAATTTTTTTTCATAGCGGGATCAAAAAGGGCCAGAAAAAAAAAGATATGGTGCGATTGTTCTTACCCTCTGAATAAACTATTTTCAGTTGTACCCTTTCTAATGTTCGTTTCTTTAGTGATGTGCCCAATGTGTGTTATGTTTCTTTGGGTTCATAGACTATAGTTTATTTTTACACCAGAATAAAATGATCAACTATTGATTATGTTCTTGCAAAGAGAATGTTCTTATCTGTCAATTATGTTCATAAAAACCTTATAACTTTCTTTCATTGCAGAAGTCATTTGTTTATTTTTTAGATGAATAATGCGCTGGTACATGCATACATCTCAATTTTTATAACACAACACAACCCCTATATCATATCCTATAACAATAAGTTGATCTGGACTAACTATATTTCCTTCCCATGTGAACTTGACATATCATGTCATCACAATTGGAACTACAAGGGTCATCGACACTTCATCTCCTTGCTAAACCTCCTATTTATGATGTGTTTTATATACCCTTTGGCATATTCTATTGATTTTGATTGCTCAGTGTAACAATTGCAAATAATAATACATTTTCTCATGATTAAAATGTTATCTATTCGGATTGGTACCTCTGTTTGATCACCCGATGATTCCTAGACATAACATAATACATTGAGAATTAATAAAAACAAAAAACATTTCATATTGCAACTATTACACTATGCATGTTAAACTTCCCTTTATTTTACATTTTTTCGTAGATAACTTTCCTTTGCTCTCAGAATTTTCATATAAGCTCTCAAGGATTCCCGCCGCAACGCGCGGGGTATCTTCTAGTCTATACCTATACTAATTAGAGACTCCCAAGAAATTACCACATTAATTAGAAAATAGGAGCCGTTAATCTGGTGGGACCAAATTATAACGGCCAGATTTAATCTAGAATTTACCAGACAATGTTTAAAAAAGATTCCTTATAAATCCTTCTCCTACTACTTTTGTGAGTACACACGTACAAATAATTATATTGGTCTCAATAAAAAGGGGTCCTACTACTATACGTATGGCTAAAATCACATGATAAAATAGTAGGAGTCCAACTTTTATACATATGGCTAAAATCACATGATAGAATAGGAGTCCAACTCCTTGCAAAAAAAAGAAGAATAGGAGTCCAACTTTGTTGTGCTAGAAAAGTCCTACATGTATACGTACATGCTGAAAACTCACGCAACAGCCCGTACGTGATCTTAAAGAAAAATAGACGTCTCTCTGCTCAGCCTTTCATCAACTAGAAAAATAGCTGCTCGGCCTTTCAACTAAAAAAAGCTGCTCGGCCTTTAGGGTTTCGAATTTTGCGGCAGCCCCATGGAGTCGCCTTTCTCTCTGATTATGATCTTACTAACATGAGAAACCTCTCTCTGTTCTCCCTCTTTACTTGAAACAAAAAATTTGCAACTCATAGTCTCCGTCGGATCCATATTTGCAAGGTGCCGGTGGAAGGTAATTAATCTGTTTCCGAAGCCCTGACCAACGACGGACAACAGCGACGAACATCACCTAGGGATCATCTTACTTCTCTGCCACTACCTCGGCCCTGGAAACCTCTTCCCACGCCTTCTGATTTGGCCACATCGGCCAAGAGGTACAACTACAATCATGCTCTGGATAAGAGTCCTCTGTTTCGTGCAATTTACTTGACGTGATTTCCTCTGTATAGAAGAATTGATGCGCAGGCTAACCTCGCTAGGAGGGGAATTTTGGTCATGCTTGCTGTTACTAGGTCTGTTAGAATTAATAGCTTTTTTTATATAACAAATCAGCTACTTCAATCAATTAGCTCACGCGGCAAGATACTGAGACTAGAAGATGGTCAATACTATTTCAGTTACATCTGAGAGATAATGTTTTCTCCAACTAAACACATGCAGACGTTTCTGTGTGTGTCAGAGGAGAAGCAGACGGACATTTTTTTTCTTCTGTCGGAACAAGCACACACAGACGCTTATGAAGTGTCGATGAACAATACTATTAAATATTTTCTCAAGGGAATATAAGCATAGGTAAAGTTATGAACTCTATATATTCTTAGTAGGAGTTGGACGAATGCTAACTAATAACAGCAGGACGAAAAATATCATATTTTCAAGTAAACTATTTTTGGACAATTATGATTTACATTGGCACAATAATAAATATTCCCTCCGTTTTTATTTACTCTGCATATTAGAGTTGACTAAAGTCAAACTTTATAAAGTTTGACCAAATTTATAGAGATGAATATAAATATTTAGCATTACTAATCTATATGATGTGGAAGTACATTCAATAATGAATCTAGTGGCATTGATTTGTTATTGTATATGTTAATATTTTTGTTTATAAACTTTGTCAAAGTTTGTAAAGCTTGACTTTGACCAAAACTAATATGTGGAGTAAATAAAAACGGAGGGAGAACTATTTACTTGACTATTGATGTTCATGACATAAATGTTCACAAAACATTATAAGTTACGATTATGAAACAGATTTTCATGAAAATTTTATGTCACTACATATTGTAACTCGACCTTTTTCAAGACTTATATACATATTGGTAGTCAAATTTACCCACATGTTTTATGCGTATCATCCATTTAATATTGGATGTCATATAAAATTTTTATTGTTATTTACTTTGAGTATTTAAATTTCCAAACAATATCATTCACGATATATTAGGTTACATGAGAAATACTTATGGAAATGGAACTTAAATTGCTTGACTATCAAGAATTTTAATTGTTCACATATTATTTTTGAATAGTTACAAGTATAAATGCCATACACTATGCATAATAAAAATAAGCAGGATGTTTGGCGTGTGTAGATCCTTCCCAAATGAGACCAAAAACATATGATTAGTCAAATTGTTCAGAGGTGATTTTATCCTCATATTATTAAACTTTGAGCAATATAGCCTGATTCTATGAGCTCGGAAACCATTTTAGTTTGGTGACATTACATGATGATTTCATTTAACTTATATATGTATGCATTCTTCTGAAAATCATTGTGAAAGTAAAGGAAAATTCTTAAAATATATATCAAGTACAGATTTATAGGAAAATCCATATTTTGGTTCATATAAAAAACCATATTTTGGCAACACAGATTTATAGGAAATTTTAGATCATCAGCCCGTGCGAATGCACGGGTTGACGACTAGTTAACCTAGTTTATTTGCGCCGCAACGTGCCAAGTATAAACAGGCCAATAGACCTTGCATGACATGATGTCATGTCTATTTTAATTCCATTTCAAGGCTCTCAAAATGCCCTAATAACATGTTATTACAGGATATCTCACAGTTCTGGTACACACTCACACTTGTTAGCACTCATTCATCACTTGTCTAACACAGAAAACACAATTATATTACATCCCATGAAAAACACCATACAAGTCGTTTATTGGGTGTACAAAAGGTGGCCAAAGATTTTAAGCTGAGTAAAGTCTATGAAACTGAATTTTTAAAATGCATATCTCAGTTGGTTCCACACTTTCATCTACTACAGAAAGAGCCGAGCACCAATGGTCTAGCTAGGACACCGACTCAACTGCTACAGGGGCGTGGTGTAGAAGAGTATGTTTCTGCAGACAGGGTAGTGATGACAGTCTTTCTGACGACAGGCTTGTGGGTATGTGGCCGACAACATCTTTGTAACGGAGACAGGATCGCCATGCAATTGTTGAGCTTTGTGTTCCATAATGTTTCTCCTTGCTCCCGGCGTCCCTTATTCCATAATGTTTATTTTTATAGACACTTGTATTTTCTACTTCTCTTGTCTCTCATCCTACTAGCTCTTTCCTCACTTTTCTCATAATTGTCCTTTTCAAATGGTATCAACAAAAATAATATGTTTTGTCGAGTACATATGTCGAGAGAGTTTGATACCCACCGCAAGTATACCTGAGCAAAGATGGAGCGGGAGAGTATTTGTATATGCAAATGAGGTGGAAGGTTGTTGGGTGACTAGTAAAAGTATCATTTTGCATTGATTCATGTCATACATCCCTTTCGGAGAGGGTTGGGATCAGGCAACTCATGAGAACACCTGTGATAAGATCTTATGGAATTTAAATGATTATGGGTTTGTGATGCGGGTTCGACATATAGAACTAATGTCAGGACCTCACCCCTAGTACCATGAATCCAGTTGTATGAAAAAGTTTGAGCCCCTTCAGAATGAAAGTTGTTTGCATGGCTTGTGCTTCTAGATAGAGTTTGGAGAGACGACGGGATGCAATGACAAGTCTGGTCAAATTGCGGGGTTTGTCAACTATGTAAACGGAAAGGGGATTTGGAGGCCCATCTTCCGTTAAACTACTGGTGCTCCATGTGCGTTTGTGAAAATGATCCAATCATGGTTCGTCTGGGATGGCTTGGACCTCAACTGTTGGAGTGCTTTCTCCTCGGTCAAAGATTGGTGGACCTAGGTTTGCCTCCAAATTAGCTTTAGGCATAAATCCATGTCCTCCCTCTTCATTCTCACGGCTTAGAAAATTAGGAACGAGCAAAATGATTGCATCCTCGGTCGCACCTCCTCAGTCCTTTTCAGTGGGAAAAACGGGAAAATTTTAAACCTTTGAGAGGTATTCAGTAGGGAGACCTAATATCACCCTAACTTTTCTTGTTAGCGACAGAGGTCCTTTAAGGCCTCCTCAAATCTAGAGATCAGCCATTGCATGTTGATGGAATTCAGGTGGCCCCGTCGGCACCTCCAGTTAACTATCTTTTATTTGCTGATGATTGCATGCTGTTTTTCAAGGCTAATGGTGCGGGGGCGACAGAGGTGTCAAACTTATCGAACTCTTATTATCAAACCCCGAGACAGAGTATCAATAATAGTAAATCTTCGGTGTTCTTCAGCAAAGGATGCCCAGAAGTGTTCAGAGATGAGGTGAAGGACATCCTCAATGTAGAAATAGAGACACTTAATGAAAAGTATTTGGGGATGCCTTCTTATATAGGAGCATCGAGAGCTGGATCTTTCAAATATCTGAAAGATAAACTTTAGAGCAAGGTGAAGGGGTGGATTGAGAAGGCAATTTCAACTGCAGGCAATGACATTTTGATTAAATCAATAGCATAGGTGGTACCGGTCTTCTCGATGTCATGCTTCAAGCTGCCGAGGGGCTTGTGTGAAGACCTAAACGAACTGATTAGGCAATTCTTTTGGGGCGGTAAGGCACGGCAACGAAAACCTCATTGGGTGTCATGGAGTGCCATGACACAACCAAAAAAGTGTGGATGTCTGGGGTTTAGAGATCTCGAGTTATTCAATGTTGCATTTTTAGCATGCCAGGCTTAGAGGATACTGACAATTCCTGAATTTTTATGCACAAAAATACTAAAAGCAATCTACTTCCCAGAGGCAAATATTCTTAATGCTGCGTTAGGGACTCGCCCATCTCAAGTGTGGCGTGCTGTTGGAGGGAAAGGACACACTGCTAATAGGCCTGATCAGGAAGATAAGTAGTGAATAGCATTAAAGTACCACTTTTGGCGTTATGGTTCCAGAAAACTACTAGATTTTTGTTTGTGACTGATAACTGCTAGAATCAGCATCGCCAGTTTCAAAAAAACGCAAATGGGCGAGTGGTTAGCATTTAATCAGGTTTATGACAACTGGGGCCCACATGTAAGACATCCGTTTGTTTGAACGTTAACTTACATGTGGGGCCTACATGTCAGCGTCTCTTCCTTATATATCCTCATTTTAACCCTTATAAATATTTTTACAAGCAATTGGGTCCCTAAAAACATTTATAAAAAACAATCAGTTCCCTTTAAGAGTTTTTAAAAGAAAGGGGATCCCTGTAATTATTTTAATAAAGCAATCAGATCCCTAGGTTTTTCTTCAAAAAAGAAATCTAGGTCCTACCGTTGGTCCGGGCTATGGCCAGCCATGGCCGCCCGTGGCGGAGGTAACCATGAGCGGTGATCGGCCCCCGTCCGTGGTAGCGGCCAACCTGTGGCTGTGGCCAGCCATGGCCGCCCGTGGCAGAGGCAACCGTGAGCGGTGGCCGGCTCCCGCTGCTGTGAGCCTTGCCGCAAGCCGGCCGACCTCCCACGTGGCCTCAGGCGAGTGGCCCGAGGAAGAAAAAAGTGGTGGCGGCGAGCGACCACACCAGGTATGGCGAGCAGCTGGAGGCAATAGAACGCGGCGTCCGCAAGGACGTGCATCGGCATGCGCGCTTCCCCTGTCTGTCTGTAGCAGCCAGCGGAGGCCGGCTAACTCCGGTAGAGCCTTCCCTAGATAGGGTTAGTCTTCGTAGGGAGGGGAAGGAAGGCAGCTCGCCGACAGCGGCGCTCCGGCGACCGGCCGTCCGGCCTTGGTGGAGAGCATGCGAGCGTCGTGTTGAGGTCTTCCACGGTCGCATCGGCAATGGGAGGAAGAAAGAGAGATAGAGGAAGAAGAAGACGAGGGGAGAAAGAGAGATAATGGCGTTAACTTTCTGTGCCACATCAGCTCTAACGAGTGAGCCATCCTTGTCATAAACCTGATCAAATGCTATCCACTCGCCCATTTTGGTTTTTTGAAACATTCGACGACGATTCTGGTAGTTATCTGTCACAAACAAAAAATTTGTAATTTTTTGAAACCGCGAAAAGTGATAGTTTTATGATATTCACTCAAAAATGGTAGATGGGAGTTCTACACAAATATGGTAACAAAATTGGATCCCAAGGGACCATGCTATGAGGCCGATAGTCTCCCTCGGTCAGAATCCACCCATGCTAGTATTAGGGTTGAAATGGAGGAGGTATGCCTATGTATGTGCCCCTGTGGGTGGGGGGTGTAGTATTAGGATGGTGTGATGTTCTCTTTTTGGGAGAGAGTCTTGCAGTACACAATTTTTTAAAGGAATTGCGTCATACTTATCAGTTTAGGAGTGTGTGATGTTTTTTCCCGTTGCAACGCACGTGCATGTGTGTAAAGAAAAAAGATCCCTGCAGTGATCAGCATTTTGTTTACGTATGGGTCGTCAGAAGCTGTTTGATCCTGCCGAGCCGGTGACCAAACAAAAACAAGTTACTAACGCCAATTGGTCTGAAGACCATGTCGGTGATTTCAAATCTACATGAGTAGTTGCATAATTTCAAAAGGTGAAATATGTGTCAGCTAGGTCTTACAGAAGCAAGTCAAGCATGTGGATCACACGGAGATGAACGCAAGCCCAGACGTATGCTCGGCCGTTGCTCCAAGGGGATCTTCCGGCCAGCTAGGCATGCCTCATGCCCGAATCCACGTCCCGGATCCATGGTGAGGTTGGAGGTCCGATCGAACAGCTTAGGGCGCTGGGAGGTATCGAACGGCCGAGAGCCCCAAATCGTAAGCCCTGGCTCCCTCCGCTCTTGTACTTTTAGGTTCCCGGCACATCTTATTCCCTATGTGTTTTCGCAATAAATCATTCATCATTTTTCTTGTTTTAACTCATCGGTGACCTATCTGACAGCACCAGGAAAGGGTGCTCTTCAGTGAGACAAGATGGAGCCGTAGTATATATACACCCATGCACACATGCATGCATTGCACACATACAAACTGGTATACCCGACAGAAGGTTGTTGGGTCTGTCCGATCTTACATTGATTTATGTTGTAGCGGAGTGATTGGTAGTACAATGATGTATCGTACAGGTTGCAATGCATTCCCGTTTTATGGCTCGACCCGGAGATGTGTGTGATCAACTGATGGTGACCGTGGAGATTGCGAGTACTATCATAGAGCAACAAACACATTTTTCTTTGCCTGCATAAATGACCACTTTAGTGGCTCTTATCTAATTAAGGCAACACATTTACGTTTTGTTATGAAATTTGTTTGTTTAGTGAATTTTCGCGTAAAGGCTAAATGTATCTGGATTATGTCACAACATCGTGTGCACTAATGTTATTTCATTTATTTACGATTAGAACTTGAAAACAATCCTGCAAGCTTATCACAACTCGTTATTTGGAGATACCGGATTCTTAACACATGTCTTGTGTAAAAAGTTCTCTGCCCATTCATTTTAAGCGAAAAGTAAATTGACAGATAGTACTTTCACAACGTGATATCATGGCTATTTTGGTCCCATTTCGGCACTCTATGCCTAACAACATGGTTCTTCCATAGCATCTCTCATTTCAGGTACCCACTCTAGACATTTTTTAATCCTCATTCATCACTCAAATTAAAAAATCATTGTATTACAATTTACAACCCATGAAAATTGTTATCAAAGTCGATTATTGGTTGCACAAAAGATAGCCGATGACTTCAGCTCAGCTAAGTCGATGAAAACGGAATTAGAAAAATACATATCTGAGTTGGTTCCAAATTTCTATTTGATAAAGCAACTAATAGTACATAGAACAATAGATAGTTTGGACACCAATGGTCTAGTATGCTCGGTACCTGCCCTAGCGTTATGGAGGCCCTTGTGCGAATGAGGTACAATGGACATACCAACTTTTTTTGTGTGCAATGGACATACCAACTATAACATAATAATATAAATATTTTACCAATATATATCGCATATCATGAAAATATGAAGGCATAAACATAAAAGTGTAATTTTGATTAGCAAATAAAGTCTTATGCATCATGTATATATCTATCATTCTTAAGAAATTGCTCCCCACATCTTTCTATTCTCTCATCATGCACACTATCCACATCAGCGATGTGCCATGTCATCTCGCGCATCCACATCATCAGATCTGCAGTTCAAAATTTATCCCCCGTGTTTGACGTCCCTTCGGTTGACTCCTCCTTTCTTGGCCCACGACCCACAGAAGGAGAAGCGGAAGTGAACCATCACCCCGTCGTGCGACTGGAATAACTCCCTCCTCATAACCTGGCCGCCCCATCTCCCATTCACCATCTCTCTCCCTCCTCTAGGTTGGCAGCCACCGTCGGGGCAGAGCAAGGGCCGGATCTAGAAGGGCAAGCTGGAGCCGTAGTTCAGATCCAAGGACCTATGATGCACTACACATAAGTCTCCTCCTTCCCCGCCTCCCTCTGGCCATGCCTAGCTAGGCCCTATTCGATCTGATCCAGTGCTAATCTAAGGTTTCCGCCTCCCCTGTTTGTCCCCTTTTGCCGCACAGCACGATATGCAACAAATTTTTGAGAGGGGAAATTTTTCACAGGCGGTTGTAACTATGAAGAGGCAAGAGGTGGTCAACATGAAATCTGCAGCCCAACTGATTCAATTGATCTGAATTGTAAGGTAAGCATGCATGCACAGTTGTGCTCGGTGTATCATTATGATTTATCCGCGCACACGAGGTTAATTATTGTTAGCCCGTCCAGATTGATCATCTTGCGGTCCCACCCTTGCTGAATAGTTACTGCATATTCTTTGTTCGGCATTACTTTTATAAGAATATTTCATTTCATTTTACTTCATTTATTTTGTAACCTACAGTTAAATCACGCAAAAGCTGTCAACACATGAACAATGTATTTTTAAGGGTCAGTCGCATTTGATCTGAATGTGTTTTGTAGTCATGTTTTGCAAGCTAAATATTTATTTAACTGTTGGGTAGGTTGCTGGTGAGTTATTATATAATACAAATGATAATTATAAGCTATATGCACACAGCTATAAACAACTAAAGAATAAATACAACATGATGAAATGCGCTGGGAAGGGGGGGGGGGGGGCGGCAAATGCCCCCTATCCACCCCATAATCAGGCCCGTCGATAAGAAGGCCATGTTAGCCGACCGCACAGGCCCCTGATTTTTTGGGCCCCAAATCACTCGAAACATAAAAGGCCTGGTAGCCCGATCAGGTTATCCGATCGCCTGCTACTCGTCTTCTTGTGGTACACGCCTATCTCGTTGTACTAGCAGCCACCTCGCCCGAGCACATGCTACGACTAGTCGTCCACATATCTGAACGCTCCTGCTGCTCGCCCTCCCATCGCCGTCCTCGTCAGTTCTCCTATCTCACTAGCAGTCGCCAGACACCATGGGTGGTGCATGCTGGTTGGCTAATTCCCTGAAGCTTACCCGCGTGAGTGCTCGATTCCTAATTGTTTCAGATCTGACTCGATTTGCTTCAGATAATAGGGTTCTGAATTTTAATTTTTGGATATAGAAAATGGAAACAACTCTCCATCTTCTGATCCAAAAATCTGGGTGGGCACTCCTTGAGTCCTGCTAACAATCGTACATATGCAGATATGCTATTTTTCCTCAAAATTTCGGTACAGAAAATGATCACATTGATAATTAATAAGCTGAGCATTAGCCATTGTACTTCGGCCTGATTGATAAATAACAATTTCCTTTATGCTTTACAGTCAAAAGTTCAAACTTCACCTGGATTGCGAGAACAATTTTTGGACATGTATTGTTTGAATTATGACTTTTGTTTTGCTTTTAGATAGAACATGGGTTAGTTTTTATTACTTGTATTGTATCACCGAATCGGTAAAAGAGAGTATCTTTTAGTTATATGGAATTTCAAAATTTAGGGTCACATTTTGCTTTTCGCCCCTTGCCGACAATTCCTGGAGACGCCCTGCCCATAATGATGTTGATATGCTTTACAAATCACATTTTTTAAACTTTATTTAGATATGTAGACATATTCGGCCCTTATTTTTTAAACTTGACCGATTCACTCGGCTATATCTTAACTAACCGACACATGCAACTTGGCCACTTCGCATGACCCAGCTAAACTACAAAATACAATTGTAGCTTGCATGCGCACACATGAACATGTCTCTATTTGTGCACACTGGGTCAACTAGTACTACATGCATGACTCAAAACTCAACATATGATACAAAATATCAAGATTGGTGCTACAATACACTGCCCTAATCATGGTATCACAATCTTCGATACATATCACCCGCCGCCACTTGACACGCTATCGCGGCACCGTAGAAACTTGCCGTGGACAACGTCATTGCAGCGTCGGTCACCATGAACCATCTTGTCATGGATGATGCTGTTGCAACATAGACGGCCGCAATGCCATCTTGTCATGCTGATTGCCACTGTCGCCACTGGCCTCTACAAGAGGGACACCTCCCATCCTCATGTTCGCCACCGGTGCCACAACTTGCCGATGACCCGCTTCCATGTTGTCGATGATGACGCACCTTATTGACTACTCCAACATGAAACTCCTCATGGCAATGGCCTCCGCTCCATGGCCACCACCTCTTTGCCAAGAGTGACGCAACTTACCGGGCAACATGCCTTTCTGCATCGCTCGTGGCACTGTTTGACAATGATGGAGGCATGCACCGGCTGCCAGCAGCATCTCGCCGCCAATGGTGTCCACCTTGCGTCACCAACCTCCATGTCACATGGTGTCCGCCGTGCAGCCACCAGTATCTCGGATCGACATGGCTCTGATACCAATTGTTGTAGTCGAATCGCTGCTGCTCTTCTTTCTCACGTTGGCTCACAGAACTTTCTCTTCTTCTCATGGTTCCTCACAAGATGACTCCCATGAACAACTAGGACACGCACCCGCACACACATGCCCCAAGGAAGAAATTGGCTACTAGCTGTGCCAAGAGGGTATGCTCCTTGGTAAACACAAGTGCTTCATTTTTCCTCAAGCCCTCACACCCACCTTTTTTTATTGAGGGATTTTGCTGTCAAACACAGATGTATCTAAGCGAAGAGTAGTAGCGTATATGCATGCACAAATAAGGTGGAAGGTTGTTGAGTGAGATAGTAGAGGCACCATTATGCATCAATTCACCCCCTTCATACATCAGTCAATATGGCCTAGGCTTGCATATGCGTTTTGGAGGATATTCTATCTATCCAGCCAAGTAAAACTGGTTGATATAGTGCTGTACCGTGTAGACTAGGATGCTGCTTCATCTCAGCTGCATGCATCAATATGAACTAGCCGAGAGGCTCATCAATGATGATACATTTTGTTTTCCGATAAAGGGTGAATTTTATTGGCTCAAATGGACCATCGAGAAGATACAATATGAGCACACACTCGGCCTCTGCATAACAAGGATGCACACAGCCAACCCAACACACACACACACACACACACACACACACACACATAAACATGCCAACAACTAGTAAGATCACAAGACCAAAAGCTATGCATAGGCATGGAAAAAAGAAAAAGAAAAGGTAAAAAGCTCCAAAGAGATCAAATCATCAATCAACAAACTACAACTGAGACCATGTCCGCACCAACCATTGACATCACATGGAGGCCGATGATCTTCAACAGCAACGCCTTCAGGAAGGAACCGACACTCAAGCGCCACCGTCACCGGATCCAACCACAAAGGCCAGAATCAAAGTTTTCACCCTGAATAATAGTCTGAACATATCCGAGTCATGCCTCCAACAAGGTAAAGACATATAACACATCACCATTGTAAGGTATGACCACTCGGGTCTGACCTAGGTTTTCGCTATGGAGCTCGAGACCAGGTGCTCACAGCACCACCATCAAAGCCACGCATGTATTGACGCCACACTAGTATAAAAAGGCCCATTCGTCCCAGTTCGGGAACCGGCACTAAAGGGTCAAGACTAAAGCCCATGACCTTTAGTCCCGGTTCGCTTATGAACCGGGACAGGTGGGGCTCCACGTGGCTGCTACGGCGTTCCCAGACAGGAGGGCCTTTGGTCCCGGTTGGTAATACCAACCGGGACTAAAAAGCATCCACGCGCCAGCAACTCAGAAGCTGGGGTT